>CM053571.1:56739952-56911049 GCA_028646485.1 Cryptoprocta ferox
AATGTCAGCATTTATTATGTCTTAGAAAATCTAAATGAAAGATTTTCTAGTCCCTCCTCTCTGAACAAATTTTGAAATCCAAAGAGTGGGTCGGCAGGAGGTGGTAGTGAATTGTTTTATTCTTTGTTAAGTTTTTCTCCCCTGCATTTATTGAGTATAATTGACATATACCATTGTGTAAGTTTAATTTTTTTAATGCTTATTTATTTTTTGAGAAAAACAAAGAGACAAATCTTGAGTAAGGGAGAGGCAGAGAGAGAAGGAGTCACAGAATCTAAAGCAGGCTCCAGGCTCTGAGCTGTCAGCACAGAGCCTGACGTGTGGCTTGAACTCACAAACGGTGAGATCATGACCTGAGCCAAAGTCTGGTGGTTAACTGACTGAGCCACCCAGGCACCCCTAACAATGTGTAATTTTAAAGTGTACAATATGTTGATTTGATACACTTATATGTTGTGAAATGATTATCAGCATAGTATTAGCTAATACTTCAATCATGTCATATAATTACCATTTCTTTTTTTGTGGTCAGATCATTTAAGAGCTACTCTGTTAGCAACTTTCTAGTGTATAAAACAGTATTACTAACTATAACAACCATGATGTACATTAGATCTCCAAAATTTAATTGTCTTATAAGTGGAAGTTTGTACCCTTTGGCTAACATCTCTTCATTTCCCCAAACTTCCAGCCCTTGCTAACCACCATTCTACTCTGTTTTAAGAGTTTTGCTCTTTCAGATTTCACATATAAGTGAGATTATACAGTATTTTGTCTTTGTCTCATTTATTTCATTTAGCATTATACCTTCAAGTTCCATCCATGTAGTTGCAAATGGCAGGATTCCTTTTTTCATGGCTGAAGAATATTCCATTATATATATTTCACTATATATTTGTATATACATATCCATATATAGTCATATCTCCTTTATTCATCTATATATGGACATTAGTTTGTTTCCATATCTTGGCTATTGTGAACAAAACTGTGATGAACATGGGAGAGCAGGTAACTCTTCAAGATTCTGATTTCATTTTCTTTCGATATATATCCAGAAGTAAGGTTACTGATTTTTCTTCTGCTTGGTTTAGTCTGTTGTTGAAGATTTTTATTGAATTCTTCAGTTTTGTTATTGTATTCTTCAATTGTAAGATTTTGGCTTTTTTTCTTTTTATTTTTTTGGATGGTTCTATTTCTTTGTTGACCTCATTTTGTTAATGCATTATTTCCTTAATTTTGTTGAGTCATCTCTCTGTGTGTCCTTATGGTTCACTAAACTTCATCAGGAGGAGTATTCTGAATTCTCTATCAGCCAAGTCACATATTTCAATTTCTTTAAGGTCAGTTATTGGAGATTTATTAGTTTCCTTTAGTGGTATCAGGTTTATCTGATTCTTCACAATCTTTGTATCCTTGAATCGATATCTGCACATTTGAGGCAATTGTCTCATTTTCCAGGCTTTATTGGTTCTGTATGGCAGGAAAAGACCTTCACCAATCAGGCCAGCCTGGGGTTGTGGACAGGTCACTGAGTATTGAGTGCAGCAGGGCTTGTTATCAGGGCTATAGTTGGTCATGCCACTGCCTGTGCTCTGTGGTTTGGGGGGACTTTTGGCTGGGATCCATGTCAAATGGGGCTGCTGAGTGGGCTCTGAGTCAGGTGGGACCACCAGCTGGGCTTTGCAGTCACCTCTGGTTGCACAGTGTCACAAGCTATGTTCCTTGGCAGGGCAATGCTGCTGTTTGTACTCTATGATTGGGCAGAACTGTGGGCTGGCTTCAACAAATGGTCCTTGTTGGGTGGGGCCTCAGGCTGTGTCCCCAACTGGTTGGTACTCCTGGCTGGAGCCCTTGTTCAGGTGGGGCCACAGACAGGGCTTTGCTGTCCAGTGAGGCCTCTGTGACTAGATGGGGCCATAGGCTGTGCCTGAATTTGGGTAGGGCTATAGGCTGGCCTTCCTGATTGGGCAGGCAGTTGGTTGTGCTCTGCTGTTGGAGGAGGGCACTGGCTGGGAGCTCTGGCTGGCCGGCCTACAGCTGTGCCTCACAGTTGGGTGGGGCTGGAGACTGTGTTCTGTGATTACCGGGGTGGGTCACCAGCTGTGCTCTCTGCCTGAATATGTCCAAAGGCTGTGTTCAGCAATCAGGCATGGCCAAAGGCTGGACCTTGCAGCTGGATGGGCTTGTAGGATGGGCTTTAGGGTTAGATACTACTATGATTTGACTCTCAGGCTCCTCAGCATCTCTATTCAGGCTCTCTTGTTTTGTGGGGCCTGAGATTATACTCAACAGTTGGGCAGGGCTTCTAAGCTCGGGTCCCTGCATGAGCAGGGCTGTCGTATGGGCTCCCCAGTTGCCTACTTTCTCTGGCCAGGATTCCTGGTGGGGCAGGACTGGAGGCTACATTCAGCAGTTGGGTGGGGCTTCCAACTTGCTTCTCTGCCTAGGTGGGCAATAGAATGTGCTCAGTGGCTACCAGGCATCTTCAGCCAGGCTTCCTATTGAGGCAGAACTGTTGGATGGGCATTGAACTTCCTTCCCTGCCCAGGAAGGGCTGTAAAATGGGTTCTGTAGCTGGTACAACCTGTTGGCTGGGAACACAAATCAGGCAGAATTTCCCGTTGGGCTTCCTGTCCAGATAAGGCCACTTTGCAGATAGGCCTTCTTTCTGCTTAAGTGCCACTGCGATCAGGATTGAGGTCTTCAAGATCTGAGGGATGATTACTGTAAATCCCATTCCTGTTTTCCATTTCTATTTGATCCCCAGTGGTCTAGTCCCACAGATTCCCCCAGTAATCCTTGTGAAGTGAGACTCAAGTGGGGCTCCTGGGAAGCATTTTATAATATTGATAAAGCTTGATGTCCACCTTGGGCTTTTTCTTACTGGAGAAACCATAGGCCAGGGCCTGGGGGCGAAGGGTCCTCTTGGTGTAGTGTCGATAGAGCCTGGGGGAGGGGTGATACAGCCAAAGTGCAACCTGTTAAAGTTTGATTTTCCCTTTCCCCACCAAGTGGTTGGGACCCCTGGAGAAGCCTTCTGCTTCTCCTTGAGAGTCCTTTCTCAAGAACTTTGGGTGTCATAAATCCAAAACGAATTAGAAACTGAGTGTCAGACAGCACAAACTGTATTCAATGGCCAAAGAATGGAGACGTGGGGAACTAAATTCACAGATCAACTTCTCATTTGGGATGTATTCAGAGCAGTTTTGTGGGGTTAGGATAATTAGGACGGAATTATGCATAAGATTTTCTGGAAAGGGGCATGGCTTTTCTGGAACGGGGGTGCTACTTCTTTCTCTTCCTAAAATGGCTCTGGTCAGTACTGTCATGGCTCTTGTGGGTGTGTCATTTATCATGCTAAAGTATTATATAGTATAATTCTTTGGATATTCATTCAAGTTGTTGCATGTATCAGCAATCTTAATTGCTGAGTAGGATTATATGGTATGGATTTAATCATGCACCTGTTGGAGGACTTCTGAATTCCATCAGTTTTGGCTGTTATGAATAACGATGTTATAAATATTCATGAATAAGTTTTTGTATGAGCATGTTTTCACATCTATGGGCTACAATGTGGAAGAGTACAATTGTTGGGTTAGATAGTAGATGTAAGAAGTAGCTTATAAGAAACTGTGTCTTTTCTTTTTCCAGAGTGGCTATCCCACTTTATATTCTCACCAGCAATGCCTTAGTGATCCAATTTTTTCACATAGTTGCTAGACTTTGATATTGTCACTGTTTTTTTTTTTTTTTTAGCCATTCTGAAATGTGTATGGTGATAATTGGCTAATGATGTTGAAAATATTTTCATGCATTTATTTGCCATCTATATATTTTATTTTGTAGAGTATCTCTTAGTGTCTTTTCCTCATTTTAAATTGGATACTTTATGTTTATACTTTGGCTTGACTTTGAGAGTTCTTTATATATTTTACATATTAGTCCTTTGTTAGATGATTTGCACATTTTCTCCTAGTCAATGGCTTGTTTTTTTATCCTCTTAGCAGTGTGTTGCACAGAGTAAAAGTTTGTAATTTTGATTCAGTTTAATTTATTTCCTTTTCTTTTTATGAATTGTGCTTCTGGTTTCTTTTTACTGATTGTACTCTTTATGTTGCCCTAGAATGCAGTGATTTTTTTTTTTGAAATAAAATTTTTTAAAGTTTGTTTATTTCTTTTGAGAGGCAGAGAGACGAGAGAGAGAGAGAGAGAGAGAGAGAGAGAGAGAGAGAGAGAGGAGAGAGAGAGAATCCCAAGCAGACTCTGAGCTGTCAGCATGGGGCAGGAGGTGGGTCTCGAACTCACAGTGAGATCATGACTTGAGCTGAAATCAAGAGTTGGAGGCTTAATTGATTGAGCCACCCAGGTGTCCTTACAAAATACAAATTTTTTTGTTTTACAATTTACATTTAAATCTATTATCCACCTTCAGTTATTTTTTATATAAAGTGTAAAGTTTAGGTTGAGGTTCTTTTTGTTTTGTTTTGTTTTGTTTTGTTTTTGTCTGTGGATGTGCTCTTGCTCTAGTACCACTTGTTGAAATGCTATCATTCTGCATTGAATTGCTTTTGCACTTTATAAAAAGTTAAGCATATTGATGTGTGTGTACTTCTGAGTTCCTCTTCTGTTCTGTTGATCTATATGTCAGTCCTCTGTGAATAGGATAAAGTTTAGAACACGGGTAACTAAAGAAAAAGTCTTGAAGTATGGTGGGCTAACTCCACCTACTTTTTCTTCTCTTTTCCAAAATTGTTTTGCCTGTTTAGGTCATCTTGCTTCTCTATACAAATTTTACATTAATTTTGCCCACATATGTAAAAAATCTTGCTGGAATTTTGATACAAATTGCATTAAATTTGTAGGTTCTGGAAGTGTATAAATAATTGAATATTAACAACTGTAATAGGCAAGTGCTTTCGGAAATAAAGCATTTGATAAAATCTTTTCACAAGCTGATTTCCAGGCTTAAGTAGCTTCACTGATAAAATATGTGAAAAATTTAAGGAATAAATAACATCAAATTTTACACAACAATTTCCAGAGCATAGATAAAGAGGAGAAGTTCCTTTTATAGTTTTATGGAATTAGCATAACATTGATATCAGTAACTGTCTGATTTAAGTTAGCATAACATTGATATAAGTAACTGTCTAATACAATACTTAAACTTGTATTTAAGTTAAATAAAATAAGTTAAAATTATAAACTAATCTCTCTTTAGCATATGGCAAATTAAAAAATGTATTAACAAATTAAATCTAATGATATATGAAATTGATATTACATCATGACCAATTTGAATTAATTCTAGGTTGTGAGATTGATGTGGTACTAGAAAACAAATTAATGACTCATCACATAAACAAATGAAAATCATATGTTAATCTCAATAGATTAAAAACAGCATTTGATAAAATCCACTACTCATTTATCACAAGATTCTTGACAACCTTGGGGTATAGGGAGTTTCCTTAATTTGATTCAGAAAACCTAAAAAGTAAAAGTAAACTCTTTAGCAAATATCATATTTAGTGGTGAAATATTAAAAGCTATCCCTCTGAGATGAGAAAAAACTACTCTCATTATTTATATTCACAATATTGTATTCATATTTTTGGCCAGTTTAAAGGGGCCAAATAAAGAAAGAAAAGGTCAGTCAATTGAAAAAGGAAAAATAAGTGTTATTGATTATAGATAACAGGTTATGTATATAGGAAATCCAAATGAATCTAGAGAAAATGTTAAAAGTAAACACTGACTTTAGCAAAGTCACTCAGGTCACATACAAATATAAATTGTACATTTATACTTACAGCAAAGAATTAGGAAATTAAAATAAAATAAAATACTGATACTATTTACAGTGACATAAAAATATTAAATACTGGGTCACCTGGGTGGCTCATTTGGTTAAGCATCTGACTGTGGCTCAGGTCATGATCTCACTGCTTGTGGGTTCAAGCCCCATGTAGGACTTTGTGCTGATGGTGTGCAGCCTGTTTGGGATTCTTGCTCTCTCCTCTCTCTCTGCCCCTACCCCACTTGTGCTTTCTCTCTTTCTCAAAATAAATAAACTTAAAAAAATTACCAAGGAAAGAATTTATTAAAATATGTACAAAACTGCTGCCCTGGAAACACGCAAAAGAATCACTTTATTACATGAAACTAGAGTGATTTATTTTATTTTTTAATATTTTTTAATTTTATTTTTGAGAGAGAGAGACAGAGTGCAAGCAGGGGAGGGGCAGAGAGAGAGGCAGACACAGAATCTGAAGCAGGCTCCAGGCTCCAGGCTCTGAGCTGTCAGCACAGAGCCCTACGCAGGGCTGGAACTCACAAAACAAGGGATCATGACCTGAGCTGAAGCCAGATGCTTAACTGACTGAACCACCCAGGCGCCCCTAGAGTGATTTAAATAAAAGGAGAGACAAAACTGAAATCAGGCATTTAAAACACTATGAAAACTCCAGTAGTTGATGAAATAATGAAGGGTGACTCTGTCCCTTCTTGATAACTCACACTCTTCCTGTGTGGGTACCATTTCCACAGAAGGGTACCATAGAGGGTACCATTTTCACAGAAGATCGTAGTCTGTCATTGCTACCCCACGATATACACAGGTAGTTCATTTGGGGTAAATGGATTATCCAACTGTGTTTTGTAGTGGCGGGTACCTCTCATAACTCTTTCTGAGAACATTTGGAAAATTAAAGTTTATTAAATCTTCTTATTTGTCTTTGAGTTAAAAATTTAGAAGGCAGTGTAGAGCCTGCTTCAGATCTTTTGTCCTCCCTCTCTTTGCATCTCTCCTGCTCACACTCTCTCTCAAAAATAAACATTAAAAATAATTGAATTCTTAATTATATATTGTTTATGATAAAGAATGTAGACATATCATTGAATATTTAACGATCTTAACTTTCTATCACTTAGGGTTTTTTTTAAATTTCAAACTGTATCAAAGTTTCAAAATTTAATTTTTTTGATCTAGCCCTTATGTGTAAAATTGATATCCCACAACAAAGAGTATTAACAATGGTCTTGCAGAAACCAATACTTGTAATGGTAAGAACTGAGGATAAAGTAAAAGTATCCTTTGCTGAAAAAAAGATGTGGATAGCTATACATAGTCATGTATTAGAAAGTTCAGTATTATAACAATGTCCGTTCTCTCCCAATTTATCTATTGAGTCAATGCGATGCAAAAACCTAGCATTTTAATTTTAATAAATTTCAAAAGCTTATTCTAAATTTAGAAAAAATGCAAAGGACAAAACATAGCTACACAATCTTGAAGTACAACAAAGTTGGAAGACTTAGTGCAAATATCAAGATTTCTAAAGCAACAGCAATTAAGATGTTGTGATATTGGGACAAGAAAAATTAAAAAAAAGAAATTGGCCAGCAAAATAAAATAGAAATTCTAGTAACAGATTTAGACTTATTTGATTACCTGAATTACAGCAAATTCACAGCTGCAAGGAGAAAGGAAAGATTCAATAAATAATGCCATGTCAATTGAATAGTCTTATGGGAAGAATGAATGAAATTTAACCTCTACATTATACCTTGGTATATAGTGAAAGTTTACCATAGTGGTTGTACTGTTTTTCTCTCCAACTGGCAGGTTATGAACCACACTGGCAAAAAAATTGTTAATTCTGCCAATTTTAGCCAGGCTTATATGCATAGATCAATGAATGAATGAAAGAGATCTGACAGTTACTAATTTGTCCACCTTGATTTTTAGACACTCAGGATCCAGAGAAATGATTACTAGGTGGGACTGTGGATCCATTGGATCTACTGCAAGATGGTTTGACAGGATTCCATCACTTGGCTTTGAAACAGACAAACTCTATTTGCATTTGTGTCCTGTGGTGTCAGAGTCAGTTCCATCAAAAACCGAAAGGTCAATTTTAACACACCTTGAAAAATTTTGGGAGTGTGTTTTTCCTAGGTCTAGAATTACTCTGATAAGTGACCATAGTTCTTCTTGGGGAAGGATTGGCTAAAACACTTCTGTTGGTGTTTTCTGTGACATTGCAGAATCCTTCCACAAGAAGACATGGACTCTCATTCAATGACAGGTTTGACAGTTGGAAACTGGCTCAGGTATGGAAACAGGGTAAGAGACTATGAATTCCCATTGGGGTGGCTTCCCTCAGCATTCTTTTGGAAAATTCTTGATTACATACATCAAATAATGCTCTCTTTTGCTGCCCATTTCAGTCTTATTCTATTAGATATTGTCACAGAGCTCTGCAGGTCAGTGACCCTGTATTTCCATTCCCAGATAAATGAAAATTAGTCCATCTTGCCCTTGACAGTGAGTGTTGCTGCCTGGCTTTTGATACTATGAATCTTGTCATTGACAAATAGCAGTTTCCCTCACCCAAATCACTGATTTACAAAGAATAGTCATTATTAAGGTTCCAATGATGCTGATGTGGCTTCTAATAGAACATAGCTTATTTGTTTTGTGAAGAGAATTTCTTTTGGCTTCTCAGAGCTCGTGTGTTCTCTGGTTTTAGTTGGCAAATTCAATCTAACATTCTTAACTTTTTGAGACTTTTGCACCATTTATAAATGCTGTGTAAAGCTTCATTTACTGTAGGCTCCAATGTGTCCAAGCTTCAAGGAGTCAGGCTAGCATTACATTAGGACTAGGTGTTTTTGCCAGGATGTCAAATTATGAGTCCTTAAAGAGTGGGCCTATATCAGTAATCTCTGCCTTATTCAACATTTTATTTAACTCTTACTCAAGTCTGATATTCTCATGGTCCACTCTTAGGTGTGTTATATTGATTCCTGCAGTACACTTTAGCTATTTTGATGAATAATTATTTTTCTTCTGTAGAAGGGAAAGTACTTCCATAGGAAGGCCATGTTGAAACTTGATCTTAGACATTGTTATAGAAGCCATGGTTTGAGGTGAGGGCAGATTTTAAGGAAAGTAAGTATTATCTTCCAATGCATTTGCTTCAGATGAGGACTATATATATTCCAAGGAGGAGGAAGCTGTTATTTTCTAGCAAGGAAGGCTGGACCACTTCTTTAAGTCAGAGAGTGTAGGAGAATCTAGGGGTTCAAGATTCTTAAGCACAGTTACTCAGATATTTCCATCCTATCCTCAGAAACCCAGGATAAGAGTAAAACACATGCTTCAGAATTCTTCCACTTGGAAGGTCAAGGGAGAATGGATATTTATACACTAATTCATCTCAGTCACTTAATGAGTACAGCTCTTGAGGAGTTTTGATTTTAGACACTTCTGGGCTGCCCCAAAGATGGCACAATAGACCTCTGGGGCCATGAAACAGACCCTTGGCCCTATGTACCTTCTGGTAGTTGGAAGTCAGGAAGTCTGGGTGGTGCACATCACAGCGGGTAGGATGAGAAGATATGCATGGGGTATTGCAGCATCTTCTGTGGGCCTCACCTAAGTACAAATGTTCTGAGAATGTATATGTGCACATGCAGGAGGCGGACATACAATGTAAGCTACAGTGAAACCCTGGCCAGAAATGCCAATATGGAACTCATGTTTGTCAAATGAGAGTTTTTAGTAAAAGAAGCAAGTCAAGGAAATATGGGGAAGTTGGCTTTTAATTTATACCATTTTCACATTAACTTGAGCAGGAATACAACTGCCTCCTGTGAGAGTTTATCTTGGAGAAATTTCTAAATCTTTCCTAGAAAACTTTGATTTATACTTTATTCTTATATATATTAGAATATGTATAAACATATAGTCTATATTTATATTATATATTCTCTCTATATTTATATATAAATATACATAACAATATATACATATATATTTATAATATAAACCTTATCTGAGAAGATGGGATAAATTTGATAGTCTAAGCAATTAAAATGCTCAATCTCTTTCTATAATTTCCTAGTGCCTTTCTCTGGAGATAATGAAAGATTTTCACATTTCATTTATGAATCATTATTATACAAGTAGGGGGCTATTTTCTCAATGTGCTTACTGATGCATTAGTTAAAAAGATAAAGAAGAGCTCTTGTTTTAAACTTTTTAAAGGTTTGAGGAAAAACATCACTTGTATAAGTAGAGCTGTTGAGTCACATACCTTAGGTTTAAATGGAGTCTCAAGTAGCTGCCCAGTCTCAGTTACTTCATTTTAAACAATTAAGATGAAATTAATATCTACCTGCATAGTCATTGTGGGTATAAAATAAGATAACCCATTTAAAGTGCTTAGTCCAAGGAAAGGCATGACATAAATGCACAAAATATATTAGCTATTAACATTAGGATATACCTTTTTAGCGCTTTTGGACATTTTGAGAAGAATTAGATTAGGTGAAGGGGAACCTGGAACTGAAAAATGCAAGAAGCCTAAAACCATGCTTGTAGTGCTAATTACTGTCAGAGCTGGGCCTCTGGGCCCACAACACTAGAGTTCCTGTAGCTGCAGGATGGACCTGACCCCACAACATACTCAGAGAAGTTTCCAGCCTCTCTATGACTCTTGGCAGATCAGAGGATACCAGAAGACTTCGTGTATTTTATTGGTTTGATTTTCTTAATTTCTCCCTGAGAGCTTTTAGAGAATTCTAAAAGCCTACAAGCTTTTAGAAAACTGAAAAATAAACCAATAGCAACAGAGTAAAGTGTTGAATTATTAAAAGTGCTGCTTCATGCCAGTAGGGAACTCAGGTTTGTCAAAGTAGGGTTTTTAGTAAAGAAGGCAAATCAAGGAAGTATGGGGAAGTTGGGAAAGGGAGTCCAAGTTAGTGTCAGAGGTTGAGTCAAGAATATTTTAGAGCAAGCAGATCAAAAAAGATAGAAGAAATGATAGGAACTATTGGTGCATTGGGTATCAGAGAATGCTTACTCTATTACAAGAATCTCTCTGACAACACCTGACAGCATTCTTCTCCCTACCATCTGTCCTATCTATTTGATTGCAGTGTCTTGCTCTTGGAAGCAGTGTAGTCCTAGAGTCATAACCACTTTATTATAATAATTCATAGTTAACAGAATATTCAATACTCTTTTAAATAACATTAGTGTTATGTTATAAGGCTCATATTCATTCCAATCTCCATTTGTTAATACGATAACCTAAAAAAATTAAGCTTTATAATTTTGTTGTGCTATATACATATTCAAACAAAATTATTGCTATTTTAGCAATGCAATGCTGCATTAACATGATGTATTATATTTACTGAGGCTTCCGTATATTTTGTTGGTTTAATTTTCTTAATTTTTCCCTGAGTAACAACATACTTCCTTTGATTTGCTGTTGCTTGCTTGCTTGCTTAAGTTACAATATAGATTTGAAAAAACAATACATGCTTCAGGTTTTTGGATGCTTAATGCATTAACAATAGTCATACTGATTCCCCAAACTCAATTACCATTTTTGTCTTAAAAAAATAATTTCTTAGTCCTTTTGAGAAGAGATTCTATCACTTTGTTTAGGAATCTTATTTGTGATCTTACTAATTTCAACATTATAGATGAATTCTTCATGATCTATATATAAATTTTATGAATAGCTGTTTTGGTTGCCTTTCATGTAAATTTTGTCTCAGAATTCTTTGTTTTTAAAGTTTATTTTATTTATTTTGAGAGAGACACAGAGAGAGAGAGTGTACAAAGGGGAGGAGCAGAGAGAAAGGGAGAAAGAATCCCAAGCAGGTTCCATGCTGTCAGCGCAGAGCCAGATGTGGGACTCAAACTCACAAACCACGAGATCATGACCTAAGCACAAATCAAGAGTTGGATGCTTAATGGACTGAGTCACCCAGGTGCCCCGTCCCAGAATTTTTAATAGTGAAACAAATTTATTTTTACATTTTGGGTATACATTTTTTCTGTGATGTATGCTACATGTGGGCAGGATTATTGCTGATTTTGTTCTGTATTTTATTTCAGTTATTTAGCATGAATTAATGTGTCTTTAATGAATCAAGTCATTATTTGAAAAGGTATGGATAGAATAAAGTGAGCACTATTACTTAATTTTTAATTGCAAGCTTAATACTTTATAACATTCATATTTTGTTCTTTAAAATTTTGCTTGGTTTGCCCTTTTTATAAGACTGGATGTGATGTGGTATTTTGTTCTTCGTAGACTATTAATAAAACATCAATACTAGATATTTACAAGAAGTGATCTTACTAAGTAAGGGAAGTACTGGGTATAAGTAACATGTTGAAAGATTTAATATGAATGGACTTTAGATTTGGAAGGAACACATTATTTTAGGAACTTAATGATGTATGCTTTGGGAAGCCAATCTCTTATGAAAACTTGAATCATCAATTTTAACATTCCTTTATTTCTTGGAAGATAAGGCAATTCTTTTGATTGAGTCATTGAAAGCTTGTTTTACTTGCTTGTTTCTCAAGTATAAATAAAGGGATTCAACATAGGAGCGATGGAAGTAATTAACATTATTACACCCTTATTAATGGCCACCGATTCCTTTGCTGAAGGTTTGACATAGATGAAGATACAGCTGCCATAAGTGATAGAAATTACAATCATATGGGAAGAACAGGTAGAAAAGGCTTTTTTCCTTTGGTGGGCAGAAGGGAATCTTACAACAGTCTTGATTATGTATATGTAGGAGAGAACCACACAAAGAAGTGTTGTGATAAAGGTCAACACAGCACAGACTACAACCATCTGCTCAATGACCCATGTGTCTGAGCATGAAATCTTCAGGAAGGGGGATACATCACAGAGAAAGCTATCAATGACATTTGAGTTGCAGAATTCCAGATTTTGGCTCAAGCTAAATGGTGGGAGTATGATTAACAAGCCAGCCATCCAACAGCAAAGGATGATCCTTTTACAGACTCTGCTGCTCATGATGGTGGTGTAATGTAGGGGTTTACATATGGCCACATAGCGGTCATAGGACATGGTACCAAGGAGAAAAAATTCAGTAACTCCAAAAAGATCAGTGAAAAATGCTTGAGTGGCACAGGCACAGTAGGTGATAGTCTTGTCGCCTGTTGATAGGTTATATAAGAATCTAGGAATACAAGCTGATGTGAATAAGATCTCTAATAAAGAAAAATTTTGTAGGAAAAAGTACATTGGTGTTTTAAGGTGAGAATACACTAATGTAAGTGAGATAATAGCCAGATTCCCAGTTATACTTAATAAGTAGGTAAAAAATAGAAAAATTAAAAGTAGACCCTGAAGTTGTGGATCATCTGTTAGTCCTAGGAGAATGAATGTTGTTATTGTATGGTTTTTCATCTCTGACTTCTGATTTTTGTCCAGTCTGCATGAAAAAGATCAGTTATTTTATGAGAATATAGGGATGTCAAAGTTAAGTAGTGATGGGGCACCTGGGTGGCTCAGTTGGGTAAGTGTCTGACTTCCGCTGGGGTCATGATCTCATGGTTCATGAGTTCGAGCCTTGTGGTGGGCTCTGTGCTCACAGCTCAGAGCCTGGAGCCTGCTTAGGATTCTGTGTCTCTCTCTGTCTATGCCCCTCCCCCATTCTCTCTCTCTCTCTCAAAAATAAATAAAAACATTAAAAAAAGTTTAGTAGTGATAAACAGTGACAAAGTCAAGCAGGTAACTGGTTCACTTGAGATTTGTTTTTCAATTTGGTGATTAATATTGTTAACATACTGGTGGACTTAGTTTGTAAATATCCTTCTTGTAGTTTTTGAAGAGAATTTTTTTTAAAGCTTATTTATTTATTTATTTATTGGAAGGGAGAGAGAGAGAGAGCACAAGCAAGGGGGGGTGGGCAGGAGAAGAGGGAGAGAGAGAATCCCAAGCAGGCTCTGCACTGTCAGCACAGGGCCTGACATGGGGCTTGATCTCACGAACTGCAATCAAGAGTCAGACTTAGCCACCCAGGTGCCCCAAGGAGAAATTTCTTATAGATCAACTTACTTGGGCCACAATCCAATAATTTATGGATTCTGTATCTCCATTGAATTTTACAAATTTATTTCAAAATTCTGTCTATGTTCTGGATTGGTTTAATTGATAGTGCATTGTGATATCATCAATGTTAAAATTTTCTTTTAGTCCCATGCATTCTGCTCTATGTTTTAAAATAATTCTTAAAAATTTGAGTATAGCTGACTAATTCCACTACTGAGTATGTACCCAAAGGAAATAAAAACACTAATTCAAAAAGAATAATGCACCTCTATGTTTATTGCAGCTTAATTTACAATAGCTAAGATATGGAAGCAATTTAAGTGTCCATTGATAGATGAATTGATAAGGAAGATGTGGTATATATGTGCAATGGAACATTACACAGCCATTCTTCTCTGTTTTGAAGCTGAAATCTTAAAGTGCAGTACCAGTATCTTTGCTGGTAACTTGGTCCTTGATAAAATACATTTACATAACAAATAATTTGGGCTTGCTAGAGAGGTTCTCCAAAGCCCATTCATCAATTATAGATTTATGTTCAACCCTATAGCAAAATAATATTTTTTTTGCATTGTATGTAAAGCATTTATACACTTTGGGGAGTATGTCTATGCATCAAATCCTCTGATTTTGAATAGAATCAATATGTAACAATAATTCTGATATCCAGTAGTGATCTCTTTTCTGAAATCTAGGTGTATATAGCCACACATATCTCATATTGAACACATGCAAAGTTGGTTTCATGGACTCTGTATCTCTATCCCTTTCATCCAATGGGTTTCCTCTAATACAGCTAATTGGTTATAGTAATTGAACTCACACAATATGCCAAGTGTTATGTAATAACTTCATAGGAAGCACCTGTCTGGACTAAATGGACCTTTAATCCTTTCCCTTCTTCTACTTTATCTTTCTTTAACATTTCTTGAATTCACCTTAGACCACTGATTTCTCTTTGATTCTCAACCTACACATTATTTCTTTTGAGAAGTCTTTAGAAACCTGGCAGCTGTGTTGAATCCCCCAGCTTCCATTTATTCACCATTGCTAAATAATGCTTATTTCTATCATGGTACTTACCCCCATAAGGTAAATCAGTTGAGATTAGGAACTCTGTTTTTTGTTTGTTTTTGTTTTGTTTTGTTTGTTTTGTTTTGTTTGCACTGAAGTGGAGTGTTGGCTACTGAATTAAGTCGTACCACAAAGCTGCCACATTCTCCACTAATATTTATTACTAAAGAGATAACTGGCTTCTCTTTCTTGCCTTATCTGCTTGCAAATGAGTATTTGAAACTCTATTTTGTTTCTTTGAGATATCTATCATTAAGATAATCAAATAATAGGTCGACTTTGCAATACTAAGTTTCAGTTAATAGCTTCTTCATAGTTTGTTTCCCTGTTATTATGAATTAATTACAATAGCAACCAATTAAATATTTACAGTGTCTTTAGGGCTTACTGATTTTGTTATATCAGTGAATGAAAATGTATATTTCCAGGAGACTCCAAAAGTTACAAGAATGGATTCATTGTATTGATGAAAATATATTCTTCTTACCAGGGTGGGCACAGGGTCAACTCCATCTATATGTCCAATTCTCACATTTATGCCACTATCTCAGAGAAATGTCATTTGCTAGGCTCTTGGTTTTCTTGACAGCTGGAATTCTGAAAGGTAGTGGGGTCACCCAGGGACCAAAGAACAGCCACAGTGGATCACTTTAAGATATAGTGAAGACCACTTAAGGAACCTACCTACTCCCTTTGAGTTCCATTTCTTCAGCTAACAGATAACAAATGCTTCATTATGGCATTAAACTAAGCTGTGCAGACTTTGAAAAAATATCAGAGGTTCTAGGGATATGGTAAAATAATTGACTCTGAAGTCTGATTGATACATTTTTATTTTATTTTTCAAGTATTTTACATTTATAATGTCTGTAGGGCTCTCAAATGACTCTTTAGTTTGAAAGTGTAGCATATGATGCTATTGCATGACAGTCAATAATATGACATTTTGATGACTTTTTTTAACATTTTATATTTATTTATTTTTATTATTATTTTTATTAGAGAAAGAGAGAGGCCCAGGGGGGAGAGAGAGAATCTTAAGCAGGCTCCCCCCTCAGTACAGAGCGCGATGCAGGGCTTGATCTCATGACCCTGGGATCATGACCTGTTCCGAAATCGTGTGTCAGATGCTCAACCGACTGAGCCACCCAGGCGCCCCTTGATGACCTTTCTTAATTACTGCTATTGATGATTCTAATGTATGCAGTGTTAGTTCTTTCATGCTATAAAAGTTACTCAGTAGAGTCTGTTCACTGTGAAACCACAAAAATTGTTAAAGATACAAATTGGAAGTGAATGTGCTATTGAGACTTGTATGTGAACTTATGGTCACTCTTGCCATGCACCTGTAGCCTTGGGAATTTATGGTGTTTCCTACCTGCAATGTAGTGCAAAAGCACACCCTCAGTGGCTTTTCTGTCATTATATGTCTGGGCAATGTTTTCTTTATTATTCTCTAATATTCATCATTATTGGAATGAAAAGCTTTGTCAAAGTGAATAATGTTAGGCATAATCTCTTTGGGACAAAAATCTAATGTTTTTTTAATCAAAGTTCAGCTGAACTTTGAAGAAGGGTTTACCACAGCACACATTATCAAATGTTGGCAAGAGAATCACATCATGTTTATATTTTACTAATTCATAATTCAAAAGTTCAGGGGCATCTGGGCGGCTCAGTAGGTTAAGTGTTCGACTTCAGCTCGGGTCATGATCTCATGGTTCATGAGTTCGAGCCCTGCATCGGCTCTGTGCTGACAGCTCAGAGCCCGGAGCCTGTTTTGGATTCTGTGTCTCCCTCTCTTTCTGCCCTCCCCCGCTCATGCTCTGTCTCTGTCTCTCTCAAAAATAAATAAACATTGAAAAAGTTCAATGTTATAGGTTTCAAAAGTAGGTTAATTAATCTTTGCCTTACTGTCAATTTTGATTAAAGTAAATAAAATTAACAAGTTAGCCATTTAAAAAAATTCTCTGGGCTAAGAGGTTATTATACTACCAATATGACATTTATGATCTATAATTAAGTTGAAAGATCAGAAGGTCTTTTTTAACATAGGCTTAAAAGGTACTAATGCATCTTCTATGTACTGAAATGGTAAAAACAAAAAACCACTGACAATAATCAGTAATGTTTATGTCCTCAGAGAAAAGAGTATGGCATCAATAACATCTGCTATGGGCTGCCAGAATAAAATTTTAAAGTATCAGTCTAGCTGATTTTTATTTTCATACATTCATAAGATAGTTGAAAATAAGATCTCTCATTTGTTCTTTATCTGCTTTTATTATATGAATAATCTATAAACTAGAAAAATTTTGTCCACTATGTAAAAAGGGGAAAAGAATGTAAAATGTTATAACAGAAATAGCAAATATTTTGGAACATATGCTTTTAGATTTTTCTTCTGCAAGTGGACCTATATATTATAAAAATCACAGAAATATAAAGCTTAAATACAAAGCTTGTACAATTGAATATGTAATTTGTCTTATATTATTTACCTTGAAATGTCTCATGGGTTTATTTGTGTAATCTCTTTGATAGATTAATCATAACACTCAAACCAAGGAACAAAATGGTACTTGGGTTCTTTTTCCTGTCTTAGGCAAATATGTAATTTTTCCTTCATTATTGTGATTTAGATATCCCTTCAAGTCATCTTTCAGTAACATATTAGCGTGTTTAAGGACTTTGTGATCTGAGTTTGTGTCAATAGCTCTTCCATAATTCTTTCTTACTAATGACTAATTACATTATAATCTCAAGTATTTTAAATCCTGAATCAGTGTCTATAGGGTTTGAGATTAGTTTATATCAATGAATGGAAAATAATTTTCCCTGGAGGCTCTGTATTGGAATGTGAATAGTTTCCCTTTCTTTCTTTAAAATATTTCCTTCCTTTAGAATTGGGAGCAGGGTCAGATACCAAATGTGTCTAGTACCTGTAAAACCCCAGAGTATGGAGATACTTTGATGGAGAAGAACTTTCTGGAGAGCTATGGCATTCTCAGGGATTGTAGGTACACACCGGAAATAACTAAATAGATCAAATCAAGATGCACTGAAGGTTTATCTCTATAGGACACCTAGCCTCCTGTCAATCCCTTTTCCTGAGCTCACAAGTGCTTCGTGCAGTATGTACAAATACATCCCAGACCACACAAGGCAGCATCCTTTGTTCTAAAATATCCATCTTTTCTTCCAGTTCTGAATGCCGTTCTCTTGTGCAAAATACTAAGAGAGTTTGAGAAACAAATTGCAACTCACATTTTTGTTTCTTTCTATATGTCAGAGAGTTTAAAAAAATTTAAGGATGAAGAGACCATTTATTATATCATTCACTTTTAGCTAGTGAGTCATGTTTTGAGGTAATTTTTCATATAAACCTACGTTGCCTTCACTTTGAACTGGAGGGTGGATTCATGTCCGGTAATAGGTAACCATGTTGATAATACTCAGTATACACTATTTTTGCTAAGCTATATATCCAAAGATCATGTTTTCTACATTTTGAAAATACAACTCTGATATTAAACTTAATTCTTTTTATAATATTTCAAATAGCTATATACATCATTAATTTTTATAAGTTACTTTATTCTAGATCTAATTTCTTTAAAAGAAAAGTAAGTGAAATCACAACTGTTATACTTACTGTTCTGAGAGTCAGTAATAGCTTTCACTGGATGTTTAACAATAGCTTTCCTGGTGATTACTAGGAAGAGTAGACTTTGTTAGCAGAGGCTTATGTTTGGACTTCTGGCCTCTCTTGCTCATGGACCAGCACTCCTCTTACAGGCGCTGTGGAATGCCTGTGATCTCTGAGATTTTCATCTCTAACACATTGCCAAGTTTTTCTTGTTAACGACTTCATCTCATTTTAGAACTTAAGGTTGAAAATGATACAGTATTCAAAGGTTTTTGAAATTTGTGGAGCTCTTTATGGTTTTGAAAGTGTTGATATTCTGACCCTCAAAAATAAATAAGCATTGACAAAGTTCAATGGTACAGGTTTAAAAAGTAGGATAATATAGGTAGGGTGAGAGGTTTTTACATTAACAAGGTTAACCATGGTTTTATTTGCCAAAGCTAAAATGAAATGAATAAACACAAGGGACCTTGGTGACCCATTTTCAAAAAATCACTAAGGAATCCTCTGTGTAATTAACTTGGCAGAAATTCTGAAAGATGTAGCAGTGAGGACAGTGTCCTCAGAGAAAGGAAGATGCAACAATAGCATTCAATGCAGCCCAACACACAGCATTAAAAATCGGATGGTAGAATACATTTCTGTCTTTCCTACATATGTTCCACATCTCCTGTGGCTGATATAAGTTCAGCAGGACCTCGTTTTCTTCCTTGTCACACATCTTAATTAAAAGAGGTAAAAAAAATTGAGATAATCTTAAGAAAATAAATGAATAATCACAAATCTAGTGATAAGTACTCTTACTATGTACTAATGTACTACATATTAATGTTCTTACTATGAAACCTAATGTTTTCAATGTTTCCTATGTATGCACAAATGTCAACATTTTACATAAAATACAGCACTATATAAATATTTCTTACATGATTTTTATAACTAGTTTTGTCACACAAACAACACAAAACTATTTTCAAATCACTAGTTTAAAGACGATGAACGACATTTTAAAAAAATTTTTATTTTTTTTTATGGAAGTGTTGTTGATGCACAAAGTGGTATTAGTTTCAGGTGTACAACGTAGTGATGACTCATCATTTTTGATGACTTCCACATTTCAGGATTTCATTAGTTTTTCATGCCACTCCTAACTTTTGAAAATTTTTCTGCAAGTGTTCATTGTCAAATAAATATATGTAAATAAATAAATTGTATGGTTGTATTAACTATTTTTCAGAAATTTATTTTTTTGGCAAATTATCCTTCTATAAATATTTTTGCAAACTTAATAGTTTTAGAATGTGAGAAATACGGTGTCTACACATTTCAAGGCTTTTATATAATAGTATCAGAATTCTCTCCAAAAGGCCATATTGATCTCTCTACCCAATTTTAATCTGTGAGAGTGCTCCTATTGCAACATTCAGTTAAACATTGTGTTTTACAATTTTTAAGTCAATAAACACTTCTAATATATGTTGACAATATTTTCTTCTCTTAATATCAGTCTTCAAATTTATTTAGTTATATTATTTTTAAATATTATGATAAAACTCCCTTGTAATTTTAGCTATTTTATAATTTGTACTTAAAAAAAGTCTTCTATATTAATCAAATTGTTATTTACATTCCTTCCAACAGAAAAAGAAGTTTGCTTTTACTCTTAGTTTGCTGAGAGTTTTATTGATAATAAATTTAAATGTTATCAAATATTCCATATTCATTGAGATAATAAAATGAAATTTCTACTTTAATTTTTATTTTATTTTTAAGTTTAATTTATTTAAATATTTTTATTATTAATAAAATGTAAGTTATATATATTAAAATGTAAAACAAATATATTCTTAGAACAAAATTTAAAAAATCATTTTTATGATAACATTTAACATTAGATCTACAGTCTTGGCAAATGTTTTTAAAAATTTTTAATGTTTTTTTATTTATTTTTGAGAGAAAGGGAGACAGTGTGAGCAGGGGAGGGTCAGAGAGAGGGAGACACAGAATCTGAAGCAGCCTCCAGGCTCTGAGCTGTCAGCACACAGACCATCGCGGGGCTCGAACCCATGAACCGCGAGATCATGACCTGGGCTGAAGCCAGATGCTCAACCAACTGAGCCACCCAGGCGCCCCAATCTTGGCAAAATTTTAAGCATTCAATACAGTACTATTAACTACAGACACTATGCTGTACACTAGATCTCTAGGATATATTCATCTTGCATCTGTGAGATCCAGTTGTTCTATAGCATTGTTCAAATCCACTATTTCTTTATTGATTTTTGGTCTAGATATTCTGTCATTGTTAAAAATGGGGCATTTGAAGTCTATTACTATTATTGTATTGCTGCCTATTTCTCCCTTTGGATCTGTTAATGTTTGCTTTATATATTTAGGTGTTCTGATGTTGGGTGCATATATAATTGTTATATATTCCTGTTGATTGACTCTTTATCATTATACAATGACCTTTGTGTCTTGTGACAGTTTTCAACTTAGTCTTTCTTGACACTATGCTGTGCCATGTGGGGGAGGTATGATGTGGGTACAGTGAACTGTTCCTCTTATCCTTTCCAATGTGGGGCCTCTTTTTAATCCTTTCCAAATTTTTATTTAAATTCTAGTGTAATATTGTTTTCAGGAGTAGAATTTAGTGATTCATCACTTACATATAACACCCAGTGCTCAACAACAAGTGCCCTCCATAATAGCCTGTCCCTCACCTACCTCCCCCCATCAACCCTCAGTCTCAGTTTGTTCTCTATATTTAAGAGGCTTTTATGTTCATCTGTTTCGTTTCTTAAATTCCAATATGAGTGAAATCATATGGTATTTGTCTTTCCTTGACTGACTTATTTCACTTAGTATAATATACTCTAGTTCCAACTATATTGTTGCAAATGGCAAGATTTTGATGGCTGAGTAATATTCCATTTGTGTGTGTGTGTGTGTGTGTGTGTGTGTGTGTGTGTGTTTTTAATCTTTTTCCATTCATCAGCCGACAGACATTTGGGCTCTTTCTACAGTTTGGCTATTGTTGAAAATGCTGCTATAAACATCAGGGTGCATGTACTCCTTAAAATCTGTATATTTGGATCCTTTGTGTAAATACCTACTAGTGCAATTGCTGGGTCATAGGGTAGTTCTAGTTTTAACTTTTTGAGGTACTTCCATTAACTGTTTTCCAGAGTGGCTGCACCAGTTTACATTCCCATCAGCAGTGCAAAAGAGATCCTCTTTCTCTACATCCTCGCCAACATCTGTTGTTGCCTGAGTTGTTAACGTTAGCCATTCTGACAGGTGTGAGGTGGTATCTCAGTGTGGTTTTGATTTGTATTTCCCTGATGATAAGTGATGTTGGGCATCTTTTCATGTGTCTGTTGACAATCTGGATGTTTTCTTTGGAAAAATGTTTATTAATGTCTTCTGCCCATTTCTTAACTGGATTATTTGTTTTTTTGGGGATGTTGAGTTTGCTAAATTCTTTATAGATTTTGGATACTAATCCTTTATCAGATATGTGATTTTCAGTATCTTCTCCCATTCCATATGCTGCCTTTTTTTTTAAAGTTTATTTATTTATTTTGAGGAAGGGGAGAAGCAGAGAGAGGGGGAGAGAGAATCCCAAGCATGCTCTGCACTGTCAGTACAGAGCTCCATGTAGGGCTCAATCTCATGAACTGTGAGATCATGACCTTATCCAAAACCAAGAGTCAGATGCCTAACCGACTGAGCTACCCTGGTGCCCCCCATAGGCTGCCTTTTAGTTTTATTGACTGTTTCCTTTACTGTGCTAAAGCTTTTTATATTGATTAAGTTCTAATAGTTAATTTTTGCTTTTGTTTCCCTTGATGTCTAGTAAGAAGTTGCTCTGGCCAAGGTCAAAGAGGTTGCTGCCTCTGTTCTCCTCTAGGATTTTGATGGTTTTCTCTTTCTTTCCCCCATTTGATATTCTTTCCTCCTTTGTTGAAGATGAATTGACTATATAATCTTGGGTCCATTTCTGCATTTTCTATTTTTTCCCCATTGATCTATGTGTTTGTTTTTGTGCTAGTACTATACTGTTTTGATGACTACAGCATTGTAATACAGCTTGAAGTTTGTATCATGATGCCTCCAGCTTTGGTTTTATTTCTCAGGATTGCTTTGGCTATTCAGGGTCTTTTGTGGTTCTATAGAAATTTTAGCATTGTTTGTTCTAGCTCTATGAAAAATATTGGTTGAGTTTTGATAGGGATTACATTAAATGTGTAGATTGCTTTGGGTAATATAGACATTTTACTAATTGTTCCTCTAATCCATGAACATGGAATATCTTTCCATTTCTTTGTGTCCTCTTCAATTTCTTTCATAAGTGTTTTATAGTTTTCAAAGTACAGATTCTTTTACCTCTTTGGTTAAATTTATCCCTAGGTATCTTATTGTTGTTGGTACAATTGTAAATGGGATTGACACCTTGATTTCTTTTCATTTTTGGTTCATGATTGGTGTATTGAAATGCAACTGATTTCTGTACAGTGATTTTATATTCTGCAACTTTGCTGTATTCATGTATGAGTTCTAGTAATTTTTTGGTGGAATATTTTGGATTTTCTACATAGACAATCATGTCATCTGTGAAGAGTGAAAATTTGACTTCTTCTTTGCCTATTTGCCTATTTGGATGCATTTTATTTCTTTTTATTGTGATTGCTGAGGCTAAAACTTTCAGTGCTATGTTGACTAGTAATGGTGAGAGTGGACATCTCTGTCTTGTTCCTGACCTTAGAGGGAAAGCTCTAGTTTTTCCCCATTGAGGATGATATCAACTATGGGTCTTTTGTATATGGCCTTTGATGTTGAGGTATGTCCCATCTATCTCTATTTTGTTAAGGGGTTTTATCAATAGTGGATGCTGTATTTTGTTAAGTGCTTTTTTCTGAATATATTGACAGGATCATTTTTTTTTTTAGTGTTTAATTTACATCCAAGTTAGTTAGCATGTGGTGCAACAATGAATTCAGGAGTAGATTCCTTAATGCCCTTTACCCATTGAGACCATCCCCCCTTCCCACAACCCTTCCAGCAACCCTCTGTTTGTTCTCTATATTTAAGAGGCTTTTATGTTTTGTCTCCCTCTCTGTTTTTCTATTATTTTTGCTTCCCTTCCCTTATGTTCATCTGTTTTGTATCTTAAAGTCCTCATATGAGTGAAGTCATATGATATTTGTCTTTCTCTGACTAATTTTTATCTCTTCTTCTATTTTGAATGATAGCCTTGCTGGATAAAGAATTCTTGGCTGTGTATTTTTCTGATTCAGCACTTTGAATATATCCTGCAACTCCTTTCTGGCCTGCCATGTTTCTGTGGATAGGTCTGCTGCGAACTGGATCTGTCTTCCCTTGTATATTAAGGACTTTTTTTTCCCCCTTGGTGCTTTCATGATTCTTTCCTTGCCTGAATATTGTGAATTTGACTATGATATGCCTTGTTGATGGCCAGTTTTTGTTGAATCTAATGGAAGTCCTATATGCTTCCTGGATTTTGATGTCTGTTTCTTTCCCCAGGTTAGGAATGTTTTCTGCTGTGATTTGCTCACATAAATTTTCTACCTTTTTCTCTCTTTTCATCTTCTGGACCCCCTATGATTCTGATGTTATTTCTTTTTAATGAGTCACTGAGTTCTCTAATTTTTATTTCATGCTCTTTTGCCTTAGTCTCCTTTTTTTCTGCTTCATTATTCTTCATAAATTTGTTCTCTATATCACTGAGTAGCTGCCTCATCCATATTTTCTCCCATGGCATCCATTCGAGATTACAGCTCAGTCATAGCATTTTTTATTTCATTTTGACAAGCTTTTACTGCTTTTATCTCCACAGAAAGGGATTCTAATCTATTTTCAACCCCAGCTAGTATTCTTATTATCATGATTATAAATTCTGGTTCTGGGGCGCCTGGGTGGCTCAGTTGGTTGAGCGACCGACTTCGGCTCAGGTCATGATCTTGCAGTTCACAGGTTTGGGCCCTGCATCCGGCTCTGTGCTGACAGCTTGCTCAAAGCCTGAAGCTTGCTTCGGATTCTGTGTCTCCTTCTCTCTCTGCCCCTACCCCGTTCGTGCTCTGTCTCTGTCTCTCAATAATAAATAAATGTAAAAAAAAAAAAAATTCTGGTTCAGACCTCTTGCTTGAATCTATGTTGATTAAGTCCCTGGCTGTCGTTTCTTCCTGTTCTTTCTTTTGGGGTGAATTCCTTTGTTTCATTGTTTTGGAGGAAGAAAAGGAACTAATAAAGTTAAAAAAATTAAAATTAAAAAATTAAAAACAACGCAAAGAAAAAAATAAAGTATGTTAGATCCTAGGTGTGTTTTGGTCTGCTTGTTGAAAGAAGCTTGATATATTAGAGAAAAAGGGGAAAGATAAGAAAATAAAAAAAAGAAAAAAGAAAAAAGGAAAAAATAAAAAAGGAAACGTTTAAAAATTTGAACAAAATGAATACAATAAAATAGAATAAAATGAAATTAAAATAAAATAGAATTTTAAAAATTTACAAAAAAGTAAATAATATAGTAGAAAAAATTAAAGAAAAATCGTTTTAATAAAAATGGAAAATAAAAATAGATATTTTTCTCTTTCTGTATTCAAGAATAAGAAAAGAAAAAGAAAAAAAATTAATAAAAGGACCAGTGAACAGAATGAAGTTGATTGCAATTACATCTCGCTTCCCATAGAAGTCAAGCTATGAAGCACTTGATAATCTGTAAACTAAGCCGTGGGAGAGACTTGAGCTTGTTAAGAGTGCTGTTGGCCCAGTGGGGTTTAGTGTAACGGCTCCATTCTCCACTAGATGGCGCTGCTTAGCTTACTGGAGTGGATTGCTGTGGTGCTTGTAGGCTTGTATGCGCATGGGCGGGAGGGGGGAAATGGAATCACCCAGCTAGCCAGTCTCCAGTATCAGACCTCTGTGCTCTCCTCTACTGGCAATCAAGCACCCCTCCTTAGTCTTTGGCTTCCGTCCATTCCTCGCTTCTACACTGTCTGTGACCAAGCTGTCAGGCTGCCAGGCATCACCTCCGTCCTGAGTTTTATTTCAGCTGGTGCTGCGTTTCCCAACCCCTCACTTCTGAGAGACTGCGGCTTTGACCCACTCAGACCTTTTGGGGGAGGGTCTTGCTGAGCAATGGCCGGCCAGGTGCAGGCCCAACCCCAGGAACGTTTGCGAGACCGAAGCCAATGCACAGAGTCTATGCCTGGGTGCCAGCCCACTCCAGAAAAAGTTCACACGATCTTGTAGCAGCAGTGTTTCAGGGTTTATGGAAAATCACAACACACATCTGGTGCCAGGCTTCACCCTTAACGTCCTTGTTCCAGCACCAGCGAATGTAGCTGTTCTCTGGGTCCACTGGGACTTTGCCTGTGGGGTGGCCACATCGCCTCTACCAAATGTCCTCCCAGCAAGGGAACCACCTCTCCCGATGGGCCTGAAGTCTCCTTGGACCTCACTCTCTGCTTCTGGGGATTTGCCCGTCTCATGAGAACACTACCAGGTAATGAGCTGCAAAGTTTCAGACTCTGCACTCCCCCTGTTTATAGAGTCTTAATGGAATTTAAACCCTCTCCTTTCTCCTTTCTCCTTTTTTTGGTTCAGTCCGTGTGGTTATTTCCACTTTTCCGCTTTCTCTCCAGCTGCTTTTTTTTAGGGGTGTGGTGGTTTTCCTGTACTCTTCCCCCATCTCTGTCCTCTTTCCACCAGCAAATACAGCTTCCTGCCCTCTGTGGCTTCTCTCTCCCCCAGTTCACTTCTCTGCACCATGTACCTGCTGAGTTCTGTGGTTCAGGTTGTGCAGATTGTTGTGTTAATCCTCAAATCAGTTTTCTAGGTGTGCAAGATGGTTTAGTGCTGATCTGGCTGCATTCCAGGGATGAGAGATACAAAAAAAACCCTTCCATACTGTTCTTCCATCTCAGCTCCTCCTGAGGATCATATGGTTCTTGTCCTTCTTTTATTTATGTGGTGTATCAAGTTAATTGATTTGCGGTTATTGAACCATCCCTGCAGCCCAGGAATAAATCCCACTTGATAATGGTGAATATGTTGGATATGATTCGTTGAATCTTGTTGAGAATTTTTGCATCCATGTCATCAGGGATATTGGCCTGTAATTCTCCTTTTTAGTGTGGTCTTTATTTGGTTTTAGTATCAGGGTAATGCTGGCCTTGTAGAATGAGTTTGAAAGTTTTCCTTTGAATTCTATGTTTTGGGATAGTTTGAATTCTATGTTTGGGATAGTTTGAGGAAAGTAGGTATTAACTCTTCTTAAATGTCTGGTAGAATTTCCCTGGGAAGCCATCTGGTTCTGGACATTTGTTTGTTGGGAGATGTTTGATTACTGATTCAATTTGTTTGCTATTAATAAGTCTGTTCACATTTTCTATTTCTTCCTGTTTCAGTTTTGGTAGTTTGTATGTTACTAGGAATTTTTCCATTTCTTTCAGTTTTCCCAGTTTGTTGGCATGTAATTTTTCATCATATTCTCTTATAATTGTTTGTATTTTTGTGGTGTTAGTTGTTATCTCTCCTCTTTCATTCATGATTTTATTTATTTGGGTCCTTTATCTTTTCTTTTTGATGAGACTGGCTAGGGGTTTATCAATTTTATTAAAGAAACAGCTCTTAGTTTTGTTGATCTGTTCAACTGTTTTTTTATTTATTTTTTGCTTGTTTGTTTCTATATCATTTATAATTGCTAAAATATTTATTATTTCTCTACTTCTCCTGGATTTAGGGTTTATTTGCTCTTCCTTTTTTAGAAGTGTAATGTTAGGTTGTATATTTAGGAACTTTCTTGCTTTTTGAAAAAGGCCTGAATTACAATATACTTCCATCTTAGGGCTGCCTTTGCTGCATCCCAAAGGTTTTGGACTATGGTGTTTTCATTTTCATTTGCTTCCATGTGTGTTTTTATAAATTTCTTCTTTAATTTCCAGGTCAAGCTATTCATTCTTTAGTAATATGTTCTTTAACTTCCATGTATTTGTCATCTTTCCAAATATTTTCTTGTTGTTGACTTTAAGTTTCAAAGCATTGTGGTCTGAAAATATTCATGGTATGATCTCAATCTTTTTGTATTTGTAGGGGCTTATTTTTGACCCAGTATGTGATCTATTCTGGAGAATGTTCCATGTGCACTTGAAAAGAATGTGTATTCTGCTGCTTTAGGATGAAATGTTCTGAATATATGTGTTAAGTGGGATCTCCTTCGAATGTCATTCTCTCTGGCTTGGTTTTTCTCAGAAGAAATTGTAATGTATCATGATGTATTACTGTTTTCATATATTGTTTGTTTCAATTTGCTAATTTATTAATGTTTTACTTAGGATTGTTGTGTCTATCATCATGAGAGATATTGTCTAGTAAATTTTCTTTCTTTTAATATTCCCACCAGGCTTTCATATCAGATTATTCTGGGCTTTTAAAATGAATGTGTTTTGCTTTTCTCCCCCCAGTTTTTGAGAAGCTGGTGTGAGATTGGTGATATTTGGAGTAATCTGCTTGGAATGCCATTTGGGCTTCGCATTTACATTATGGGAAAATTTTTCTTAACAGATGCATTTGCTTTTTTTAGACATGGAAATACTAATATTTGATTAATCATGTGTCATTTTTGGTGAGTTGTGATTTTCTAGGAGATTTTCTGCTCAAATACATGTAAAAACTCATTGGCATACATTGTATAGAATGTCACCTCATTTCTTCTTAGTATCTCTAGAATCTATAGTGATATACATGATAATATTTGGAACTTTGTAAAAAATAAAATGTATATGTGTGTTTATTTATGGACAACATATGTGTGTGTTTATTTGTGGACTCTCTTTTATGTTCCATTTATTATTGACCTTGATGAAGATATTATCTTGGGTATTATAGCTTCATAAATCTTGAATTTAAGGAGTTTTGTTCTCCAGTATTATTCATTCTAAAACTGTTCTATTCTACATCCTTTGCCTTTGTGTATAAATTTTAGAATAAGGTTGTCAAGCTTTATAGAAAAATCTTCTGAGATTTTGATAAGAATAATATTGAATCTACAGAAAAATTGGGGGAAAGTTGACATCTTAGCAATAGTAAATCTTGCAATCTGTGAACATGATATATTTCTCCATTTTTTAGGTCTCCTCTAATTTATCAGAGCCAAGTTTTGTATTCCTATGTACAAATCTTGCATGTATTTTGTGAGATTAATCCCTCAGTATTTTATATTTTTAAGTAAATTGTCTATGATATTGTTTTATAATTACAATTTTTGATTGTTTGTTGCTAGTATATAGAAAGCTAATTTTGTATATCGATTCTGTATTCTGCAAACTTTCTACAATCAGTTATTAGTTCTAGTAGTTGTTATAGAGTTTTTACAACATTTTCTACAAAGACAACTATGTAGTCTGCAAATAAAGATAGGGGATTCCTTTCTTCTTCTCCATTCTGGATGCTTGATTTTTTCCCCCTGCCTTATTTCATGAGCTAGAATGTTAGAGATACATAGACTAAGGACATTATTATCTTGTCCCTGATCTTAGAATGAAGCATTCTATTTTTCAATATTTTACTATTAACAAAGCCAATATATTAATTCTTATTTCACTTTTGGTTATATTTCTTTATTTTTCTAGATTCATGAAGTAAATAAAATGTCATTTATATCCTTTACATATTTGATACATTTGCTAGCTTGGAATATGTTCAGAAAAATGTCCATTATGGTTATAATTTGTCAGACAGTTTGTGACAGTGCTAGATAGTGCTAGATAGTGACAAAACTGAGGACATAAATATTTATCATTAATTCATCATATTTCTTGTTTTTCCCCCACCTGTTTCCTTGCCCAATCACATTTCTTCTTAGTAATGAATAAGTGACTTCAAAAAGCAGAGATATAAATACAGATTAAGAACCACCCAAATTTGTTTTCTAGAGTATTTGGTCCTTTGCCTTTAATTAGATGGGTCTATAAAGTACATCTGTCAGTAACTCTTGAGCCAAAAAGATGGCATATTGTTAGGGATGGTGGTAGGCTTTTAGTTTCAGGGATTCTAAACATTTTTGCAAATCTTAAGCAGGAATTAGACTACCCCACTTGCTTTTTACCTACAAATAGTCTACTAGAGTATAAACTATTATATAGACTATAAAGATAGTGTTTAAGTTTATAGATTACTTTCATTAAAAGAGATAAAAACTTTAGAGATTTTTGATGTCAAAACAAACTACCAGGAGTTTAATGTGGGAAAGAATTTTAATGTTGATATTTTTCTGATGTGAAATAATCAATATTATAAGAGGAGATTCCAGGGATGACTGAAGAAGTTTGAATAAATGTTCAATGTTTTTCATGATCATGGAAACTATATAGGGATTGAAGTATATTTATTTTTCAAAGCCTTAAATTATTTATTAATCTAAAACCTAGATGTGAATTTTTTTCTATCAAGGACTCAAACATCAAGAAGAATTTTAGACAGATCTGGATAGCCATAGAGAAAATATCCAAAATATTCTGGATATTTGTCCATTTTAGACTGTTGCATGTTTGGCCAACCTCACTCATCAATATTTATTGGCAGGATTTTGAGAGGGCTTAGTTCTACTGAATTGTTCATAACCTAAAATATCAATATGTGTGTATGCCTGAGGCAGTGGGTCTTTTTTTAATTTTTTATTTATAGATTCAGAGTACAACTTCCTTATGATAGAGCAGTGTCAACTTGTTCTGAACACATCTCTCATAAATTAGGCACTAACTTGGTTTTGTATCCTTTAAAAATTTTGCAATATTTTGTAGTTCTGGTTAAGTTGGATAGAAGGTATAGTAATTAATATACTTCCTACAAACATAAAGTCATGTTTACTTTTTAAGGGATGTTATCTCAATAGAGGTTCATTTATAAGAAGAGTAAAGAATGAACTGAAATTTGGGCCTTAGGGCATTTTGAGGAAGATAACTTGAATTAGTGCACAGGTAGAGAAGACAGAATGACTTGTTAACTTAAAGAACTATGTTTAAGAGACTCTGATCTTTTGAAAACTTGGTTCCTAGATTTCAGCATTCTTTTACTTCCTTGAGGGTAATGCAACTCTTTTGAATGAGTCACTGAAAGCTTGTCTCACTTGTTTGTTTCTCAGAGTGTAAATGAATGGGTTCAACATGGGAGCTATGGATGTCATTAGCACTGTCACACTCTTATTAATAGCCACTGATTCCTTTGCTGAAGGTTTAACGTAGATAAAGATACAGCTTCCATATGTGATGGAAACAACAATCATGTGAGAAGAACAAGTAGAAAAGGCCCTTTTTCTTTGCTGGGCGGAGGGGAATCTTAGAATGGTCTTGATAATGTAGATATAGGACAGAATAACACACAGAAGGGTTGTGATAAAGGCCAATACAGCACAGGTTATCACCATCTGTTCTAAAAGCCAGGTATCTGAGCATGAAATCTTCAAGATAGGAGATGAATCACAGAAGAAATAATCAATGACATTCGAGTCACAGAATTCTAGATTTACTATCATGATAAGTGGTGGGAGTATGATCAACACACCAGCTGTCCAGCAGCAGAGGACAAACCTTCCACAAACTTTGTTGTTCATGATGGTTACATAATGCAGGGGTTTGCAGATGGCCACATAGCGATCATAAGACATGATGGCTAAAAGATAAAATTCTGTTACCCCAAATGCATCAATAAAAAACACTTGAGTGACACAAATATTGTAAGTTATTGTTCTGTCACCTGTTGCTATGTTGTATAAATATCTAGGAATACAAGCAGATGTAAATGAAATTTCTAACAAGGCAAAATTCTGTAGGAAAAAGTACATGGGTGTTTTAAGGTGGGAGTCGACCAAAGTGAGGAATATGATGGTCAGATTCCCAGTTATACTTAACATGTAAGCAAGAAATAGAAACATAAAAATTGGAATCTGAAGTTGAGGGTCATCTGTCAGTCCGAGGAGAATGAAGGTTGTTATTGTCTGGTTTCTCATCATGGACCTCCAGTTTCTTTATTATTTTCAAGAAAAGTTCAAAGAGATTCCAAATGAATAGAGTGGTATCAAAGGCAAGTGGTACAATACCCTATTTTGTTAGGGTGCAGAGAGTCCCACTCTGTTGCTCCCACCTCTATAATTAAAACAAACCAGATTCATAACAAAATCATAGTCTTAAAAAATCTCAGAGATCTGAAGATCCAAAAACACTTAAATGAAAGAAACTACATAAACTAATACATTCTTCATAGGAGAGAAAATACTCTCAACTAAGGCAGAAAGGGTAAAGATGGAGAGATTTGCCATAGGTAAAAGTAGAAAGAAACCAGCCAAAATGTTAACATAATTTTATGAGCTGCGTAAGAGCCCTTGTGACAGATTGGAATTTCAAGGTTCTCTAGTCCGAGTGAATTTTCTTATGCAATTCTTTCCTGCAAATCCATACCAGGTACTCCAGGTCATATATCAACACTTGGGGGAAGGAACAGATATTGTCCCAAATGCAAGTCAAATGTCTTCTGAATGAATACATTTCAAGTTTTCAAATGCAGAAGAATGAGGAAGGGGGGCATACAGCTTAAAGAAACCCTTTTAATATATTCTTAATCTACACAAGATACATAGAGGCTAATCTCCCCAAATGAGGGCAGTGTAACAGGGCAGAGAAAAATCTCCTAGGATCCAGAAAGCTGGGAATGGGCTGAAAAGCAAAGAAAACTCACCAGTATGAAGACAAGGGAATGACATCTTTGTAATGCTAAAATAGACAACAACAAAAAACTAAAATTCTTATTCAGTGAAAAGTCCATCAGATATGAAAGCAAAATAAGATATTTTTACACAGAAAAGGCTGAAACAAACTATTTCCAATAGCATTCCACTGAAAAGAATGCTAAAATTTCTTTGTGTTAAAATATATGCTACCTGGTGGAAACTAGGTATACAGAAACAAAGAGTGCCAGAATTTGGAAATATAAAAACCGTGATTTTCTTAGAATCTTTATATCTATGTATCTATCCATGTATCATCTACCTATCCATACATCTATGTATTTATTTATTTTCTTTAGAGAATTGACAGAATATTAGAAATAAATAGTACAATTGACATTTTCTACATATAAGATCATTTTTTAATTTAGAAAGCCCTATGGAGTCTATGTTTAAAAAACCTTTCTGAATTAGTAAGTGACTTTAGCAAGATTCCAGGATGCAAAGTCAATGAACAATGCTAACTAATTTTGTTTCTATACATCAGCAACATATGATTGGAAAATGAAAAAAGTCTTTTTAAAATAGCATCAATAACATCAAATAACATCAAATGAAAGCTGTAAAAGGCTAGAAATTCTAGCTGTAGAAAGTAGTGAAGACCTAAAAGAGATATGAAATGTTCATGAATTGGCAGACTGAATATTGTTAAGATGTCAGTTTTCTCCATATTGTTCCATAGATTCAGTGCAGTGTTGGAAAAATACAGCAGGAATTTCGAGAAAGACAGAGAGAGAGACAGAGAGAGAGAGAGAGAGAGAGAGAGAGAGAGAAAGAGAGAGCATTGGAGGGGCAAAAAGAGGAGAGAATCCCAAGCAGGGTCTGCATTGTCAGTGCCGAGCCTGACATGGGGCTCAAACTCATGAACCCTGAGATCATGACCTGAGCCAAAACCAAGAGTCAGATAATCAACCGACTAAGCCACCCAGGCACCCCTACAGCAGGGGTTTCTGAAGAGATTAACAGACTAATTTTAGAATTTTATGAGAAAATGCCATGTATTGATAAGTGCTAGGTTAGCATTGAAAAAAAGGGGAACTAATTAAATATCCTATATTACCTTATTTCAAGACTTACTGTAAAATCACAGTAACCAAGCCAATATGGTATTTTCATAAGGATAGAAAATACAACAGTGGGATATCTTAGAGAGTCCACATTTATACCCATATGAATGTGGTCAATTGATTTCATTGTCTCCCAGTCATTTAAATGGGGAGAGAAAAATGAATTTGAACAGTGACAGAAAAATCAGATGTCCACAAGGGGAAAATACTTTGATCAAACTCCATTTCCAAAAAGTAATTTAGGATGGATCATAAAACCAAACCTAAAGCATGGAACAATACAGCTTCTTTAAGAAAACAGGAGAAAATCTTCATGACCTTAAAGTAGGATTCCTTGGACAGAACACAAAAGGTGCCAAATATAAAAGAAAAAAACCCTTATATATTAGGTAATATCAAAATTATAATTTTTTCCTCTAAGAAATACACCAGTAAAGAAAGAAGCAAGTAAACCTAGGAAAATATTTGCACCATATATATCTGAAAAAGGACTCACATTGAAAATATATAAAGAACTCTGTTTACCAAATATAAAAAGATAAATAAACCAATCCAAATGGGCAAAATACGTGAGCACTTCACAAGAAACATATGAACAACTCATAAGCACATAAAAAATTGTCAAAATTGTCAACATCACAAGTCACCAGAGAAATGTGAATTAAAATCACAATGAAATTCCCTTTCACACTTGCTAGGATGGGTAAAATCTTTAAAAAAAAATTATTAATGTTTATTTATGAGAGAAAGAGGACACAAGTGGAGGAGGGGTAGAGAGAGAGGGAGAAACTGAATCTGAAGCAGGCGCCAGACTCTGAGCTGTCAGCCCAGAGCCCCACGGGGGCTCAAACCCACCAACCACTAGATCATGACTTGAGCCTAAGTCAGATGCTTAACTGACTGAGCCACCCAGGTGCCCCTAGGATGGTCCTTAAAATCTTAAAAGACTGACAATACTAAATATTGATAAAATTAAAAAGTACAAACTATTGATGCATGGAACAAAAATGATGAATCTTGGGGCACCTGGGTGGCTCAGTTGGTTAAGCCTCCAAATCTTGATTTTGGCTCAGGTTATGATCTCATGGTTTGTAGGACTGAGGCCCATGTAGGGCTCTTGTGATGGCACTGTAGAGCCTGCTTGGGATTCTCTCTCTCCCTCTCTGTCTGCCCTTCCCCTACTTCTCCACATACTCTTTCTCAAAATAAATTACATTTAAGAATTGATGAATCTTAATACTGTCATGCTGAGTAAAAACAGGAAGACTCAGAAAAATGCCATATGATTTTATTTATCTGACGTTCATGAACAGCCAAAATATCTATGGATAACAGTCACTACAGTGTTTGCCTCTCATGGGCATGTGGGAAACAGTTGTTGGAACAGGGGCATGAGAGAACCTTCCATTGTGGTGGAAGTCTACATGTTTCTTAGAATGAATGGTGGGTTGCTTCAGTGTTTACAATACTCAATTCTTTTTTTTTAATTTTTAAAAAAGTTTAATTTATTTATTTTGGGAAAGAGAGACAGAGCATGAGCAGGGGAGGGGCAGAGACAGGGAGAGAGAGAGAGAGAGAGAGAGAGAGAGAGAGAGAGAGAGAGAGAATCCCAAGTAGGCTCCACACTGTCAGTGCAGAGCCCAATGCAGAGCTTGAACTCACAAATCATGAGATCATGACCTGAGCTGAAATCAGGAGTTGGACACTTAACCAACTGAGCCACCCAGGCGCCTCAATATTCAAATATTATAGAACACTTAAGATATTTGCATTTTACTAAATATGAATTACAATTCAATAAAAAAAAAGTCCAGACATGATAAGCAATGATTAATAAAGCTAAACAAACTTTCCCTTGACATTTCTTCTCTAAATTTCTAATAAATATTGTCTACATAGTTTGACATAATTCCTCAATTGCATATATTTTGTAGTTATGGGAAAGATGTCTTAATAGATTTTTAACTATAAACATTGTAAGGTAAAAATATAGGTTTTTTTCACTGTATTTCTCTTTATATTTTCACATCCTTTATTTTTCTTTATTTATTTTTGTCTATTTTGAGAGAGAGAGAGAGAGAGAGACAGAGACAGAGCAAGCATGGGAAGGGCAGAGAGAGAGAGACAGAATTCCAAGCAGACTCAGTGCTGTCAGCTCAGTGCCCCATGCGGGGCTCAAACTCATGAACCATGAGATCATGACTTGAGCTGAAGTCAAGAGTAAGACACTTAACCAACTGAGCCACCCAGGCACCCCTGTGTCTCTACATTCTTAACCTATGTCTTAGATTTAATTTGTTTATACTATTAGAATTGACTCATAAAAGTACTGTAACAACACCTGCATTTATACCCCAAAAACTTCTCCAATCACTAGCTGACTACTAAACTTGATAATCAATTTTATGTTTTTGCTGGAAGTTTTGAAACTTGATAAAATTAAGCTGCATTCATGATAGCTGCAAAATGATAGCTGCATTATCATTAAACAGACTTTCTAGATCTACTTTTAAAGTGAGGTTTCTGTTTAACCACTGAAACTAGAGGTAATTTTGTTTCTCGTGTGTGTGTGTGTGTGTGTGTGTGTGTGTGTGTGTGAGTGTCTGTTCAAAAAGGAATACCAATTTCCAGGCTCCCTCCTTTGTTTCTAATGCTTCTCTGACAGTATATAATAGACACAGAAATCATTTTAGTACATAATTTACTTCAAATGTTAAATATTGAGTGCAGTACCTTGCTGAAGAGCATAGTAATAATTGCCTACTTCTTTCTGAGTTATCTTTCTTCCATAATTGCAAAGGCTTTCCTTTGGTTGCTTTTGTGCAGTTATAAGTGAATAAATCTTTTCTTAGACTGTCCATCATTTAAAAGAAAGTCTGTTTCAAAGGGCTTATAAACATCATAAATTCTCTTGACTTATAAATATTAATATTCTTACAGTATCAAATTTAACATTTGTTTTATTTGCTAACTACGCAAATTAATAAAATGATTTCATTTATATGTTTTTGGAGACCCAGGTACCAAAGACATGAAGACACTTTTCTGAGTTTCACAGGAAATAATATTGGAAAAAAGCTTCGAGACAAGAGGGTGTAATGGAAATAGCAGACACAGGTTGCTAGGCCAAAAATAGTACCATATTTTAAGATAAAAGTTTAGATTATTCTTCCTATCATGTAAAGTATTTGGAAAATTACAAGACATTCTTTTTCTTCTTTACTGTGATTTTGTTATAGAAACAATGTATATTATTGAAAAGCTTAATCTGATAAGCCAAAAGAAAAAAAATATAAAACTTCATAGGGTAGAAATAACTAATCCAATTATTTGGGAGTATATTTTCCCCAGCTTTACTCTCTGTGATTTTACCCAGAAATACTATATACTAATGCATTAGTAAATGCATGACATATGATTGAATACATCACTTGTCTTGTATCCTATTATCCTTAAAAATTTTGTGCACCTGTTTCCATCTCAATAGAGACAGGAATCTATTTAACTTCAGGTTTTTTTTGTCTATTTATCATCATATTTTAAAACTCATCTCTAATGTCAAGATTTTGTTTTTTTCCCTATGAATTCTCCATTTTTAATATGGCAATACACCTCATTTTAAAACCATGACTCATTACAGTTTTTAGATCCCCGTTAGTAATTTGCTTCTAAGAATTATAGAGTTTTTCAATAGTATCCTTGTAGAAATATCTTATGTTTGTCATAATAATATTAGTGAAATTTCTAGGACAAGGATGTGCTTATTTTTAAACACTGTTGAATGTTACCAAAGTGACATCTACAATGTTTTTATCAATATTATACCTCAAGGCCACTACATGAATATTTGATTTTGCGCACATGAAAATCACTATTGCTTTCTATTAAAAAAAAGTTTTAAAGCATACTGGCACTTTGGTTTGGGAATTGTTAGTGGCTCCGAAATCACCCACGTAATGGTTACCTATTCATCCTATGCATGAAATTATCACATAAAACAAAGCCAAACAAAAAATTTTCTCCTCTCTGCCTTCTGCAGATAAAGTTTTCCACAGAAGAGTGCGTGTCTGGCTGAGTCATTAGAGCATGTGACTCTTGATCTTGGGGTTGTGGGTTCGAACCCCATGTGGGGTGTGGAGATTGCTTAAAAATAAAATCTTAACAAAAAAGTTTTCCCTAGAGAGCTTTCTCTTTGTTGCTGCCAATTATAGCTTATCAATTCATCTTTCTGTAAGATACTGCCAAAAACGGCTTAGTAAATCTGGGTTTTGGACCATAGCTGCTCCATAATAGTTCCTAAGTTATCATTTTTTCCCCCACCAATTATTTATAATAGCAGCTAGTCAATAATTTTAGTCTTGAATAAATATCCCCAGGAGTTACAGCTTTCTTAAGTTGATGATTTTAAAGAAAATTTCCCCTGGAGGTCCCATTTAGTTTGTTATGTGAATGACTTTGGTTAGTTTAAAACATTGCCTTTCTATTGCTCTTGGCTCTGCCAACCCCCACTCTGTGTCCACTTCTCACAGCTAAAACTGCTCTCATGTTAGAGAGGGAAGACTGACCTGAGGCCACAGATTTCTGCTGAGCTGTCACACTCACCAGCCACTTAGTGTGATATATTTGAAAACATTAGCTCTATAAGCCCCTGCATTCTCTCCATTGTTCTATCCTCAACCTAGATGTTCCTAAAGCATCTTATAGTAATGTTCTCAGCTCTGAGTGGGCAATATCCAACAAATCGCTCTTCTCCTTTTCACTTCATCTCTTTTATTTTCAAATTTATTAAGAGACAATGTTTGGGAAATTAACTGACCCTGAACTGTGACTGATTGAGTTCTTTTTGCTTTATTGACTTTCAGGGATTTTTTCCTTCAATCTAGAAGAGTTCATGGATCACTAAATAAATCAGTGTCAGGTAATATGTCATTAAATATCTATACCTAGTCTGTATCATCTACATATATATCTAATAAAATTATAATATTTGGTGAGCTATCTACACAAACATCATGCAGCCTTGATGAAAATATTTCAATCAGTTAAGGATCCTATGATTCATTTTACATTTATTTAAATAGTCTTTTCATCACAACACTGGTAAAAATCGATCCAATCTGTTACTCAAAAGAAATTGTCATTTAAATCTCTCAAAGGAAACAATAACTGAAATGACAAACATTATACTTACTTTTCTGTGTGTTGGTAACAGCTCCAGCTAACTGATAGCCCTGATGGTTAAAAAGATGAAGAAGAAAATGTTAACAATGGGTTGTCTCTGGGTTTCTGGCCACTCTTACTCATGGCCTGTCCTATTCACTGGTGCTCTGAGATGGCGCCATACATACATCTCTGATTTTTTTTTTTTTTTATCTCCAAGGCATTGCAAATATTTTCTCACTTAGAACTTTTCATTTCTAATGTAGGAAATATCTTCTAGTTCTTTCCCACTTGAAAGCAAAATACTATTCAGAGGCTTCCAGACTATGAGGAACTCTATTTTGTTTGAAGAGTTGGTAATTCTCATCACTCTAGTTTTATACCAAAAAGTTGCCTTTTTTGGGGGGAAAGGGTGTTACTGAAAAGACAGAAACTAAATATATAACCAAAGTTTTCTTGGTGTCTCAGATTTAAAAAAATCACTAATGAATCCCTTGTGTAAGGTGTTTGAGCAAGGATCCTGCAAGATGCAATGATGGGATGGTTCCTTAGGGAAATGAAGACTCAACAGTAACATCAGACATAGTCTAATACAAAACAGTGACAATCAGCTGATAAGGAGCCAGACAGACTTTTTATACTTTTTATGAAAAATATTTTAGGTTTTTAAAACATTTATTTTTTAAAAGTTCACATGTGCATAAAAGGAAACTGAAAAACACAAGAAGCAAAAAACAAAGTAATCCATAATCACAAGCATTTTGCAGTTTGACTTCTAGGTCTCATGTGTGTACCTACACAGCTAATGTAATTTTAATGTAATTAAGACCATACAGTTATGTATCAAGCCTTTTTACACACTATGAATATCTACCATTTCAAAGTTCCAAAACTATGAGTATTTTAATAACTAAGAATACACTACACAACTCCATCTGAAAGAAAAAAAATGTAATCCTGCCATTCTTGGGGACAAAAATTTCATAAATGACAAAAATGGCAACAGACCTCTAGATAAAGATATTGGCACAGTTAAAATTAAAATACTGCATTCCTTAATGTTCAATTAAAAATGAGACATAAAGTAACAGAATACATAAGTATAATGCTCTAAAAGAATTCATTATCTATTATACTATTCAAATATTAACAAGGAGGTATGTTTCCACTGAATCACTTACTGTATTCCTATAGTACAGCCAAAGAGATGCACACACATTAACAGTTATCATTAAAATGTAAATATGAACACATCTGCACACATCTCTCCCACTACACTTCTTTCTGCCCTCTGCTGTCAGCCTTAAGTCCTGATGTACATTACTCAGAGACAGCTTAACACTTCCTTGCCCAAGATGCTTCCCTTCTATCAATTATAACAAAAAGAAATATAAATTGGTTAATTCATTACCTGTACATTGTATTATACATTGCCACATCTGGACATCCCAAAAACTTATTACAAAATAATGAAACTTGTCCACAACAAACACAGGTACTTTATAAAAACGGACATATGAACCTATGGTTATAACCTAAAACTGACCAGACAGACTTTTTAAAATTTTGTTTTCATCATTTATAGCAGCTAAATGATCATAAAAGACCATTTTCTTCTTCTTTATTATTTTTATTTTATTTACTTAAAAAGTAAAAATACAGGTAATCAAATAAGGAAATATAAATAATCACAACTTAGTATACTTTTAATATTCTTGAATATATGTTTTCAATAATTTTTTTGTAATATAACACTGCTATATGTGAATAAATTCAAAAAATATAATTGCCTTTCTTTAAGGAGAAAAACAATCAACTATATGACTATGTATGTTGAAACATAGAACCTATAAGTCAGCCAACATATTTATAAGTTATATACAATGTAAATATATAATGAATTGTCTCAGAGGACTGAGACAAGAAAGGGGTGCTCAAATTGTGGGTCGGTGAGAGTGTGAAGTTCCTGTGCCAGAGACTAGGGAGGTGGGTGAGGCAATTTCCACCTCTCAATGAATTTGTATGTGTGCATGCACACTGGTCCACTCCATTAGCGAAGTAGGGCTACTTAGTAGTGAACAGAGTCGTTACACCAAGTCCCAACCAACTGTGCCCTCCAAGCACATCCCCCGGAAGACAAGCACAAGTCACTCCACCTGCTTAGTGTACCGACTATAGAGTGCTTCAGAGTTTCAGTTCTAGGGGAAACTGGATGTAAATTCATTCGGGTTTCATTCTGTTTACTGGTTCATTTATTCCTTTTCTTTGAATCTGTTTTTGCTTAAATTGTTTTCTTTTTTCTTTCTTTTCTTTATCTTTGTTGTATGCAGAAAGAGAAAATTTATTTTTTACCTTTTTAAAAAATTCTTTTTATTCTGTTTCATTTTCTTTATTTTTATTCTATTTTATAATTTTTAAAAATTTTATGTTTTTTTTCTTGCCTTTTTTCCCTTTCCCTTTTTTCTCTCCTCTATCAAGCTTCTTCCAACAACAGACCAAAACACACCTAGGATCTAGCTTCCTTAATTTGATTTTTTGTTTTGTTTTTAATTTCCTAATATTTGTATTTTATTAATATTTTTCTTCCTCCAAAATGACAAAACAAAGGAATTGACCCCAAGAGAAAGAACAGGAAGAAATGACAGCCAGAGACTTAACACAGATATAAGTAGGATGTCTGTCTGAACTAGAATTTCTAATCATGATAATAAGTTACTAACTGGGGTTGAAAAAAGCACAGAAGACACTAGAGAATCCCTTTCTGTGGAGATTAAAGAAATAAATCTAGTCAGGCTGAAATTAAAAATGCTATAACCGAGATGCAATCTCAAAGGATGCCATGACAGCAAGGATGGATGAAGCAGAGCAGCGAATCAGTGATATGGAAGATAAAATTATGGAGAATAGTGAAGGAGGAAAAAAAAGAGGGAAAGAAACACAAAAGATCATGATACAAGACTTAGAGAACTCAGTGACTTATTAAAAAGTAAGAACATCCAAATCATGTGAGTCCAAGAAGACAAAGAGAGAAAAAAAGGGACAGAAGGTTTATGTGAGCAAATTATAGCAGAAAATGTTCCTAATCTGGAGAAGGACACAGACATCAAAATCCAAGAAGCACAGAAACTTCCATTAGATTTGACAAAAACCAACCATCACCAAGTCATATCATAGTCAAATTCATAAAATATACAGACAAAGAATTATGAAAGCAGCAAGGGAAAAAAAGTCCTTAACCTACAAGAGAAGACAGATCAGGTTTGCAGAGGATCTATCCACAGAAACTTGGCAGGCCAGAAAGGAGTGGCAAGATATATTCAATGTGCTGAATCAGAAAAATATGCAGCCAAGAATTCTTTATCCAGCAAGGCTGTCATTCAAAGTAGAAGGAGAGTTAAAGAGTTTCCCAGAAAAACAAAAACTAAAGGTGTTCATGACCACTAAACCAGCCCTGCAAGAAATTTTTAAGAGGGACTCTTTGAGTGGAGAAAAAACAAAACAAGACAAAACAAAAGGGCCAAAAGCAACCAAGACTAGAAAAGATCAGAGAACATCACCAGAAACTCCAACTTTACAAGCAACACAATGGCACTATTTTCATATCTTTCAGTACTCACTCTAAATGAAAATGGACTAAATGCTTCAATCAAAAGATATAGGGTTTCAGAATGAAAAAGAAATAGGACCCATCTATACGCTGCTTACAAGAGACTCATTTTAGACCCAAGGACACCTGCAGATTTAAAGTAAGGGGATGGAGAACCATCTATCATGCTCGTGGTCATCAAAAGAAAGCTGGAGTAACCATACTTATATCAGACAAACTAGATTTAAAACAAAGACTGTAACAAGAGATGAAGAAAGGAATTATATCATAATTAACGGGTCTATCCACCGAGAGGATCTAACAATTATAAACATTTATGCCTCCAACTTGGACACACCCAAATATAAAAATCAATCACAAAGAAACTCATATATAATAATACCATAATAGTAGGAGACTTCAACACCCCACTTACAGCAATAGACAGATGATCTAAGCAGAAAATCAACAAGGAAACAATGGTTTTGAATGACACACTGGACACAATGGACTTAATAGATATATTCAGAACATTTTATCCTAAAGCAGCAGAATACACATTCTTCTCGAGCGCACATGGAACGTTCTCCAGAACAGTTCACATACTGGGTCACAAATCAGCCCTCAACATGTACAAAAAGATCAATCACATACCATGTATATTTCAGACCACAATGCTTGAAACTTGAAATCAACCACAAGAAAAAAATTGGATTGACTATGAATATTTGGAGATTAAAGAACATCCTACTAAAGACTGAATGGGGTAACCAAGAAATTAAAGAGGAAATTAAAAAGGAACTTTTCATGGAAGTCAATGAAAATGAAAACATGACAGTCTAAAATCTCAGGGATGCAGCAAAGGCAGAGGGAAGAATATAGGAATCCAGGCCTTCCTAAAGAAGGAAGAAGGTGTCAAATACACAACCTAAAATTACATGTAAAAGAGTTGGAAAAAGAGCAGCAAATAAAGCCAAAAACTAGCAGAAGAAGAGAAATAATAAAGATCAGAGCAGAAATCAATGATATTGAAAAAAAACCCACACAAAACAGTAGTGCAGCAGATCAATGAAACCAGGGCTGGTTCTTTGAAAGTATTAACAAAATTGATAAACACTTCAAGTGTATTACAAAGTTGTAATCATCAAGACAGTATGGTACTGGCACAAAAACAGATACAGATCAATGGAACAGAAGAGAACTCAGAAGTGCACCCACAAACTTATGGTCAACTTATCTTTGACAAAGCAGGAAAGAATATCCAATGGGAAAAAAAACACAGTCTCTTCAGCAAATGGTGTTGGGAAAACTGGACAGCAACATGCAGAAGAATAAACCTGCACCACTTTCTTACATCATACACAAAAATAAACTAAAAATTAATGAAAGACCTAAACCTAAGACAAGAGGTTATCAAAATCCTAGAAGAGAAAACAGGCAACAATATCTCTGACCCTGGCCACAGCAAGTTCTTACTTGAGAGGCAAGGGAAACAAAACCAAAAATGAACTATTGGGAGCTCATCAAGATAAAAAGTTTCTGCACAGTGAAGGAAACAATCAGCAAAGCTAAAAGGCAAACAATGGAATGAGAGAAGATATTTGCAAATAACATATCAAATAAAGGGTTAGTATCCAAAATCTATAAAGAACTTATCAAACTCAACACCCAAAAAACAAATAATCCAATGAAGAAAGAGGCAAAAACACATGAATAGACACTTTTCCAAAGAAGACATCCAGATGGCTAATAGACACATGAAAAGATGGTCAACATTACCATCATTAGGGAAATACAAATCTAAACTACAATGAGATTCCACCTCACACCTGTCAGAATGTCTAAAATTAACAACTCAGGCAACAACAGATGTTGGCGAGGATGTGGAGAAAGAGAAACCCTTTTACACTGCTGGTGGGAATGCAAACTGGTGCAGCCACGCTGAAAAACAATATGGAGGTTCCTCAAAAAATTAAAAATAGAACTACCTTGTGACCCAGTAATTTTACTACTAGTATTTTTCCAAAGGATACAGAAATGCTGATTCAGAGGGGCACATGCACCCCAATGCTTATAGCAGTACTATTGACAATAGCCAAATTATGGAAAGAGTCCAAATGTCTATCGGCAGGTAATATTATGCTAAGCAAAATAAAAAATAATATATGCTAAGCAAATATCATATGTTCACTGAATCTGGAATTTAGGAAACAAATTGGATGAACATAGCAGAAAGGAAGCAAAAATAAGATAAAAACAGAGAGGGAGACAAACCATAAGAGACTTTTAAATACGGAGAACAAACTGAGGGTTGCTGGTGGCGTTTTGGGTTGGGGGATGGGCTAAAAGGGTGATGGGCATTAAGGAAGGCACTTGTGGGGATGAGTAGTGGGTGTTATATGTAAGTGATGAATCAGTAAATTCTGTTCCCGAAATCATTATTACACTGTATGTTAGCTAACTTGGATTTAAATAAAAAAAATATATAAATATATATTCTGAGGCTTGTGAATTATATTTTAAATATGCCCTCTAAAATGTAACATATCCCGTCATTTACACAACTGTAGTTCATGAGTTATATAGTTTCCTATGATATATTTCTACTAATTATATTAAATTTAATTTTAAGATTGAATTTAAATATATATACACAAGGAATGCACAAATCTCAAGTGCATAATTCAATATTACAATTGCATGAAAATAACATGTAACTATCAGGCAAAAGGAAAGTGATATAGATGGATCTACACAAAGAATGAAAAGCAGTAGATATGATAACAGTATTCATAAAAATGATGTTTTTATTACTTGAAACATTAGAAAGATTATTGACTGCTTAAAAATTAATAATAATACTAATTATGTAAAATAAGTAATAGCAATAACACAAATGCTAAATTGGGAGAAATGGAATTATGTTGTTAGGTTCTTATATTGCATGGGAAGTGCTATAGTATTATTTGAAGTTAGACTGTGGTAAATTGAAGATGTACACTATAAATTCTAAATATAGTACTGAAACAATATGAAGTATTATAGCTAGTAGCCCATCAAAGGAGCTGTTTTAGGAAGAGTAGTGTCTCCTGTCATCACTAAAGATGCCCATGTCTTAGTCCCAAATCCTGTGAATATATTGTCTTGTCAAACAAAAATTAAGGTTACAGATGGTACTAACTAAGGTTGCTAATTATCTTCTTTAAAATGGAAAATATCCTGGATTATCCTGGTGATCCAAAGCAATAACAAGGAGGCTACTGTGAAAGATGGAGTCATAGAAGAGTTAGAGGGATATTTGACCATAGAAAAATATTCAGAGTAATATAATTGTTGACTTTGAAGATAAAAATATTCAGAGTAATACAATTGCTGACTTTGAAGGTGGAAGAAGTCCATTAGTTAAACAATGTGGGCAGTCTCTAGAAGCTGAAGAGTCAAGGAAATGGATTCTCCACTAGAGCCACCAGAAAGGAACATCTTGATTCTTAATCCAGTGAGACTAATGTTGAACTTTCAATCAAAAGAATGCTTAATAAATTTGTGTTGTTTCAAGCTGCTAACTGTGTTATTTGTTAAGCAGCAAAAGGACTCTAATATAGGAGATAAAATCAAACCATTAAAAAAATTCACTTAAACCAAACATAGACATACAAAGGAGAAAAAATAAAACCAGTAAAGAATTACAAAGGAAAATAATAAAGAGATGATAAATTAAAAATTTTTTAATTATTTTGAGGGGCATCTGGTGGCTCAGTCAGTTGAGCATCTGACTTGGCTCAGTCATGATCTCATGGTTCATGGATTTGAGCCATGTGGGGCTTGCTGGTTTGGATCCTCTGTCCCCCTCTCTGTCCCTTCCCTGCTTGTGCTATCTCTCACTCTCAAAAATAAGTAAACATTAAAAAAATAAAAAAAATAAACTTAAAAAACAAATAAAAGTTTTATTATTTTGAGAGAGAGAGAAAGAGCATATGTGTGCATGAGCTGGGGAGGGACAGAGAGAGAGGGAGAGAGAGAATTCCAGGCAGGCTCCATGCAGTCAACACAGAGCCTGACACATGGCTTGATCTCACACACTGTGAGATTCAAGTTCGTTAACATACACAAGTTAGTTAACATACAGAGTAGTATTGATTTAAGGAGTCGAATTTAGGGAGTCATCACTTACATACAACATCCAGTGCTCATCACAAGTGCCCTCCTTAATACCCATCCCCCATCCACCTCCCCTCCAGCAAACCTCAGTTTGTTCTCTATACTTAAGAGTCTCTTATGGTTTGCCTCCCTCTCTGCTTTTATCTTATCTTATTTTCCCTTCCCTTCCCCTATGTTCATTTGTTTTGTTTCTTAAATTCCACACATGAGTGAAATCATATGATATTTGTCCTTCTCTGATCCACTTATTACACTTACCATAATACACTCTAGTAATCTGATCTCTATCTAGGTTAGCTTTCTCAAACACATAATGCACCCAAAATTAATATCTTTCATCATATGAATTTACTTCTTTAACCTCTTGCCCCTCAAACAAACCCCTTTCAGGGCAAGATCCCAGTCAGATAACATGATAATAATTTTCTATTAAATGTAAGCCTGACTCCTAATCTCACAAACAAAATTGAAATGCAGAAAAATACAACAAATGCAAACCAAATAAGGAAATACATAGCTTATGTTATGGTTTCTTGGACTTGTAAAAAATAATTGATTTTAAGTGTTCTCTCAATCTTCCAATCTAAATGTTGCTGAAAACTTTAATTGACTAAATTAAAATTTATTGAGTACCAGTTCTTGGCAGACCAAGTTCTAGGCAGGAATTTTTAATTGGTATCCCTGAATGTATTTAGCTCACTTATAATCCTATATTACTTATTTCTTGGTTGACTCATTCATTGTTTAGTAGAATGTTATTTAATTTCCAGGCATTTGTGGTCTTTCAAGATTTTTTTCTTGTGGTTGATTTCTATTTTCATAGTGTTGTGATCGAAAAAGTTGCATGGTATGACTTTTATCTTTTGAATTTGTTTGGACTTGTTTTGTGGCCTAATGTGTGATATATTTTGGAGAATGTTCCATGTGCTCCAAAAGAATGCATATTCTGCTGTTTTAGGGTGGAATATTCTGATATCTGTTAAATCCATCAGGTCCAATATGTCATTTAAAGTCACCATTGTCTTGTTGATTATCTGTTTGGATGATCTGTCCATTGATGTAAATAGGGTGTTAAAGTCCCCTATTATTATATTACTATTGATTATTTCCTTTATGTTTGTTATTAATGGTTTTATGTATTTGGGTTCTCTGATGTGCATAGTTAGTTACTATATTTTCCTGTTGGATCATCCCATTTATGATTGTATAGTTTTCCTTCTTTGTCTTTTGTTATAGTCTTTGTTTTAAAGTCCATTTTTTTTCTGATATAAGTATTGCTACACCAGCTTTATTTTCACTTCCATTTCAGGACAAATATTTCTCTATCCCTTCATTTTCAATCTGCTTGTTTTTAGGTCTGAAATGAGTCTCTTGTGGACAGCTATAGATGGGTCTTGCTTTTTTAACCAGGCTGTCACTCTGTGCCTTTTGATTGGAGCATATAGTCTGTTTAATTCAACGCAATTATTGATAGGTATGTACTTATTGCTATTTTTTTTTTTACTTCTTTTATGGTTGTTTTGTAGTTCTTCTCTCATCCTTTCTTCTCTTGCCCTCTTCTCTTGGGATTTGATGGCTTTTTTTAGTGACGTATTTGGATTCCTTTCTCTTAATTTTTTGCCTATCTATTACTAGCTTTTAATTTTGAGGTTGCCATTAAGTTTATATGCAGCATTTTATGCATATAGCAGTCTATATTAAGTTGATGGTCGCTTTAAGTTGAACCTATTCTAAAAGCACTAAATGTTTACTCCTTCCCCAACCCCTCTATTTTATGTATGTAGTGTCATACTTTACATACTTTTTTCTGTGAATCCTTTGACTGATTTTTATAGATATACCTTAAAATTATTGTTTTGTGCTTCTTAGTTTTTTTTTTAAACTTCTATTTATGATCTTTCTTTTGCATTTAAAGAATCCCTTTCACGTTTCTTGTAAGGCTGTGATGAATTCCTTTAAGTTTTGTTTGGGAAACTCTTATCTCTACTTGTATTCTGAAAGATAGCCTTGCTGGATAGAGTATTATTGGTTGCAGTTTTTTTTTTTCTTTCCTTTCAGCACTTTGAATACATCATGTCTTTCTCTTCTGGTCTGCAAAGTTTCTGCTGAAAAATCAGGTGATAGCCTTATGGGGTTTCCCTTGTATGTAACTGTTTTATTTTCTCTTGCTGCTTTTAAAATTCTTTCTTTATCACAACTTTTTGCCTTTTTACTTAGTATGTGTCTTTGTGTGGACTTTGTGTTGATTTTGTTGGGTGTTCTCTGCCCTCTGGATTTCTGTCTCCTTCCTCAGATATGGGAAGTTTTCATCTTTTATTCTTCAAGTAATTTTTTTTCCCTCTGTTCTCTCTCTTTTCCTTCTGGGATTCCTATAATGTGAATGTTATTATGCTTGATGGAGTTACTGATTTCCCTTAATATATTCTCATTTTTTAATTTTTAAATTTCTTTCTCCTGTTCATCTTGATTGCTTTCCATTACTCTGTCTTCCAGGTTGCTGATTCATTCTTCTGCTTCCTCTAGTTTACTATTTATTCCCTCTGGTATATATATATTTTTAATTTCAGTTATTGAACTCTTCATCTGTGTTTGGTTATTTTCTATATTTTCTATCTCTTTGTTGAGGGTCTTATTGAGGTCCACTCTTTTTTCAAGTTCAGTGAGTAGATACCACTACTTTAATTTCTCTGTCAACATATTGTTTATCTCTATTTCATTTAGCCTTCTTGCTGTGATTTTGTCCTGTTCTTTCTTTTGGAACATATTCTCTGTATCCTTATTGCATCTAACTCTCTGAGTCTGTTTCCATGTGTTAGGAAAGTCAGCTGCATTTCCTGTTCATGAAAGTAGTGGCCTTATGGACAAGAGGTCCTGTAAAACCTTGCAGTGCAGTGTCCCCATTCACCAAAACCTGGCACTTCAGCAGTGTCTCCTGTATGTATTTTGTGTGCCCTATTGTTCTGACTAAGCCACATTTGCCTTCAGCCTAGTCATCCAAAATGGCTTTGTGTGCTGTGGTGAGGTTTGGTCCCTGTATTGTTAATATGCCAGCCTGTGGCCACCCCAGGCTTTAGTTGGGTCACACCAGGCATTTGCCAGAGTTGTGGTCACACCAGACTGTAGGGTGCTCTCCCTGTGTTGTCCCCTGAGGTGCTTTCATTGGTGGGCCTGGCCTTCAGTCAAACCAGATATCTGCCACCCCCCCCCCCCGATGGGGCCACAGTTGGACTGGTGTGTATAGTTATCTTCCCCTCTTCCTTGGGAGGAGTCACTTTAGAGTGGTGATGGCCACTGTTGGAGCTACTTGCACAGTGTCACACTTGTGGGTTCACTTTGGATGGACTCCTGGTCTGCAGGAGAATGCAAAGATGTGCCACACGGCGTTAGCAAGGTTTATGTTGGTCGGCTGTAGGAGGAGGCCTGGATCTGCTTTGTTGTACTCTCACCAAGGTCATGTTGGAAGGGACCGATTGTAGGAAAACTTAAAGGTGAGGCATGCTGTTAGCAAGCTAGTACAGAGTGTTTGCACTGGTTTCTGCAGGTGCCTGCCCACTCTTGTTTTTGGAGAAGACTCCTAAAGATCCCTGCCCTTCCAACACATATTCCAAGATTAGTAATTAAATCTCCTTTGCACATTACCTCAGGCATTTTCGAAACTGCTACTTTTAAGCTGTATCTCAGTGTGGCTATTTGTTATTCTGTCTCTTTAATGGCAGAGACTCAGTTTCCTATTGCCCTCTTGTTCTCCCAAAGCCTGCTGATTTTTAAAATTCTGAGTGGTAACACCCATTGATTATAAAAACTCATGAAGTTATGACCCTCTAATTTTCAAAGCCAAATGTTATGGGGATTCATCTTCCCAATGTAGGTCCCCCATGCCTGGGATACATGGTGTGGGGTCTGCCCTGTCCCTTCTATAAGCTTGTATGTCCCTCCCTCCCACAGACAGTCTTGTGGTCAGTTTGGTTCCTGACTGAGTGTCTTCCCTTCCTACCATTTTTGATATGTCCTTTTCCCTAGCATTAGCTCTGGAGAGTCTGTTCTGCCAGTGTTCAGGCCATTTTCCGGGTTATTTGTACTGATGTGACTGTTACCTAAGTGTGTCCATGGGGTGAGGTGAGCTTCGGATCCTCCTACTCTGCCATCTTCTCTGGAAGTCTCTGAATTGCATTTTAAGGGACATTTGCCTCTTCTTTATTACTATATATTAGGCTATTAGCTTTTCCTTATTCAATTACATATTTTAAAAAATATACAGTTTTGCAAGATAGTGGATACAATGTGACATTTCAATAAGTAATGGTAATTTTTAGCATCATAAATTATATCAAATAATGATATTTTTGATTTTGAGTAAGTAATTCTATCCAATTATAAAATTATCAACCTGTATTTGTTTAGATTTTCTTCCACTTTCTTGATCTAAACATCAGCTGTTTTAGATAAATTAATTTTCTTGAGATGTAATTTTGATTATTATGTGTACAATCCTGAAGAGGCGGTGACATAACATATAGAAGTTACAGACCTGTAATAACATGTAAAAGGACCAAACTCTGGCTTCAACTCTTATTAATATTTCTTAATATTCCCACATCTTAAATCCCAATTTACCAATCTATGAAACAAAGATGAAAAATCAGCTCCAGTGCTCTTTGGAAGATTATCCATTGAAAACCTATATGTGTGTGTGTATTAAAGGAAATTCATAGATAGATGATAGATAGATAGATAATATTGTAGGTATAGGTAAAGTTAGCCTAAACTGATCTCCCAGCAAACAAAAACTTCTGTTAATTTTTGTCATGTCTTAGAATAGAAATCAAATGTAACAGGGTAGTAGTTAAATCTTGTTTTAAAGTCCTTTAAAAATGCATAGCATGTTTTACCCATTTGATTTTTTTATGCCAGAAATCAGCAATTCCTTTCAAGAAGTAATATTTTTTTTCAGTACTTGTGAGACTTTTTCATTCAGTATATTTGAACATAATGTATTCAATATCATTTATTTACTAGGTTTTACATACAGTAAAGTGTGCATAAAAATAAAGTGTCTTCCTTTATAGGTGATTTTAGATACACAATATAAACAAAATTTTAGTGAAGTTGGTGCTATAGAAGAGAAAGTTTAGGTCAAAGTGGCAGGTTGGGTAAGCAGTTTCTCTCTAGACTTGGTTTGTGTGTTTGTGTGGTGGGAGGGAAAGGAACAGCTTGTAAGTGGAAGACACTTAAATGAAGACCTAAATGAAAAATGGAAGTAGAAGGGAAGAATAAGGGAGAAAGCTTTTTTCATTCTTTTTTTTTTTTTTTAAAGAGAGGCAACCGCAAATGCCATATCCTAGAGATACCAGGAGAGAATCCAAAAGGATGGCCATCAGGCCTGGATGCCAGAGAGCCGGCAGAAAACTTATCAACATGAAAATTTACTTAGTAGTTTTATGAGCTCTTTTAAGAAAAATTGATGTACATTTTCTGGTCTTCTAATCTATTTGCCATTTACTTCATAAAAAAATTTAACTATTACTTTGATTATAACTTTTCATTTGGACCTCCTTTTCAATTATCTCCGATTTCTAGGTATATTGGTCTGTTTTCTAGATTTCTTATGAAATTCTGTTTCCATGGTATGCTAAACTTACTGGTTAATTTAGCTACATTTTGAGTTTGGTATTCATATTGTATTTAAGCAACTGAGTATTTTTCTTTATTCCCTCAACTGCAATTAACATTTTGACATTGCACTTATAGTTTCATATTCTTTTAGAAAAGAGCTTTTCCTCACAATTAACACATTATATATTCTGTATAATCTATGAATCTTTTACTTTTAATATTTAAATATTTTATGTGTGTGAATGTATGTGTGTGTGTGTGTGTGTGTGTGTGTGTTTGTGTATTTATAAATAACTCCAGGATCCTAGATATCAAATTCTACTTCCATTTAAAACACATTTATTTGGATGTGTATTTATTTTGGGTTTCTTTTCAATTATATCACATTATTTTTTTCAATAGTACTTCTTTTCTCTTTCAAATTTTTATTTAAATTCCAGTTAGTTAACTTACAGTGTAACTTCAGTTCCAGGTGTAGAATTTAGTGATTCGTCACTGACATACAACACCCAGGACTCATCTTGGGTGCCTTCCTTAATACCTGTCACTTGTTTAAACCATCCACCTGCCCACCACCTCCCATTGGTGCTTTAAAATTAGTAATATAGGATTATTAGTTAGCTACATACATTCAGGGATATTACCAATTAATAATTCCTGCCTAGAACTTGGCCTTCCAAGAACTAGGTATGCAATAAATTTTAATTTAATCAATTAATATTTTCAGCAACATTTAGATTGGAAGATTGAGAGAACACTTAAAATCAATTATTTTTTTACAAGTCCAAGAAAATCTAAGACAAGATATGTATTTCCTTGTTTGATTTGCATTTGTTTTATTTTTCTGCATTTCAATTTTGTTTATGAGATTAGAAGTAAAGTCAGGCTTACCTTTAATAGAAAATTATTATCATGTTATCTGATTGGGATCTTGCCCTGAAAGGGGTTTGTTTGAGGGGCAGGAGGTTAAAGGAGTAAATTCATGTGATGAAAGGTATTAATTTTGGGTGCATTATATGTTTGAGAAAGTTAACCTACATAGAGATCAGATTACTAGAGTGTTTTATGCTAAGTGAAATAAATGGGTCAGAGAAAGACAGATACCATATGATTTCACTCATATGTGGAATTTAAGAAACAAAACAGGTGAACATAGGGGAAAGGAAGGAAAAATAAGATAAAATAAAAGCAGAGAGGGAGGCAAGCCATAAGAGACTCTTAACTATAGAGAACAAACAGGTTTGCTGGAGGGGAGGTGGGTGGGGAATGCGCTAAAGGAGAGGACTTGTGGTGAGCACTGGGTGTTGTATGTAAGTGATGAATCCCTAAATTCGACTCCTTAAATCAATACTACACTGTATGTTAACTAACTTGAATTTCAACAAAAATTGAAAAAAAAAATAAACCTTATGAACTTAGAAAAAAGAGAGACAAACAGATTAGAGCTTAATGGCTTATGCTTATCTTATTATTTTATTTCAGGGCTTGAATATTCTCCTACTTTTTGATACCAATGCAATTTTTTTGAAGGACTCACTGACGGCTTGTCTCACCTGCTTGTTTCTCAGGGTGTAAATGAATGGGTTCAACATGGGAGCTATGGATGTCATTAGCACTGTCACACCCTTATTAATAGTCACTGATTCCTTTGCTGAAGGATTGACATAGATGAAGATACAACTTCCATAGGTGATGGAAACCACAATCATGTGAGAAGAACAGGTGGAAAAGGCTCTTTTCCTTTGTTGGGCGGAGGGAAATTGTAGAATGGTCTTGATGATATAAATGTAAGATAGAAGAACACAAACAAGTGTCAGAATGAAGGTCAGCACAGCACAGACAATAACCAACTGCTCTATGAGCCATGTGTCTGAACAGGAAATCTTCAAGATTGGAGATGCATCACAGAAAAAATAATCAATGACATTTGAATCACAGAATTTCAAATTGAGGAACAGAGTAAGTGGCGGGAGTATGATCAACAAGCCAGCCATCCAACAGCAGAGGACAAGCCTCTTGCAGACTCTGTTGTTCATGATGGTTACATAATGCAAGGGTTTGCAGATGGCCACATAGCGGTCATAGGACATGGCAGCCAAGAGAAAAAATTCTGTTACTCCAAAAACGTCGGTAAAAAACACTTGAACAACACAAATATTATATGTAATTGACCTGTCACCTGTTGCTATGTTGTATAAATATCTAGGGATACAAGCAGATGTAAATGAGATTTCTAATAAAGCAAAGTTCTGTAGGAAAAAGTACATGGGTGTTTTGAGGTGAGAGTCTACTAAAGTGAGGGATATAATGGTCAGATTCCCAGTTATGCTCAGTATGTAAGTGAGAAATAGAAACATAAAAATTGGAATCTGAAGTTGAGGGTCATCTGTCAGGCCCAATAGGATGAAGATTGTTACTGTGTGATTTTTCATCATTGACTACTGAATTTCATGTAAAATTTAGAGATATTTTATTTGAATATAGTGGGGTCAAAGCTAGATGGGAATAAACAGTGACTATTAGAGGCAGCATACAAATTAACATGTGGTTTCTTCTATAAGTTAGTAATTGATATTGCTAATACTTTGGCCCCTCAATTATTTATCTTATTTTATTATTTTGTCAGTTTTGTGATAGATTTTTAAACATATTTAAAAAAATTCTGCCATCTCATTTTCCTTCTTCCCTTTACAGTTTTAATCTATAGCCAAGAATGGATTTTCTCATGTAATTAGATATGACCCACATTGTGGGTCAACAAAATTATGATTTCTTCTTATATCTAACATTTCTTCTTTATTTCAAAAGTGAATAGTTAAATTTAAGAATTTGCTATATGTCTTTTCTTGAAAATTTGCTCATGATTAAATGTAAATGTATGACAACCGATCTGGGCTCCATCAGGCATTGCTGATCCATCCGAGGCTTATATTTTACATTGTGCCACAACAACCAAGCATATGTTTTATGTTTTGTTTTGTGTTTTAACATGCATATTACACATTGTTGGATCACTCTTCTGACTCTTATGTTTCTCTGGTAGTATAGAACTTACACTCAGTTTTCACCTGAATACATGATACAGAGAGTATTTTAATGCACAATTTATTTTCTAAATGTGAAGAAACGTTTGGCCCAATGATACACAGCTGGAAAAAAAAACATATTTTGGTCTGCTTAGTTAAGTATGGCAAACACTCTAATACCTTGTTATCATCATCACTAAGTTCCAAATCAAATTTAAATACTAGGGTGCCTGGGTGGCTCAGTCGGTTAAGCCTCTGACTTCGGCTCAGGTCATGATCTCATGATTCGTGAGTTTGAGCCCCATGTTGGGCTCCGTGCTGACAGCTCAGAGCCTGGAGCCTGCTTCAGATTCTGTGTCTCCCTCTCTCTCTGCCCCTCCCTCGCTTGTGCTCTGTCTCTCAAAAATAAATAAACATTAAAAAATAAAATAAAATACTAAATATACTCTCCACACACCTGTCTTTACTCTCTTCCTTAGCTGTAGTGGCAGCATCATGCTGATTAAGAGCACATCTTCTGTAGCGAGATCTCTATCATTCAATTACTGACTTTCCTGTCTATGTCTGTATGGCCTTGGACATATTTCCCAACTCCTCAGGCCTTCAGTTCTTTATAAAATGGAGATAATAATAGTATCTACCATAGTGGCACCTGGGCGGCTCAGATGGTTAAGAAAGCAATTCTTAATTTCGGCTCAGGTCATGATCTCACAGTTCATGACTTCGAGCCCCATGTTGGGCTTTGAGCTGACAGTGTGGAGTGTGTTTGGGATCCTCTCCCTCTCTCTGTCTCTCTCTGCTTGCTCTGTCTCTCAAAAATAAATAAATAAATAAATAAATAAATAAATAAATAAAATGATTAGAAGAGACAATAAATTTATAATAAAATCTGATGCATGGTATGAGCTTTATGTATGTCAGCTATTATTTTTTGTACTCCTACATATAATTCATGTGACATGAACTCAAAACCACAAAATGCTAAGTGGGATTATGCTCTGTGTAACTCATCTTCTTTCTACTCCACATTGCTTATTGTAAGAATATATTATATTTACTGAGAAAATACTATGTGATAGGTCTTGTGATATGCGCTTTACCTTGATTATCTGCCTGAATCCTTCACTCCCCAATTTTCTCCTTCTACACTTTGTCTTTACTTCCTGGCCTCCAAAACTACCCAGGTACAACTACTTATTTGTGATTTTCACTTGGAGCATCACTTCTACTGAGAAGTCTTCTAAACTCTATGTCTGTGTTAATTGGCCCTTATTTGTGCTCCCATAGCAAATAATTGTTACTTCTATCTTAGCACTAATGATAAGAAAGTAAGTTTGTTGAAATCAGGGACTGTTTTCTTTTTTTCCACATTTTTTAAATGTTCATTTATTTTTGAGAGAGACAGAGTGCCAGTGGGGGAGGGGCAGGGAGAAAGGGAGACAGAATCTGAAGCAGGCTTCAGGCTCTGATCTGTCAGTACAGAGCCTGATGTGGGGCTTGAACTCACCAACCACAAGATCATGCCCTGAGCTGACGTCGGAAGCTTAACTGACTGAGCCACTCAGGCACCTCGGCCTGGAACTGTTGTCTTTTTTATTGGGATAGCTATCAAAACTAGCAATCTTAGATTTATAGTCAATGGTGAAACACTGTTGTATAAATACATATATAGCCTATCATTTGGCTACATATTCAAAGCTATCTTCTATCATATTTGGGTTTCATCTTGTAAATTTATGTGTCCCAGTATTTAACATTGAGGATTTGTTTTTGTTTTTGTTTCTGCATTTGGAACAGTAGTTTTGCTGATGAATGAAGTCATGATGCATACCATGAAACTATCACCTCTTTACTTATGTTATTGCCTTCCATGCTGGCCAAACTATTAACTGGCATCTCTTCCTTGCTTTAGCTGTCAAACAGATAAATAGTTGTATTTTTCTTGGTAGCTGTTTTGCCTTCTCGAAAAATCTGTCAATAAGATATTGAAACTGGAGGTCAAGGAATTTACATATTTGAATAATAATTTTTCACATACTTTTTATATTAAAGTATATTATAAATATTTTTACATTTCTATGATATAAATGTAGTTAATTTAATTCTATTTAATTTCAATCCATTTTATTTGGATAGCTCCAGATTTTAAATACCTCTTCATTTTTGTGAGTTATTTGAAAAATTTACCTATATTGCAAAAGCTTTATGAATATACCACAAATTTTAAATAAATTTCCAACACTCTTTTATGTAACTCTTTGTTTTCTACAAAGGTTAAAATGTCTGCAAAAAGCAGCTTTTTTACCAAGGTATCATCTATAAACTTTGTATTACAGTTTCCTTCAACTCACGCTGTGACTATTTAATTATATCCATGCTGAAATTATTATAATTATTACAATCTTTTTTCAAGATTATTGACACTTTTATAAAGGCTGTGGTGCCATTGGGTCTTAATTCATACAGTTTATACCATGAAATATTCATCCATTCAGCTTATGTTTAAGACTTTCATTCTTGTCTTCTGCAGATTTCTCCTCCTAATTTTCCATTTATGTCTCTTCCGTGCATATTTTCATATTTTAAAACTGGAGTTTAAAAACTCTCTAATATTTGCATTGGCTTAATAGTTGTTCTATAGTTTTTCCTCAGCTATCACACTTTGCTTTACTAACATACTTATATGTATGTATATATACATATTGCAATGTATGTAAACATATATGTGCATTGCAATGTGTATATATTGAAATATATATGAAAGAAATATGCTTTTCAATTTCCTGGCAAAAATCAATCAGCTTATGTTGTGATTGGCTGTCATTTGTTCCATAAAATATTCACTTTCTCCAAAAATTCGGGCAGAATCATCCTCATTGTATGCCCAGTTTCCACATTAAACCCCAAGGTTTGTTGTCACAGTCATTGGAAAGAAGAGATGACATTGATTTTTTTTTGAAGATATTTGATATTCCTAGGAACTGAAGGGACACACTGTAATAACTACAATAATTTTAATTAAGTGGAAAGGTACTCTTTTTAGCCTTCCGAACATCCTTAATCCATTATTTCTCACTCCAATGGCTCCTAGAGTTTTACATGGTAACATACTCTTCCTTGCACCCTCTAGGTGGTAGCCCTTGTTCCAAAATATTTTTTCATTTATTCCATTCCTTAATGCTGTTTTTAAGAGGCAAGGTTTAAGAAAGTAGTTTTCATCTTTCAAAGACTTTTGTACTTCAAACAAGTTCTGGGATAACTAACTTTGTCAGTATTATTATGCAAACTGTCATATCAGTGATTTTAATGTAGACATACAGTTTCTCTTTAAAGAGCCAAATGAGTGTGTGGCAGAGATAACTGCATATTATCTTTATGTGAACTACAAAAGCAGCATTAAAAATATTTGTCAGAAAGATCTATGGGTCTTTATGTAATCATTCAAATATTAATTACATCTGATTTTGGTAAACCGTGTCATTTGCTTCTCAGAAAAATTGACATGCAGATTACCAAAGATGAAAGTAAATGAAATGGCCACTGTACTTACCCCTCTGAGAGTTAATAATAGCTTCAGCTGGTTATTTAACGATGAATCATTCAAATATTAATTACATCTGATTTTGTTAAACCGTGTTATTTGCTTCTCAGAAAAATTGACATGCAGATTTACCAAAGATGAAAGTAAATGAAATGGTCACTATACTTACCCCTCTGAGAGTTCATAATAGCTTTGGCTGGTTATTTAACAATGAGTCCTAAAGGCTATTTTGATAAAGAGGATCTATTAGAAAAGGTTTGTGTGGAATTTACTTGGTTCTCAGCCTATGACTCTACTTACTCTGACTGATGCTTTGAGAAGACTTAGAACTCCTTGGGTTTTTTCATCTTCAACACACTGAGAAGATTTTCAGACCAAGAATTTTGGTCCCCTTTATGCCTAAGAAATATTTTGTAGCTCTCTCTTGGTTGACAGTAAAATGTAGTTAAAATATCTCCCCCTCTTGCTTTGAAGTCATCGTTATTATGACTTCTCTGGAATGGATGAGAGGCTTTTACACTATTAAGATTTATATTTGATTTTTTTGCTAAGCTTCAATCTAAGTAATAAACAACTGAGTCCTTGGTGACCCACGATCAAACATCACTAATTAGCCTTTGTAATGAATTTGGGCAAAAGTCCTAAAAGGTATAGCAGTGGGGGCAGTGTCCTCAGAGACACAAAGATAAACAATAGCAACAGGCAGAGGTCAGGATAACAGTAAAAAACCAGATGGTCAAGAAGTAGTCTTCTTTTCCTGAATTTCTTCCCTAAAATGTATAGAAGATGAAAGATCACCACTCTATCCCATTAATCAATTCTTCTCAATCATTAAAAAGGATAAAACAGGAAAATATTAGAAAACTAAAGACAACTAAGTCTTTTTAATGTTTTAAGGAACTATATGAATATATATGAATATTCAAAAAATAAAAATACTATTTTTATCTTCCCCTTTCAGCACTTCTTAAGATGTGATCATATATAGATAAATGTAAAGATAGTTTTCTTTTAAATCATGTAAAGATATATTTTCTTTTCACAATAAACTTAATTGTGCATATCGTCATATATAGTTTTTACATCAAGATACTTACACTTTACACTTTTTTTTAGAAATTAAAAGAAATTTTAACATTTATTCATTTTGGAGAGACAGACAGAGCATGAGTGGGGGAGGGGCAGAGAGTGAGAGGGAGACACAGAATCTGAAGCAGGCTCCAGGCTTTGAGCTCTCAGCACAAAGCCCAGTGTGGGGCCCAAACTCACGACCGTGAGATCATGACTTGAGCCTAGTTGGATGCTTAACCAACTGAGCCACCGAGGCACCCCAAGATACTTATACTTATTTAAAAAAAGTTTATTTATTTATTCTGAAAGACATTACGTACGTCAGTGGGGGAGGGGCAGAGAGTGAGGGAGAGCATCTCAAGCAGGCTCCATGCTCAGTGCAGAGCCTGAGGCGGGGCTTGATCTCATGAACTGTGAGATCACGAGCTAAAACCAAGAGTTGGACGCTTAACGAACTGAGCCACCCAGGTACTTACACTTTATTATCACAATAAACACCTGGCTTGGGCATTCACTACTGCTTTTCATTTTTCATAGTATTTCCTTGTATTAATCTTGTGCACTTAGAAAGAAGAGCTATAGTATATGCTCTAGTAATTTCTTGAGATGTGAGTTGTAATAGTAACTTTTCTTTCATCTTACAATAGTATATGGCATATCAAAATTTGTGCAATATACCAAAAGCATTGTTTAGAGGGAAATATTATTTTAAACATATAATTTAGAAAATTTTGTATATTGAAAAATCAGTGACTTAAGTGTCCATTTTTAGAGACTCCAAGAAGAGCAAACTAAACAAAATAAACAAAAGGAAGAAATAATAAAAGTTTAAGTCAGTTATATAGGGAATAAATATGAGATAAGGAAAATAAACACAACTACAAAATGATTTCTTTTTTAAAAAAGGTAAACTTCTTGTAGGTATAGTCAAGAAGAAGGGAAAGAGTAAAAATGGAAATTATCCGAAGTGACAGTGAAAAACAGGAACATCAATACAGATGTAACAAATATTAAAAGAATAATAAAGTACATCATAAAGAACGTTAGGCCAATAAAATAGTTTACATAAAATAAACATTAATTTATGTTAAAAAACAACTGAAAAAATGAAACAGAAAAAGAAAATATAAATATTCCAAAGTAGGGCAAAATTATTATTATTATTTAAAAAAAAATTTTTTTTAAGATATTTATTTATTTTTGAGAGACAGAGAGAGACAGATCATGAGCAGGGAAGGGGCAGAGAGAGAGGGACACACAGAATCAGAAGCAGGCTCCAGGCTCTGAGCTGTCAGCACAGAGCCCGAAGCGGGGCTTGAACCCACGAACTGTGAGATCCTCACCTGAGCCGAAGTCGGATGCTCAGCCGACTGAGCCGCCCAGGCACCCCAGGCAAAATTATTGAATGCATAATTAGTAATCTCACAAAGAAAATTCATGGCCAAATGTCTTCAGTAGTAAATTATTCCAAATATTTAAAGAAAAAAATATACTAATTTTCTATAAAACAATCCAGAGAAGAGTAAAAGGATGAATAATGCCCAACTTGGTTATGGGGGCAGTATAACTTTCATGCCAACATTGGAAGGGATTTTGCAAGAAGTTAAATTACAGGTTGATTTATTTATCATAAAAATCCTTAAATATAAATGATCAAGTTAAATAGAGTGTTATACAGAAAAGGATACATATAACCATAATGTGAAGTTTATTACAGAAATTCTAGGTTGGTTTAACAATTGAAAATCAATAAATATAATCCAAAACATTTGTGTAATAAAGGGAAAAAATAAGGTCATCTCAATAATATAGAAAAAAAGCATTTGATAAACTACAGTTTTTATTCATTATTAAATATTCTCAGCAAAGTAAGAATGGAAACAACGTTTGTTAGTCTGTTGAAGGGAATCTAGAAAACATGTTATTTATTTATTTTTTTATTGAAGTATAATTGACATACAATATATTGTTATTTTCAGATATATATCATAGTGATTAAATATTCTTATACATACAAAATGATCTCCATGATAAGTCTAGCTACCATATAAAATTATTACAATATTATTGGCTATATTCCCTATGCTGTACATTACATTCCCATGACTTATTTTATTACTGGAAATTTGTACCTCTTAATTTCCTTCACGTATTTCACCTGCCACCCAACCCCTGGCCCCTCTGGTAACCAACAGTTTCCTGTATCTGTAAGTCTGTTTCTGTTTTGGCTTTTCTGTTCATTTGTTTTGTTTATTTTCTATTTTTATTATTATTTTTATTTTACAGAGAGAAAGAGAGAGCATGCAAGGGAGAGAGGGAGGGAGAGAAAGAGCGAATCCCAAGCAGGCTCCACTTTCAGTAAGGAGCCTAATGCAGGGCTTGATCCCTCTCTGCAAGATCATGACCCAAGCTAAAACAAGAATTGGATGCTTAACCAACTGAGCCACCCAGGCACCCCCATTTGTTTTGTTTTTTAGATTTTACATATAAGTGAAATCATACAGTATTTGTTTTCCTCTATCTTTCTTATTTCATGTTGTATAATATCCTTTAGGTCCATCAGTGTTGTTACAAATGGCAAGATTTCATTCTTTTTCATGGCTGGGTAATAGTCCATTATAGATATTATTTATTATATATAATATATATTAAGTGAATATGTAGATATTATATATATGTGTGTGTATATATATATATATATGTATATATATACACACCCATTTTCTTTATCCATTCATCTATCAATGAACACTTAGCTTGCTTCCATATCTTGGCTGTTGGAAATAATGCTGCAATAAACATAGGGGTGCAGTATTTGTTTCTTTAAATTGGTGTTTTTGTTTTCTTCAGATAAATACTCAGAAGGAAAATTGCTGAATCATATGGTAGTTGTATTTTTAATATTTTGAGGAGCCTGCATACTGTTTTCCAAAGCAGCTGGATTAATTTACATTTCCACCAATGGTGTACAAGACTTCCCTTTTCTCTACTTTTTCACAAACAGTTGTTACTTTTTGTCATTTTGATGATAGTCAGTCTGAGTGGTGTGAGGTAATACCTTGTGGTTTTGATTTGCAATTCCCTGATTATCAGTGAAGTTGAGCATGTGCCTGTGGCTATCTGTATGTCTTTGGAAAAAATGTCTATTCAAGTTCTCTGTCCACTTTTTGACAGGGTTGTTATTTTTTGATATTAAGTTGTGTAAGTTTTTTTATATATTTTAGGTATTACCCCCTTATCAGTCAGATGTATGATTTCCAAATACTTTCTCCCATTCAGTAGGTTTTTGTTTTGTTGATGGTTTCCCTCACCATGTAGAAGCTTTTAGTTTGATGTAATCCCATTTGTTTATTTTAGCTTTTGTTGCTATTGTCTGAGGAGACTGGTCTCCCCGCCAAAATGGTACTGAGACCAATGTTAGAGAGCTTACTGCCTTTGTTTTCTTCTAGGAGTCTTATGATTTTAGGTCTTACATTTGTCTTAAATCTATTTTGCATTTACTTTTGTAAATGATGTAAGATAGTGGTCCAGTTTCTTTCTTTCTTTCTTTCTTTCTTTCTTTACACATGCTGTCCAGTTTTCCCAACATCATTTAATGAAAACTATCTTTTCCCTAGTATATTCTTGCCTCCTTTGGCATAGATTAACCATGTGTGTGCATTTATTTCTGGGCTTTCTATTGTATTCCATTGATCTTTGTGTCTGTTTCATGTCAGTACCATCTTATTTTGATTACTGTAAATTTGTAGTATAGTTTGAAATCAGGGCATGTGATACCTCCAGGTTTTTTTTTTTTTTTTGCCAGCATTGCTTTGGCTATTTGGGGGCTTTTGTGGTTCTATACAAATTTTAGGATTCTTTGCTCTAGTTATGAAAAATGACATTGGTATTTTAATGGGGATTACATCTAATCTGTAGATTGCTTTGGGTAGTATGGATATTCCAACAATATTAATTTTTCCAATCTATGAGCATGATATAGTTTTCCATTTATTTGTGTCCTCTTCAATTTCTTTTGTCAGTGTTTTATAGTTTTTAGAGTACAGATCTTTCACCTCCTTGCTTAAATTCATTCTTATGTATTTTATTTTAAATATTGTAAACTTTTCTGTTGAGTTGATGAATATGATAGGATGTGCATTGCCTCCATTTCTATTTATCATTATATTAGGGGTCCTAGACAGGGCAATAAAGAATAGAAAAATAAATGTAGTAGACTGCCATTATTTGTATATTATTTGGTTATGTGTTGCCATACTTAAAAGACCCTACAGGTAAATTTGTGAAGGTTGCTAGACAAAAATCATATTCAAAAACAATAGTTACCTCTGATACTAGCAACAATTAGAAAATAAAAATTTAAAAAAATCCATGTAAAATAACAACATATTATCAAACACTGAGGAATGAATCTATCAAAATGCCCGTAATATTTCCTTTTTTAAAAATTTAAACTTCTGGTTATTTATTTCTTTTAAAGTTCATTTATTTATTTTTGAGAGAGAAAGCATGAGTGGGGAAAGGCAGAGAGAGAGGAGAGACAGAGAATCCCAAGCAGGCACCGCACTGTCAGTGTGAGCCCCATGTGGGCTTGAACCCAGGAACCATGGGATAATAACCTGAGCTGAAGTCTGACGCTCAACCGACTGAGCCACTCAGGCACCCTGGAAATACCAGTAATATTTCTGTCAATGTTGTGCAAGCCTCTATATACTTAAAACTGAAATGTTTTTGAAAATAATTAAAGAACAGATGGGACTGGGCTATACCATATTTTAATGGATTAGAATTCTCAATGTTATAAAGATATTAATTTCCCCCAAATTGACCTATTGGTTCAAAGCAATCTTAAAATCACTAAAGAGAATTTTTTACTTGTTGTAGACATTGCCAAGGTTTTTAAAGTTTTATGAAAAAACAAAGGGCCTATAAGAGCAAGGTAAGCTTGAGGAAGTAGAAGACAGTTTGAATTACACTACTCAATATGAAAACTAATTATAAAGCTACTATAAATAGAATATTATATTATTGATTCAGAGATAAGCATATTAATGGAGTTAAATGATGAAACCTGAAGAAGATTCACTCATATCAATTGATTATGACCAAATTTTCACTAAATGCAAGGAGAAAAGGGCAATCTTTTCAAGAAATAACTGAATTATTTAATATTCTTATGGAAAGAAAGAGGAGTTTCCTATCTCAAACCATAGAAAAAGTCAATTTCAGATGAGCCATTAACCTTATTTAATGAAATTTATAGAATAGAACATAGTTACCTACTATCTTGAAAATATCTTTTTGCTCAAAGAGTTTCTCTGGTGATGCTTCCTTGAGTCAAATACAGAATTTCAGGTCCAATCAACAGAATTTAAATTCTGAGTCCACTACTAACCAGCACTGCTTAAATATCCGAACCATTCCAGTTGAAATGTGATGTGAGCCACATATTGAATTCAGAATTTTCTAGTAGCCATATTATAAGTAACAAATAATTTAATGACATATTTTTATGTAATCCAATGTATTAAAATATGATTTCAACATGTAATCAATACAAAATTATTTTTGAGCTATATCACAATCAACTTCCTTGAAATGTCATTATAATTTTGATTTATACTTGCTTGTTTCTCAAGGTGTAAATGGTGGAGTTCAGGAAGTAGCTCCAAACACAGGAAGCAATGAGCACTATCACGCCCTTATTAATGGCCACTGTTTCCATCACTTACTGTTTAATATAGATGAAAGTACTGCTTTCATAGGTTTCCTTTGAGTTGTAGTCATTTCTGTGCCTAATTTAGATACATTTCATGTTTTCACAATCTTCCTAATCATTTCATAGGTTTCCTTTGAGTTGTAGTCATTTCTGTGCCTAATTTAGATACATTTCATGTTTTCACAATCTTCCTAATCATTTTAGTTTCTCAAGATCCAGCATATATGTTTATAGATAAAGGTATAGAAACAAATACAGATGCATCTATATAACCATTTTCCTTAGAAATTTACTTGTCTTTTAAGAAGAACTGTTAGCACTTTTAGTTCAAATTAACCTGTTAGTCTGTGACTTTTTTTGAGTATTCAAAATTGTAGGAGCCTACATTTTATAATTCAGCTTCTGCATTAAGATACAAACATTTGTCATAGCTTCCTTTTTTTCCCACCTAAAGATATTTTGTTGTTGTTTGTAATTTTGAAAGGTGAAATAAAATGGAGTAATTTATGTCAAGGCATTTTAAAATGAATCTGAAAGGCCATTAAAGAGGTGGGCTGTATGCATGTCCTTACCAGGTAGAACCATAAACTTCTGAACTGGACCAAACCCCAGATACTTCAAGGACTCTGCAAGAACATTTTGCAGCTCGGTATAGTAATGGACTTTTGCTTAGTGATGGCCTTAGCAACCAGTTATGTTTAGCCAAGATTAGTTTTCTGCTGCCAACACCAATCAAAATTTTTGTAGACAATTTATACAAGCATTCCAATTTTGGTTTTGGTTTTAAAAACCCCTGACTCTTGCTGCCTAGTGGGACATTATTTGGGTTGCTGCCCAAATTTGGGTAACTGAATTGCAAATTTTTGATCCCAGATATATCCTTTGGCTTAACTAATGCCTCCTGTCAATTTTAGGTTGGCAGTGAAGTTAGTATTTGATTTAGTGCACTGGCCACATATCCCTTCTAAAATGTAAGGCATTTAGGGGGGAAATTTTCAAGTTTTCTGTTTAATCTCCAGTGTCTGAAATGGTGTCTGGCATCAAAAATGCTCTTGAAAGCTAGAACTGGAAAAGGCAATAAGCACAAATACTCTATCCAAAATATGCAATAAACTTGTTGGTTCTAGTTATTTCGTCTTATTTTGTTTGCAGTTTTGCAAAGGCTTGTTAAGATGTGAAGTCTGTCTTTTGTTTCCTAGAAATGTATTATAGTTTCTTTTAAAGAGAGCTTCCTAAAATAGTTTCCTTGCCAAGAAAGGAATGACTTAAAAATCTAAAGGAATATACTTTTTAAGAAAACGTGATTCCTCTACATTAGCAAACTACATTACTTCTTTGAGAATAATACAATCCTCTTGATTGAGTCTTTGAGAGCTTGTTTTACTTGCTTGTTTCTCAAGGTGTAAATGAAGGGATTCAGCATAGGAGCAATGGATGTAAGGAGGACTACCACACCCTTTTTATTAGCCACTAATACCTTTGTTGAAGGCTTAACATAGATGAAAATGCAGCTTCCATAGGTGATGGAGACCACAATCATGTGGGAAGAACATGTAGAAAATGCCTTTTTTCTTTGCTGGGCAGAAGAGAATCGTAGAATGGCCTTGATGATATATATGTAAGATAGAACTACACATATAAGGGTCATAATAAAGGTCAACACAGCACAGACTATGACTATCTGCTCTATGAGCCATGTTTCTGAGCATGATATCTTTAGGAGGGGGGATACATCACAGAAAAAATGGTCAATAACATTGGCGTCACAGAATTCCAGTTTTAGGCCTAGGCTGAGCGGTGGGATTATGATCAACAAGCCAGTTGTCCAGCACCAAACGATGAGTCTTCTACAGACCCTGTTGTTCATGATAGTCACATAATGCAGGGGTTTGCAGATGGCCACGTACCGATCATAGGACATGATGGCAAGGAGAAAAAATTCTGTTACACCAAAGAGATCAGTAAAAAACATTTGAATGATACAGTTGTCATATGTGATTGTCTTGTCTCCTGTTGATAAGTTGTACAAATATCTGGGAATACAAGCAGAGGTAAATGAGATTTCTAAGAAGGAGAAATTTTGTAGGAAAAAGTACATAGCAGTTTTAAGGTGAGAATCTATGAAAGTAAGGGAGATGATTGTCAGATTCCCAGTTACACTCAACATGTAGGTGATAAATAGAAAGATGAAAATCATAATCTTCAGTTGTGGATCATCAGTTAGTCCCAGTAGGATAAAAGTTGTTATTGTTTGGTTTCTCATCATTGACTTCTGACTTCAATCTGCATTTAGAATTCAGATATATTCGATATGCAGAGTGTAATTAATGGAAGAAAAAACTATGCAAACAAGCACATGCACTTAAATATTTTTGTTTACAAATATCAATACATTAGTATCCTAGGTTCCACAATTGTATATTTTTGTTAATTTCAGGGGAGATTAAAAAAATCAGAAAAGCCTATATTACTCTCCAAAATATTATGGGTGCTTCCTTCTCATTACATTTTATTTACAATTTATAGTTTATTTTACTTATACCTAGGACTTGATTTTCCCTACAGGTAGATTTGACTGCTAATGCTTTGTGAGATCAATTTGTCCCTATTCACAGACTGATTCCTAAAGCTAAATCTTTAAAAAATTTTTTTTTAAAATTTTTTAATTTATTTTTGAGAGAGAGAGAGACAGCATGAGCAGGGTAGGGTCAGAGAGAAAGGGAGACACAGAATCTGAAGTAGGCTCCAGGGTCTGAGCTAGCTGTCAGCACAGAGCTTGACATGGGGCTCGAACCCATGAACTGTGAGATCATGACCTGAGCCGAAGTCAGACGCTTAACTGACTGAGCCACCCAGGCACCCCCCTAAAACTAAATCTTAAACTTTCATTACAACCATCATGCATTTCCATCAAGTTTGATCCTTGTGAAAAAGAACAAATATATCACAAATAGTTTGGGACTCACTATATATAAGTTCTCCACATCTACTACTGAATATGTTGAGTTCCAGTATTATAATGTAAAAAACATGTGTTATTTAAATAACTTCTTCCTTACTGACTGATTTTCCTGACTCTCATGATTTTTTTTTGTGTAAAATTACACTCATTTCCCATATGGTACAGAAGACAGGAAGTGTTTTGATGACAAATATATTGTATAGAATGATAATATGTATGTTTTGGGTGTAAAATATATAGGCATGTAAAATAATTACATTTTTTCCCCTGTTTTCAAACAGTTTAGTTAAGGTTGAAACACATTCCAAAAAACTGTTGTTAATATCACTAACTACAAAAAAATTGAGATTGAACTATTAAACACATTCTTCAAGCCTGGCTTGCTTTCATTGTGACTCAGTTTGTCATCTACAGAATGGAAATAATATTTTCCTTCATATATGCATACTAAGTTAAAAATTAAATAGTATATAAAGTACTTAAAAAGTACATGGCTAATAATGAATAATAAATATATTTTAACTATTTTAATGACCTTGTCTAGAATGATTTTCCAATCATCAATATATTGTAATCGTGTTTTGTCCTCATGAATCTAATGAAGCAATTTATGCCAAAATATATCACATTTTTTTTTGCTTTTAAAGTTTAGAAAATTTCTAAGTAGAATGTGTACTTTCAACCACACAATATTCACAGCATTCTCTCATAACTTACATTAATACCACATACATGTTTACCTGTCATCTTTTTACCTTCTTATTTCTTTTTTTTTTTTTTTTTATTTTGCTGGTCTCTTATGTTGAAAGAGTTATTAATACTTTACTTCTTCACACACATACTCTGAGTATTTTCTAGAACTCCTTATCTCAAAAAATGATTGCTCTTCCAGTCACATAACCAAATGCACTCCAGACATAAAAAGTCCAAAATGAAACTCTTAATTTTTTTGCATTCTTATCCTATTTCTCCCCGTGTTTTTTTAAATAATTAAACTTGTATGTTATATTTATAGAGACTTTACTATATGCTATATACTGAAATAAACACTTTACATGGATTATCTATCTGGAATAATCTTCTCTCCAGTGATCTGTGTTTCCCCATTCCATCTCAGTCTCCAGTCTCCAATTTTGCTGGGAATGCACATACTCAGCCATTGGATTTTAGTTTTTAGTTCCCATAATTTATGCTTGGGAGATGTATCACTTCCATCATGGCATTCAAATTATGCAACTCTTAGGTGACCTTTTATTTATTGTTGCTTAAACTAATCCTATGAATGACTACACACTATCCAAGGTTAAATACTCTAAAAATGATGTTTAAAAGCCGTATTAGAACTTTCCCTGCTAAATTTTATACAGTCAGGAAATTCATTTACCCAAAGTGAATACGACCCAAGTCTCAAAAAAAGTTGAACTGAAATGACAGAATTTATAATACTTACACTCTGGAAGTTAATCATAGTTTCTTTCTGTTAAGTTGTTTAACTGCAACTGTTCTTATAGATACAACTTGAAAATGAATACAATGTTGAAAACTAGCAAGAGACTTCTGGTCACTATTGGTTGCATCTGGCCACTCCTGTAGTAATAGTGCTTGGGATTATATATAATTTCCTTGAATTTTCACCTTCAGATAATTGCATCAATTCCCTCACAATAGCTATAGTACCATCACAAGCCTAGAAAATAGTTTGTTTTTTTTTTTTTAATTTTAAATCATCCAGAAGAAAAGCAGGTACAAGGGCACTCCTAGTAGCCTTGGAAGAGTTGATGTTCTGAACTATTTTGCTGAGAGAGAGGATTCAGATTTCAAGCTTAATATTTATTTTATTTGCTAAATCTGCAACAAAATTAATAAACAGAGTCCTTGGTGACCCAGATTCAAAAATCGCTAATGAGTCATCTGTGTAATCATCTTGTATCATCTGACCTTAGGGTAAAAAAACAAACAAACCAACAAACGTAACACAGTAGCAGTGGGAAGGTGGCCTTTAGAGACAGAAAAGCAAAAGAACCATTTAAGACCCTGGCAGGACAACACTGACTCTTAACCTAGTCGTTTCTTTTTACAAATTCTTATCACGTAAGGAGGTTAAAAGATGATAGATCTCCCTTTCTACTTTTTTGAATAGTTATAAAATGAACAAATCATATATTAAATAAAACATTTGATTAACTCTGTAACCACATGGAAATCATGGTGAAAAAGACAAAGACAAATGAGAGGTAGCAAAAGGTAATATTTTGGAAAACATCTGTCCATAGTTTCCTTTCTATAAATAGATCCATGTTTGTCACATGTAATAATTGCATGAACATTAAAAATACCTCTCTGTTGGGATATATACATTGTCTCAGCTATTTCATCGTTAGAAATGTGTAAACTCAGATATATCTCAGTAATTATTGACATGCATCATTTTTTAAAGTTTATTTATTTATTTTGAGAAAGAGACAGAGAGAGCGAGCAGGGGAGGGTCAGAGAGAGAAAGAGAGAATCCCAATCAGGCTCTGTACTGTCAGCACAAAGCCCAATGTGGGGCTCGAACTCACAAACTGTGACATCATGACCTGAGCTGAAACCAAGAGTCTGACACTTAACCAACTGACTGAGCCACCCAGGCGCCCTGTGATATGCATCATTTAAAATCGATTTAATTTGAGTCCACTGTATTAATGTAATATTGGAGTTTCAACCAAATTTTATCAGTACTGTAACTGTATGCTGCTTCTAAAGTTTCACCGTTGTGAAATATCACTGTATGGATACTTAGGCTGTTTCCAATTACCTTAAATTATTTTAACTTCTTTTATATTTTTTGCAGTTATAAAAATTTGACAATGATAAAAAATTGTGAAAATATTTTTTGTACATTATCAGATAATTGATAAAATTGAAAAAACTTTCATAATGTTGATTTGTTTCTAACAGCATTTAAATTAATAATGTTATTTTTAATGTTAGTTATTATAATATTTTCTTTAAATTAAGTGCATGAGTGTCTTTGTGCATATACCCAAGTCATGAATGTACATCTTTTTCTTTAAATAATTATTACCTTCATTTATGGATTAACATTGGTCAAGGTTGGGTTGCAGATTTATTAAAGTAAAATTTACATACAATAAATGGACTCTTTTTAATATTTCAGTTGATGAATTTTTATGAAAACATACCTGTTTAACTATTACCACCACTGAGAAAACAATGAACATTTCCATTTCCCTACAAAGTTCCCTTAGTCTCTTCATAGTTAAAACCCTCTACTCCCAGCCAACCAGAAATCTACTTTCTGTCATTTTAGATTAGATTAGATTAGATTAGATTAGATTTTTTCATACACAAGTCTTTTTCTTGTGTTTCATATGAATGTAATCATACATGGCATTCTTCGCTCCTGTGTTTTTTAAATTCATTTACCATTGCATATATCAGTGGATAATTTGTTTTAATGAGAAATATTCTACAATTTAGATATATCACAATTTGTTTATTCAATAATGGACATTATGAATGTCTTTGGGTTTTGGCTATTGTAAATAAAGTTGTTATGAACATTATCTATAAATTTTGGTGTAGATAGGTGTTTCCTTGCTCTCAGATAAATACCTAGGTCTCAATTGTCTGATCAGATGCAAATTTATATTTGACAGGCAAACAATTTCAAAGTGGTTGTAATGGATTTTATTATCAGAAACAATGTATGAAATTTTCAGTTGCTCTTAACATCACTAATACTTTGACATTCTCAGTCTACCTTTTAAAATAAAAATATTTAAGTTGAGATATAATTGATATATAGCATTATATTAATTTCTCATGTACAATGTAATGATTTGGTATTTTTATGTATTGTGAAATAATCATAATAAGTCTAGTCAACCTGCACACAGTTACAAATCTTTCCTTTTCTGGTGATGAAAACTTAAAAAAATTTTTTTAAATGTTTAGTTTTGAGATACAGAGGGAGACAGAGCATGAACAGGGGAGGGGCAGAAAGACAGGGAGATACAGAATCTAAGGCAGGCTCCAGGCTCCTAGCTGTCAGCACAGAGCTGGACGCGGGGCTTGAACTTATGAGCTGTGAGATCATGACCTAAGCTGAAGTCGGATGCTTAACCCTCTGAGACGCCCTTGGTGATGAGAACTTTTAAGATCTACTCTCTTAGCAACTTTCAGACAATACAGTATCATTAACTATAGTCAACATACTATATGTTACACCTCTATTACTTATTTATTTTATAACTGGAAGTAGAAGTTTGTACCTTTTGACCACCTTTACCTATTTTGCTCACCCCAACATACCTTGCCTTTGAAAATTACCAACCTATTCTCTGTATCTATAAGTTTGATTTTTAAAATTTGTTCATTTTTAGATTCCACATATAAGTGAGATTATATAGTATTTGTTTTTCTGTGTCTGACTTATTTCACTTAGCATGATGCTGTTAAGGTTTATTCATATCACAGATGGCAGTATTTCTTCTTTTTTATGGTGAATAATGTTCCATTTTATATACCACATCTTCTTTATCTATTCATCTAGTACCACGTTTTCTTTATCCATTCATTTATCAATGTACTATCAATTGTTTCCATGTCTTGGCTATTGTAAATAATGCTTTTGTGAACATGCAGGTGCATCTGTACTTTCAAGCTAGTGTTTTTGTTTCCTTTGGATAAATACCCAAATGTGGAATTGCTGAGTCATGTGGTAGTTCTGTTTTTATTTTTGAAGAACTTCCATACTGAGGAAGCCTCCATGGTGGCTGCACTAATTTACATTCCTAACAACAATATATGAAGGTTCTCTTTTCTCTACATCCTCACCAATGCTTGTTATCTCGTCTTATCTCTTGTCTTCCATTCTAACAAGTGTGAGTGTCTCATTGTGGTTGTGATTAGTGTTTCCTTCATGATTAGTGATGCTGAGCACCTTTACCTGCTGGCCATCTGTATGTCTTCTTTTGAAAACTATCTTTTCAGATCCTCTGCCTATTTCTTAAATTGTTTTTTTCTATAGAGTTATATAAATTCTTTAATATTTTGGATATTAACTCCTTATCAGATATATGATTTGCAAGTATTTCCCCCTATTCAGTAGATTGTCTTTCCATTTTGTTGATGGTTTCCTTTGCGGTGCAGAAGTTTATTAACATGGTGTGGTTCCACTTATTTAATTTTGCTTTTTGATGCTTTTGGTTTTGGTGTCAAACCAAAACTCCTTGCCAAGACTGATATCTGAGAGCTTACCCTCCTATATTTTCTTCTAGGAGTTATGGTTTCAGGTCTCATGTTCAAGTATTTTATCTATTTTGAATTGATTTTTGTGTATGGCATAAGATAGGGGTCCAATTTCATTCTTTTTTTTAATTTATTTTTTTAAATTTACATCCAAGTTAGTTAGCATATAGTGCAACAATGATTTCACGAGTAGATTCCTTAATGTCCCTTACCCATTTAGCTCATTCCTCTTCCCACAACCCCTCCAGTAACCCTCTGTTTGTTCTCCATATTTGAGTCTCTTATGTTTTAGTCCTTCTCCTTGTTTTTATATTATTTTTGCTTCTCTTCCTTTATGTTCATCTGTTTTATATCTTAAAGTCCTCATATGAGTAAAGTCATATGATATTTGTCTTTCTCTGACTTACCAATTTCACTTAGCATAATACCCTCTAATTCTATCCACATAGTTGAAAAAGGCAAGATTTCATTCTTTTTGATTGCCGAGTAATACTCCACTATATATATATATATATTCCTTGGATAAATACGTAGTAGTGCAATTGCTGGGTCGTAGGGTAGTTCTATTTTTAATGTTTTGGGGAACCTGCATACTGTTTTCCAGAGTGGCTGCACCAGTTTGCATTCCCACCAGCAGTGCAAAAGAGATCCTCTTTCTCCGCATCCTCGCCAACATCTGTTGTTTCATTGTTTCATCTGTTTCATGAGTTGTTAATGTTAGCCATTCTGACCGCAATTTTATTCTTTTGCATGTGGCAACTCAGTTTTCCCTGCACAATTTTTTGAAGAGAAAAAAAAAATAAAAATCTTTACTTGTTATATATTCTTGGCTCCTTTGTCATAATTTAATTGACCATATTTTTGTGGGTTTATTTCTGGCCTTTATATTCTGTTCCATTGATCTGTGTGTCAGCTTTTATGCTAATACCATGCTAATTGATCTGTGTGTCAGCTAATTATGCTAATACTGTGTTGAGTACTATAGCTTTGTAATATAGTTTGAAATCACAAAATGTGATGCCTCCAGCTTTGTTCTTCTTTATCAAGACTGATTTGGCTACTGAGGGACTTTTGTGATTCCATACAGGTTTTAGGATTGTTTAATTTTTTTGTGAAAAATGCCATTGGAATTTTTGTAAAGATTGCCCCGAAAATGTTGATTGCTTTGGTCAGTATGGACATTTTAACAATATTTTTTCAGTCCATGAGCATGCTATATCTTGCCATTTATTTATTTGCCATTTATTCAGTTTTCTTCATTAATGTCTGAATAGTTTTCAGTGTATATAGATCCTTGGTTAAACCTATTCTTAAGTATTTTAGTCTTTTTGATACTATTGTAAATGGGATTGTTTTCTTAATTTCTTTTTCTTAATTTCAGCTCATTATTAGTATATAGAAACTGATTTTTATATATTGATTTTGTAATCTGTAGATTTATTAAAATATTTTATTATTTGTAACAGTTTTTTTGGTGGAGTGTTTAGAGTTTTATATATATAATATATCATATTCGAAGAGATATAGTTTTACTTCTCTGATCTTGATGCCTTTTATTCATTTTCTTTGCCTAATTATCTGGCTAGGACTTCTAATACTTTGTTGAATAAGAAGGGTAAGAGTGGGATCTTTATTTTGTTCCTGATCTTAGAGTAAAGCTTTCAGCTTTTCATACTGAGGGCAATGTTACTTGTAGACTTTTCATATATGGCCTCTATTCTGTTGAGGTATGTTCCCGCTATACCCAGTTTGTTGAGGCTCTTTATCATGAAAAAGGTGTTGAATTATGTCAATACTTTTTCTGCATCTATATGGAATTTTGTCCTTCATTTTGATAATTTGGTGTATCACATTGATTGATTTGTGAATGTTGAACCATCCCTTGGGTCCCTGGAATAAATTCCACTTGATCATGGTGTATGATTCTTTTCATGTACTGTTGAATTTAGTTTGCTACAATTGTGTTGAGGATTTTTATATCTATGTTTATTAAGGACATTGGACTGTAATTTTCTTTACTTGTAGTAGTTTCATTAATATTTTCTATTGTCTTTTTAGTCTCTATTTCATTTATTTTCATTCTTTGTCATTTCTTTCCTTATATTAACTTTGGGCTTTGTTCGTTCTCCTTTTTTAGTTCCTTGAAGTACAAAGGTAAGTTGTTTGTGTGAGATCTTTTTTTTTTGTTAATTAGGCATTTATCATTATAAACTTAGAACTGCATCCCATATATTTTTGTATGTTGTGTTTCCATTTTAGTTTCTCAAGATATTTTTTTCACTTACCCTTTGATTTCTTCTTTGGCCCGGTGGTTGGTCAGTAGCATGGTGTTTAATCTCCACATATTTGTAAATTTTTGAGCTTTCTTTTTGTAACTGATTGATTTCTAGTTTCATACCATTGTGGTTGGAAAAGATTGTTGACATGGTTTCAATCTTAAACTTATTAAGACTTGGTTTGTGGCCTATCACATGATTGAATTTGAAGAATGTTTTATTTGTTCTTGAGAAGAATGTATATTCTGCTGCTGTTGGATGAAATGTTCTATAAATGTCTCTTAGGTCCATCTGACCTAATGTGTAGTTAAAATCCAATGTTTTTGCATTGATTTTCTGTATGGATGATCTATCTGTGGATGGAAGTGAGGTACTGAAGTCCCTTACTGTTATTATATTGTGTCCATTTCTTTCTTCTGATCTGTTAACATTTGCTTTATATATTTATGTTCTTTTATGTTGGGTGCATAAATATCTACTGATTTATCTGCTTGATGAATTGATCTCTTTATTATTATATAATGTCCTTTTTTGTCTCTTGTTACTGTCTTTGGCTTAAAGTCTATTTTTCTGGCATAAGTATAGCTACCCCTGTTTTCTACCAGTTTCTCTTTGCATGGAATATCTTTCAATCCCTTCATTTTCAGTCGACTGTGTCCTGAAGGCTGAAGTAAGTCTCCTGTAGGCAGCATATAGTTGGGATATATTTATTATCCATTCAGCCACTATATGTCTTTTGATTGGAGGAGAATTTAGTCCATTTTAATTTAATTATTGGTAGGTATAGACTTACTATTGCCATTTTGTTAATTGTTTTCTGGCTGTTTTGTAATTCTTTTTTTCTTTTTTTCTTCTTTTGTCATTTGATGGTTTTCTATAGTGGTATGCTTGGATTCCTTTCTCTTTATCTCTTTTATATCTACTGTAAGTTTTTGCTTTGTGGTTACCATAAGGCTTACATAAAACATCTTATATTTATAAGTCTATTTTAAGCTGATAACAACTTAGTTTTGAATACATACAAAATTCTACATTTTTGAGATGTAAAATAGTGTCCTCTGGTTTTCCCAGTCTTTGCTTAAGACTCTAGGTGCATGCTATATTAAAAGCAAGACTCTTAAACAGCTGCTTCCAAAGTATGCAGATGGAATGTCTAGGAGATGGGCAATTTTGCCTTCTCCTTCTGTGCTGAGTTCTGGTGAGGTATTCACAGTGAGTGCTCACGTATTTGTTAACAACTGCTCCTTTGTTTCCTATAGCCTTGTCGGCTTTATGGATGCAAGTCTCAATGACTTTCAGAACTATGTGTTTCAGGGGCTCATCCTTCGGTAGGAGTCTTAAAAGTCAGGGTGCTAAATGTGAGGTCCATACCTTTCTCTCCTCAGGGAAAGTTGGGAGTTGGAGTTCTCTTCTGATCCTATGGCACTGTGCCAGGGATGGGGTTTATGATGAGACTGTATCTCAGGCTTTCTTACTTGTTTTGATGTGGGTATTTTCTCATTTAAACCAATGTGTAGGAGAGACATCTGAGTGGCTCAGTTGGTTGATCGTCCAACTTTGGCTCAGGTCATGATCTTGAGGTGCGTGAGTTTGAGCCCAGCATTGGGCTCTGTGCTGGCAGCTCAGAGCCTGGCACCTGCTTCTGATTCTGTGTTTCCCTCTCTCTCTGCCCCTCCCACTCTTGTGCTTGCTCGCTCTCTCTCTCAAAAATAAACATTAAAAAATTAAAAAAATAAACATTAAAAAATTTAAACCAATATGTAGGAATCACTCAGTGTGTAGTTTCTGAATTTCTTTCAGAGTTAATTGCTCTGTGTGTGGCTGTACAGTCAGTGTGTCTATGGGAAGTGAATTCAGTAGACTCCTATGTATCCATCTTGGTTGATCTCCATTTTTTTTCCTGCTTACTGGCAGGTATGATGAACTGAATTATGTTCCCCTCAAAATTCACAGGTTAAAGGCCAAATTCCTAGGACCTCAGAATGTGATTGCACTTGGAGATAGAGCCTTTAAAGAGGTACTTAAGTTAAAATGAGATCATTTGGTTGGGTCCTAATCCAATATGAGAGGTGTCCTTACTAGGAGATTATATTAAGACACAGCCAGAATATTACAGCAGATGTGTGTACATAGAAGAAAGATCACGTGAGGACACAGTGAAAAAGTATCATCTGTATTCTAAGCCAAGTCAAGAAGGAATCAAACCTGCTGACACCTTGATCTTGGACTTCTAGCCTATAGAACTGTGAGAATATGAAGTTATGTTGTTTAAACTACCCAATCTGTGGTATATTGTTATGGCATCCCTAGCAAATAATATAGTATATCTAATAATTATTTTGTCGAAGACTTGAAATTGTTGATTATATGTTGGCATGTGTCTTTGTTTTGTTGTTTTTAAGTGTTCTTGTAGGCAGAACATGTTCTTGCTAGATCCATTTTGATTTCTTTTAAGATTTACGTGTTGAAGTCTAGAAACTTATATTTCAAGAATATTCTAGTTTACTTTTAAGAAAACATAATTGTCGGGGTGTCTGCGTGGCTCAGTCGTTTAAGTGTCTGACTCTTGGTTTCAGCTCAGGTCATGATCTTGCAGTTCGTGAGTTGGAGCTGAGCATTGGGCTACACTCTGCCAGTGTGGAGCCTGCTTGGGATTCCCTCTCTCTCCTTCTATCTCTGCCTCTTCCCTATACTCTCTCTCTCTCTTTCTCTCTGTGTCTCTCTCTCAAAAATAAGTAAATAAATTTGAAGAAAAAAGAAAACATAACAATTATGGATTCTATCCTGAATGCCTTTGTTTTTCAATGAGGGTATACTCCAATTTGGTTTCTTGAAACTAAAATACCTTGCAACCCCTTTTGATTTTGGGGATTTTCTCTGCTTAAACCTCACTGGACATTTCTTGTCTAGCTACATGGATTTTTATTTTCCACATGAGTGACTTAGTAGTCAGCAATGACACAAGGAGACCACAGTGCAGATTTGGAGACACTTCAGCTGCATGGTTTTCTCCCTCTTTTCCTTCACTTCATAATTCTTCCTTGTAACTTCCAAGTACCTCTGCCTCCTTGTACTTGACTCTCCTCTTCAAGTCAACAAGTTTTATGCATCCTATTATACTCATTTCTATGTTACAGTGACTTACCTGATTGATGATTTTGAGTCAGCATACTTGACTGAAAGAATTCTGTGATTCCTAATGAATCTAAGCACCAAAGAGCAAACATATTGGTGAAGAATTGCTGGAAGATGTAAAATTTGAGTAACATTTTGGGTCTCCTGGCGACTTTTGCCTATGGCATTTTGCAAATCTGAGAGTGAGGGGTTAAATCTCTAGTAAACTACTCAACTCTTTCAGTTGTGGCACTAGTGAATATATTTAAAGGGAAAGTGAACCAGGAGCAAAAGAATTCTTACATAGAATTATAGCCCGATTTTGCATCATTAAGTTTTAAGCTTATTTTCAGATGTATCTGGACTGCTGGTTGGCCACTTAGCAGAAATAAAATAAATGTCTTCTTCATGGTATGATAGCATTATTCTAGCTTTAATTTTTTTGTTTTACAAATAATTCTCAAATGCAATGTCCACAAAATAGATAAGAATTAATAGACACATGAGAAGAGAAGAGAAAAGAAGAGAAGAGAAGGGAAGAGAAGAGAAGAGAAGAGAAAAGAAGAGACCATGTGAATGAAATAGAAGAATGGACAACAGAAACAGACCCACAGTATTTCAGATAATGGAAATATAAGATTGGACTGCAACAGAGCCATATTTACTATTTTCAAAGAGACAGAAAACGAGATGAAAAATTATATTATAGAAACCTGTAAAAAGTGGGTTAGAAAGTTAACCAAATAGTTTCAATTCTAAAGGAACCACAAAGGGTATATAAAAAAGAGTATGCTGTGTACCTTATAAATTAATAGTGAGATTTCAAAGGTTAAAAAAAGAAACAGAAAAAGTGAAACAGTTAAGAACATGGCTGGTCTAAAAAACACTTTTTACTTTAAAATAAATGCACTGAAAAGAAGCCAGTTATAAAAGAACACATATTGTATCATGCCATTTGTATAAAAAATCGAGAATGGACAAATCTAAAGAGAAAGAAAATATATTAGTGGTTTCCTAAGGCTGAGAAGAAGTGTGGCAAGAGAGGAATGGAGAGTGACTGCTAATGGGTGCAAGGTCCTTTTTGAAGTGAAGAAAATGTTCTGAAGTTAGGTGATGGTGATATGTGTGCAACTTTTATAAATATAACAAAAAATCATTGTACACTTTAAATGGGGGAAATATATGATATGTAAATTACATATTAGCAAAGCTCCCAGTAGGAGCCACTTTTTTTTTCTGGTTTATAATTCTGACACCAATTCTGATGTGTATTGTTTTTCACATGAAGTGATATTCCAACAGGCATAGGGCATCCTACAATTCAACTGGATTGTGACACTATCTACCTGGAGATATTGTTAGATTCCACAGGTTAAGGGCTTAGTCCTACAAGACTGCTCTCCACACACTTCAAAGGTCAATGACAAGTCTAAGTTGTCACCCCTGGTTCTGACAGACCTGATAATAATTCTAAGGTTCCATTGACTTCCTTGGGTTGTATTAATTTACCACGGTGACTCACGGAGCTCAGAGAAACATTTTATTTGCTAGATTAACAGTTTATTATAAAAAGATATAATTCAGGAATAGCCAGATGGAAGAAAGATATAGCGTGAGTTACATGGGAAAAAGCAGAGGCCATGCCCTCCCTAAGTGCACCACTCTCCAGGCACCTTCTCATGTTCACCAACCTGGAAGTGCTCTGTATGCCATTCTTTTGTTTCTTAATGGAAACTTCATTACAGAGGCATAACTGATTAAATCATTGGCTATTGGTGATTGAACTCAGTCTCCAGCCCGTCTCCCATTCCCAGAGGTGACGAAGGGAGGACTGAAAGCTCCAAGCTTCTACACATGGTTGCTTCCTCTGCCAACCAACCTCCATCTTTAGGTTACCAAGGGCTTCCAAAGTCACTTCATTAACATAACAAAAGATAGCCTTTATTGCCTCCATCACTTAGGAAATTAGAAAAGTTTAGGAGTTCTGTGCTCCTAAGTGGATGAAGACCAAACAGATATTTTTTATTATAAATCTAATATCACCCAGCTGGTACATCCTTATTGTTCATAACAGTACTAGTATTATAACTATGATGAATGTGCTGTTTTCTGAGCTTATTCTGGTTTTTTTTTTAACCAAATAGTAGCTATCTTGATGTTCTTTTCATAAATTTTCATGAGTGAAGCATAAACATGTCCTTAGGATGTTACAAAATGTGAAATCTCAAAGGAATGGTTCTTTTTAATAACAATAGGTATTGCTGGATGATGAGTTGGTGGTAATCAAGTAGAGGAATCTTAAATAGCATCAAGCTTTAGACTTAGGTACTCACTTAAAATAATATTTATAAAGGCTTCTTTCCTTTTTTTATCTGAAAAATGTATGTATGTATATTTTGAGACATTTTTTGTGCTGGGAACACTTAACATACGTTCTATCTTCTTAACAAATTCTAAATGTAAATACATTATTGTTAACTATTGATGTTGCGAAAGGTGAAATAAAATGGGGTCACAGGGTGCATGGGTGGCACAGTCAATTAAATCATTCAGCTCAGGTCATGATCTCACATTTTGTGGGCTTAAGCCCCACATCAGGCTCTGAGCTCACAGCAGGGAGTCTGCTTGAGATTCTCTCTGTCAACCTCTCTCTCTGTCCCTCCCCTGCTCCTGCTCATGCACTTCTCTCTCTCTCTCTCCAAAAAAAAAAAAAAAAAAAAAAAAAAAAATTAAAACATTCTTTAAGAAAATGGGGTTACTTATGTCAGGATTTTTTAAATGGAGCCAGGAGGACACTAAGGAGATGGGCCTTATGCAACTCATCACGGGTGGAACCATTAACTTTTGTACTGGGGTAAACCTGAAATATTCCAAGGACTCAGCCTAAACAGCTTCCCTTGTTACAGTCAGAGAGTGCTTAGTGATAGCCTTAGCAGTCAATTATATTCAATCAAGGTAAGCATTCTGTTGCCAATCAATACCCGTAAAAAATTCTTTGTGAACAACTTTCACAAGCATTCTCTATTTGCTTAAAAAACTCCTGGCTTTTGTTCCCTAGTAGGACACTAATTAGTTTGCTTCCAAATCTGTGTACCCCAAATTGCAATTGTTTGATCCCAAATAAATGCTTCCTTAATTCTTGCTTCTTGACAATTTTAGGTTGACATGACTGGTGTCAGAAGCTGGACCAGAAGCAATCCCATTGCAGCAGGCCTGGTGTGGCCTAGAAGTGAGTGTCACCACTTTCAGGGACAGCTGTCTCCTTCAACTGTGAGTCCTCTTGGGTCCCATCTTCCCTCCTTCTGGTTGTAGTCTTTCTTTGGGATCAAGTGGGAGATTACCAAGGGAATGATTGTGGTGCCAGCTCAGAGCTGTGCTGCTGGAAGGTTTCCTTAGGTTGAATACTCTTTTCGTTCACAGACGAGTAAAATGAGTAATTCTTGATGTTTTAAAATAGCTGTTGGGTAATTTAAAATTCCAACGGCCATCCTGGGGAGGCTTTGTTTTAAATGAGTCCACCTTAACAGACATCCTTAAAAGGGAGGATTCCAAACTTCTTGGAGAAAATAGAATGCATTCTTTGATTGGTATTCAGAAGTTTCTAAAAGACAAAATAACTCCTAAAACCTCTAAAAGCATCCTTATAACATGTAAATAATAGTAATAGAAATAATAAAAAAGTCTTTCGTTGAAGATCTTGAGCTTTTGAACAGGTAATTTTAACTTGGTCTATATGCCAGAAACAATTTGGAGCCAGCCATTCTTTTGAGTTTCATACCTGAGGCATGGCTAAAATTAAAACAAAATGCTATAAGAACTCTGTGTCTAGCGATCTGTCTGTTTGCATGTTATAGACATGGTATTTTTCTACCTCCGGATGGTATTACCAAAATTAATTTGCAAAAGAGCTCTATTTAATTGGCCTAAGGAAAATCAAGTGCTTATAAATATTCCTAAAGTTCTCAGAAATATAATAAAAATGAATGTGTTTTTCAAGTTCATGTGATCTAGGATAATCTTTGATAAATAAAAGGTAACTCAAGTTTGTTGGTTTAATAAAAACAGGAATGTCTTCAGAGTCATCAGCATTAGATATAATGCAAACAACTCTTTCTCCCCGTGTTTACTAATCAAATAAGCTCCTGTTATCTCTACATTACAAAATTTGTCAACAAGAGAAATAAATGATGTTTGGTTGTTTAATGTCTAATTCAAATATAGTTGTTATGTTAAACAAGTAATTTAAATTAATATGAATAAGATCAAAGTTTAGACTAAGTTAAACTAAATCATGGATATTCATTAAATATTTAAATTACTTCCAAATAAGCATAAGTTATATTAAAAAGAATAGTTTTGGCTTTTTAATATTTCCAAAAAATTTATTGTGAGAAAGATTATATTTCTAAGAATTTTAAGTATATTTATAAGTTTGCTATTATACTACAGGATGCTAATTTATGATAGTTCACAATTGCTCACTGCCTCGTTTTCACTGAAAAGCAAAGATTGCGAATAGTTAAAAAGGTTGCAAGAAGAGCTAACAATACAAAATGAACCAGAGAAAATGTCAAAACAGAGTAATAAGCATAAATCAACTCTGTGCCAACTGTGTGCATTGATGCCAAGAGAATGCAGACAAGGCAGCAGGTGCCCCTTTAGAAGGTAAGGAGCAGTGAAGTCCCTTAGATTTCTCCTGCTGTGGAAGCATTTACCGTAACTGCTTGTTTTTCAAATTGTGGTCACACACCATTGATGAATTATGATTAACATTTATTCAAAACAAATACATGTATTATGCATATCTATATAGCTGGATGAATGATATCTGTCTCTTTATCTGTAATTTATAGATTTTATTATAGATTTATTTATTATCTACATATAAATAATATATACTGAAAATAGGAAATACATGTCAGTTTATTTAACTTTTATTTCAGTTATGTATTTTTTTGACGTGCAAGTATGTGCTGGGATTATATGCACTATGTTTCTTGCTATGGAATGATCCAGCATGTTTGAAAGCTACTGCTCCTATACCACAGTATACTGAGCAACAACAATGCCTGTGCAGCTGGCTGAAAAAGCCAGTAGGAGAACAACCACCCTTCTGCCCTGTACACACATGGTAGTAACTTCTCAAGGCTAAGGTGTAAATCACTGTTTGATGGGCTCATACATACATTTTGTCTTTTCAGACTTATAGCCAGGCAGCAAATTTTGTTCAAAAGAATTTCCTTCATTTTTGTATAATTACTTGCAAGGCTGGGAATTCTGGTCATGGCATCATAGATATTTATAGCTCTGCCATCAGTTTCGAAGTTGTTGTCCCGTCTTTCAAATCTTTATTTGGTCAACTCAACTTAGAGCAATTCTCTCCAACAATCATATGGGGATCCTGTTGCCCTTGCCTATTCGTTCTATCATTCCCCTGTCTAGCTGAACAATGTCAGGATGAAAATTAATATTCTTTTATCTACTAAAAAGACAGTTTTCTTGTATTATTGGTCTGCTTCTGATAAGAGATTATGAAAGAAAAGCAAAGATTTTGTGTTTTATTAAAATAATTTTCTGTGCTTTATAAGGTCTTTGACAGGTCTTGCTCACAAGTCTGTAACCTGGTATTTTCCTTTAAAATCTTTTATTGTCTCTTTGGTCAAATACATAATTAAGTATCTTTCATAATAATCTGTGATCCTATTTGCTTAAATGTCTAAAACCTTTTGATATTTTTGACAAACTTCTGTCGGCATTGGCCATTATCAAGATTTCTGGACATTCAAAATTAGACTCAGAAGAAGCTAAAAACAACAATTTGGCTGATCAAGCAGTGAGAAAATCTTAAAACTGATCAAAACCAAGGCCATCATAGTTAATACTAATTACCTCCTCAAGAAAAATCTAAAGCTTATTGTTAAGGATGCTCAATCTAGAGCATCTCATAAGGAAAAACTTTATTGGGAGGACAATGGTTGTAGTTTCAGTCCACTGACCAATTTATAGTACTCGAACAAAACACCTGTCCATATAAAGACCTCTGATGAAAATGACTCATCAAATGACCTGCGGGGCAGCTGATAAGCTTGTAAGTTCCATGAAACAATACTGGTGGGGAAATATTTCTAAGGCTGCCAAAGTGGCACGATTGACTTGTATTGTGTGTGTGTGTGTGTGTGTTTTTTTTTTTAAAACCATTAACTTGTTATTTTCTTTATAGTCCTTTCCATAGTTATTTTTTTGGAAAAGCTCCTTTATTTACTTTTCTTATGAAGGAATATGACACCATTTGCAACATGCATCCTTGTATTCCTTCTTTTGAACCAGGTTGCTAAATGAAGAATTTCAAGGAAGGGTTTATGCTTGGAATTTTAACTTGGAGAGCATTCCTCAGGTTCTTTAGGAAATTAACCATGAAGGACTGTTGGATCAAAGTATTTGCACTGTTATTTGTCCTAATTAGTATCCTAATGCTTTTTGCTATATTACACACAGTAAGACTTCTTAGTTGGTAGTAAACGCTTGTAGTATTGGAAGAACTTGTTGCTTTCATATCTGCTTTCATATTGGTTATTTGTCCTGTGCACTGAATCTCTTACTTTTAAATTACTCTATCCTGCCTGGAATTCATATACTAGCCGACTTATCTGCCTTTCTCCAAGTTCTTTTTACAATGGCCCTTGTTATTAAGAATAATTTTAGCCCCTGGGTTAATATTTTATTTTATTTTTGTAACCCTTATTGCTGTTGGTCAAGCCTTAACACACCCTTCTGTCCCTATCCTGCAAAAACTTTTTGTTTCTACAAACCTGATTGATTGTTGGATTTGTGCCAGAACAAACCATACTCAGCATGGAGCTTGCTTGGGATTCTCTCTCTCTATCTCTCTCTATGCCTCTCTCCTGCTTGCTTTCTCTCTCTCAAAATAAATAAATTAAAAAAAACTGATAAAAGAGTCAGAGCAATGTGACCCACTTATGCTTTGTCCCTAGAAGGTTCTGGAGTTTTGTGTGTGTGTGTGTGTGTGGCACAAGTATTTACTTCACTCTTCCTATTAAATAGAAAGGACCTTATGGGGTTGTTGATTTTGCCTATGATGCCACCATTAGAAAGACTCTTCCCTCCACTGCTCTCGTACCAAGTCTGGGATTCTTCTCATATCAATTAAAAAGACCTTGGTGAATCTGGGAAGGTTATAGTTTTGGATTGCTGTCATCAATAACTCAATTGTAGATAGAAAGGGTCTTGTTCATACCTTTTCCCAAGACTTTTTTCCTTGGGTTGGAATAATAGACTTGGAAAGGGCAATATACAATTTATTCGTAGTCATGGCCATCACCTTTAATGCTTCTGTTCAAGCATTTGAATTATCAACAAACTCAAGTTGATAGCAGGGCAGAAATTGTCTTAGAGAATAAGAGGGCACTTGATATCTTAATGGAGCAACAGGAAGGCACTCATGCCCTATTAGAAAAATGTTGTTTCTATATTAATTGATCTGGTGAAGTAATATAAGAACTAAAATTTATAAAGGATAATATCAACCTATTAGCTGAAGTAGGACACAAGAAGCCAGGTCTTAGAGATTGTTTTGATCTCTTTAGTTGTTTACCATCAGAAATAGGATCATGGTTAAGAATGATAGGAGAAACTCATTTATCACTCTTAATTATATGTGTTGCTATGTTAATCAAATGCTTACTAAAAATTGAATCCTCTGCTATAACTCACCCAAATGCAAAGCTTGTGTTTGCACAGATGATGATGTCAGATACTTTTCATCAGTATGAATTTTATGGACCAGAAATCTTGGAGAAATTAGTCACATCCTACCCTCCCCCGCCCCCTGCCCTGCCCCTCTATCACAAAAGGATTAGATGGAAGCAGAGCAGGTAATGAGATTACTCTGGCCTTTTAGGGACTGATATTACTATCTTGATTTTTCTCTGGGGACTTAAGAGCAAAGGGGGAAAGATGTGAAAAAAATTGACAGCAATGACTCCATTTTTGTACTTAGGACTTAATCTTGTTAAATATGAAATTGTACTGGTCAAGATCATTTGCCAACAGTAAGGTTTTACTTCCTTATATTTGTTCTTTAGATCTGTTCTATTGCACTAAGTATACTGAGCCTTTAGGTACTTCTTAATTCAACATTCTTAACAATTCCCTAAATTAATGCCTAAGATACAGGAGGTTTTTTGGAATATTATTATTGCTAATTACTCTTCTTATGCTTAGCATCTTGCTAAGAAGCATCATCTAAAACCTCTATGAACATCTGATTATGGTCACTCCATGGAAAGATTCACTTGAAACTCCAAGTGGCTTACTAAAGCCCCAGCTGAGGAAACTGCCTAGGAACTATTTCTGACTGCCTTCTTGTTTTTCAATGTGGTCTGACCCTAATGACAGTGTCCTTAAAACATCCGACAAAGATTAAAAATTCCCCCCAACATGGGACATGACTTCCTGGGATAGGTCTATCCAGCGACCTGGGCCTAAGTAAATACATGATTGATTAGTGATGTTTTCAGAGAAAGATCTTAAACAAAAGAGGGAAATGTGAAAAGTGAAATGAGATGGAGTCATTTATATCAAGTTTTTTTTTGTTTTTTTTTTACAGTGAAGCTGGGAGGCCATTAAGGAGGTGAACCTATCCTCACCCATGGAACTATGTGCTTTTAAACGGGATCAAATCCCAAATATTCCAAGGATTCAGCCCAAATACCTGTAATTTGCTACAATAATAGATTTTGCTTAGTAGCCAATTATATTGTCAAGATTAGCTTTTTGCCACTAACACCAATAAAAAGTTCTTTGCAAATAATATATACAGGCATTCTGTTTTGCTTAAAAAACTGCTGACTTTTGCTCCCTAGTAGGATACTATTTGGGTTACTTACCAAATCTGTGTATCCTGAATTACAATTCTTTGATCCCAAATAAATGCTCTTGCTTAATTATTGCCTCCGAACAGCTTTAGATTGACGGTATAAATTTGTAAAGCAGATCTCTAGAGCTTATTCATTTATTTTAAGTGATGCCTGTTTATTAACAATTTCTTGTTTTTCCATCCCTTTGTTGCTGGTAACTACCATTCTAATCTTTGGCTTTATGAATTTGGCTATTTCAGATATTTCATGTAGGTGGGATCATGGATTACTTGTCTTTCTGTGTCTAGCTTTTCTCACTTAAGAGGAGTCTTCAAGGTCCTTCTATGTTGTTGCATATTGCAGAATTTCCTTGGATAGTATTCCATTGTATATACCACATTTAATTTATCTATTTATCAGCTGATGGACGTTTAGGTCGACGGACATATGTTTCTACATATTAGTTATCATGAATAGGGCTGCAATGAACGTAAGAGAGCACATATCTCTTTGACATCCTGATTTTAGTTTTTGGGGTTATATACCCAGAAGTGGGATTATTGGACCATAGAGTAATTTTATGCTTACTTTTTTGAGAGACCTGAGTAATTTTTAAATTTAAAATTGAAGGAAAAAAGAGTGAGCCAACAAAGAATGAGGAAAATATATTCTGACAGGGAAGTGGCAGTTGGAAATGACTAGACATGAATGCAGAGGGGAAATCTGGGTTCAAATTCCTAAAGCATGGGGAGCAGTGGGATGGGGAAAAGAGTTTCAAAATATAATCTGTATGAGCTACTTTTTCTGGAGGAAATGTAAACAATTTATATGCTTCTAGTGTATATCTTTATATCATAAAAGATACAAAACCTCTATATATAGCTTTTCATATTCCTTTTGGAAACTATTCTGTTTCCAACACCCTATGTATCTAGCTGTTTTTATTTCCTTGATTTCCTTCATGTCATTTTTGGCAAGGGTTTGTGTATTTTAGTGACATTCTGTTTTGACATTTCAATGTATGTGTCTACATCTGGCAGGCTTTTTTTTTTTTTTTGCAATACCAAAATATGGAAGTCTTCAACAATAGTTACCCATTTTTATCATCTTCCCTTTTATTTCATGTATTTTTGAGAAAACCTTTATATAACATTTAAAAGTTTTTGTTATTATCAATTTGATATAGTTACAAATCTTATAATTTTTGTTTTGGTATTTTAGATATTTTTCCATAATCATAAGGTTTATAACTCTCTTTCACAGAAAAATATTTATTTGAGTGCAAGTTAACTATTTTGCTTTCTTTTAAATTGTTTCTGTTTGGCCCTGAGGTTACACGGGAGTAAGTTTTTGCTGGTTTGTTCTCTCCTTTATTTTTAGTGTTTAACATAGTACCTGACCTAAAGAAACTACCAAATTCATATTTGTGAAGTGAATAAAGCAATAAATCACTTGAAAGCTTTGGATTGGAAGAGGCAATGACAACCATTAATTAGTCTTTTGTTGATAATGTAACATATTTTCTCTTGATATTTTCTGGTTTGGAGATATATTTCTGTTTAATTTGTTGTGTTTTGTTTTTTGATTTTCCAAATTTGGAGGTAAAGCTAGGATTTAGATTTTTAAAAGCTATTAGCATGCCTGTTTGTGGAAGGATCTCAAAAGACGTTTGTGACGAAGATGTTAGTAGAGCAGGATGAGTGTTTTGAATAAAGTAACTTGACTAGAAAATTTGATAAGTTCACTATACGTGTTTCTTTGGCTTCACATTCTTTTATTTCCTGGAAAATATCACAATTCTTTTGACTGAGTTATTGAAGGCTTGTTTGACTTGCTTGTTCCTCAGTGTATAAATAAAAGGGTTCAGAACCGGAGCGATGGAGGTAGTGAGCACTGTCACACCCTTGTTAATGGCCACTGATTCCTTTGCTGAAGGTTTGATGTAGATAAAGATGCAGCTGCCATAGGTGATGGACACCACAATCATGTGGGAAGAACAGGTAGAAAAAGCTTTTTTCTTTTGGTGGGCAGAAGGGAATCCTAAAATTGTCTCAATGATATAAATGTAAGACAGAACTACACACATAAGTGTCATAAGGAGGGTCAGCACAGCACAGATTATAACAGTCTGTTCCATGAACCAAGTATTTGAACAAGAAATTTTCAGGAGGGGAGATGCATCACAGATAAAATGATCAATGATATTAGAATCACAAAATTCCAGATTTAGGCCTAGGCTAAGTGGAGGGATTATAATAAATAGACCAGCTATCCAACAACAAAAAAGAAGTCTTCTGCAGACTGTGCTACTCATGATGGTCACATAATGCAGGGGTTTGCAGATGGCCACATAGCGGTCATAGGACATGGCAGCCAAGAGAAAAAATTCGGTTACACCAAAGAGGTCAGTAAAAAATACCTGGCTGGCACAGGCATTGTAAGTAATGAGCCTGTCACCTGTTGCTATGTTATACAAGTACCTGGGAATACAAGCAGATGTGAATGAGATCTCCAAGAAGGAGAAATTTTGTAGGAAATAGTACATAGCTGTTTTAAGGTGGGAATCCAGTAAGATAAGGGAGATGATAGTCAGGTTCCCAGTTACACTCAGCATATAGGTGAGAAAGAGAAAGATAAAAATCAAAACCTGTAGTTGGGGGTCATCTGTCAGTCCCAGCAGAAGGAATGTCGTTACTGTGCTGTTTCTCATTGCTGATTCTTGACATCTGTTAAATCTGCATGTAACATTGAGATATTTTATTATGGATTATTTTACCAATATGAACTGTATCATATTCAGGTTTTTCAATTATTTATTATTATTAAAAATATTTGCAATTTAAATGTACACTCTGTAAAGGACTACTTTTGACTCATATGGGTTTGTCGTTTCATAGAAGAAAGATGTCTTTTGATTTTCAGGATTTCTCTATTTGATGTATTTGCTTGACATATTGTTCCTTCTTAAAGTACTAATTAAGATATATCAGACAAGTTGGGTTTACTATGTACGTTCTATAGTCACTTAAAGTCTCTGTTGCAGCTCTATGGTTAAAGAATTTTGTTTTCTGTTTTTGTTTACTGCATATATATTTTCTCCCATGATTATCTCTAAACTCTATCATGTGTGCATGTACACACACACACACACACACACACAACGCACATGCATAATGTTTTTATCTCCTCCTGACACTTTCTCCTGCTAAGGTTTCTCTGTCCCTAAGTAATCACCTATAATTCACAGTGGTGCAGAATATAGAATGTCTTAATGTGCAATATACTTAGGCATAATATACATTTATACTTTCATAAAGTGCTCTGACTACAGATGATATGTTTTTCTGACCCTTTTATTTTTCAGTGTTTTCTTCATCTCTGTTCACATTTTGCCATACTAATATTTCCTCTGTATTTTCATCAATTCTTATGTTTTGAAATATCACCTTTCAGGTGATCTTTACTAAATCTGTATCTTTATTTTATGATAGTCCTTTCTGATTCTCAGATGCCATCTGACATATCTATTTGGACATTTCACATGAACTTCAAATTCCCTATGTCACAAATGAAACTTGTGATCTCTCTCTTCCCCCTTATCTTAATACGTTCCTTTCAATAAGGATAATAGTCTACATTTATTGAGCACATTCCATTTCAGAAGTTCATCGTTAGCCCTCTGGAGTTTCCTGCAAGTCTGATGACTATTCTATCTTTAATCCTCATCACAATGTTCCCATGGGAAACAATGCTTGCTACCATTTTAACACTTAAGAGAAAATACTAATTTGTGGCGATCATGACATGTGTGTCTTCTTCACCATACAATTAACACAGCCCCATATACATTGTCAACCAATCCAATAAACATCTATAGCATGCTTTTCAGACACTAATGAAGCTATTTTCCTTTCTATTTGAACTTCTAATTCAAAGCACTTTGATATTAACCTTATTTAAATTTTGTTAGAATCTGTTTTTTTTTCTTTTCTTACTTTTAAAGAGGATCAAGTTTTTTGTTTCTTTATTATTCATAGCTGATAAAAAGGAAAATGCCTTCTCTTTGCCCTATCTTCCAGTAAAATTCTTTTGATGCAATTTTTTTTTGCCACCAAAAGCACGATATTAAATACAAAGGGCATGAACTTTTTTGATTGAGTGTGGGTTAATGGCTCTTCCACAGATTGTTTTAAGGTAATGACAGTTAATCAATAAGGGCTCAAATATTTTCACTTTAAAAAGTGTCTCTCAGCTTGAAATTTCCCAGCTACAGTAAATTATAAGAAGTTTCCCCTGGAGACTCCAATTTATTTGTATGTAGACTACTCACTTTATTGTGTAAACTAATGTATTGTTTTACAGATGTGAGACAGGGTCCGCTCTGACTAAGGAGTAAAAGCAGTTAAGGCCTGATGGTTATGGTACCCAAGAAAAAGAAGAACTGAACTAGACTCATGGTTGGCCTGAAAGAACACTCTAAGGGAACTGAGATACATTTAACTACTATATCAGATCAAATTGAAATGTAGGTGAAATATTTCTGCTGCCTATCTCCTATTTTCCTCTACTTTCTAATTTCTCAGCAACATATGCATCATGTTACTGGCTAAACTTACTCAGCCCTATCACCACTGGATATTATTCTATGCTCTAAAAACAAGTGTTTTTTTTTTTCCCTTATAAGGTATCATAAGGTATAATAAAACAAGATTTAAAAAAGACAGTGAAATGTGACTAACTGGTTCTTGTTTGCTTATTCTACTTTCAAAAGATAGCTTGACATGAATTTAAAGATCTTTAGGGGTGCCTGGGTAGCTGTGTTGATTAAGTGTCCGACTTTGGCTCAGGTCATGATCTCACAGTTCGTGAGTTTGAGCCCCATGTCAGACTCTGTGCTGACAGCTCATAGCCTGGAGACTGCTTCAGATTCTGTGTCTCCTTCTCTCTCTGCACCTCCCCTGTTTGCACTATGTCTCTCTCCCCAAAATAAATAAACATTAAAAAAAAATAAAAAAAAAGATCTCTAAATTAGGATGAAATTTTAGTTAATGTGTCATTCTTTTGGGAGATTGAGGGTTATGCTATAATTATGCAAATACATATCTTATAATTTTTTTGATGTGAGGTTGATAATACAGGTAACATATTTATGGATAGCTATCAAATTTTAATCATTTTATTTTTATTTTTTTAATGTTAATTTTTTTTGAGAGACAGAGAGAGACGGAGCATGAGCAGAGGAGGGACAGAGAGAGAGGGAGACACACAATCTGAAGCAGGCTCCAGGCTCTGAGCTGTCAGCACAGAGCCTGATGTGGGGATCTAACTCATGGACCATGAGATCATGACCCGAGCTGAAGTCAGACGCTTATCCAACTGAGCCACTCAGGCGCCCTGAATTTTAATCGTTTTAAATGCCAGTATATTTTGTGCCTAAAAGTCTCTCAGAAAACGACGTTTATTTATTCAAAGAAACTACATTCTAAAAAAAATGCAAAAAAGTGTATGCTTTACTAAATATAGAAATTTATCACTCACACTTCCAATTTTTAAGAGATGTATAAAAACATCTTTTCTAGAGAAGAATAAAAATCAAATGAAATAAAAGTAAGTATAATTAAAATGACCTTTTGTCTCACTTACTATTATGACCGTGAATCGTAGTTTCTGTTGGCTGTTGAACATGTGAAACTTTAAAACTTCTAAATTGAAAATGGTAGTCGGGAAGAAGATATTTCTATCAACTTCTGGTCACTTTTGCTTATGAATCCACTGTCATATTCACAACTCCAAGATGCAAAGACCTCACTGAACTATCCTTCTTCAACCAATTACACGGAGTTCCTTGTTGTGCTATTATACACGTCCCCTCACAAAAGGGAAAAACAAACAAAAAATAATATAATACAAGGGCTGTGGAATGTAAAAGAACCTTCTCTAGTATCAGGAAAGTTATAAGTCTGATCTCTTAGGACTGTGAGCACATTTACTGTATCTAGCTTGACATTTGCTTTATTTGATAAAAATGTAACTAAGTGAATAAACAAAGAGTCCCTGATGACTGAAGACCAGCATTACTAATGAATCTTCTGAGCAATGAGACTGGGGTAAAAAAAGTACACTAACTGTGGCTTCTTCGGAGACGGTGTCCTTGGAGGCAGGAAGATTCAGGAACAGATAAAGGCCAGTAGGACTACAGAAAAATCTGGCTATAAAACACAGCTTTAGCTCCTTTTTATTGTCAATATCACATAAACTGAGAGCTATCACATGGGAGGGTCATAAAAAAAGCACATTTTTCATTTACTGGTTTGTTACATAAATTATATTATATGTGGGAAATTATACTTAGATAAGAAAATGGAAAAATATACAAAATCATATAACCCATACTATTTAACTATAATATCGAAATTCCAGATTTCCCCCCCCTAAATATATCTATATACTTATAGGTATTATTTAAAAATAAACATTAGTAATTTAATTTTTATATTTGCATATATACATCAATATTCTTTATCTTCTAAACATATTCTAAATTAATTAATATAATTTAGATACATGTACTTATAGTTGCATCATTATTAACTTATTATTATTAATGTTCCATTAGATCTTGAGATTGAATTACTGTAAATCCACTTACTTTAAAATTTGCCATGTTCCCATGGTCAATTAATTTATGACAAAGTAGCCAAGAGTATACAATAAGAAAAGGATATGTCTCTTCAATTTATAGTGTTAGGAATGCTGGACAGCCCCATATAGAAGAATGCAACAGGATCCTATATCTTTTGCCATGAACAAAAATCAGCTTGAAATGGGCTACAGACTTGAATGTAAGTTCTGAAACCATAAAACTCCTAGAAGAACACATAGGAGGTAAGCTCCTTGCTATTAGTTTTGGCAATGGTTTTTGGACTGAAAACAAAGCAAAGGCAACAAAGCAAAGGCAACAAAGAAAAATAAACATGTGGGTCTACATCAAATGAAAAAGCTTCTACACAGCATAGGAAACCACCAACAAAATGAAAAGGCAACATACTGAATGGGAGAAAATATTTGGAAACCATATATCTGAGAAGGGGTTAGTATCTAATATATATAAAGAACTCATATAACTCAATAGCCAAGAAAAAAAAAGGAAACAAATTAAATTAAAAAATGGACGGAGGGCCAGAATAGACATTTTCCCAAAGAAGACATACAGTCAGCAGGTACATGAAAAGATGTTCATCACTAATCATCATGAAAATGCAAATCAAAATCACAATGAGGTATTACCTCACACCTTTTACAATGGCCATTATCAAAAAGATAGGAGATAACGATTGTGGCAAAATGTGGAGGAAAGGGAACCCTTGTGCCCTGTTGGTGGGAATGTAACTTGGTGTAGCCACTATGGAAATAGTATAGAGGTTCCTCAAGAATTTAAAATAGTACTACCATAGGATCCAGCAATCCCAAGTCAAGGTATATATCCAAAAAAATGAAAACAGGATGTTGAAGAGATATGCAGTTGCATTTTTATTGCAGCTATTCACAATAGTCAGGGTATAGAACCTAAGTGGTTGTCAATGTATGCAAGTTTAAAGATATGTATATATGTACAATGAAATTCATGGGATCCAGCTCTGTGCTTCTGGTAGAGCCTACTTCAGATTCTCTCTCTCTCTCTCTCTCTTTGCCCCTCTCCCCTGCTTGTAATCTTTCTCTCTAAAATTAATAAAATAAAATAAAATACTAATCACATTCCCCAAACACTATTTGCTTTTACTGTTAGTTTTGTCACCTATGAAGTGGAAATAATGAGTGTCCTTTATATGCTATATAAAAAATTAAACTATATATATCTAAAACCTAGAAAATACTTAGCTTATAATAACTATATCCTCACTATTTCCATGTCCTTGTTCACAGTAATTTCCTTTTGTTATTCGCCCTCCATTATTCTTCACCACAGTGTAATCACACTTTTACAACCATTTAAACCACAAATCTAATGAAACCATGTTTGCCAAAGTTTATCAAAGACCCCCACTTTTGAGATAAAACAGTAGAAGACTTCTATGTAGAATGGAACCTAATGAAATTCTGATGGGTCGGGTGTCATTTAGAGAAATCAGTTATTTCTCCTATTCCAGAACCACCCTGAAAATGTACATTGTTTTGAGATTAAAGCGGTGTTTCTTTTAATCTAGAACAGCATCTGTAAGCAACACAGTTTCATATATATTCAATGCCTAAAAAAATTTGCTGGCAAAAAACTCAAGTCAAATTTTCCACCTGAAGCTATATTATTCTTATTTCAGATATAGCTAAAACCTGCTGAGATATTGAATTTACTTATTTAATTTGCTATATTCTGAGTCTAACATTTTGACTTTGTTTTGTTTTTGAAAAAGAAATTGTTTTCTAGTGTTGTAAGTCTTATCATGAAAAGCACCATTCTGATTATATGTATTACATTCACTCCTGAAAAAAGTGGTAATTGCCTTCTCCTCTTTGCCTTCTCTGCCAATCAGAGGAACAGTGGTATGTTCCAGAGGAGTAACTGTACGTTCATTGACACTAGTTTTGCTTTTCTGATGCATCTCTCGGTAGGGTATTAAAACCAGAACCCAGACTTTGAAATTCTAAATTTGTGGCATTATGTTGTCTAGATTTTTTCCCCCTCTCAACTAACACAAACAAAACACTTTGCTAGCTTTTCAAATATTTTCAAAATGGAATCAGTTTTTCCCCAAATAGTAGATTTTCCTCCAACTTGTTTTGGCAGCTCTAATTTATTTACTATGTGAAATGTTTTGCTAGGTTGCCGTATAATATGTCTTCCATATTGAGATGGGGATAGCACCAGCTCTGATCATGTGCCTAAATTCCAGAGTTGAATCCCAGAAATGACAGTCACTAGCATAGGCAAAGGCCATGGACTTGCTCATGGTTTGCTTGAGAGCTAGGATGCTCCAATAAATGTAGGTCCACTCCTGACATTTGTAATAGATCATCTTGAGATGCAGTGAGCCATCATTTCTGCAGCCCACCCCTCTCTGTGAATCTTCTTCCCAATGTAGAAAGACTTGCGCTTCTCTGGCAACCAATGCAGCCCAACTGACTTTGAGTAGTATTTAGTTATAGAATCTTTCTTCTTTCAGTAATTAAAACTTACTATCATAAGAACTCTGATATTACAGTGCAAGTGCTGAGTAATGAATTGATATGAATTTTTATTGACTGTTTATATTATATTTAAAAGGTTTTAAAATTTGATTTCTAATGAGATGATGCAGCGTGAGCCAAGTTGTTAGGTAATTTTTTCATTGAAAGGTGCTGCTTCATGTCTCTCAAGTTATGCTTTTAGATGACTTCTATTTATTGATGGATAAAAATGATCACATCAATGAATATAAACTATCACAAAGTAATATATACTAAAATAACATTTAATTAATATCCATTTTAAACTCACATCTCCCAGTTTTATAAGTCAGGGAAAATCCATTTCCCACAGACAAATATCACCAAATCTCACCAAAAGAGAATATAACTGAAAGGACAGAATTTATTAAATTTATACTTGTAGCAATTAATCATAGCCTCTCTTGATGCTTATCTACAATCATTCTTACAGCTACAAATTTGAAAATTAATGTAATGTTGAAAACCTGCATGAGAGTTTCTGCTCACTACTGATTGAATCCATGCTCACAGTTACAGATTCCTTGAGTGACTTGAATTTTTATCTTCAACCAATTGCATAAACTTCCTCAAGATAGATATACTGTCCTAAGCCCAGGAAACATATTCTTCTACTTTCCATCACTAAAAAGAGATGCTAGTACAAAGGAACTTTCAGTAGCTTTGGAAAAGTTGATGTTCTGAACTATCTTTGCTACTGTATAGAAGTACAATTAACTTTTGTTATTGATCTTGTATCCTGCAAACTTGCTGAACTTGTTTATTAGTTCCAAAAGTTTGTGGATTTTTAATATACAGGATCATGTCCTTTCTTCCTTTCCTGTCTTTTTTCCTTTTTTCTTTCCTCCTCTAATTGCCCTGGTAAAAACCTCTAGTACGATGTTGAATAGAAGTGGTGAAAGCAGACATCCTTTTATTGTTACTGATCTTCGGGAGAATATATTCAATCTTTCCCCATTAAGTATGGGTTACCTGTAGATGCTTTTATCAAACTGAGGAAGTTCCCTTCTAATCCTAGTTTTTCAAGTGTCTTTATGGAGAACAGGTGATGGATTTTGTCAAATGTTTTTTCTGTGCCTCTTGAGATAATCATGTGATGATCTTTGTCCATTATTCTATGAATATAGTGTTGTGTATTCATTGATTTTTGGATGTTAAATTAATCTTGTATTCTTGGGATACATCTTTCTTTATCATACTTAGTGTATTATCTTTTAAAAGATGTTACTGAGTTTGATTTGAAAGTATTTTGTGGAAGATATTCATGTCTGTATTTATAAGGAGTCTGTATTTATAAGTTGTATAGTTTGCTTTATATGTAATATGTATGTTTTGGGATCAGTATAATACTGGCCTCATGGAATGAATTGGGGAAGTGTTTTGTCTTCTGTTTTCTCTGGGAGTTTGTGAAACACTTGTGCCAATTATTCTTTAAACATTTGATAAAATTCACCATGAAAGACATCTAGGTCTTGGGTTTGCTTTATGGGAAATTATTTGATTACTAATTTAGTATCTCTACTTATTATAAATCTATTAAGATTTTCTATTTCTTCTTGAGTCAAATTTGATGGTTTGTGTCTTTTTAGGAATTGTCCATATCGAGGTTACCTAACAGTTGTTAGTATTTTCTTATATTTCCTTTTATTATAGTTCTTTTTAATATATTTATTATTTATTATCTATTTATTAAAGTTTACTGATATCCTGTATTTTCTTCCTGATTTTTAATTTGAGTCTTCTTCTTTTTTATCTTGTTCAATGCAACTTAATATTTTCCAACTTTGTTGATATTTGCAAATAACCAACTTTTGGTTTCATTGATTTTCTCTAATATTTTTCTATTCTTTACTTCATTTATTGCCTCTCTAATATTTTTTATTTCTTTCCTCTGCTTGCTTTGGGTTTAGAGAGTTTTTTTTAACAGTTTCTTTTTTCTTTCATTATGGGTTTATTGAGATATTATCAACATATAGCACTGTATAAGTTTAAGATATACAGACTAATGACGACTCACACAATAAGTTTAGTTAACAGCTAATATCTCACATAGATACAAAAAAAAGAGAAAAAATGTGTTTTCCTTGTGATGAGAATTCTTAGGATTTACTCTCTTAACAACTTTCAAATATACAATACAGCAGTGTTAACTAACCTCATCATGTTCTACGTTACATCCTAGTACTTATCTGTGTTAAAACCAGATGTTTGTACATTGTGACCACCTTCATTTAATACCCTCCAACCATAAATCTGTCTGATCTATTTCACTTAGCATAAATGTCTTTAAGCTCCATCCATGTTGTTTTAAATGGCATGATTTCCTTCTATTTTATGGCTGAATTATATTCCATTGTATAATGTGTAACATTTACACAAAGAGGTTTTCTTTTTTGCATTTTTTAAATTGAACTACAGTTAACAAAAATATCTACAACTTAGTTTTATTTTTTGTTTGGCAATAGACATTTGATCTTCTACCATTTCATAGATGGAAATCTATTTGAAAAAATTATTTACAGCAAAGTATATACATACCAAAATCTTCATATATAGTGGGATTATATGATCAATGTTTTATTTTTATTTTTTCCTTTGTCTCATCCTACCCATTCTTCTTTCTGATTGCTTTACTTAGTTTCTGCTTCAGTTAACCTTCATTAAAATTTGTCTTACTTTAATATTTTACATGCTTGGTGATTATATAAAAATAAATACTTAAATATTTCTATAATACATAAATAATCTATAGATACACACAGACAAAGGTTTATATTTCCAACCCGGAATATTGACTGCCTTTTTTTTGTTCTAATTATGTTTTACATTCTCTTAAGAGATTTTATGCTTTCTTTACCTATACACTGTACTTATATGTTAAATTTATTCTCTTGGTAATTATTTTTTGACTATTATGATGAAAATAATATTTGCTCATTGATTTCCTATTGTTTATTGGTATTACAGTTTATTGATTTTTAAAATATTTTCCATTTTTTTTCAACTAGAATACCAAGTCCCCTTACTAATTCCATTAGTTTCCTATGAGAGTTTCTTGAGTTTTCTGGATATGTAACAATGTTCTCAGGATAAAAAAATGATATGCCAAATTTCATCAATTTTAAGACGTCATCAATTGTTAGACATGCTATTATACAGGGTATAACTACTGAAAAGAAAATGTTGGCAATTAGCCTATAAACAATGGTAGATGCCATCCATTGTGTGAAATATCTCCATTTCTGAAAAGCAAAAATGTGAAAAAGACTTTAAAGTCAATCAAATGCAATAGTTATAGCTATTCTTTCCCATATTTATCATGATTATTTTGTTTTCTTACATTATTGTAAGACTAAGATCTCCTAATATGGAGCATTTCTGATTTTTACTCATCACATTCGTTGAGGTTGGGTTTATCAATGCTATTGGACTTTACAAAAAACTGGCTTTTGAATTTTTTAAATTTATTTAATTAATTTCATTTTCCACCCATAGTAAGTTACATTTTCCATTTAGTTTTTTTTTTTTTTTTCAAATTCATTAGGATAAGTATGAGTCTCTCACTTTGGGGCTATTTATATATTTTTAAAAAAAGAATACATTTAAGATAACAGAATTCCTCCTAGCTATAACTTTTTCTGTGCTCCAAATAATTTGCGATGACATGTCTGCGTTTCATTGCTTTTAGATAGCAATTAATTAATTTTATGTAAATTCCTTAATTTCCAAGGAATTTATTTATGTGGATTTTTAATTACTTATAGCTAAAAATCTTTATATTTCAGCTATCATGGGAGAATCTGTATTATAAAAACTTAATTAAATGTAGGCACAGTCTATTGGATACACTGGGAAATGTTTTCCCCTTGACACAGTTCTATAAAGAGTAAACAATATTTTTCAGGAAAAAAAAATCTTTCTGTGAAAATGGGCTTGGTTTTATAATTCAAACTTTCACTGAATGTGCAGCTATTGTGTCATTCTAAGTGCTCTCATCACACCACACTAATCCTGAGATTTTAAACTGAAGCCTTTGTGATCCATAATGAATGTCCTGCTTTCACCCTCCAGTCTATGCTCACCTCAGCACCCACAAGTCATTTTGTAGATTATTACTTTACTTTTGGTTGAATCTTTATTTCTGACACCTTCTGTTTACAAATTTGTAATGATTTCAACTAGATATTCAAGAGAATATTTATTAAATTTTATCCAGTATTTCTGTGTTGGTCTGTTTTCTCAGTATTAGAAGTGCTGTTATTCCTTTTCATGTGTATTTTAAGTTCTGTGATTATTCATCCAGTTTAGACATTGTGCCTAAAATTTACATGTGTTTAGATCTTATTGAAGAGCCACAAAGAATTTTGCCTTATATTTTCCCAAGGAATAATTTTATTATATATAGTAATAATATTATCAAGTTACTTTCTTTTCAAAATAATTTTTAAGAAATTGATATGCAAAACTATCAAATATTTGTTTGAAAAATCAAAATACAAAAGTGGCATGAGTAGCGTTCAATGGAAGGGAGGTTAAAGAAGTGTTGAGAAAATTAATGTAACTCAAGTATATATTATTAAAAACTTGGATATAGACTTGAAAAATAAAATGTCTGTGGACATTTATTCTTGTTTTTGAGATGTCCTAAAAATAATATGTCCTTATACTTAATTGAGAGCAAGGCAATTCTTTTGATTGAGTCCCTAAAGGCTTTCTTAACCTGATTGTTTCTCAAGGTATAAATAAATGGGTTTAATGTAGGTGAAAAAGAAGAAATGAGCAGTGAAACCCCTTTATTAATGGTCATTTCTTCCTTTGCTGTAGGATTCATATAGATGAAAATGCATGTGCCATAGGTGATAGATACCACAATCATGTGGGAAGAACAGGTCGAAAAGGACTTTTTCCTAGTTGAACAGAAGGGAATCTAAAAATTGTCTTGATGATGTAAGCATATGACAGAACTACACAAGTAAGAGTCATATTCAAGGTCAGCACAGCACAGATTATAACTGTCCATTCCATGAACCATGTATCCGAACATGAGATTTTCACTAAGGGAAATGCATCACAGGCAAAATGATCAATCATGTTAGAGTCACAAAAGTTTAGATTTAAACCCAGGCTAAGTGGTGGGATTATGACACATAAACCAGCCATCCAAGAACAGATGATGAGTATCCTGCAGATCTTGTTGCTCATGATGATCACATAATGCAATTGTTTGCATATGGCCACATAACGGTCATAGGACATGGCGGCCAGCAGGAAAAACTCTGATACTCCACAGAGGTCAGTAAAAAACACTTGGATGATACAAGCATTATTAGGTAATAACGTTGTCACCTGTTGCTATGCTATACAAATATCTGGGACTAACAGCAGCTGTGAATGAGGTCTCCAAGAAGGAGAAATTTTTTAAGAAAGAGTACATGGGTGTTTGAAGGTGGGGATCCACAAAAGTGAGTATTATGATTGTCAAGTTTCCACTCACACTCAGTGTGTAGGTGAGAAATAGAAAGATAAAAATCAGAACTTGCAGCTCAGGGTCATCTGTCAGTCCCAGCAGAATGAATGTTGTTATTGTACTGTTTCCCATCACTGGCTTCTGACTTCTCTCCAATCTATATATGATATTCAGATAAGTTTTCTCATAGATTGTAGATTATTTTAACTGGTCTAAAATATAATATATTCAAACTTGTATATTTATATCTCATTATATTTATAATATAACATAAACATATATTATTTATTTATTTATTATTTATTATTTATTATTTATTTACATTTTATGTCTATCCCGTGCTTAGGATTTTTCCATGTGACTAAGTAGATTACTAAGGGGTGTCATTATATGAGTAACAAAAATGGCTTTTGGCTCTGCAGAATTCTTCCCTATTCAGAATCTAAGTGACAGAATTTCACCCTCTATTGCATGTCTTTTCTTGACACTTTGGGTCTTTTTATAAAAACAATGCTAATATAACTTGGGTTTACTATATAGACACTAGAGCAAAATTTGAGGGTTTTGTTCCAAAAGATTTTTGGTCTTTGGTGGAATTTTAAGTTAAGTGTTCTTAATTCTTATTAGCAATCTTATACCATGCTGATCTCCGCCCCCTCCCCCCAACTTCCTGCTATACAGCCTACCTATTTGTTTTTCTGAATATGTGCATTACCTGTACTGAATTTGTGTTAACTTTACTACTGTAAAATAAAGTCATCACTTTTGTGATGACTATCTTCTCTTCCCTCCCTCATCTTCCAGTCAATGAATTATTTTATCTTCATTGATGCTATACCAGTCGGGACTCAAATGTTTCTAATATGCAATCAGTATCTTAAACCTTGAGGTTTTCTGACATTGATTAATAGAAAACATTTCCCCCTTGCATATCGAGTTCATTTGTTTTATGAGTGAATTTACTTTATTGTTTAACTTCCCGTGTTCTCTTCTTACTGAGGTTGGGGCAGAATTGTTTGTGACAGAATGTTTGTGACAATTTACCTCTTTCACAGTGATTCTAATATACAGAAAAATTACTAACCAAGGATCATGGTTTACTCAAAAGTTAGAATCTTCTTTGGAAATTTAGTCTCTCGTTCAACAACTATCAAATATTTACATCAAATGGAGATGCAGAAGGAATAGTTAATATCTTTATATACTTGCAGCCCACCTACCTTCCTTTCATCTTTTCTCTGAATCTTTGAGATAACATGTACCACTGTTAAATCTTATTGGCCCTCAAACTATGAGCATTATTCAAATTTCAAAATATATCTGTTTTCCCAAAACATGACAATGTACTTTATGATAGAAGTTAATAAACAGATTGACACTAAAGTATAACTAACTGATTTTGCTTATTCTCCCTTTCAAATAAGTGTTCAAAATGAGCACAGGATTCTACAATGAGATACTGTCATTTCAGTCATTATGGTGTTCTTTTTTGGGGGTGGGAAGAGGAATGCAAGGGCATTTATATACATCTCTATATTTGAAAACACTATTTTAAATTTGAGGTTGAATATCTATCCGAAGTTACTCTAAATATTTCTTACATTAAGTTATATATAATTTGTTTATATATCTTATGCATACAAACCTCCAGGCAATTCCATTCATCTACACTGAGGAAATTTATTCTAAAAAATGACATCTCATAAATATAACTTAAATACATTGAAAATATAAAAGATATCATTGAAATCCATTTTATTTCTCAGAAGAAAATATAACCTAGATCCTACAAAGGGAAGTATAGTCAAAGAGACAAACTTTATTATACTTACTCTTCTGTTAGTAAATCAGAGCTTCTGTTGGTTCTTTAACCATAGCAATATAAAGACCACAATGTTAAAAGTGATACTTTTATAAAGGTATTTATGTCTTCACATTCACTGACATGTCTGGGAATGCATAAAAACTCCCTTTGCTTACTGTCTCCAACAACTTGGACAGACTTGGTAATGGGCTAAGCGCTATTATAAGACTCCAAATATTTTCTTACTATCTTCATCACTGAAAAGAAATTACTTTAAGAGCTGAGGAACTCTCTCCACTGGTAGACGAGATGAATTTTTAATCATAAGGGCAGAGAGAATTGCTTTTACCATGTCAAATGTGATTTCTCTTTTTAACTTGCAGAAAATGTTACTAAGTGAAAAAAAAGGTCCTTGGTGATCTACAGTCAAGAGTCATTAATTTTCTGAGTAATGAAGTTTGGCAAAAACACAAATAACACTGGCTTCAGTGGGGACTGTGTCTTTGGAGATAAGAGGATGTTATAGCAGCATTTGACAAAGGTCAGGGGGACAACTGTATCATTTAAATCACATAGTTAATTTGTTTTAAACTTTCACATCCACTAAGGCATTTGGAAAGTTGTAATCCTTAATTACATGAGTGAAGTCCTTTATTATATAAATGTTTTATTATCACTGGATAATTTTAATCAGGTAAGCAAAAGGAAAAGTTTACACTGTACAATTATGTAATGCTACTGCTTGCATTATAGATCTTATCCTTCTAGGTATTTTTTTCCAAATACCTTAATTGTATTGTAAGTATTATTTATGAATGCATAAAGATTTTCAATCATATCTCATAATTGTATGCAAAATATATGCTTTTATGGTTGCACAGCCATACAAAGGTACTTAATGCCACTGATTTTTACACTTCAAAAGACTCAAAATGGTAAATTTCATGTTATGTATATTTTAGCACAATAAACAAATGCACCTTTATATATTTAAACATATATTAATTTATCACATGATATACATTTGTTTTTTCCAATTAGTCACTATTAATAATGTTGCCTATATGAATATTTTGGCAGTTTTAAACCAGTGCCTGAACTAAATACACAGTGTTCTTTATTTTCCATAGTTATCAACCATTCTATCAAAAGCATTTCATACAAACATTTTTGCATGTGTGAGAATGATTGGTAGAAGTGAAATTTCTAGATAAAAATATTATTACACTTTTAGAAAATTTGTATAATAAGAGCCATAAGATTAGTTCATATCAAACATATGCCAACATGATTAGGTTTCAGTGGACATTATGTTTATTTTTATGCCTATTTGTATCTTGTTCTTTTAAATATCTTAAATATGACTTTTAAGATTATAATAAGTCTTTAAAAGTGTCATGCTGATTTTTGGCATATAGTTCATGGTTTTATACAATCAACTCTATCAATTTTATTTGTTTTTAAAAATTTTTTAAATTTGTTTTTAAAAATTTTAACAGCATTATTGAGATATAATTGACATTCAGTAAACTGCACACATTTAAAGTGTACAATTTGAGAAGTTTGGACATATGTATACTCCCAAGACAGTACCACTATAATCACAGTAATAAAGTTCTCAATTATTTCTCAGAGTTTCCTTGTGCCTCTTGTAATGTCCTCCAGTTCTGGTCCCCACCGCCTCCTCTTTCCCTTCCCCTGCTGCTTTTTACAGTCAACCATCTTTCATCTGGCTTATTTTACTCACCATGATTCTTTGAGATTCACCCACATTATTATTCATTCCTTTTATTTCTGGGTAAAATTCCATCTGTGGATATATCACAATTTGCTTACTATTTACCTGTTTAAAAAAGTACTTTGTTATATCAGTTTTAAGGCACTTATAAAGAAAGCTGCTATGAACATCCATGCACAAACCTCTCTAATGACATATACTTTCATTTCTATTGGATAAACACCTAGGAGTGGAATGGCTGGGGCATATAGAAGGGATATATTTAACTTTTAAAGAAACAACCAACAGTTTTCCAAAGCAGTCACAAGATTTGACAGTTCCACTGTGGTGTAGGCATTTTTTATTGGTTCACTTCTTTGGTATGATCAATTTTTATACTTTTAGACATTTTAGTAGGTGTAGTGGTATTCCATTGTGATTTTAATTTTTGGATACCTAATAGCTAATGATGTTGACTATCTTTTGGTGCATTTATTTGCCATCTGTGTATCTTCTTTGGTAAAGTATCTTTTTAAATCATTTGCTCGTTTTTTAAATTGGGTTGTGAAATTCCTTATTATTGAGTTTTGAGAGGTTTTTATTTAGTCTGGAAACAAGTCCTTTATCACATACGTGATTCACAAATATTTTCCCCAAGTTTGTGGCTTGTCTTAATGTCTTTTTAAGAGTAAAATTCTTAATTATGATAGATGGTATTTCATCACTTCTTAAAATGTATCATGCTTTACGATTTTATCTAAAAAATCTTTGCCTAAACCAATAATAATGTCCTCTTATGTTATTTTTTCTAGAAGTATTATAGTTTGTTTTACATTTAGGTCTGTGATTCATTTTGAGTTAATTTTTGTAAATTTATTTGTAAATAGTGCAACAGATGTATCAAAATTTATTTAAAAATATGTCTGTTCTTCCAGTACTATTTATTGAAAATGCTAACCTTTCTTTAATGAGTTGTTTTTGCATTTCTATAAAAAATCAGTTGAGCATAAATGTAAGGATTTACTTCTGAAGTCACAATTCTTTTCACCTGGACTATTTCTCTACCTTTACCCCAATATCTCGCTGTCTTGATTATTATAGATTTCTAATAAGTGTTAAGTTAAGGTAGGTCTGGAAGTTTGTCCTTTTTCAGAGGTGAATTGATTATTCAAGGCTTTTTGAATTTCCATATGAATTTTATAATTGCTTGTCAATTTCCATAAGAAATTCTTATATTTTGAGATTGAATTAAATCTATAAATTAATTTGGAAATAGTTTAACTCTTAATAATATTTAGTTTTTGATTCGTGAAAGTAGCACATCTCCACTTATATGGTTCTTTTTAAACTTCTCAACAAATTTTTTGTTTTCAGTATACAGATCTTGCGCATGTTTCATCAGATTTAGGCCTAAATATTTCATTTAAAAAAAATTTTAATGTTTATTTTTGAGAGAGAGACAGAGTGCGAGGGCGTGAGGAGCAGAGAGAGAGGGTGACACAAATTGGAATCAGGCTCCAGCCTCTGAGCTGTCAACACAGAGCCTGAGGTGGGGCTCGAACTCATGGATCATGAGATCATGACCTGAGCCAAAGCCCCATGCTCAACCGACTGAGCCACCCAGGTGCCCTACTATTTCCCATTTTTGATGCCACTTTTTAGTGTTCAATTTCTGGTTGTTGCTAGTATATAAAAATATATTTGAATTTTGTATGTAGATTTTTTTCTGGTAGCATTTATAAATTCACTTATTAGTTCTAACAACTTAGAACCCATAGACTTTTCTACATAGAAGATAAAGTTGCAGGGAAATAAAGGCAATTATTTTCTTCCTATCAAATCTAGATCTTTTTTTCATTTTTGGACTTACTTCCTTGACTATAGCCTTCCATATTATGTTGAGTAGAAATAGTAAAAGTGGGGATTCTTGTCTTGTTCTTGATCTTAGCAGGGAAGCATTCAGTATTTCATTATTAAATGTGATGTCGTAGTGTTTGTAGATGTCTTTTATCAAGTTGATAAGCTTTCTTTTCTAGTTTGTTAAGAATTTTTAAAACTAGGAATGGATATTGAACTTTTTCAAATGTTTCTGCATTGATTGAGATGATCATACAGATATGTATGAATTTTATTTTTTAGTCTCATTATATGGTTGGTTATATTGATTGATTTTCAAAGGTTAAGTCAATCTTACATCCCTAGAATAAAATCCTTTGGGGTTTATATAAATCTATCTCTTTTTTTTGTTTTTTTTTGTTTAAAAAATTTTTTTAAAATGTTTTATTTATTTTTGAGACAGAGACAGAACATGAGAGAGAGAGGGGCAGGGAGAGAGGGAGACACAGAATCTGAAGCAGGCTCTAGACTCTGACCTGTCAGCACAGAGCCCGATGTGGGCCTCGAACCCACAAACATGAGATCATGACTTGAGCCAAAGTTGGAGGCTTAACTGACTTAGCCACCCAGGCACCCCTAAATCTATGTATCTTATCTATATATCTATAGATGGATTCTAATTGCAAACGTTTTATTTTTCCATCTATGTGTAAGAAATATATTGACTTGTCAGTTTCTTACCTTGTGGTATATTTGTCTGATTTTGTTATCAGGCTATTGTTGACTTCATAAAATAAGTTTGAAAATGTCCTCTGCTTATTAATTTTATGGAATAATTTGTGTAGAATTTGATTTATTTCTTACTTAAATATTTGGTACAATTCACCAGTGAAGCCATTTGGCTTGGGTTTTATTTGTGGGAATGTTTTAAATCACATTTTAAATTTCTATAATACATAGATGGCTCTTAATCTTGTTTCCTTTTTGGAGTGAATTTTATTTTTATCTGTTGTTTGTAAGTTAATTATAGCAAACCTGGAGCTGGTCCGAGCTATATTTGCTAAATTTCCAACAAAGCACTGACACCTGGTTAATGCACAAAATATGTTGATCAATAATGTTTCTTTGTAACCATGGGTCTGAGGAGTTTCAGGACAGGACAGGTGTACCAAATTATTAACAACATTGTTAACATTTAACAACAATTGTTTAACAACAATTATTAACATTGTTTAGTGACATTGATCATTGGCACTTGGTCTAGGTGAGACCATACAGGGTTCTCGTTTTGAGCTATTTATTAGCAGGAATATTCCTACATAGTAAAATATAAAAATTCCCAGCTCTGACTCTGTTTGGGGTCTCTGGGATTGAGGTGTTTTTCTGCACATGTCAGTGATTTCTGGCCTGAGAGAGAAAGTATGTGCAGCAATATTCCCTACAGATGGAGGACAGTAAGAGATGTGCGCTTTGCCTCTTCTGATGCCTTAATGTGAGGCAGCCTTTGTCACTGAGGCATATCCTTATTTTAACGCTCTTCATATAGTGTATTCTTTTCTTGTAATAAACTGTAGCTATAAATATGGTCACAGTAGGTCCTGCAAATCATCTCTAATAATCTAACACTATTTCAGTGCCACCATTGTGCACCAGTGCAACATGCTCTAAGGAATTTGTACATTTTATCTAAGTTGTCAACTTATGGTTATGCACTTTTAATAATATCCCTTTGTTGTCCTTTTAACGTCTGTAAAATCTGTAGTTACATCACCTCTCTCATACCTTATATTTGTAATTCATGGTTTCTCCTTTATTCCTTGATTTTCTGTAAGAACCAACTTTATCTGCTGTTCTCCTATGTCAATTGATTCTACAATTATTTTTATTATTATTATTTTTTTCTATTTGCTTTGGCTTTGATTGACTTTCCCTCCCTCCCCACCCCTAGTTTTAGGGGAAAATTGAAAACATTTATTAGAGATTTTCTGCTATTTTTATAGCATTTTAGTGCTATCAGTTTTCACCCAAATAGGGTTTTAGCTGCATCCAACCTATTTTGACATATGCTTTCTCACTCATTTCAAAATCCTTTAAATATCTCTTTTGATTTCTTCATTGATTTGATTTCTTCATTCTTGATTTTAATGGACTCATTAAATGTTTTATTGTTTAATATAATTGTGTTAATTGTATTTCTTTAGATATTTTTATCATACTTTAGTAGTTCACCATATTCTTATTTCACTTTAAATTTTTTAGAAGCAATTACTGATTTTTATCTAGTGATAGTTTATTTATTAATCAAAACCCATATAAAATGTTCTTTTTTAATTCTGTTGGTACAACAGAATTAAAAAATCAGGCTATATTTCATATATATATTTCTATATCTGTATACATTTATCATCTACCATCTTTTTATTATCTATATATCTATCATTTATCTATATATCATCTATCTATCATCTATCTACCATCTATCTGCTTATCTATTATCATAATCTATCTATCCCTTATCTATATCTACCATCAATACCTTTGTATAATTGTAATAAATCTTTTTATCATAGTATAATTTTTGGCTATTTTGTTGGATTCTAATTGAAATAGTCTACCTATATTCATTAGTTAATTATTTGACAATAATTGAAGCAAAAATTAAACAGTTTGCCTTAATGTTTTAATCAGAGTTTTGTCAATTATTAGGATGTCTTCATAAATTTCATTAGGGAGAGTTTTTTACTGTTATTTTTTATTTAGGTAATTGAAATCTTAATGAGATTATCTATTGCTTTACAATGGTTAGTTGTAATCTGATTCTTTTGCCTCTTTAATGATAAATCTTATTTGCCTTATCAAATGTTATGTAGAGATTAATATTTAAGTTTTCCACATCCTGAATTAATTTTCAAGTTTGCTTTGCTAAAACCTTGTTTGTAGCTCTAGATCTTCACATTTTGTTGTTGTTGTGGAATTGTGTTAGTATATCCATAAAGTTATTCTAAATATTGCACTAGTATTTATATCTTACTTCTGATTTTTAACCTTTCATATTTTCTCTTTATTTTGTATTCATGCCTCTGGGAATTTATCAATTTGCTTGAATTTTTTTTAAAAAAATCAACTTTTAGTTTTACTTATCTTTGAAATTTATTTTTCTTATCTTAGTAAAATCATGTTATACATACTTTTAATTAATTTTATAGTTTTAAATGTTATGAGTAGAGTTGCTTTATTTTTTGTTCCGTTTATTTCTGAAAATAATGAATATATTTATGGATGAATAATTCTTTGATTTCTTCTGTGTATAGCTTCTTATGAATTGTCATGAAGTGTGTCTATTTCAATGAATATGTATTTCTTTGATTCCAATGAGTTATATTTTTATTCACTCTTTAATTATTTATATATGGAGTTAGTAGATTATTTTTATAGAATTTGGACTATAAATGTTCTCTATTAGTTAGACAGGGAAACATGATAATGATTCCCAACTCCTCCTCCATAGCTCATAACTCAAGAGAGACCAAAAAATTTCTTAGAGAAAATTGTTGTCTTTTCATAAAAGTGGGCATTTTTCTCCTAAATCAATTTTCTCCTAAATCAATTTTCTCCTTTTAAATCTTGACTTTATGCTCTTTTGTCAGTTTCATGCGTTTTCACCACTTGGATCCTGAGACTTCATCTCCTTTTTCCATATGGACATTTAATCCAACCCCCTGTAACCCATAACTCAACACCATGCCACTCGTCATCCTCCTTTCTTTGCTTTCTTGGGAATCCACAAGTCATAGGTGGGGTTATTTATCTTCCTTGCTGATTATTCTGTATCTCTGATGGTTTGTGATTGCTCATATTTTAACTTTTACTCTTAGCTATATATTCAAAAGAATATTTGTGAGATTTTTATCCAACATATTTTAATTTTTTAATATATTTTCCTATAGTATAGAAATGCTATTATCTTGTGTCTCAGTTGATCCTTGCATTATTATATCATGCCCTCACTTATTTTATTCACTATTTTATCATAAAATTTCAATACTTACTTGAGGTTTTGTAGTGTTTTATGAACATTTGAGTACAATAATTAGCAGTATTCTGCTATTAGTTTTATGGAAGACTAAAGAATAGATTTTTATAGCATAATATTTACTATATTAATGTATATATTTATGTAAAAATGAATTTATGAGAAATACACTTTCATTTTCTTTACTGAGATGTCTCCCACAAGAAGTTGAATAACAATCAAGGAAAGAAATAAGCTCATTAAGGTACAGTATAAGTAAATTGAAAAAGGAGCTGAGACATATAACATAAGTGAAATATTAAAAGATACATTCACAGAAATGTTTAGCAGCCACACCTTTTATTTAATTTCATTTATTGACTGCTATTTTATTTTACCTAAGAATGCTGCAATTCTTTTGATTGAGTCACTGAAGGCTTTTTTTACTTGCTTATTTCTCAGTGTATAAATAAATGGATTTAACATAGGTGAAACAGAAGAAATGAGTAGTGAAACTGCTTTATTAATAGTCACCTCTTCTTTTGCTGTAGGATTCATATAAATGAACATACATGTGCCGTAGGTGATGAAAACTACAATCATGTGGGAAGAACAGGTGGAAAAGGCTTTTTTTCTTTGCTGGACAGATGGAAATCCTAAAATTTTTTTGATAATATAAGTATAAGATAAAATTACACATATAAGGGTCAAAATAAGGGTCAGCACAGCACAGATTAAAACAGTTTGTTCCATGAGCCATGTGTCTGAACATGATATCTTCAGGAGGGGAGAAGCATCACAGAGAAAATGATCAATAAAATTTGAGTCACAGAATTTCAGATTTAGCCCCAGACTAAGTGGGGAGGTTATGACCAACAATCCAGCCAACCAGCAGGAAAAAATAAGACTCCTGCAGACTCCGCTGCTCATGATAGTTACATAATGCAAGGGTTTGCAGATGGCCACATAGCGGTCATAGAACATGATGGCCAGCAGAAAAAATTCTGTTACTGCAAAGAGGTCAGTAAAAAACACTTGGATGACACAAGTATTATAGGTAATGACCTTGTCACCTGTTGCTATGTTATACAAGTACCTGGGAATACAGGCAGTGGTGAATGAGATCTCCAAGAAGGAGAAATGTTGTAAAAAAAAGTACATGGGTGTTTGGAGGTGGGGATCCACAAAAGTGAGTATGATGATGGTCAGATTTGCAGTTACACTCAGCATGTAGGTAAAAAATAGAAAGATAAAAATCAGAACTTGCAGCTCAGGGTCATCTGTCAGTCCCAGAAGAATGAATGTTGTTACTGTATAGTTTTTCATCACTGATGTCTTCTATCCAATCTGCATGCCTGATAATTCAGAAAGATTATTGTATAGATCCTAACAACTGCACAAAATCTAATTTAATCAGCTATAGTCTACCTTCACTACATTTTCATATTATATTTTAATTATTTATTTTTTGTTTCATGTTTTTCTAAAATTATAGTTAGTTAATATATAGTGTAATATTAGTTTCTCAGAGTAGAATTTAGTGATTCATCACTTGCATGTAACACCCAGTACTTATCACAAGAAGTGCCCTCCTTAATACCCATCATCCATCTAGCCCATCCCCTCATGAACTTCTCCTCCAGCAACCCTCAGTTTGCTCTCTATAGTTAAGAGTCTATTTTGTGGTTTGTCTCTTGCTCCTCTTTTTTTCTTTCCCCTATGTTCATCTGTTTTGTTTCTTAAATTCCACATATGAGTGAAATCATATGGTATTTGTCTTTCTCTGATTTATTTCACTCAGGATAATCCACCCTAGCTCCGTCCATGTCACTGCAAATGTCAAGATTTCATTCTTTTTGATGGGTGAGGAATATTCCATTATATATATATATATATATATATATATATATATATGTACATTGCATCTTCTTTATCCATTCATGAGTCGATGGACTTGTACTCTTTCCATAATTTGGCTATAATTGATAATGTTACTGTAAACATCAGGGTGCATTTGCCCCTTTGAATCAGTATTTTTGTATCCTTTGGGTAAATACCCAGTAGTGCAATTGCTGGACTGGTTGTTCTATTGGTACAGTTGTTCTATTTTTAACTCTTTGAGGAAACTCCATATGGTTTTCCAGAGTGGCTGCACCAGTTTGCATCTCTTTTAAATCACAATATGGATGTGATTAGATTATATGTTGATGTGGTGTGATTTCATGGATAACAAAAACATAATTTGGCTCCCCCAAATTCCTTCCTGTTCAGAACTAAGTAAAAAAAAACTGCATCATTAAAATTATGCTTTTAGTTAACAGTTTGGTCCTTATTAAAATGATAATACATGATATATAATTTGAATTCATTCTAGGGTCTTGACCAGAACTTGGAATCTCTACTTTGGTTTTATAATAAGATTTTTTTCTTTGTTTTTGTTTTTGTATCAATGTCTTTTCTCTCATGAGCAATGCTAAATCTTCCTTACGCATTTCTCTATCATTCTTGTTTTCTTTCTACATTTCTCAATATGCAAGATGTAATGCAGAACACAGGATTTTAAACCGAATTTTCTTGTATTTATGTTTATGAAGTGCTTTAATAAATTAACTTAAAAATTATACACATGGGGGGTGCCCAGGTGGCTCAGTCGGTTAAGTGTCTGGGTTTGGCTCAGGTCATGATCTCGCGGTTCGTGGGTTGGAGCCCCACGTTGGGCTCTGTGCTGACAGCTAGCTCAGAGCCTGGAGCCTGCTTCAGATTCTGTATCTCCCACTCTCTCTGACCCTCCCCTGCATGCGCTGTCTCTCTCTGTCTCTCAAAAATAAATAAAAAACATTAAAAAAATTAAAAAAATTATACACATAATTTTTTATGTTATCTTTTTTGCCTGTTTTGATTCTTTGGACCTATTCATTCTTCCTCACCTCTGACTATATACTGTCACTATTTTCTCCACAATTCCTACAATTTTATGTAACATCTGTCACTTAATGAATACTACATTTCTGTTTTTGGTAATGGATATTTTTCTGACTAACCTATTGAATTTACTATCAAACATATCTACTTTTTATTGAAGCCCTGACCAAATATCTCTGTAGAAGTCACATGCTTCTCCATTTCAATGTGGCTAAAACAGAAGTCATGATTTTTTACATGGAATGTACCATCCCCTCTTTTCCTGTGTGCTAACAAGTTCCATTTGTTAATGGGTGTTCAGGGCCAGGTATTAAGTAAGCTCTTCTTTTGTAGACTTTGTCCCATGTTCTCCAACTTAACTGGGTAAACCGAATTACCAGTGATTTCCGGTTGAGGTACCACTTCCCATGGCAATATTTTTGCAATTCTTATAACCTTCACACCTGCTCTTGAGCTCATATTACAAGCAAAACTTGCCACTATGTTAATGTTTAGTGGGAGAATATATTTGTTGGGATTGTTTTCCTTACTGTGATAGCAGTCATATCTGGCACAGTTCCACATATACTGTCAATATCTGAAGAATATTTTCCGAATAACTTTACTTATCCCAAATTTACTAGCACACACCAACAAAACTATTGTTTTTCATACTTGGACTTAATTTGATATTGCTCTGTTGCTTAATGTGCTTATTAAATTTTCTATATCTGACTCTAATTAGAAATCTTCTTTTTTCTTTTATTTTTAAAGAAGACTATTTTTATCAAGTCACATTGTGAGGAGGTGATGTTTAGAATTGTGACAAGAGTAATGACTGCCTTCTTTTCCTTCCTTAGTTTTTCAGAAAAGCAAATGTAATTTTAGTGATACTCTCTTTCCATCCTCATTGTTATCCATTATTTCAATGTTAAATCTAGAGACCATGATTTTTTTGATGCTGAGTTTGTGTCAAAAGCTGCTTCACAGTAATTTTCTCAAGCATCGAGAAATAATTACTAAAGTGGAGGCTTGAATGTTTTCAATTTTTAATGCTTATAATCTCACATCAGTAAATGAAAGTAATTCCATTTGGGAGCACAGTTTTTCTTTAAACAATTTTTCTTCATTTTTTAAAAGAATCACATCATTAAACTTATAATTTTGCTTTTATTTTACAATGTGAGGTCGATTGTAGAGCTGACGTTATTTCTGGAAATTTTATTCACACTGAAATAGGAGAAAAGCCCCATCTGGAGGTTTGCCATCACATACTGTTAAATCCACAGGGTGATGGTCACCAATCCAAGGAAGAAATGCTGACCTAGGCTTATGGTTTGCCTGAAAACTAGCACCTTTTCAGAGAATCTGGGGACAGAGTCAGCAAATGTATAAGATTACATTCAGAAGTAGTGGAGAATGATTGCTGCAGTCAACCTACTTCTCTCTCATCCTTTCTCCTTATACCCCAGGCTACGTGTACATCACTATATACTCTTACTCAGTTCAATATGCTATGGACATTAATCCTCAAGACATTCTTTTCTTATAAGATATTACACAGTGTTATAAGATGGAATTCAGTAAACTGAGAGCGATATATAACCAATTGATTTCAGTTTATCTTTCAAGAAATATTAGAAAGGAGGCAGAGATTTCTATTGAGTGATATTTCTGCAGCCAGATTTAGAGTGATGAAGGGAGAAATACACAGACACACACACACACACACACACACACACACACACATACACACACACTGGGTGTTTTTATTGTACAATTTGAGGTTGATGGTATAGCTGATGTTATTTCTGGATATTTCTTATATTAGGATTTTTATTTATATATCCACCAATTTACTATTGAAATATCTCATATATATTTTTGGAAGCTTTATAAAATATATTATAACTCACATATCTGATTTTAATACAGGCAGGTGAAACCTTGTCTTCTCAGAGAAAAATATGGCCAAATTTTCACAAAGGGAAGTATTACTAATGTTGCAAAATTTATCATACTTACTTTTCTGTCAGACAATAATAACTTCTTTAAGTTGTTTGAATATAGTAATTCTTAAAGGCACTTAGTTGAAATGGTAGGTTTGATGAAGATTTTCTTGTGAACTTCTTTTCATTTTTGCTAATGCATCCCCATTTACTCTCATGGGTTCTCCAGACATGTAGGAAAATCTCTGAGGTTGCTCTGTCCAACAAATTGGACTGGTTTTCTCATGAAAGACCTAAGAAATATTACCTTGTAATCTTAACATTTTAACAGGAAAAATTTTAACAGTTAAAAGGGGAATAATGATCCTAATGGTAGTGCAATGCCAGAAAGTCTCACCTCTTTTGAAAGAGTTGGTATTTCAAATCTCTGGACAGGGACAGATACCAACCTTAACCCCCCCCCCCCCACTTTTTTTTGGTTTGCTCTACCTGCAAATAAATGAATAAACAAAGGTCCTTGATGATTTATCCTGAAAAGTCCCTAATGAATCTTTGGAGTAATTTTATTTGGCAAAAACAAATAACTAACAAGGGCTGCTTTGGCTCCAGCATCCTTAGAGACAAGAGGACAGGCGTCAGGTTATTTAGTTCATTTTCTTATCTTCCTTAGTAGCTTTATTGGAGGAAACTCAACGTATAATAAATTGCACATATTTGAAGAGTGCAATTTGATAAATTTTGTGAAAACATTAACACAACCAAAAGAGTGAACATGTTCATCATTCCTAAAAGTGTTCTTGCCTGTCTTTGTAATCCCTTGTGCCTCCTCTTTCTGTATTCCTCCAGGTCTCAGGCAACCACTGATAAGTTGACTGTCACTACAGATTAGTTTGATTTCTTGTAGAAGTTTAAGTAAATGCAATAATGCAAGATTGTCTCTATGACAGAATGAATACGCTGAGAATGAATTTAAGAATAATCCTTGTTTTTATGTGTGTTAGTTGTTCATTCCTTTTTATTTCTGAGCAGTATTTCAATGTTGTTGGATCTATCAGGTCTTTCAGTTTGTGACTATTACAAACAAAGCTACTAGGGATAATTGTATAATAGTAGATTAGTAGTATGGAAATATACTTTCATTTCTCTTGGGTAAATACCTTGGAATGAAGTGGGATGGTTGGTTAGTTTATAAGTTAGACATGCATTTAACTTTTAAGGAATCTGTCAAACTTTTCTAATATTCATTTTGCATTTTACATTCCCTTTATCTGTATGAGAGTTCCAGTTGCTTCAATTAATGCCAACCCTTAGCATGATGAGTCTTTTTCAAAAAAAAAATTAATGTTTATTATTTTTGACAGAGAGACAGAGTATGAGTGGGGGAGGGGCAGAGAGAGAGGGAGACGCAGAATCCAAGCTCTGAGCTGTCTGCACAGAGTCTGATGTGGGGCTTGAACTCATGAACGGTGAGATCACGACCTGAGACAAAGTTGAAAACTTAACCAACTGGGCCACCCAGGCACCACAAGAATGATTCTTCTGATGGATCTGGGCAAACTGAAAACCTTCTGGAAAGGATTCACCATTCTAGATGCCATTAAGAATATTCGTGATTCATGGGCAGAGGTCAAAATATCACCATGAACAGAGGCTTGGATAAAGTTGATTCTAATCCTCATGGTTGTCTTTGAGGGGTATGAGACTTCAGTGGAGGAAGTACCTATGGTTGTGGTGGAAATAGCAAGAGAACAAGAATTAGAAGTGGAGGCTGAAGACATAATTAAGTTTCTATAATCTCATGATAAAACTTGCCTTCATAAAGAGTTACTTCTTATGAAGGAGCAAAGAAAGTGGTTTCTTGAGTGGTTTCTTCAAATCCTGATAAAAATGGTGTGAAGTTTGTTGAAATCCAAAGATTTAGAGTATTACATAAACTTAGTTGATAAAGCAGTGGCAAACTTTGAAAGGATTGACTGTAGTTTTGAAAGTTATACTGTGGGTAAAGTGCTATCAAACAGCATCACATGCTACAGAGAATTGTTTGTGAGAAGAATTAACTGATGTGGCAAACTTCATTTCTTATTTTAAGGAATTGTGATAGTCACCCCAACTATCAGCAACCACCCACCCCCATTAGTTAAAAGTTATCAATATCAAGGTGAGAACCTCCATCAGCAAAAAGATTATGACTGCTGAAAGATGATGGTTAGCTTTTCTTAAAAGCAATATTTTTATTTATCATTAAGTTTTTTATTAAAAATATTTTATGTAAGTATAGTTGACATACAATATTACATCAGTTTTAGATGTACAACATAGTGATTCAATTATCTAAAATTCTTTGAGTCAATAAGTATTATATATTTGGGCCTTTCTCTGATCTGATTACTTACACAGCAGCTAACTCAAATATTTCCTATCTTCTATCACTGCATATGTTGTCATTTTCCAACATTGTTGAATTAAGAGGTATTTTGCTTTAGAGGCACCAATTAGATGGTTACATGGAATTTCACTTGGTTACTTTAAAAAGTTTCTTTCTTCATAGTTAGGAAGGGCAGATATCAGTTCCCACATTGTACCTAGTCCCATAGCTTAGCTTAAAGAATATAGAAAAGCAAAATGAGAGAAAGAACAGGTCACTGTTTGTCTAAAAGTTAACCTTCACACTTCAATACCAGGTTAAGGGACATAGGGACAACAGGGCGTTTCCAATGGTGGTATAGACAGGAATTGTGTCCACACCCTAGATATGTTCCCTCAGTTCCTGTCACCACAATTCTAAGTAAGTAACTCCTTCCAAGTCACCTCATTCAGCCTGCATGTACTGAGGATGGTATCTTTTCTTCAAAAATACCACCATTTTCTCCCAGCTGTTAACATTTCACAATACTAAGAACACTTTCATGATATTGACATTGATATTAAGATATAAAGATTAAAAATTGAGTTTACATGAAAATGTGAATTAGATGGTAGGGTCACCTATTGATAAAACGTCAGAAATAAGTCTCTCAATGGAGATAAAATTTACATGTTTTAGGCATAGTTTTTGTTTAAAATGAGGGTGAGATTGTGGTAGAAGATGCTTAAGAGGGTTGCCTCCAATTCTATGATCTGTAGAGAATGTTCATTGTATTGGTACATAAAAATAGATTGTCAGTGACTGTCATATATTTGTCACTCATGTTGAAAGGCACACTTCATAAATGGTTGTTGAAACCTTTCATAAAATATTAAAATAGCATATCATGTCTATTGTTTTGTGATAGGTTCCTCAGAGAAAAAGCATCATTCTAGAGTTCAAAAAAGGAAAATAAAATAATAAAAAAATACTTTTCTGATAGTCATGATCTCAGTTTACTGAACTCCAAAGTTGTGGTGAAAAAAAGCATGAAAAAAGTCATTCAGGAATGTCTGATAGTGGAGATATGTGGGTGGGCTCTTTTCATTCTGTGAATACAGACTACATATAGAGCTTACTAAGTGTTTCACCATCCACAGAATATGAACACTTTTTCAGCAGAAAGCCTGCCTCCTCATGAGGAGGAGGAAATATTTCTTTACCCTGTTTACTACAAAGCTTATAATAGTTTAAATGGGTAGATAAAGATCTCCATTTTGGAAAAATTGATATTCTGATATTCCTAGCAGAGGGAAAGTTTTCTAAATTGACAAAACTGACCCAATTTTCAGTTAAGTGAAAGAAACAAACATGTCCTTGGTAGTTATGTCGTAAACATTACTAATAAATCTCTTACATAAGACTGGGAATATAGAGGGGGAAAAAACAGAGCTGGGGAAAATGTCCTGAGAGACATACATACAAATAATGTTGACATCAGAGGTAGACCACGTCTACACTAATAAGTACCAGATTGCAAGGCAAAAGGCAACTTTCTTTTCTTTTATTTCAACATCATGTTAAGTATTTGTAAGATAATTACGATAGTTTTTCTGATTTATTAATCCTACAAAATGTGTAATTAATGCTTAGTGTAAATATATTCAAATAGTAAGAAAGAAAATCTTTTAACGAAGGAAAAGGCAAAGTGATAACTATGTTGATAGTTTTCAGAAATACCTCCCAGATTTTTATGATTATTTTGTTTTTATAAATCTTGGGCCTTTCTATTTCTATTTTTATAATGAATTAATTGATTAATTGTTTTTATATACATTTGTCTGCTTTTTTCCTGATTTATTAGGAATAATTGGCAATAAAATTGTATATATCTAAAGTGCATAACCTGATGATTTAATATACATATATGTTGTAGATGGTTACCACGATCAAGTTAATTAACATATCCATCACCTAATATAGTTAATTTGTGTGTGTGTGTGGTGAGAATGCTTAAGATCTACTCTCAGCCCATTTTAAGTATATAATACAATATTATTAACTACTATTTATACTATACATTAGATCCTCACAACTTATTTATCCTCTTTAAAATAATTATTCTGAATTCTGTTTCATAGAACTCATAGATTTCCATTTCTTTGGTCTCAGTTACTGGAAACTTACTATGCTCCTTTGATGGTGTCCTATTTCTTTGCCTTTTGATGTTTCTACTGGCTTTGCACTGATGTCTACAAATCTGAAGGAGCAGCTGCCTCTTGGAATCTTTTCAAACTGGCTTTGGTGGGAAAAGACTTGCTCCTCTGAATGACCGTGAGGGTGCCAGCTAGGTGGATGCAATGTTTCCATATCCAGGGAGGGTGCAGCAGTGCCCCAGGGGGCTGGACACAGAGCAGTGACAGTCTAGTCATAGCTGCACCGAGGCAGAGCGGTGACAGTCTGGCCTCAGTGTTGTTGGGTCAAGCTCTGACCTAGGACTCAGGGGGCAGAGTACGCGGTAGCAGAAAGTAGGACATGACCTGTGAAATCCCTTTAAAAGGGATTAATTAAAGACAGACTTTCAGAGGAACATGCTTTTGAAGAATAAGATGAAAAAGAGATTATTAGGATGTCCCTAAAGAATTAAGAGTGAAATGTCAATTGTAATGTGTGTGAAAACTACTTTAGCTCCACATGCACATCTTAAAATGCTCATTCAGATTTATTTAACTTATCCTAGTTTGTAAGTGTTTCAAATGTGGTGAGGATTGTGATTTAAAATGGTAAATTTTTGTACAGGGGACTAAATTTACTCCCTTAGTTAAGCTTATGGTCTCTGCAAGTGATTGAAGGACCAACATCTACTTGCACAATCCCTTTCAGGGTATCTTGAATATATTTCTTTTGATACAGTTACATTACTTCTACCAATGTATATAAAGGGTCAAGAAAAACAAAATATTACGTAGACATATTATATTCCATAATGCCTTCAATGCAATGGACTCCTCGAAAATGGGAAAGGGCAATTTAAACATTGGTCATTCAAAAAAAGTGCTTGACAAACAATGAAAGGCTAGAATTTTATTTAAATGATTGCCCCCTCACAGTAAGTATGAGAGGAAGTAATACAGGTACTTTGCTGGAAAGGTTTATAGGACCAGGAGATGTGAAAGAGGGGTGGGTAGTATTAAAACTTCACAACTTCATATATATTATTTTTAATACTATTTTCCTCATATGGTTGTTTTGGGGTAGATTTGAGTTTATGAGTGTCCGAGGAGGAAGATGCCAGTAGTCAAGACAATATCCATACCATTAAATTTAACAGTATATAATTCTAATGATACTTTAAGATGGGTCATAATTTCACTTATTTAACCAAAATAGACCTAGCTGTGAATATGGTTCCCCTTATTAAGTACCAGGGATATTTCTGTGATACTTTACCTGTCAAATCTGGTGACAACTGATTAGAGGTGGGGCAGAGGAAAAGATTTATCAAGTTTACTGTGACTGCCTGTGCTTTGTATGAAGATTTAAAGCAGAGATGGAAAATCAACCTCATTCATCACCAATGTGATGCTTACAAAGTCATTTAAACATGGGCATTTGGCTGATAGGTGGGGAAAAGGGATGTATGGTGAATTACATTACTGTATGTTTTATAGGCCAGGTCTAAAAATGGTGCACATCACTTCCACAGTCTTTCTGTTAACTATAACATAGGCCACCTAGTCACACCTAACAGTGTAGAACTATGGCAGAAAAATGTGGTCTACTGTGTTTCTAAGGATAACAACCAGCATGTTTGGCAAACATCAATTTCTGCCAGACAGAGTAAATATCCTCAGAATTTAGTTTTAGTGGAGAGTAAAAAATGGAATAGGGTTTTCAGTTAGCAACTTTAAAAAGAAAGTTAGTGTCAGTATGACTGGAGAATAAATGATACAGAGACAAATAGTATTATAAACTTCAGGTTTTGTGCGTATTCACTCTCCCTTTCAGTTGGATTCACTGACTCATTTCTCCTTTACACCTTTGAGAGGAATGCGATTTTTTTAATTGAGTCATGAAAAGCTTGCTTCACTTGCTTGTTTCTCAGTGCGTAAATAAAGGGATTCAACATTGGTGAGATAGAAGTAATAAGGAGTGAAATCTGTTTATTAATAGTCACCTCATCCTTGGCTGAAGGTTTGACATAAATGAAGATGCAGCTACCATAAGTAATGGAAACAACAATCAGGTGGGAAGAACAAGTGGAAAAGGCCTTTTTCCTTTGCTGGGCAGAGGAAAACCTTAGAATGGTCCTGATGATACCCATGTAGGAAAGAACTACACACATGAGGGTGATGATGAATGTCAACACAGCACATACTATAACCATCTGCTCTATCAACCATGTGTCTGAGCAAGAGATCTTCAGGATAGGAGACACATCACAAATAAAATGATCAACGATGTTTGAATCACAGAATTCCAGGCCCAAACCTAGACTAAGTGGTGGGAGAATGATTATCAGTGCTGCTACCCAACAGAAGAGGATGAAGTTCTTGCAGACTCTGCTGTTCATGATGGTCGTGTAATGCAGTGGTTTGCAGATGGCTACATAGCGATCATAGGACATGGTGGCCAGGAGAAAAAACTCTGCTACCGCAAAGAGGTCTGTAAACAATAGTTGACTAGCACAAGCATTATAGGTAATGGACTTGTCACCAGATGATATGCTATATAAGAATCTGGGGATACAAGCAGTTGTGAATGAAATTTCTAAGAAGGAGAAATTTTGGAGGAAAAGATACATTGGTGTTTTAAGGTGAGAATCAATCAGAGTGAGGGTGATGATGGTTAGGTTTCCAGATGCACTCAATATGTAGGAAAGAAATAGAAAGATAAAAAGCAAAATTTTCAGTTGAGTGTCCTCTGTCAGTCCCAGCAAGATGAAAGTCGTAAGCACGGTTTGGTTTCTCATCTCTGATTATTTATTGTCTCTTGTCCAATCTGCTTCAAACAATAAAGAAGACTATATGAAGAACTCCAAAGTCCTAGCCAATTTCTAACCTCATGAGAAGTAAATCTGAGAGTGATTCCTATACAATTCGTTAGTGGAGAAGTGAGCATATAACACAAGGTGATGTTTGAATGCCTCTTTGTGCCACACAACTAACTATTCATATTTAAATCACATATTTCCTACTGATGCTTCTAATAAATCTACAACTTAGCTAGACCTGGTGTCAGTTGAACATATCATCTTATAAACATCATTGAAAAAAATCGTTTCTTCATAAGTTGCTTTTCGATCAACAATTCTGCCCTCCCCAAATTTTCTATCTGCAGGCATGCTTCTAGCAGAGAAGACTTTAAAAAACTAACAATGGTCATTGGTCAAATAACCCCAGCACTAAAGTTTACATGTGTATTAGTTATTAAACTCTCAATGAATATTTATCACATAGTTTATCCTGGGTCAGCTTATTTAGTTCATCTTCTTGGAAGTGTGTTTTTGTTGGATATATTTTCTTAAAGATTCATTTAAGTATGTTAACAATCCAGTTTTTTTGAGGTTTTCCCCATAGAAATTTTACTTTAAATGTGCATTTTTAATATTTACGTTTGGCTATACTATAGTTTCTTTCTACTTTTAGAATAGCTTATCTATTTAATATATATTCTAGGATATCCTTTTTCTTCAAAGAATTTCTCCTCCACTTACAAGCTGAAGTCTGGACTTACATCATCTCATTCATTACTTCTATGAAGGCCTTAAAGCACTCTAATTAGCTGCTATAGTTTCATATTCTCTAGATCTTGAGAGCTTGTATTCCTCTTTCCCCATCAATGGGTTCTTTTTAAGAGCAAATTCTTGATATTAAAATTCTAAACTGAATTTCCATTGTTTCTTCCTAAACGCATTTGACAATGACAAATCACTCCTTGTATGTATTGCACAGTAATGTGTTTGATTCAAAATTTATTACAGAGAAGTAAGGGAACATTAGGAGTATGTTTATAGAACAGAAGAACCATATCTTGGATTATTATTATTATTATTTTTTTTGCCTACCCTTGTTTCAACTAGAAATATCTTATGGTAAATCACATGTACCAATACCACAGGTACAAAGAAGTTTTAGCTATTTCTTAATTATACTTGCACACTGTCATTTAAATTTCACCTATGTGATGTCTCCTCTATCCTATTAATCATTTATACATCAAGTCATCTGATGTATGACCATTTAAACTACTCTAGTCAAGGTCATCACTGGCCTCCTCTTGTTTCACTCATTAAACACAATTCACCCTTCATTTGACTCAAACTCCTTGCTGCATATGAGACTATAAACTGTTAAATTATGAAAGTCATTACAGCTTAATTCCCACCAACTCATATTTCCTTGAATTTCTCCTAAGTACTTTGTCTATTGTATTTCATTCTCTTTCATGGCTTCCTTTCCTTCTCCAATCCCTTTGGTTGTTGATCCATCTGGTGTCTCTTTTCTAGAAAATCCTTTCTCTTACTCTGTCTCTTATAAATAAGTTGATTCTTATAAGAAAGTGACTTCAAATAGACTGATGATTCCCAAGTTTATATTTTCAGGGAAAATATATCTTAGAGTGTTCTGACTTCAACATTCAGTTTATTCTTGGACATCTAGATCAGATTTAGACGGTTTGAATTTAGAGTTTTCCTTTTTCCTTCTTGAGTGTCCTTGAGCATTTTGCTTAACTTCTTTATCATGTGGGGTTTTCTTTCATGTGCAAAATTCAGGGAAAATAATATTTACATCTTAGGGTTATACTGATAAATTTAGATACTATAGATAAAATATCTATAGTTGCATTTGGAATATGGCAAACAGTCATTACTATTAACTATATTGAGCATTCTTATTTTGTTATCTTATTGTATCTTACTGAGAGTCATGTAGATGTGCACATTTCAAGATTTTAAATGTGTCTCTCACTATTGCATTTTCTTCCCTGTCAATCCTAAGTCTCATCTAGGGACAATCTTTATTGTTCCTTTTTTTTTTTTTTTTTATTCCCATTGTGAGTTTATCACTAGGTCTTGCCATTTTGTTTATCTTCTGAATTTGTTTCTTTTATTCTCTCGCTCATAATCCTAATTTTACTCTGGGTGTTTTTATCTTGTAGTTGAAACATTGCAAAAGTATATTAATATATTCTTAACATATATCTTTGCATTCAATATTTTTAAAAACAATGTAATCAGAATAATTTTTTAAAAAGCCCATATATGATTAATTCTCCTTTATGTGTTGTGGAAAAATGTTTGTGAAATATTATTAACTGACATTCATCCTATACTAGGTATTTCCTTAAAACTCTTGATCCATCTCTCAGTTATATGAAAGTTTTAATTTATTTTGGCTTTAGGTAAGAATTATGAAGAGTAGAAGAAGGAACATATTTATGGATTTTGAGTTTCAAATGCATCAAGCACTTAGACTAATGGAATATTTTCATGCAATAAAGATTTTATTCCATATAATGAGTAAGGACAAGGCTTCTCATACTTAGAGAATTTAGGAAATTTGTTTAGTTGGGGATATAGTTTAGAGAATTTGATGATTCTGTATGAGATCTCTATGTTTGGGGCCCTCTGCTATCTTCCACTGATATGGAGCCAGAATAACAGAAGGAAAGAAAATGAGATAGACTTCTGCAGAGTTTTTTCCTTTTAGAGATCTAAGGAGGAAAATAATAGGAGATAATTAGTTGCTTCTTGAACACAGGCTAAAAGGGCTTTAGAAAGTCACATAGTATTCCCATTCTCAAGACTGGTAATTAGAAGAAAGGTTTTCCTATGCTTAATAGTGGCAGAAAACTAAAAAAGAATGTTCAGTACTTCATACATTTTCCTGTATTGCAATTTTCTTTAGAAATATAAAAATATCTTAAGGCTTACTTAAGTGGTTCAGAGAACCACTGAACCATAAGAGTACTACGGGAAGAGGAACAAGAGATCCCACAGCAGAAAAGGACCAAATAGGTATTTGAGGACACGAAGAGATGATGGATATTTTGATAATGCCAACTCTGATGGATACTGACATTTTTTTACCTCTTAATACACTGAAAGTGCACAAATATACCAGAATTATGGTGAAGCTGGGTTGAGGGCCACAGCACAGATATATGGCAATGATTCACTAAAATGAGGTGGCAGAGTTAGGTAAGGAGGAAAGACACTGATATTAAATTGAATTAAAAAATAAATTTTTATTTATCTTTTCAGAGTTTGCAAGTAGAATTTTTGTTATCTCAAATAATTAAAATTACTCAGGCAGTGATTTTAATCCTTTCTATCACTCCTTTTTACCTTCATCATAAAATTTAAGCTTCTCAGTGAGCATATGGAGATCTTTAAGATCTTTACTTAATATTACGTTCAGTAATATTTCTGGTATTACTGATACAATTTACCTAATTTCTTCTATTCTTCTAGTGTACTTGCACTGGATGCTATCTTACTACCCATAGTATGTATATACCTCTATGATGTTCAATGGAGTATTACTCAGGCATAAAAAAGAATGAAATCTTGCCATTTGCAGCAACACGGATGGACCTACAGGGTATAATGCTAAATGAAATAAGCCAGTCACGGGAAGACAAATTACTGTATGATTTCATTCATATGTGGAATTTAAGAAACAACAAATGAACAAACAAAGAAAAAAGAGACAAACAAAAAAAAAAGACTCTTAAATACAAAGACCAAGGGGGTGGTTGCCAGAGGGAAGGTGGGTGGGGCCTGGGTTACATAGGTAAAAGGGATTAAGAGTACACTTATCTTGATGGGCATGAGAAATGTATAGAATTGCAAAATCATTATATTGTACAACTGAAGCTAACATAGCACTGCTAATTATACTTTAATGAAAAAAGAAAAACAAGAGATAGTATATCATAGTAGAGTCAGGCTACTGGTTTCACATATCCTGATTCAATTTGCTTCACTTATTTACTAGCAGTTCCCATAAAAGCCTATGCTTAAAATTATCTGTGTAAATTTCCATATGCTGATCTTTTTCTCTTTAGTGATCTCTACACTTGCAGTCTCTAACCTTCCTATCCTTCTTTCAAGTTTTGGTTTAGGTATAACTTACACTAGGAATCTATTTATAATCCTTTAAGTAGAAGTAGCTTTTCCTCTTAATATTCCTGCTGTAGTCTATGACTATTCTTACGATAGATCTTATGACTAACTTGTCAAATAATGTTGACATATTTTATTTTGAACATTATTGTGTCTCCAGCAGCAAGCTTATCTCCAGGGGCATAGTAAGTGTTCTTTAAAAGTTTGTAGAAATAAAGAACGAATGACTATCATATTTGCCTTAAACAACAAAAACAAGGTATTTTCTTTAAATTGACTGATTGGGTTTTAAAATGATTTTATATATAAGATCATTAACATATAAACTGATTGGGTAAAAATTAACTGATTTTTTTGAGACTGCCTTTAATATTATGCAGGTGTGACTCTGATTCTATTGTCTTCCTGTGGGCTGATGTCTAGTAAGAGGAAGTTTGCTTCCTGTGTTTTATATACTATCTTAGACTGTATGGTGTTCCCCCTTCCCCTTTCCTTTTTAGCTTTAGTTTCTTCCATAATATCTACTTATGGAATTATTGTATTGATTGAGATAATACTAGTGCCTAGAAGATAATAAGTTAAAGCCACTACCTCTTTTCTCTCCTTCATTTTCTTCTTCCTTCTCTTCTTTTTGCTTCATAACTTACTCTAATACTTACGCTAACGTATGAGGGCACTAGTCAATGGCATTACAAGTATTGTGTTTTCATTTCTGAATTCTCTATAAAGCTTGTGAATTTTGGTGCCTCTGATAACCTGTTCAATATTTTGTAAAGAAATACTAAGGGCAGAGTTCAGAGACTCTGTGATTTTGGGCATGAGACAATAGGTATTTCACATTTCTTTCTCAACTATCATTAGGTAAGCAGTTATTTCTTTTTGTAAATAGAGTCTATATCTTTTGTTTTCCCTCTATTCCAAGGACAAAAAGGATTTCCCATGTAAAAATTAATTAGTTTGTTATATGAATATTTTTTACTTATTCCAGTAATCTGTACCCAAAGAGAAACCTAGAGGTGTGCTTTTCTAAGGTCTGATGAATTGAAGCATGGTATTTCTATTAAGACAGTAACAAATAACAGCATCAGACTCCTACAGATAGGAAATTACCTTGGATTATAAGCATCTATACAGAAAAGGAGCACTGATCTATGCTCAAAGGGAGAAATAACTGATAATCAAGTACTCTTTTAGACAGGATCATATAGGAATTGACCCTTCTGAACCAAACTGAGAATATTCTTAAAGCCCTCAGTGCTCCATTGTGGCATTCTAACTCAGAGTATTGTCCAAGAGTCCCAAACTCTCCTTTCTTTCTAATCACCAATTTATCTTCTGTGATATTGGAATATTAAGTGAGTGTTCTGGCAAACCACTTTAATTTAGGTATATTTTCAATTTAGTGTACTTCAAGGAATATTTGTACTTATAATTAGCTCATTGATCACTATAGACAACATTGCTAATAATTTGGCACTCCAATGAAGGCACAATTACAACTTAGTATAAATATATATTTGTTGATAAGCATGATGTTGTGGGGAAGGTCACCTCTGTTTGTTCCTCCTGTTTCTATGACTACTTATGAATTGATTCAAAACATATGTATTGAGAACCTATGATATCATCGATATTATAAGTACTAAGGCTGGAAAGAGTAAAAAGGTACTGACTTATCTCTACTGATGTGTGTATTAAATATTTCCAATGAATCCAACCCTTAAAATTTAATTTTTCTAAAACAAAAAAAACATTATAAATAATTACTTGTAACATTATAAATAATTGTTTGTTTTTTTCAGAGATATCCAAATTAATTTATTTCCATTTCATATTTAAATAGATAAGTCTGATATTTTTTGTGAGACCAAGGAGCTAGAATGTTAAATGAAGAAAGAAATTGAAACTACCAAATAAGAATACACTTACTCTTGGGGAAGGTAATCATGACTTTAGATGACTGTATGATCCTGATCTTTCCAAAGATGAAACTCAAAGCATAAGTGGAGTCAAGTGTGTGCACAAATGCCCCTCTCATGGAGACATACACATTCACAGACAATTTTTTACTGCAGCAGGTGTTCTCTGAGTTGCCAAGAAACTCTTGTTAAAAATTCTATTCCAGTTTAGTGGCACCTGGGTGGCTCAGTCGGTTGAGGTTGTGATCTCAAGGTTAGTGAGTTCAGGCCCCACATGGGGCTTGCTACTGTCAGTGTGGAACCCACTTCAGAATCTCTGTCCACTTCTTTCTTCTCCTACCCCACTTGCACTCTCTTAAAAATAAATAAAAACATTAAAAAAAACCAAAAGGAAATATTCGATTCCACTTTAAACCTAGGAAAAAATTTCTTATATAGCAAACCTGAAAAAAAAAGTCATTTATTTTAAATGATGAGAAATCTAAGGTGAGTTTTAGAAGATTTTGACAGATGCTTTCTGGTTTCTCTGGGCAAAGATAGACTTTTACACAGTGAAGTAACATGGATGTTTTATTATCTCAGACTCTTACGGATGTGCAGGAGCTCTCTATGTGGGTAAATAAAAGGTCCTCTGTAACCAAAGTTCAAACAGGACTAATTATTATAATATATGCTGAATTTTGGCAAAATACCTAATAGAGGCAGCAGTGGGAATCATGTCCTTTGAGACAATAAGGTGAAACAATTTTATTAGATGCATTCTGAGTGCAAAACAATATTTTTCTGATGAAAAGATATTTCTGGCTACTCTTCAACCCATAAATAACAAAATGTCAACAAAAGACAAAAAAATTGCTTTAGGTCTGTACTTTCAGTGGGAAAATGTATAAATATACTTGAAAGTAGTATATATACAATCAATTTCTGAGTCAATATACTGTTAATACTTTTCCATGATAAAAATATAGATTTGCATCACAATTTTTTTCTTTGTTATACTCTTTTATGGGGTAAAGCTTTTTGAAAAAGCTTCCCATATTTAACTATTATAAAGTTATATGTTAAAAATCTTATTACAAATCTCATTTTATATAAATATCATATATTTCTTTAATTATCAGCATTATTTTCTTTTTCTTTTTTTTTTATGCTTTATTGAAAAAGAGGTAGGGAGAGGGAGGGAGGGGAAGGGGAAGGGGAAAAAATTATCAGCATTATTATCAGAAGAGGAATTTCTGAGGCAAAGACCACTTGTATTTTAGAATTTTGAGAGGCAGCTGGGAGGCTCAGTTGGTTAAATGTCCAACTTTGGCTCAGGTCATGATCTCACGGTTTGTGGGTCCAAGCCTTGCCTCTGGGTCTGTGTTGACAGCTCAGAGCATGGAGCCTGCTTCAGCTTCTGTGTTTCCCTCTCTCTCTGCTCCTCTCCCACTCACGTTCTGTCTCTCTCTCTCTAAATAATAAATAAAAATACAGTTTTTAAAAAAAGCAACAATAAACCATATGTAATAAATTTAATTGGTCAATTTGTATCTTCCAATCTGAATCTTTTTGATTAACAAAGTTTCCAAATAGTCTTTATGAAGAGATTAGTTGGTGATTCCCTTCTTCTCCCTCTCCCACATTTTTATTGCTCATACCGTAAAGTAGCTACTTTAAACCAATAAGTAGAAGGCCAGTATACATAACAAATATGTGATATTATCTATTTTGGATTGTAAAGTATAAAATCAGAAATGTTCATATTTTATTAAGGAGGGAAAATCAAATGTCAGCTTTAAATAATCTTAATTTTCTGACTTTGATGTATATAATACTGAATTTTATTTTAATTTTGAAACAGAAAGTTTCAATATCTACTTTAAATACCAAAGATAAAAAGACTTTTTTTTTTTAACATGAGACAAGATATAACATAAGGATTAGTGAATGCACTCACTTTAAAAAATAGTTAAAATTTCCCATAGTATTTAGTAAGAATTAGTCTCAAATAATTTTCATCTTGGATAGTCTCTTCAATTAATGTGGCTTGGGCTAAAAATGACAGGCTACTTTTATATGGGTACATGGCAAGCTACACTTGGGATGACTCAGCCAAACAGTGCTTGAGAGGTACTATCCAAAACTTTAAGGACAGTGCCTTACAGTGATGGCTCATACTTAAGCCAAATGATGAGCAGATCATGCTGATGCCCTTCCTTGAATTCAATAGCCCTGGGGAATATACTACTGTGTCTTGAATTTAAATTGCACATATAGAACTTGGGGAGTTGTGAATAAGTATTATTTTTCAGGGGAAGTTGAGATGAGATTGAAGATTTATAGAAATTGGTTGGCTGAACAAAATTTTCTATTAAATGGCAAATAAGTGAATTCCCCATTTCTTATAAAATATTGATGTGGTTCTAACTTGAGTTGTTAGTGTGAGATATAGGTGGACAGAATACCTAGTCTTCTTCACATTCTCATCCTTTTGAATACAGTCATGGACAAAGGGGGAGATTGTAGAGGGATGGACTAATTCAGTTTTCCTGGCTGCCAACAAGTTTAAAAGTTACCTTCTAGAGACATCTGGATAGATGAAGACAATGTCGCAGCATAGCAACCAGTCCCTCATTATTTTTTCCCAAATGATACGAAAAATAGAAAAGTAAATTCTACACCAAAGGTGGGCAACCTTTTTCTGTAAAAGACTAGATAGTAAATATTTTTGACTTTGGGGGCCATGAGGTCTCTGTTAAGCTACTCAAGTCTGCCATTAAAAGCAGCTATAGACAATATGCAGATGAGTGGGAGTGGACATGTTTCAATTAAACTTATTTACTAGAACCAGTGGTGGATAGATTTCGCCCTCAAGATCTTAATTTTCGCACTCTTGCTCTATACTGTGGTCCTTACTCCTAAGGTACTCCTAAGTGCCTTTCCTGGTGTTCAGCCAGAAGTCTGTAGTTTGAAGAGATATTAATAAAGTCTTTTCACTTTCTCTGGGCCCAAACTCCAAGCCCACAGACTGCTCAACCTCTAGTATCTTTGTTGAACTCTCAGCCTTATTACTCATGTACAAACATGGACTATACTTGTTCTTCAGCCAAGGCATAAATGGGGAACTTCTGCCCAGATTCCAGCTCAATGCAGTCTTGACTGGAGGATACTAACCACTTCAGCTGATTTGATCTTTGCCAACTCAATTCAGGCAGACAGTCATGTTGAGCTTGGTCTTCGTCTCACACTGTAGACTGAGCTAGTGTTAATTGTGGACACATTTATTGAAATCTCTCTTTCAAAAAGATATGGTTTTGAGTTTAGTGTTGTCAAGTTTCTTCATAAAATTGATTGCATTTCATGATGATTTAAGCAGAGAACATGGGCTCAAATTAGTTACTCTGACAGAGCTGGAAGCAGAAGTTCTCTTATTTTTAATCGTGTTTTATTTTGTGCATGTGTGCATGTGGGTATGAGTGCTTGCATGCTATTGTCAAGCAGTTGTGGTTGAAATTTTTCTCCTCTTTCTTAAAGAAAATCTAAATATTCTAGCTTGCTTATGCCTTTAGCATATCATATTTGTTTCTAGACTCCTAGTATTTATTTTCTTACTTCGGTTACAATGTTTTAATTTTACTTGATATGCCCATTTTGAGTTCTTTTATTTTAAAGTTTATATGATTAATACCTTAAAACAAAGATGAAATATTTTATATTTCAAATGTTTCTTTTGGCATATTTACATATGTGAATTGAAGAAGTTTAGAAAAACTATTGATCCAAAAATTTTTCAGGACTCATAGACACTATATTTCACATGTCATATAATCTCTTTTTGAATAATATTAGAAAAGCTTAGTGAGAGATGGAAGAAGATTTTATTTCTTGGAAACAAATTCTCATGTTCCTTCAATTGAAAAACAGTTTTGATTGAGATTAAAGAGAGAAAGAAATTATTTGTTCTGAGCAGGTTCACAAATCAAGATTTGAAAGAATATTAGGTAAGTTAACCTGACTGAACTAGTTAGGACTTCCAGAAAAAAAATGCTAAGGAACAAATCATTGTTTCATTAATTTTTCAAATTCCATGTGCTCTTACTTGTGTAAGGTAAATGCAATTTTTTTTATTGTGTCATTGAAAGCTTGTTTCACTTGCTTGTTCCTCAAAGTATAAATGAAAGGATTCAACAAAGGAGCAACAGATGTAGTGAGCACGGATACCCCTTTATTGATGTCCACCTGTTCTTTGGCGGAAGGCTTGATATAGATGAAAATACAGCTGCCGTACGTGATGGAAATAACAATCATGTGAGATGAACAGGTGGAGAAAGCTTTTTTCCTTTGGGAAGCAGAAGGGAATCTTAGAATTGTCCTGATGATATATACGTAGGAAAGAATGACACCAATCAGTGTAATAATGAATATCAATACTGCACAGATTATAACCATCTGTTCTATAAGCCATGTATCTGAGCATGAAATCTTAAAAAGAGGAAATGGGTCACAGCCAAAATGGTCAATGGCATTGGAGTCACAGAATTCAAGCTGGAGGCCCATACCAAGAGGTGTGGCAATGATCATCAACCCAGAGATCCAGCTACAGAAGACAAAGATGGTACAGACTTTGTTGTTCATGATGGTCATGTAATGAAGGGGTTTGCAAATGGCCACATAGCGGTCATAGGACATGGCTGCCAGGAGAAAAAATTCTGTGGCCCCAAAAACTCCAATAAAAAATACTTGACTAACACAAGCATTATAAGTAATCGTTTTGTCCCCAGTCGATAAGCTGTACAGGAATCTGGGAATACATACCGTTGTGAATAAGATTTCTAAGATGGAGAAATTTCGAAGAAAAACATACATAGGTGTTTTAAGATGAAAATCCATGAATGTAAGAATGATAATGGTCAGATTTCCAGTCATGCTCAGCACATAGGTGAGAAATAAGAAGATAAAAAGGAGAACTTGCAGCTGTGGGTCCTCTGTAAGTCCCAACAAGATGAATGTTGTTATTGCTGTGTGATTTCTCATTGCTACCTTTGCTCTTTTAAGCAATCTATGTGTAAAACATCAAAGAGGAAGCATCTAAACAGAAAACAAGACAGAAATCAATGAAACAGAAAACAAAAAAACAAGAGTGAAGTTTAAAGGAATCAAGAGCTGATTTTTAGAAAGGATAATAACATTGATAAAACTGTTGTGAAAAAAAGAGAAAAGATAAGATGTATCAGGAATGAGAGCAATGGTAACATTACAGGTTATAAAGCTATTAAGAAGATAAAAATGGAATATTTTGAAAACATCTGCAGAGTAGATTTGGTAACTTAACTGAAATGAACTAATTCTTTCAAAGGTACAATTTACCAAAGCTAATTCAAGATGAAATATCTAACCTAGATAGCCCTGTATCTATTAAAGTAAACAAACATCTAGTTAAATCATCCCACAAAGAGAACTTCAGGCTCAGATGGTTTAATTGTAGACTTCTATTGAACATTTAAGACAAAAACACCAGTTCTATTTAAATCCTTTCATAAAATTGTTGAAAGCAAAAATTATAACATTACCTAATGGAGTTTCTGATGTATATAAACATAATATAAATGATAATCACAGTAAAAAAAGAAGAGTGCAGGGTCCTATATAGTAACATATTTTCTAAATTCTACCTCCATTGGTAAGATATTGATTCAAGTGGTCTGTGAAATGTTTACTGTTTATAAGTCACACACAAACTTTTAAGAAATGGTATAGTCAAAAACATATTATATAAATTTAAATGAAACACTAAACTAGTTAATTTTAAGCCAGGAAATAGGAAACAAAAGAAAGAACAACAAGGGGAACAAACAAAAATAAAGTAACAAATTGATAAACAAAAGTCCGAACATAAATGATTATATTGTATAAAATAATCAAAACATATCACACTGATTAAAAGGTAGAGATTATAAGATCCGTTTTTTAAAAATCACCCACCTAGAGAGTCTATTTAAACACCTCACTTCAAATATAATGACATGGATAGGTTAAAGTAAAAGAATAGAATCATGAGTACCATGTGAACCATAATCAAGAGAATGTTGGAGTAACTATGTTAATATCTTGTTAATATCATCACCAAAGAAAATTAACAAGCATACAGAAGAAAATTACATATTATTTGATAAATAAGCCAATTAACCAAGAACACCAAGAGATTCTAATTATTTATGTATTTAACAGTGCATCAAAATATAAAAAGAATAAACTGGCACAAATGAAAGAAGACAGACATAAATTGGCAATTATAATTGGAGATTGTCTTGCTAATTGATGGAATTAGTTGATAGAAAGTCAATAAAGGTATAGAAAAACTATACAATAGTTTTGAGAGGTGGAGGGAGGGGTAGAGAGAGAGAGAGAGGGAGAGAGAATCCTAAGCAGGGTCTGCACTGTCAGTGCAGAGCCTGACATGGGGCTCAATCTCAGGAACCATGAGATTATGACCTGAGTCAACATCAAGACTCAGATGCTTAACCAAGTAAGCCACCCAGGTGCCCCTTCATCTCCTTTTATTAGGCAAGTATTACCATGACAGCAAAACCAAAGACATTGTTACCATGATAGCAAAAACAAAAACATTACAAAAAAAGGAAAACACCAGAACAATATCTTTTATAAATAAAATAGAAATTTTCAACAAAAAAATAGTAAATCAAGCTCATTATAGTCAATAACTTTATAAGCGTAACACATCATGAGAAGGTGACATTTATCTCAGGAATTCAATGTTGGTTCAATATTTTATTTTATTTTATTTTTTTAAGTTTTTATTTAAATCCTAGTTAGTTAACATATAGTGTAATATTGGTTTCAGGAGTAGAATTTAGTGATTCATCACTTACATATAATAACTAGTGCTTGGGGCGCCTGGGTGGCTCAGTCGGTTGAGCATCCCGCTTCTGCTCAGGTCATGATCTCGCGGTTGGTGAGTTCGAGCCCTACGTCAGGCTCTATGCTGACAGCTAGCTAGTTCAGAGCCTGGAGCCTGTCTTCGGACTCTGTGTCTCCCTTTCTCTGACCCTCCCCTGCTCACGCTGTCTCTCTCTCTCTCTCTCCAAAATAAAAAAATTAAAAAAAAACTAGTGTTCATTTTAAGTGCCCTCCTTAATACTCATCACCCACTTAGTCCATCCCCTGCCCACGGTTCAATATTATAAATCAATCAGTCTTTCTCCATAATAACAGAAGAAGGGAGAATGCATAGTTTCTTGTGAATAGTTTCAGGAAAAAATCTTTGACAAAATTCAACACATTTATTTATGTTAAAAATGTCTCAGTAAAGTAGAAGCAAAGAAAGCTGTCTCAATGTGAAAAGGACACGTACTAAAAAAAAAAAAACAACTTCTGCTAATATCAAACATAAAGAGAAAAGCCTAAAAAGTTTCCTGTAAAATCGTGAACTATACAAGGATGACTACTTTATAGTTCATATTCAACAATGTGCTGGAGTTCCTAAGCAATAAAATAAGGTGAGAAAAAATGGTGACATTGTGGTTAGAAATAAAGGAGTTAAATCATCTTCCCTCGATAACATGATTGGGTAGATATAGAATCCTAAGTAATCTACAAAAAAAATCCTTTAATGAATAAGTGAATTTAGCAAAAGGACAAGATAGAATGTCAATATATATGTGTGTATATATCTGTATATAAAGAATTAACGTATGTGATAATGTGGATAAACCTTAATCTAGTATGCCAAGAGAAAATTTATATACGTTAAAGAGAAAATACTTTAAGATTTAATTTAATTAAAAAAGACAAACCAAATCAATTATGAAGGATTAACTGGGAAAGAGCACAAACATTTACAAGTGATAGAAATTTGTATATCTTGATTGTATTCGTAGTTATAAGGATGTATATACACATTTGTCAAAGCTCAATGGAACACTGCACTTACGTGCATTTTATTGTATGTATATGTTATACCTGAATAAAAGTGATTTAAATAAGATCAGTCAGAGAGTGGGGGAAGATATTTATAATAATCATCAGGGACTATAATAAGAATTTATAAATTTATTGCGAACCAATAGGAAAACAAAACCCAACCTAATAACAATTAGACTAATTTCTTCACTTAAAAGCGTACCTAGAGGCCAGTGAACATATGAAATGTGAACTTTCTAGTACTTAGGGAAAAGGAAATTAAATTCACAGCTACTGCACAACCATGAGAATAACTGACATTAAATAGATGGACCATCCCAAGAATCTTGAAGATTAGAGTGTACATTCATATAAACACTATGAAAACTTTTTGAATATATTTATTAAGCTGATGTCCAGATATCTGTGAAACAGGAAATTATAATCTTATGTATTCATCCAATCAAAATATGTATATCTGTACACAAAATATATGCATGTTTAGGAAAGTTTTAGCCTTGTTATTCTCAATAATCCCAAAACTGAAATATAAAAATGTCCATTAATAATAAGAATCAGTTTTTAAATTGTGATATATTCATAAAATGGAAGAGTATTAATAGTGAAGATAAAACTAATATTGCTACATGCAATAGCATGAAAAGTTCTCACAAACATAATTTTGAATGAAGATACAAGACACGAAAGAATACGTAGAGTATGATTTCCCTTGTGCAAGATTCAAAAATAAGCAAAACTTATCTGTGGAGTTAGAAATCAGGATAGTGTCTCTATGTAGGGAGGACTGTGAAGGTATGGACTAGGTCTAGGCTTAGGTTATATGCCTATATAGGCTTAGATGATGCCATTTGTGTGCTATATACAAAACTGTGCCCTTATGATTTGTTCACTTTTCTGTAATGTTAAACTACTGCAAAATTTAGCAATTAAAAACAAGACAAACCCTGAGATTTGGCCATTTTATCTGACACTTTAGTGTTCTATAATAGCTCCTTTTTTCTACACTTCTTAGTAATAACCCTTTTTACATACATTCAGTTTATTAAAATATGAAGCAATGCTTGTCACAAGTTGTATTCATTAGCATAGCTCAGGTTAACATCCAGCCAATCACTAAATCTCAAAGACCATGCCTTTAAATGGATTCATTTAAATAAATTCATATATATATATATGTACATGTATATATATATATAGAGAGAGATCTCTATTTAGTCTCCTCTTCTCTACCCCTTTCTCTTTCATTCATTACTCAGGCTGCCAAAATCTGGCAACTTTATCCACTAATGTACTATCACCACTCTTGCTCAATTCATTATTATTACTCTTCTTTTAGAAGGCCTCCTTCCACCTTGTGGCTCACATCTGGATAAGGCTAATCTATTTACATCCTTAATATGTTATAAGAAAAACATCCATCTCTTCCATTCCACCTGTTTCTACCCTACTTTAGATCACTTTGATCGCATACTCAATATGAAACACTCATACTCTAATTGGACTTCCTATCTCCTGTTTTGATCATTTCAATCCATTTTCCTCACTGCACATAGAATAAGTTCTGAGACACCATCTCAATTCCTATAGACTAAGCTGGCTACATCTCCACTATATTCTTATGTGCATCATTTCTACATCAGAGCTGTATTGAATTACTTATTTAACTGTGAAGCTCTTGAGATCAGGGCCCATCTTATTCTCAGTAGTAGACTCAGACCTTATCACATTTCCTGGAATATAATAGTTTCTCAGTATAATTAAATACATAGATATTTATAAAGATCAGGATATATCCTCTACTTATATTTCAAGATTCTACTTGACAGAAGTTGTTTAATTCCTGTGGTTTGTATAGAAGATACTACACTAATGTTAAAATTCGTATAAGAATTTTATCATGCTCCCCTCACCCTTCAGTGCCCCAATTTTTGAGTATTAGAATATAGTCTCTCAGGCTGGGCATTTCATCAGCTCTCCCTGATCACAATTCCATAGGAATTTTCATTATTACTTTCATTTAAATTCTAATGTAGACCATGTGAAAAAAATAGAGAACAAAAAAAATAAGGATAAGGTAATGAGGTCTTTAAAAAGTTCTTGATATGAACTAATGATAGTATTGTATAGTATTATATTTACCTGAACTAGTTGCTATAAAGTCCCTTCATTGTGTGGGTTTACTCTTTGATTTTACTGACAGTATATAGGGCAACTACTCAGACTGTAGTCCAGTTAGAATGGACTTAATATTTCTGTTGTATGGTGTGGTGTGAGATGGCTAGCTTCAACCAAAGCCTGCTCCTGGGCTCCTTCTTTGACAAAACAGTCTCGGATGGAACCTACATAACCAAAAGTAGTATTCAGAATTTCTAGACACTATCAGAGAGGATGAACACTGAAATATACTCATGGGCAAAAAACTTTGTCTAAATGCTGTTATCCTATTCTGTCCTGCAGAGGCACACCTGAAACATCTGTAGTAGCTCAAATGAGAAACAGAATCATTGTTACCCAAAGCCCACCTTCCTTTCTTCTTCCAGTCATCTTCCCTTCATTCCCTCTTGTAGCCTCTAGTAAAAGTCCCTGCTGATCCTGGATATTGTCCTAGGATGTGGAATAACCCTTTGTCCTTTAAGTTACCTACTTCAGGAACATACCTCAGAAACATTCTGACAAATTAATTTTATTACAGATGTAACATTACTTTTTGTTTAATATACCTAGACATCAAAAGTTTTTGTTTAAAAAAAAGAGACCTATTTTAGTGAAGAGATGTATTTGTGCAAATGAGATTGTGTGTGTGTGCATGTGTGAGTGTGTGTATGAGCATGTGTTGGTGATTAGGGCAATAGATATTGTGTTATATGCTTATCAAATCTGTCCATTTTATTGCTCACATATTTAACCAATTCAAAAAACAGGCTTAGAAATCTCTTCATCTGCTTCTGTGATCAATATTCTTGAAAAAGAAATAATATTCAAGAGATGAAATTAATTTCTCATATTCTTATGAGCTATCCAAATTTTTAATACACACATATACATATATAAAACTGAGTGTATATAAATGTGTATATATGTAAATACACACACACTTAGGAAAGTGACAGGAAATATTTTAATTAGTTTTTCAAATTTCATAGTAGAAAAACTTGATTTGAGAAATATGAACATACTTACAGTTTAGTCTCTCATTCAGGCTCTAGTTTCTTTTCCACACAGATCCTTAATGGAACTCACAATTAAATAAGAATTATCAGGAGTGACATGGATATAATGTAGTAATGCTTTCTCACTTTCACTCCAAGGTAGCAGTGGAAATGCATACACAACCTTTATCAATTTTTATATCCTTAGATCTAACATTTATTATGAATTACAATATCTGCCTAAATTAAAAAAGGAACTATTTCTGCATAATCTGATTAGCTATACAGAAGGAAAGACTAGTAAACAGGCAAGGAAAACCAGAAATTCTTTGATTTTTGAAAAGTTGATGATGTGACCAAACAATTTTAGCATGGGGTGGTTTCCTTAAAGTTTTACCAAGAAATGATTGAGGATGCTTTACATAGGCAACCTGTTATGTAGGTAAGATCAACTAAGTTAAAAAAAAAACAACAAGTGTCCTTGGTGACCCTACTTTAAAGTCACTAATGAATGTACAATGTAATTAGTATAGAAAAGTAAAAGAAAACAAAAGCTGACTGCTGCATCTAGGAATAGGGACGTGTCCTTGGAGATTGGAAGATGCATTAATAACACAAGGTCAAGATGTATTATCAGTGTATTAAGTCTTTGCCAAAATGATGATCCAAATAATATTTTGTTCTTTTGTTCACTTTAATCCACATTTTGTTGATTGGTCATGATATATAGCAAGTTTCAAATGTTTATTGGCAATTTATGCTTTTCTTATGAACATAATACTACTATTCTTTCATTGTTTTTTAATAAAAGTGATTATTCTTTCCTAAAATATTTTTATATATTCAGGATATTAAGTCTATGCAAGTGTTATCTGTTACAAATCCTATTAATGATTTGTTATTTAACGTTTAATATAATTTAGGGTGTTGCTGGTATACAAAAATTGTGGTTAATATGTAGTAAAATATGTCTTTTATTATTTTTGAATCTGTTGCCATTACTTGAGAGGCTTTACTGATTCTGATCTTATTATATATTTACTTATATTTTCTTCCAATAGCTTTATGACCCATTTACATTAGTGTCTATAATGTATCTGGATTATAGTTGGTATAACGTATGAGGATATCAAATTTCCCCCCAAATGATTAAGCAGTTGTTTTAATGCCATTTTAGGGGTTGAGAAAGATATAATCTGGGCAGTAAACCTGAAGTGATAGTTTGCACATAAAATGCTATTTTTATCAGTATGTTAATAATATATATATATTTTATTTTTTTATGTTTATTTATTTTTGAGAGAGAGGGAGAGAGAGAGTGGAAGAGAGGCAGAGAGAGAGGGAAACAGAATCTGAAACAGGCTTCAGGCTCTGAGCTGTCAGCACAGAGCCCAACATGGGGCATGAGATCATGACCTGAGCCTAAGTCAGATGTTTAACCAACTGAGCCACCCAGGTGCCCCACTATGTTAATAATATATTAACTAAAGACAAATTTGAAAAAACAGTATATCATAAATTGATGTTCAACACTAGTTTCTCATATGCTAGGAATTTAATGTCAATATCTATGCCTACTAAAATAGTAAAATATAAAAATTTAAAAAAAGGTGGCTTTAACCAGAGAAGTAGCAATGGAAATAGTGAGATGTGGTTAAATTCCACCAAATAGATGGAACATGAGACTGAGTAAGAGGACTTTGGGAATAAGCATAGAAAGAAGAGAGAAAAGAAACCTTGGGCCAATCCAATATGTAGAAGTCAGAAAAAGAAGGGGGGATCTGTAGGGAATTTGGCCTTCAAGAAGTTTCCTGGACCATTTTGGAATGTTCTGCTTGGTTTTGAGCATAATAATGCTGTCAGAATGCTTTCTAGGATCTTTTAAAGGATCCTTTAAAGGGTAAAAAAAACACATGAAGAAATCATTAGTTGACATTGCTGCCTGTAACTCTAATCCAACACCGCTGAATTATTTTCCCATTCATATTTGATTCTCCTTCCCCCCTTTTTTCTACAGTAAGATTCCTAGTTGTCAACATCAGCATATTTATTAATTTGCCGAATGCTAAAATTTATACAAAATGAAATCAAAATTTCTCCATCAGTACCACCAATGATAACAAACAAATTAAAGATTCATTTGTTAATCCTTTTATTCTTTAGAATATATGCCATTCTTTAAATGGACAGTCCAACCATTTAAAGCATGATATTTTAAAGAGTTACACATTAAATTATTTTTGTTTCTTTGCTTTTTACCCCTATGGTTTGTTCAGTGTAAGTTACTGTTACTTCATTTGTTTCTGTTTCTGTTCAATTATAATTTTTCCCATAATATGGTCCTTTAAACTTTAAAATATATAAAATATGGTTAAAAAATAAAAATTTTATTTTAAAGGTATACTCAAAAAAGCTTCATGAGTTTATTTCATTTCTTGAAAAATTTTTAGATTTATAAGAATGTCAATTTTTCAATCATGTATCTATTTATTCATTCAAAAAAAGGTTCAGTACTCATATTCTAGGTATGGAATTAGGCATTAGATTATTCGTTATTTTCCAAGTTAAATACCCTTCTCATCTATCTATGTATTATCTATTATCTATCTATCTGTCATCTATCATCTATCATCATCTCTCCTCTATCATCTATCTATCTATCATTATCTGCCTGTCATCTAACTATCGATTTACTTAATGGGAAATATTGCATAATGGTTAACAATCTACACTTTGGAATTAAAGATCTAATTGCAATCCTGTCTCTATAATTTCTAAACTTTGTCATGAGTGTGAGCAAGTAAAATGATTTCCCTAATTCTCAGTTTTTCAACAACCAAAAAGTTCATAATTATGTATACTTTCCCTTTTATGATGATTAAATTGAAAACATATGTACAAGAATTAGTATAGTACTTCTGCACAGTAAAAATTCAATAAATGATAGGTGTTACAATGATTAGTAATTCTTCATAAAGTTTGAACTTAGATGTACATTCTCAAATCACTGAAAGAAATATTCATTCTCAAATTATAATGTGCAAAAATTCTATTTATTTTCTTAATATTGAACACAATTGCTTGTAAAAAAAGATAAATAGGAGTAGTATTTGAGTTAGGTACCCATATGCTGCTCTTCCAGGGATAGATTTACATGTTGGAAAAGAAAAAAAAAAACTCAAAAAGGAATTAATTTAGCACATATTATTGCTATCGTGGCACACATTATTATGTATGATCCAAAATAATCTGCTAGTTTACAGCATGATTGTCTTGGTGACTGTCTACATGATCATCTTGAAATGAGTATTTTTAATGTGACAACTCTAACAGTTATCTGTCATCATGCTTGAAACAAGAAGCTTTTATTTAATAAAATGATAAAGACAAAGGTCAACTGGTGTTTTGTAGGCTCTTTTGAATATTTTTTCATCTCTCTTATGTCTCCTTAGAGACGCTCTCCCCTTGGATTTCCTGTAGAAATGTGTTTATTCCTTTTAGATCATTTGAAACTAATAAATATTTCCCAAGTTTCAAACTAATCATCTCAGCTATGGTAGTCTTCATGAATGTGTGCAAAGTGGGATTGGTTGGACACACATCTTATAATTTGTATGATACTTAAAAAGAGTAGTTTACGAGTTAAACTCTATTAGCTAGGGCATAGATACTACCATATGTTTAAATATATTGATAGTGCAGAAAAATTACATTATTAAAATATTCACACTTTTTCTCCCTGCATTGAATTAATATAAGGGTATTTTATATTAATTTTTCTGCCTACAAAATTAAATATTGTTTCCCAGTGAGTATCTTTGCCTTTCATTATGGTTGATCCCTGGTCATGTAGCCTCTAGAAAAAAAATATACCAACATATACTGCTTATGGTAAGTAAAATAGTGGTGTTTCTTTCAAAAATGTAAGAATAACTACAAATACTCTGTAAGTTACATAAACATAAGAAGCAATGATTTAGAAGTGATATTTTGTTATTACTCCTTGTATAAAGCATTAATTACTCCTCATTTTCTAAACTAAACTAAACATTTTCTAAACTAAACATTTTCTAAATACAAGAGCTTGAAGTTTGATTTATGCACTTGCACCCGCATTTCTAATACTCTAGTGGTTTAAACCAGACACTGCACTATAGTATTGTGAAGGGAATGAAGAGTATCCTAGTACTCTCCGGAGAAAGAGTATCTGAACAACTCTACAAGTCAGTCAAATATAGCAAAGTTGGAGGATATTTTTCTCAGAGAATTGGCTTCACATATGTTAATACGTTCTTTAAAAATAGAAAAAATAGCTCTTTTGGAGGTGCTATCTATGGTGAACACTGTGAGCAATGAAAAGTTATCATTGATAATTAGTGGGGTTTGTGAATTTGTATATGAGGTCATGGGGAAAATCACGTACAAGGAAAATATTATGTATTTAATAATAAAAAGAACAACTTCAGAACAGGTAAAGATATTGATTGGAAAATTAATAAGAAGGATGAAGGTTAAATATTTTTATTTAAAAGAAAGACAGCATATTATATAGTTTTTTTCTTTCTGCCAGTTTTATGTTCTAAGTTTATTTGGGAATAGCTTACTTATTTGGCAGTTATTTAGCAAATTGATAACAAAGACTTTCTTGGGTTAAGAGGAAAGTAAAGTGCATCACTAGATTTATTTTAATTGAAAATATGGCTCTAAAATATATAACCAAATAGTGTTTTCAATTCACAGAATTTTTTATTTTGCTTTTATTAAATAATAAGTTAGAGAAGTTTGAAAAAACATGTTTTATTGCATCGTTTCTTTGGTGGGATGTGTTACTAAGAATGACTGAATTTTTACTGAAAAATATAAAATGGCCTATAATTTAACAACTTACTGAAAGTCCTTTATTTTTATTTACTATTATTTTTGTATATGTTGACAGAAATCATACCTTCATGTAGCCTATGTAGACATTTATAAAAATAGGGTCAGTTTGTATAAACTTTTTTGCAATTTTGCATCTAAAATTACATTTAGAGTATTTTTAAAGAGAATATGTTCATCAATGTCCTCACTTCAAAATGAAATTATCTGCATGAATAAAATTATTTAAAGAATTGATAATTTTAATATATTTAGATTGCTTTCTACTTTTCATTCAAATTATGCCATGACATATGGCTTATATGTAAGATGGAAATTGAATTGCCTTTTGAGAGAGGTAAATATTCCATTATATATTCTCAATATTTTTTTCCTTTTTAGAGATTTGTGTTTTTTTTTCACATTGCTGAACTTGTAATAGTTTCAATTTATTATTTTGGATATTCTTTAAATATTCATTAAAAATTTTTTAAATGTTTATTTTTGAGAGCGTGGGAGGGGGAGGGGCAGAGAGAGAGAGAGAGAGAGAGAGAGACAAAGAATCCAAAGCAGGATCCAGGCTCTGAGCTGTCAACACAGAGCCCCACATGGGGCTCAAAACCACGAACCCTGAGATTATGACCTGAGCCAAAGTCAGACGCTTAACTGACTGAGCCACTTAGGCGCCCCTTACACTCTTTTTCATTTGTCATTTTATATGTCTTTATCAGTAGTTCATAGAAAAGTTGCAAGAGGCTATAATGGGTCTATAAGCAAATACAACTTTTAATATGAAACCTAAAATTTCAGAATTTAACTGTAGGTCTTAATTCATTACACTGGCATATTTTATTTCTATAAAGTCAATAATTAAAAATGAATTAATTTTGAATGAGGAACCAAGATTTTATCTAATTTATTTAAGAAATGGACAAACTTGGAACTAGTTACAAATGAGTCAGAAGTTTGTAAGTAAGTGTGAAAAAATAAAGTATGGATTTTGCAGGTCAATTTTCAAAACCGAGTTGACTTCTATGGTGGTTTTTAAAAATAGTTTCTGTTGCATGGTTCTAGATCATATCTTCAGCCTCATAGAGTTTTACCTCATAAGTATGTTTGTGAATATGGATCCTTTCATATATCATTTTCTACATATAAGGCTACTCAGTTTCTTATTATTATATGTTTTTTTATTTCTAGAATTTGTTTGACATCACAAAAGAGAAATGAAGAACCATACAAAGCAGATAGAGTTTATCCTTCTGGGACTGACAGATAATTCTCAGTTACAGATTGTAATTTTCTTATTTCTACTTCTAAATTACATGTTGAGTATGATAGGAAACTTAACCATCATTGCCCTCACGCTACTGGATTCTCATCTCAAGACCCCAATGTATTTCTTCCTCCGTAATTTCTCTTTCCTGGAAATTTCATTCACAAGTGCTTGTATCCCCAGATTCCTAATCACCACTGTAACCAGAGAAAAGACCATTTCCTATAATGATTGTATATCTCAGTTATTTTTTTACATATTTTTGGGGATTACAGAATTTTTCCTTCTGGCAGCTATGTCCTATGACCGCTATGTTGCCATCTGTAAACCTTTGCATTATACATCTATCATGAGCAGCAGAATTTGTCATCAGCTTGTACTCAGTTCTTGGGCAACTGCATTCCTGATCATTTTCTCTCCACTGATTTTGGTTCTTAACCTGGATTTCTGTGCCTCAAATATCATTGATCATTTCATTTGTGACATTTCTCCTGTCCTGCAACTTTCTTGCTCAGACACACATTTACTAGAACTGATTGCTTTTTTCTTAGCTGTGATGATCCTCATTGTCACATTGTTTTTAGTAGTCCTTTCTTACTCTTATATCATGAAGACAATTCTAAAATTCCCTTCAATTCAGCAAAAGAGAAAAGCCTTTTCTACCTGTTCCTCTCACATGATTGTTGTATCCATCAGTTATGGTAGTTGTATATTCATGTACATAAAGCCATCTGCAAATGAAAGAGTCACTTCAAGCAAAGGAGTAGCTGTGCTCAATACTTCAGTTGCCCCTTTATTGAATCCATTCATTTATACTCTGAGAAACCAGCAAGTTAAACGAGCCTTCAGAGATGTATTTAGAAAGATATTTTCTGCTTCAGACAAATAAGATCATTTTTGAAATAATTAATGTAAAAACATAAAAAAACCAGTGAACAGAAACAATTTAGACTCTTCTAGTTTAAGAATTTATCCTTAACATTTAATTATTTGGATCACTTTAGTTTTCCTGAGCTTAGAAACTCTTTCCATTCCATACATTCTGACTTTAACTTTCTGTTCTTCAAAGTGAAACATTTCTATGTAAGAAATGTAAAATTGCAAGTTTTTTTCTAGACATGTTGAAAAATAAAATACAAGGTTTAGATTGCACTATACAGTGTAGGTGCAGGAGAGCTGTATTTGTTAAATAATTTAAATAAATATAACATGTTTTATCTAAAAGCCATGTTCTTTAAAATTCTTAGATAAATTTAATTTTTTAATTATTGAATGTTTTAGATACTCCCCGAGAACTTACTCTTTAAAAGGATAATGTACAGAACTATTTTGTAAAGTTATTTATTGAAATGTTAATTGTCAAAATGGTAAGAAAACATAGTTTTTTTTTTGAAATGAAATATACATCTCATTTGTGTGATTTTATTTTAGTATTTATGTTGGATAAATTTTTAAAATTACAGTAGAAGATAAACTATGGTTTAATATACATGTAGTTGATTTCTCACACAATCATTTTCAAAAACATAAAACGTTTAATTTCTTAAACATGTTCATGAATCTATTGAAAAATGGGATATGATGAATTTTATTACCTGCCATATAGTTATTAGTTTTTACTTCAGTACAAGTTTTCCATGCTAAGTGATATCAAATATCTTTTCATAATTCAAATGATTTCTTTAAAGATAGAATTATGTTTTATTTTCTCCAAAACTGAGGTTACTCTAAGTATCAGCTCTTAAAACACATAGATGTCACAACTCTGTAATTCTCCTAATGTATATGCCACTATGTCAGTTGGTTTATAGCATAGTGGTGATTAAGCTATTAGCTCCACATTATCTTCCATATATGCCAGTCATATTTGTTTTGGTCTATGTCTACAGCTACCATACATTTCCCTCAAAATTCTCATACAATTTCTTGAAAATATTTGTAGATTAATTGTAATGAAATCATACCAAATCTCATCCATAACTCAAAGTAGAAACTACAGTTCATTAATTGATCTTGACAATTAATAGAAATATGGCTTATATTGTCAAAACGCAGAAAATTGGATACTTACGATTTATTTGTTTCATCAAATGTAAATTTTATTTAAAATGTTATGAAAAATTGAATTCTGCATATTTGGTTTACTTCTCACCGTGATATGGATTATCAGTTCTGTAATTCTTTGTGTACTCTAGGCTTATGCAAGTGTAGCACTGAAGAAAGTGACTGAGGCTTCTCACTGTAGAAGAAACAAATTACAAACAGTCGTTCCTTAAGTAACCTGTATAGTGTATATTAGAATTGGAAGTATCAGTATGAATGCCTTACACATAAGCACACACACGAACACACACACATACACACCCACAGAGTCTTCTGAGAGGACTTTTAAGCAATAAAACACCAACACAACTAATTCCACATTGGTCCCTGAACCACTGCTGCTACACGATCACATGAACTTTTTCTGGAGTGGGCTGGCACCTGGACGCAGTCTCTGGGCCTCTGCAGTGGCACAGTCCTGCGAGCGTTCCCGGGGGCAAGTTGGCACCAGGCCATTGCCTTGCGAGACCCTTCCCCAGAGGGTAGGAGTGGGCCCAAGCCACAAGGCCCTCGGAAGTGAGGGGTTTGGAAACACAGCCTGCCTGCCTGCTTTCCTTCCCTCCTTCCTTCCCTCCTTCCTTCCCTCCTTCCTTCCCTCCTTCCTTCCCTCCTTCCTTCCCTCCTTCCTTCCCTCCTTCCTCATATCATCTATCTATCTATCTACCATCTATCTAATCTATCTTTTTTCATTGACAAGCATACTGTTTCTTCGAATTCTAAGTTCTTTAATTTAGGAATATTTTCTTCAATTGTTTTCTTGGTCATAATTCCAATATTTATCCCTTTTGTATTTCCTTAATTTTTCCTATTTCTACCGATTAGATATCCTTGATATCTTCTTAAATCACTCAGTTAGCCTTGTGTTGACGTGAATTACTGTCTTATTTCATTGTCATTTAATATTTAGGTGTTTTAATTTGCTCTTATGCATTTATGCTAATATTGTAACCCATAATAATGGCATGATGTTTACATTGCTTTTGTTTTTGTTTTTTTTCCACATTTTTTAAAAATTACGTTATGCCTTATGCCACCTGGGTGGCTCAGTGGGCTAAGTGTCTGACTCTTGGTCACAGTTTCATGATTTTGAGCTGCACGTGGGGCTCCACAGGACAGTGCAGAGCTTGCTTGGAATTCTCTATCTCCCTTTGCCCCTCCCCCACCCATGCTGTCTCTGTCTCTCTCAAAATAAATTAAATTATGACTTTTAAGTGAACTTCTGTCATATATATAAGTAAATAACTAATACATCTTATCAGTGTTTGTGAAGCTGTTTCGATCTCTTCAATTTCGATTATTCCCAAACTCTCACTAATGTGTCTATTTCCACTTGTTGTTTTCATTATTTTAATTAGCATACAATGCCTTATTTGGTTTAATTTATCTTGATCCATCTTTGCTATTGCTGTTTTCTATATTTTATTTGGATCTTAGATTATGATATTAATTTTGATGACTTTACATAATGTGTCATCTATATAATTTATACAATTTAAATATTATTACTTTCCTTCCTTCCCTAGAAGAATGAAGAAAAGTCTAGGTCAGAAATGGTGACAAGTTTAATTACTTGGAAATATGTTCTATAGTTTTACAATGAAGGAAATCACCATGTATGAGTTTGGTTTGAAAGAAAAAGTAGTTTGATTAAGGTGAGATTAGGATGTATTATTAAATATCTTTGAGGGGGTTAGCATGACTAAATTAAAGGCACAAAGCCATGTAACAAGTTAGATGTTGCAGTTAAATATTTATATAACTTTCTTCTTTCATTTTACACTGAGTCATCAAAACTTCAGTTTCATTGAGAGAAATATAATATTTTTTATGATGTCATTAAAAGCTTGTTTCACTTGCTTATTCATCAAAGTGTAAATGAAGGGGTTCAACAAGGGTACAACAGAAGTGCTGATTTACAGAAACACCTTTATTTGTGGCCACCTCTTCTTTTGCTGATGGCTTGATATTGATGAAGATGCAACTTCCATAGGTGATGGAAACTAAAAATTATGTGGGATAAGCAGGTAGAAAAGGTATTTTTTCTTTGTTGGAAAGAAAGGGAAGCTCAGAACTGTCCTGATGATGTATGTGTAGGACATAAATACACACACTAGGGTGATAATGAGTGTATATACAGCCACAAGGATAACCATTTGTTCTGTTACCCATGTATCTGAACATGAGATCTTTAGGAAGGGACCTGCATCACAGCTAAATGATAAATGGCATTGGAGTCACAGAATTCAAGCTGGAGGATCAAGCTAAGGGGTGGAAGAATGATCATCAAGCTAGACAACCAACAGCAGAGGACTAATAACGTACACCCCCTACTGTTCATGACTGTCATGTTATGAAGGGGTTTTTACAGATAGCAACATAGTGACCATAGGACATGGCTGCCAGGAGAAAAAATTCTGTTGCTCCAAAGAGAATAGCAAAAAATATTTGACTTGCACAGGCAATGTAGGTAATGGTATTGTCTCCAGTTGATATACTGTACAGGAATCTAGGAAAACAGGCAGTGGTAAATGAGACTTATAAGAAGGAGAAATTTCTGAGAAAAAAGTACATAGGAATTTTAAGATGGGAGTCCACCAATGTGAGGATGATAATAGTCAGTTTCCCTGTTACACTCAAGATGTAGGTGAGAAATAGAAAGGTAAAAAGCAGGATTTGCAGTTGTGGGTCATCTGTCAGTCCCAGCAGGATAAAAGTTGTTATTGCTGTGTAGCTTCTCATTGCTGACTTTTGAAATCTACCAGTCAGCATGTGAACATAAAAGAAATTTTATGAAAAGATCAATATTTGAATTCTGTAGCAAAAGAGTGAATATAAAAGCCAAGGAAACCAGTCCATATTTATTTTCTCATTTCATGTCATAATCAGTATTACCACTATTCCAATAATCTTCCTGAATATTCCATGGATGAGCAGTAAAGATTATTCCTTCAGAGTTCATATTACTATAAAACAATCCAATATTTCCTCAGATCATTTTTTGCCCCGCAAAATTTACAAAGGTACTTGTTGATTGTAATTCATTACATGGGTTGGATTTACAAATAAGTTAGAGGTAAAAAAGGTGATGTTACTTAATGTGTACTTAAAAGTTCTTTATCTAAGACAAACCTTGGATACATGTCATATCCAGATAACAAGAACATGAATTCTCTTCAGTTATTATCAAAGGATTGTTTTAAGGGTAAGATGCATTTTTCACCTGGAAAACAAACAACAATGACAATAAACACAACACTGGATTCTGAGATTTTCCTTTGTCTCTTTATTCTTCTGTGCTTGTACTCCTGATTCTTTTTTTTTTTTTTTAAGTTTATTCATTTATTTTGAGAAAGACTGTGACAGTGCAAGTTGGGGAGAGGCAGAGAGAGAGGGAAAGAGAGAGAATCCAAAGCAGGCTCTGCAGTGACAGCAGGGCTTGAACTCATGAACTGTGAGATCATGACCTGAGCCGAAATTAAGAGTCGGTCTCTTAACCAACTGAGCCACCCAGGTGCCTCTTTAACAATCTTTTTAATTCCTTTGAAAAGATACCATTATCTCCACCTTCTCATCTTACCCCTCTTTAGTTTAGGCTTCATGTCCTGACTTTCATGTCCAGCACCCCACTGCTCTAACCCTACAAGAACGTTATTATTGTTGAAGCCAATGGCATATTTTTTTGGTAGCTATTTTGCCTGGCATCCCCACAATATATTTTTAAATTAAGGTTTAGTCATTCTTCAGATGGATTCCATGTCATCCTGATTTTCTTCCTAATTCTATAGCTCTCTTTTTAGTGTCCTACAGTCTCTTCATTTTCGATTCCTCTATGAAGTATTGCTGTGCCTCCATATTTTATCTTGAGACCTTTTCTTGTTTTCTCTTTGTTCTTCTTCTTACTCCATGTTCTCCAAGGGGATTTCACTTAGTGCAATTGATTTTATTGTCATTTATATGATGAATTCCAAAGGTCAGAACTTTTCTAAATAAAAAAAAAAATTGCTAAGTGCGTATCACTAGTTGTATGCTCTGCAGACACTTTACATACCATGTGCTCAAAGTGAAATCATGCTCCTTCTCCAAGACTTCTTCTCTTCTGGTGTTAACTATTTACTGATAAATATTAATCTCTGTCTGTGGCCTGCAAGGCTCTTCATGGATAGGACCTTCCTTATTTTCTTCACCTCATCATTTACAAATTCCTTACCTTTGTTTCTTACAACTTAAGTTCCACAAGCATTGACTACTTGTATTCTTCATAATTTTTACATGCTGTCTTCTCCGTAAGGGCAATACTTTGACTAATAATGACAATTGGTCCTTCAGGATTCTCCTTAAGTGTCAGTCTTCTAAGGAAAACTTCATTTACCCTCCTAGAGAATGGGAGATTATGATCCCATGTTATTGGCAAGCACTTGTTGCTTACTTTTTCTTAGAATAGATCACATTGTATACTTTGGAACACTTCTATTTCTCCTCTAGGTTTCTGTAAACTTTTCCAAAATAGAGGTTATATTTTTATATATCCTTTTATTCCCTTATTTCTAGCAAATGTAGGTTGTTATGTAAATGTGAACTGGAGTAACAAACAAGAGTTGTCTACATACTGAGACTAGCTATATTCTTAAATTTTTAAAAAATATTTATTTATTTTTGAGAGAGGGAGACGGAGCACAAGTGGGGGAGGGGCAGAGAGAGAGGGAGACAGAGCATCGGAAGAGACTTCAGGCTCTGAGCTGTTGCTCAGAGCCGGATGCAGGGCTTAAACTCGCAAATCATGAGATCATGACCTGAGCTGAAGTCGGCTGCTTAACTGCCTGAGCCACCAAGCGCCCCCTAAGCTATATTCTTTGATGCATATTCTGGTGAGCATTCTAATTTTTAATATCTATTTCAAATTGCACTGTCATTTTGGGTACACTTTTATTTAAAAAAATTTTTTTAACGTTTTGTTTATTTTTGAGAGAGAGAGAGAGAGAGAGAGAGACAGTGTGAGCAGCGGAGGGTCAGAGAGAGAGACACACAGAATCTGAAGACAGGCTCTAGGCTCGGAGCTAGCTGTCAGCACAGAGCCTGACGCGGGGCTGGAGCCCATGAACCGCGAGATCATGACCTGAGCCAAAGCCGGACGCTCAACCGAAAGCCACCCAGGCGCCCCTTGAGTACACTTTTAGACAAAAATCCAAAGTCTAACCTTGTAAAGACTTCCTTTCCAGACTTTTTCTAGCTTCTGAGCTAGTTTCTACTTTAATATTTTAATTCTCCACCTACTGCTATTGATTGCTTCTGGGTTTGTTTCTAGTAATCTTTCTCCTGCACCTCTTGCTTGTTGGGTACTTAGAGCTTTTTTCCATTGTCCAGAATTTGTTGCCCATACAGTATTTCTTAGAGACTACAGTTGTTTTGTTTTTTGCTTTCCCTTCCTTTTTAAAGCTGAAACCACCTGTAGTGTGCCTGAAGATTCGTTCCTCTCATAAGAGAAACTGGAGCATGGTCCCTACTTGACTCTCCAGCCTCAACCCTCTCCCTCTGATGAGAAGTGTTGACGTTTTTTAATTAAGGAATTATTTTGCATAGTTTTCTTTAAAATCAGTAGTAAGTCATATAGATTCTATGGCTGGAGATACCAGGAGTTCAAGAATAGTCATTGGATCGTTTGGGTCACTAACAAACTCTAAGAACAAAGAGTTTGTTCATTCTCTGCTAGATGCCTTGTTATTGCAGAAACTGAGTCTGACACATTGCACACATTAATAATTTTAAGTGAATGGTTTAATATACCTCATATATAATTTAACTCAATTTATCTTTGAATCTTTTAAAAAGTAGAGAAAATTTCAGGCAATAATAATAGCCAAAAGACTCAGACTGCAGCATCATGAATAGAATTGCCACAAAATCCTGTGATTGTATCCAAGATAGAATCTAGTTCTTCGTTTAAGTAATTTACTTCCCCATCTATGTCCTAAAACTTATTTCTCTCCTACTGACTCTCTTATAACCTGAAGTTAATTGTCCTTTAATAGTCACAGTATGAACAGTATGAATTCCATATTTTTATACGCATATTAGAAAAATCATTTAACTGTCCAGGTGTTTTTTTTGTTTTTGTTTTTGTGCTGTCTAGAACCAATTTCAGTGAGCAATCTTCTTTGAGAAACAAATGCTTAAGCATAGACACAAATCAGTAAACTGACTTTTTGTAAGCGAAAAATGGTGTCATCCCATTTCTGTGCCTTGAAACTGTCATGGAGCCTCTAAAACTGTTTCATTCAACTTTTCCTTGCCTTACCAGTACTCCTTTTTTCTCTATCTCCTTTTCCATCAATCAATCTAAAGTAGCACAGTGTTTAAATCTTTATTTGGACAAACCTTCAAGATATAAAATATAATAGTATAGTAGCAGTGAATTGCTCTCTTTTGCAGTGATTCTTATTTGGGAGCCAAATATCTATCACCCTAGGATGTGTGATCATGATTAAGATTCTTTGGGTAATGGAAATCTCGGGAGTTTGGAATCAGTCACACTCAAAAAGGAATTCTGAATACTCAAATAAGTCATATCCATAACACTATCCATAACCCTATCCAAATAAATAATGTGTCATAATTATTAAAAAGTTGTGGCATATATATACTGCTAAATAGCTTCCTGCTCCCATTCCCATGGCCACTGATCTCAGCCCCTTGAGACCAGACCATGGGTGAATCACAGATATAGTTATTAGAGAAACAGTATCACATTTAGAAAGAATAAAATGCTAATTCTGAGTGTCTTAAGACAAAATATACCTATGTATTTGACCTGCGTTTGGGTATTTAAATTTTTTTACATTTTCTAACTTGATCTTTTATTAAACTTTAAATTTAGGCGGCTTTTTTTCCTTTTTCCTTTTTTAAAAACACATCACTTTTAATACTGTTTTCCATTTTCATATTTTATTAAGCAAGGGTGAATATATTTTCCTTTGTAGAAGATAATAATCCTCTCATTTTCCTGGTTTATTTGGTCTTATTCTCTCAGAAATCTTTCTCCACAAGCAGGGTAAGCAACATTATGGCAAATATGATGTTTGCCACCATAACCTTTGCTCTCCCTACACAACCACCTAAACTCCCAACTCTCTTTGATTTGCTTGACTTCCCAAGGTGTAGTGGCCTGTGCCAGTGATTGTGAGTGTGTACTAGTATAAGCTCTTACAGTTGCCTTTTTCTTTTGTAATGCAAGTTCCTATCCAATAAACACATTTTCAGCCATAGGACTGAATAAAGAAGCACCCCACCCCATCCCTTCTTTTTTTGTCTTCTGGATCTTTAAATTCCTTCTCTTATATTTTTAAATTCACCAACAAAGAGGGAATTTACGACTGGCACAAAATATGTAGAAGGCTGCAAACTGCAATGCTCTTGGAATCGGTACCTAAATAAAGATGCAACTCTAGACACTAAATTAAAGCACATGCGTGTAATTCTATGTCAGGACTTGCTTCCACTCAGCTATTGGAAAATCTGAGACAAGCTATTTTAATGAACCTATTCCATCCAGTATTTCCTATTTGCCACCATGAGAGTTAGGCTCTGTATCATAAAGCTCACTTAGTTTATACAAAAATTCTCACTGTAATTATATATGTATGTTTTATCTTCTTCTAGAAATACCTGCATTTAAGTGGGTTATTAGTTACGTGTAACTCTGAATTAGAATCATCAGGGAGGCTTTCACAATATAGATTCCTGAATTCAGAGAGACCTAAAAATTTTAGGCAGGTTGTGAGAGATAGGGGTTAGATACCAGTGGAGAAATTAAAAATTAGAATATTATCATTATGGTGATCAAGAGTTTCATATGTATGTTGATGATTGAGCTCCACCCAGACAATTAAGGAAGTTTGTTGCCCAACCTCATCACTTATATCTACAACTTCCTTCCAATTGGTGCTGTCCCTTATACCATATATAGTCACTGTATTTATATATTTACATTATAATTTGAGATATACATGAAGGATGAATAAAATATTAACTGGCTTCTTTTCCCTATGAGTCTTATTTTGTTGGTATTATCTGTGACCATTATGTAATTTCTTCAACAAGAGAAAAAGACTCTGTTTATGGAGCAATAACTGCTTCTAGTTCTCAATTAGCAATAATTACTTATAATGATAGCTATGAAAATATGTCCTACCTGAAAACACAGTCTCTAGGGTTTCTGTTCTTTCTGCATTACTGAATGGCGTGGTATTTCCAAGAGACATCAATTAGTTTGTTATATGGATGGTTTTTCAGTAGGTTGGCTTTAAAACGTTTCCTGCAAATGGCATGAGCCCTCTGAGTCTGGAAGCATTAATTCCTCTCTTCCTATGGACATGTGCCTTCTACAGTCTTACAAGGTACATATGGCAAGGCAAGCCTTGCTTTAAAGGGCCCATCACAGGAAAATGGACACTCTTGCAGGGACTCTACTGAAAAACTCTGATAAAGGAAATAGTGCAGATCTGGTACTAAAGTGAAGACACTAGCAAAGCTGCTGGCCAGTGTTATCTAAGGATAGCCTGTCACATATACTCACCTCATACTTAAACTCTCAAGGTTTCTCAAATCATGGAAACTGTTTCCTTTGAGGACCCTTCCACTCCTAAAAGAGTGATTTCTTTGTGAGCCTCACATACCAATCAATGGCTTATACAAGGAAAGAAAAACAGAGTTCTTTGTTTTCAAACTCTCTAAGACTTTTCATATCCCCTCAATTCTTTTTCTCTGTGCAAATTCTATTTTTGAGTGTGTTAGATAAGATCAATTTATTTGTTAAAATTTTTTAATGTTTATTTGTTGAGAGAGACAGAGCATGAGTAGGGGAGGGGCAGAGAGAGATAGGGAGACCCAGAATCTGAAGCAGACTCCGGGCTCAGAGCTGTCAGCACAGATCCCAATGTGGGGCTTGAACCCACAAACCATGAGATCGTGACCTGAGCCGAAGTTGGACACTTAACTGACTGAACCACCCAGGCACCCCAGATAAGATCAATTTATTAATGGTTTCTCTTCTATGCAAGTAAAATAGTGTGCTAATAATTTACTATGGCCTATTCTTTACCTTGTCCTTTGATTTTGGTTTATCTAGAATTGATTTTTTCCCAACTACTTCAGAGCTATAAAAAGGGCAATAAGTAGAACAAATTAGAAAGTAACTAAAATTTGACATCCTGCTCTCCTCTCTTTTTTCATACTTCATCTTTGGATACACACCAGGCAAAAATTGCCCTAGTGAAATAATCTTCTCAACCTTGCTATCCTGTGCAGTGCTTTATGAACAATAAAAATGGCCTCTCTCTCCTCAATCCTCAAATTACTCAAATTATCATTATTGAGGAATTTATATTTTAAGGGAACATTCTGTTGAACTAATAGATGCTTAAGAGGGATTGAATTATTTGTTTAAATTTTCATCATAAAATTTTTTTTTCAGAGAAAGCGTGTGTATGAGTGGGGGTGAGGGGCAGAGGGAGAGAGAGAGAGAGAGTCTCAAGCAGTCTCCATGCTAAGCATGGAGCCTGACGTGGGGTTCAATCTCACAAACCATGAGATCTTGACCTGAGCCAAAATCAAGAGTAGGTCACTTAACTGATTGAGCTACCCAGGTGTCTCTACATTTTTTTTTAATCATAAAAGAACATACAAATTAGAAAGTGTTGACATTTTAAGCAATATAATATTCTTTTTGGGTACAAATTCCAGGGATTGGAAGGTATATTTCTGCATGTTCTTGAAATTACACCGCATGGGTGACTTCTGACACATGCAAAAATTTAGTTCTGGCTATGACCTTAAGCCTTACAGAGATCTGTTGAATAGTTCATAACATGTCTACTACAATTTTCCACATTCGAAATTGAAACTAAACTAACCACATTACAGATGAAAATGCCAACAAATGTTTCTTTCTCTCATCTCTCAAAAGAGAAAGTAATCCTCATGTCTATCTACAGTACTTACTCTTTGGATAATTTTTCCTGGTTTCAGCTGGCAACTGCTTACTGTGTTTCACTGTGTTGTATTAAAGGAGATGTGCCTCCCCACAGGTTGAACAGGATCATCAACTCACAGTCATCCCCCAGGCTTTTCTGGAGGGTCTTGAGTTCTTTGACTTTCCCATTTTCATATCAATTGAAAGTCCCATTAAAGACTCTTTTTTTAAAAATTGTTTTAATGTTTATTTATTATTGAGAGAGAGAGAGAGAGAGAGAGAGAGAGAGAGAGAGAGAGAGGGAATGGGCAGGGGAGGGGCAGAGAGAGAGAGGGAGAAACAGAATCCAAAGCAGACTCCAGACTCTGAGCTGTCAGCACTGAGCCTGAGATAGGGATCAAACCCATGGACTGGGAGATCATGACCTGAGCCAAAGTCAGATACTTAACCAACTGAGCCACCCAGGCACCCAGAGACTCTTATTTTAAACCTTGGAAACATTTTCCTTTGGTCTCTGTCATGAAGGGAAGAAAACCTATTGTAAGGGAGGAGAACAAATACATTTCCTCTGGGTTTTGGAAGAGCTCTGATTGGTCTGAGCCAGGAGTTAGATTTCCTTCTCCAAAAATAATATTTATGTTCTGCTCTATTTTCTGAGGTGCACTGGGATCACCTAAATGAATAAAGGATCCTCAGTAACCTGAATTCTAATGTCACTAAGGAATATTTTTTAATGAACTTTGGCAAAACAACCAAAATAGACCACAGCAGGAATGCTGTCCTTTGAGGCGGTACGGACAGCATCAGACAGAGGCCAGGTGCCCATTATATAATGAGAAAAAGTGTGCAAACCAGATTCAATTCCCTACTACGTTTTCTGAGGATATGGATATGAGACTTTAATAATCAAAATATTTTGTCTTACCTAATCTCCTATGATGTACTTTTGCTTGTAAAGCATTTATATGAAAATATGCATTGAGAAAAATTACTATGTATTCAATGGTATTCAGAATGAATTTTTTTTTTAAATCACAAGACTATTTATCTACTTTTGAAAAACAGGGAAGATATATGACAGACATTCTTTATTCTGCCTACAGATGATGCTTGGTAAGGTCATGGTTACATGGATGCCTCAAAAACATTTCACTCAAATAAAAACTATGGCTCTGATAATTTCTGCTTTGAAATATCTGCCCCCAAGATTTTGAAATATGTGTGTTAAAAGGAACCCACCTGAAAATATTTAAGACATAAACTGAAGGACTGGTTAAGAAATGTTGCTTTTGATCAATTAAAAAAGGAAAATAAAAATTACAGTAGCTTGGACATGAGATGACTGCTTAGAAATCTGGGAAAACCTGTGTGGTTACGTATTAGTTGCTTTAGGAGTATGGTTTAATGATTGTAGTTCAGGGCTTACACTTAATAAACTTGTGATGATTAAGAAAGAAAGCTCCTATGGTAAAGGAAGAAAAAAATGCCTTGTTGCAAATTGCTTGAGTAAATAAAGCTAAACTCTCTTTTTACATTAATTTTTATTTATTTTTTAAAATTTACATCCAAGTTAATTAGCATGTAGTGCAATAATGATTTCAGGAGTAGAATCCAGTGAATCATCCCCTACATATAACACCTAGTACTCATCCCAACAAGTGTCTTCCTTAATTCCCCTTGCCCATTTAGCCCATCCCTCCCCAACTCCTCCAGCGATTCTCAGTTTGTTCTCTATATTTAGGGTCTCTTATGTTTTGTCCCCATCCGTGTTTTTATATTGTTTTTGCTTCTCTTCCCTTCTGTTCATCTGTTTGTATCTTGAATTCCACATATGAGTGAAATCATATGATATTTGTCTTTCTCTGACTGACTAATTTCACTTAGCATAATACACTCTAGTTCTATCCATGTTGTTGCGATGGCAAGATTTCATTCTTTTTGATTGCCGAGTAATACTCCATTGTGCGTGCGTGTATGTGCGTGTGTGTGTGTGTGTGTGTGTGTACCACATCTTCTTGATCCATTTATCTGTTGATGGACATTTGGGGTCTTTTCATACTTTGGCTATTATTGGTAGCGCTGCTATAAACATTGGGGTGTGGGGCACCTGGTGGCTCAGTTTATTAAGTGTCTGACTTTTGATTTTAGCTCAGGTCATGATCTCACAATTCATGAGTTTGAGCCCCCCATCCGGCTTTGAGCTGACAGTACAGAGCCTGCTTGGGATTCTCTCCTTCTCTCCCTGCCCCTTCCCTGCTCACATGCTCATTCTCTCTCTCTTAAAATAAATAGATAAACTTATAAAAACCCAAAAACATTGGGATGCATGTGCCACTTTGAAACAGCACATATCCTTTGGGTAAATACCTAGTAGTGCAGTTGTTGTGTTGGAGGGTAGTTATATTTTTAGTTTTTTGAGGAACCTCCCTACTGTTTTCCAGAATATCTGACCAGGTTTCATTTCCACCAGCAGTGCAAAAAGGGTTCCTCTTTCTCTGCATCCTCGCCAACATCTGTTGTTGCCTGAGTTGTGAATTTTTGCCATTCTGACTGGTGTGAGGTGGTATCTCATTGTGGTTTTGATTTGTGTTTCCCTGATGATGAGTAATGTTGAGCAATTTTTCATGTGTCTATTAGCTATCTGGATGTCTTCTTTAGAAAAGTGTCTATTCATGTCTTTTGCCTGTTTCGTCCTGGGTTATTTATTTTTTGGGTGTTAAGTTTGATAAGTTCTTTATAGATTTTGGTTACTAACCCTTTATCTTATATGTCATTTGCAAATATCTTCTCCCATTCTGTTGGCTGCTTTTAGTTTTGCTGATTGTTTCCTTCACTGTGCAGAAGCTTTTTATTTTGATGAGGTCCCAATAGTTCATTTTTGCTTTTGTGTCCCTTGCCTCTGGAGATGTGTTGAGTAAGAAGTTGCTGCAGCTGAGGTCAAAGAGGTTTTTGCCTGGTCTCTCCTTCAGGATTTTGATGGCTTCCTGTCTACATTTAGGTCTTTCACCCATTTTGAGTTTATTTTTGTGTATGGTGTAAGAAAGTGGTACAGGATCAATCTTCTGCATGTCGCTGTCCAGTTTTCCCAACACCATTTGCTGAAGAGACTATCTTTATTCCATTGGATATTCTTTCCTGCTTTGTCAAAGATTAGTTGGCCATAAGTGTGTGGTTCATTTCTGGGTTCTCTATTCTGTTCCATTGATCTGTGTGTCTGTTTTTGTGCCAGTACCATACTGTCTTAATCATTACAGCTTTGTAATACATCTTTGAAAAATTTTTTTAAATGTTTATTTGTGTGTGTGTGTGTGTGTGTGAGAGAGAGAGAGAGAGAGAGAGAGAGAGACAGAGACAGAGACAGAGAGAGAGAATGAGTGGGGAGGGGGGCAGAGAGAGAGGATGACACAGAATCTGAAGAGGGCTTCAGGCTCTCAGCTGTCAGCACAGAGCTCGACGTAGGGCTCAAACTCATGAATCACAAGATCATGACATTAACCAAGGTTGGATGCTTAACTGACTGAGCCACCCAGGTGCCCCTGTAATATATCTTTAAAAAAATTTTTTTTTAAAATTTATTATTGACACAGAGAGAAACAGAACATGAGTGGGGAGGGGCAGAGAGAGAGGGAGACACAGAATCTGAAGCAGGCTTCAGGCTCTGAGCTGTCAGCACAGAGCCCGACGCGGGGCTTGAACTCACGAACTGTGAGATCATGACCTGAGCCAAAGTCGGACGCTTAACCGACTGAGCCACCCAGGAGCCCCCCACTGTAATACATCTTTAAGTCTGGAACTGTGATACCTCCAGCTTTTAGGATTGCTTTGGCTATTCAAGATCTTTTCTAGTTCCATACAAATTTTAGGATTATTTGTTCTAGCTCTGTGAAGAATGCTCGTGTTATTTTGATAGGAATTGCATTGATTATGTAGATTGCATATTTTATGGTGCAATTGTAAATGAGATCAATCCTTGATTTCTCTTTCTGCTGTTTCATTATTGGTGTATAGAAATGCAACTGATTTCTGTGCATTGATCTTATATCCTGCCACTTTGCTGAATTCCTGGATCAGTTCTAGCAGTTTTTTGGTGGAATATTTTGGGTTTTCCATATGGAGAATCATGTCGTCTGTGAGGAGTGAAAGTTTGACTTCCTCCTTGCCAGTTTGGGTGTCTTTTATTGGTTTTTGTTGTCTGATTGCTAAGGCTAGGACTTCCAATACTATGTTGAATAACAGTGGTGAGAGTGGTCATTCCTGTCCTGTTCCTGACCTTAGGGGGAAAGCTTTTAGTTTTTCCCATTTGAGGATGATATTAGCAGTGGGTCTTTCATATATGGCTTTTATGATCTCGAGGTATGATCCTTCTATCCCTACTTTCTTGAGGGTTTTTATCAAGAAAGGATGCTGTATTTTGTCATATGCTTTCTCTGCATCTATTGAGAGGATCATGTGGTTCTTGTCCTTTCATTTATTAATGTGATACTAATATCACATTGGTTGATTTGCAGATATTGAACAAGTCCTGCATCCCAGGTATAAATCCCACTTGATCATGGTGAATAATTATTTTAATGTATTGTTGGATCTGGTTGACTAGTATCTTGTTGAGACTGTTTGCATCCATATTCATCAGGGAAATTGGTCTGTAGTTCTCCTTTTTAGTGGGATCTTTGTCTGGTTTTGGAATCTAGGTAATGCTGGCCTTATAGAATGATTTTGGAAGTTTCCTTCCATTTCTATTTTTTGGTACAGCTTTGAGAGAATAGGTGTTAACTCTTCTTTAAATGTTTGATAGAATTCCTCTGGAAAGCCATCTGGCCCTGGACTCTTATTTTTTGGGAGATTTTCATCACAATTCAATTTCTTTACTGATCATGAATCTGTTCAAATTTTTTAGTTCTTTCTATTTCAGTCTTGGTAGTTTATATGTTTCTCGGAATTTTTCCATTTCTTCCAGATTTCCCAATTTGTTGGCATATGATTGTTCATAATATTCTCATATTATTTTTTTTTACTTCTGCAGTGTTCATTGTGATCTCTTCTCTTTCATTCTTGATGTAATATTTTGGGGTCATTTCCTTTTTCTTTTTGATCAAACTAGCTAGGCATTTATCAATTTTGTTAATTCTTCTAAAGAAACTGCTCCTGGTTTCATTGATCTGTTCTACTGTTTCTTTGGTTTTGATAGCATTTTTTTCTGCTCTAATCTTTATTATTTCCTGTCTTATGTTGTTTTTGGGTTTTATTTGCTGTTCTTTTCCCAGCTATTTAAGGTGTAAGGTTAGATTGTGTATCTGAGACCTTTCTTCCTTCTTTAGGAAGGCCTGGATTGCTATGTACTTCCCTCTTATGACCGCCTTTGCTGCATCCCAGAGGTTTGGGTTAATGTTATCATCGTCATTGGCTTCCATGTACTTTTTAATTTCCTCTTTAACTTCTTGGTTAACTCATTCATTCTTTAGTAGATGTTCTTTAATATCCAAGTATTTGTTGTCTTTCCAAATGTTTTCTTGTGGTTGATTTCGAGTTTCATAGTGTTGTGGTATGAAAATATGCATGGTATGATCTCAATCTTTTTGTACCTGTTGAGGGCTGATTTGTGTCCCAATATGTGATCTATTTTGGAGAATGTTCCATGTGCACTCGAGAAGAATGTGTTTTCTGCTGCTTTAGGATGAAATGTTCTGAATATATCTGTTAAGTCCATTCAGTCTAGTGTGTCATTCACAGCCATTGTTTCCTTGTTGATTTTCTGTTTAGATGATCTGTCCATTGCTGTAAGTGGGGTGTTGAAGTCCCCTAAAATGGTATTACTATCAATGAGTTTCCTTATGTTTGTAACTAATAAATTTATATATTTGGGTGTTATCCCATTGAGGGCATAGATGTTTACTATTGTTAGATCTTCTTGGTGGATAGACCCCTTAATTATTGTATAATGTCCTTCTCCATCTCTTGTTACAGTGTTTATTTAAAATCTAGATTCTCTGATATAAGTATGGCTACTCTGGCTTTTTTTTTTTTTTTGGTGACCATTAGCATTATAGAAGGCTCTCCATCCCTTTACTTTTGTTTCTTTTAAAGAAATTTTTAAAAAAATTTTTATTATTTATTTTTGAGAGAGAGAGGCAGAGCATGAGTTGGGGAGGGACAAAAAGGGAGGGAGGCACAGAATCTGAAGCAGCTCTAGGCTCTGAGCTGTCAGCACAGTGTCTGATACAGGGCTCAAACTCACGAACCGCGAGATCATGACCTGAGCCGAAGTTGGACACTTAATCGACTGAGCCACCCAGGTGCCCCTCCATCCCCTTACTTTCAATCTGAAGGTGACATTAGCTCTAAAATGGGTCTCTTGTAAACATATATAAGATCCTTATAGATCCAAGCATTATGAGATCCATATAGAAGGATCTTATTTTCTTATCCATTCTGTTACCCTATGTAAAGTCCATTGACATTTAGAGTGAGTAATGAAAGATATGAACTTGTTGCCATTGTGTTGTCTGTAGAGTTGGAGTTTCTGGTGATGTTCTCTGGGCCTTTCTAGTCTTTGTTGCTTTTGGTCTTTTTTGTTTTATTTCATCTTTTCTCCCCTCAGAGAGTTCCCCTTAAAATTTCGTGCAGGGCTGGTTTAGTGGTCATGAACTCTTTTAGTTTTTGCTTGTCTGGGAAATTTGTTATCTCTCCTTCTATTTTGAATGACAGCCTTGCTGGATAAAGAATTCTGGGCTGCAGATTTTTCTGAATCAGCACGTTGAATATCTTGCCACTCCTTTCTCGCCTGCTAAGTTTCTGTGGATAGGTCTGCTGTGAACCTGATCTGTTTTCCTTTGTAGATTAAGGACTTTTTTTTTTCCCTTGCTGCTTTCATAATTCTTTCTTTGTGTTGTTTGTGAATTTGACTATGCTATGCCTTGTTCATTTCTTTTGTTGAATCCAATGGGAGTTCTCTGTGCTTCCTGGATATAGATGTCTGTCTTTCCCCGGGTTAGGAAAGTTTTCCACTATAATTTACTCAATAAGCCTTCTACCCCTTTTTCTCTCTCTTCATCTTTTGGGACTCCTATGATTCAAAGGTTATTCCTTTTTAATGAGTCACTGAGTTCTCTAATTCTTTTATCATACTCTTTTGCCTTAGTTTCTTTTATGGGTCATTTTAAAGAAAAAAATCATTAAAGCAGTAGGTAGATATATATGTAAATATTTAATGTAAGTATACACATATGTAGGTACAATCATATGTATATAATTTAATAACTAAAATACTAATGTCATGCTTTTTGAATAAATTATGAAATGGTATATATCAATACCATACATGATATTTGAAGTACATACATTTATAGAAGAAGTGATTTATTCATTTTTTGTCTTATATCATGGGAAAAATACTACAGATCATTCCATAATGAGTTTGTCCTTAAATTCATATAAGGAGAACTTTTTTTTAATGATTATTTTTATTTATTTTGAGAGAGAGAGAGAGCATGAGTGGGGCAGGGGCTGAGAGAGAGGGAGAGAAAGAATCCCAAAAAGTCTCTGCACTGTCAGCACAGAGTCTGATGTGGGGCTCAATCCTATGATCTGTGAGATCTTGACTTGAGCCAAAATCAAGAATTGGATGCTTAACTGCCTGATCCACCCAGGTGCCACATTATATAAGAGAATTTACAATGTAGGAACATGGAATCCAAAATAGCATAAGCAATTGTTTTCCAGAAAAGTGATAAAAGTAAGAAGATAGAAATAAAATAATGAATTATCTATTGATTTTACAGTAAAATTGTTGTGTTTATGTTGTTAACCTTAAAAATAAAAGTCAGTCATTTTATCAGAAAGAAAAGTGGGCTTATTTGAGAATAACTGAGACTTGCAGTTTGGATCATGCAAGTTAAGGAATATCTATAGGCAAATCCAACAAACAAATAATGTTATTTTATGGAGAAGAAGGTGGAAATTGGGAAAGGTTGTTTTGAACAAAAGTTCATTAGAGAAAAGCAAGAATTTAGGGTGTTGATGATTTTTCCTTGGCTGTGTTGGCAGTGCTAGTTGATTTATTATAGGAGATGCAATGTACATCTTTCCCTGTTGGGTCCTGTAATTGATGATCTTTTCCTACTCTTTATTCTTTTTTTGGGGTCTGTAATTGAGAATTCTTCCTGTAACTGACATTGAGTGGCATAGGTCCCCCTTCCAGCTGCCTTTTCTGGCATCCACTTCAGTGAGGTTTCCCACTTTTAATTTTCACAATATTTTAGTTATAAATTACAGTCAGATCAATGGTTTTGAATAAAGTATCTTTCTCACAACATCCTTAAATGCTTGTTTCACCTGCTGGTTCCTTAAAGTGTAAATAAATGGATTCAGCATAGGAGCAACAGAGGTATTGAGCATAGGCACACCTTTGGTCAAAGCAACCCCTTCCTTTGCTGATGTTTTCACATACATGAAGATGCAGCTTCCATAAGAGATAGAGACAACTATCATATGAGAGGAACAGGTTGAGAAGGCCTTTTTTCTTTGTTGAGGGATTTTCAGAATTGTTTTAAGGATGTAAGAGCAGGAGAGAATTACTAACATCAAAGTGGACATAAGAGTGAGCACAGCTAAAACAAAGCTCATGAGCTCCAGAGTACTTGTGTCTGTGCAAGAGATTTGCAGTAAAGGAGCAGAATCACAGGTGAAGTGGTCAATGACATTGGAGTCACAGAAATCCAGCTGCAAGCCCATGGTCAATGGTGGGAAGATTACCAAGAAACCAGCCAGCCAAGAACTGACTACAAGCTGGTAGCAGATCTTGTTACTCATGATGGTTGTATAATGTAGAGGTTTGCAAATAGCCACATAACGATCATAGGACATAGAGGCCAGAAGAAAAAATTCTGTTGAGCCAAGGAAGATAAGGAAAAAAAGCTGAGCTGCACAAGCATTATAGGAAATAGATTTGTCTCCAGTTATGATACTGATCAAAAATCTAGGATTACAGACAGAAGTAAATGAAATTTCTAAGAAGGAGAAATTCCTGAGGAAAAAATACATGGGGGTCTTCAGGTGGGAATCCATCAGGGTAAGAATGATGATAGTGAGATTTCCAGTAACACTCAGTACATATGTGAGAAATAGGAAGAAGAAAATTACAACCCGTATTTCTGGATTATCAGTCACACCCAGGAGGATGAAGTCAGTCACTGATGTTCTGTTTTTCATTTCTGGTGGTGATCTATCACAAATCTTATCGGCAAAATTAATACAGACATCAAGAAATCAGTCAGACTAGATTAATGTCTGCACCTATTTTTAAAAATAATGATCGTAATTTCGCAATAAATATCTGGGGGCTTAAAAAATTTTTCTTCTATAAACACATTCTTAATTTTCCTTAATTCTATTATATATTTTCTGTGTTTAATATCAATCTTATTACTCTGAATAATGTCCTCTGATTTATTGCGATGTATTTACTCTGCCTCCATTTTTACAAATGTTGCATGGTAAATATATTGATTGAACATGAGCTCTTCTCATTTTTCATTTTTTTCCTAAAATATAGAGGACATTATATTTTTCTTATGTCATCTTTTCTGAACTTAAAATTCCTACTGCTGATGGAAATTAGTGACCAATCCAACCCTAATTAATACTTTCTAGTGAAAGTTCTAAGTGTTCTTTTTGAGAAGTAGTGAGTACTACCTCTATTAGTTTATTTATTGCCCTTCTCATTGTAAAAACTCAGAAACCAAGTCATTCTAATGTTGCATTATGAACTTTTATTTATATTAAACAATAGTTTATATAAGTAGTATCCATATTTTTTCAAGCCATTATACACTCTATTCCTAGATACTAATTGAGCCTTTGAACTCCAATCTTTATTCTTGATTCTCTAAAAAGAGGTGCCTTTCCAAACCAACAAACAAACTCTTAACTGTAAAGAACAATTGGATGGTTACCAGAGGGCGAAGGAGATGGGGGATGGGTGAAATAAGTCACAGGGATCAAGGAGTGCCCTTGTCATGATGAGCACTGGATGGTGTATGGAATTGTTGGATCACTGTATTGTACACCTGAAACTAATATGACATTATATGTTAACTATATTGGATTTAAAATTATAAAAAAGTGTCTTTATATGAAAATTTAATTAACTTAGTGATTTTTCATTTTATTTCAAAATTTCTAATAATTTTAAAAAATCTAGTTAATAGTTGAACATCAAAAAATATGTTCACAAAATATTGTTAATGAAGTTCAGAAATACTTATATACAGAAATTAGATCCAAATACCTTACATATGTTATTTAGAACTATCTTGGACACCCACACCAGGAATATCCATAAGTCTTTCTAAAATATAAATGTACCAATATAAGGAAAGTATTCCATATTTTGGTTAATTGGTAAAAATTATATTTAAAATATTTGTATATTTCAGTTTATTGATTAAAATATTGAATACATATTATTAAATATATATTATTTATATAAGGTATATATTATATATAATGTATATTAGGTATATATTATATATCATGATATTTACAAAATATTCATATATATATGAGAAAGAAACACACCAAAGGGTAATCAATGCTATGTAATGAATATAAGTTAAAACATAAGATAAACTGAGAATACTTACATATTATTAAAAGATTGATAGCTAGTGTGAAATATGGAATGCAAACTAATATACTCAATTATGTAAATCAAAAGACGAGTGGTAGGCTAATGGAGAAATAACTGTTTTCCCTCTCTTCCTACAAAGCAGTGTATTTCTTCATAAAAACTTTGATGTTTCATCTCAAAATGTCTAATGGAACAATTTTCTCATGTTTTCTCCCACTGTTGTCCCAAATCTGGAATCCTGAAATATTCCACTTGTCATCTTCATACCAAATCTTCAGATAGAAATCATAAAAGGAAAACAACCTAGAATTATTTTTTGATAAGCTATTCTGACATTTCACAGAGGGCCATTTCCATTTATTTTCCTTAGGAAAAAAGTAAACTTAGTACCTTTAATGTGTTTTGCTACAGAAATTCTTTTTTACTTCAGAAATACCCTTTGGGATAAATTCTTAATGACTTTTGGGAAAATAGTAATAGGGCACTGATGAATCATGCACAAGATCAACTTTGGTGGGTATATTTTAATTGGTTTATTGTGGGACTCATGCCCCGGGAGAAGTCTAAGTAAATTATACAGTAGGATGATGACCAGATATCTGGGGTGGGGAGACTTTGCAAAAATAAACCAACATTTTCTAATGTTCATATTCCTATGACCTGTGTATCATTCTTAACACTGTGGAGAATCAGTTCAAAGTATGAAAGGCAAACTGGCAGAGAACTATCAGGAAAAAAGCACTTAGTTGCACTATCTATGAAATAACTTTAGAATTATTGAAGTCTTTTGAGATATATCATTCCAGCTAAAATTTCCTTAGGAAATACTTCTTCCAATTGAGCTAAATAATTAGTTTACATATAAAATTAGGAGCAACTTAAATTTCACCTTTACATTTCTATGTTACTTCCAACATATTACTATAAAACCCAAGATATATTTTATTACATAATGTTGACCAAAACTATTCTTTACTCATGAGCAAATTAAGCACAGTCCATTCCACAGTGAATAAATGTAATGCTAAAAAAATTCTTTGAAACAGTATCTTCCTGTTA
>CM053571.1:56911549-56949398 GCA_028646485.1 Cryptoprocta ferox
TATAAAATTAGGAGCAACTTAAATTTCACCTTTACATTTCTATGTTACTTCCAACATATTACTATAAAACCCAAGATATATTTTATTACATAATGTTGACCAAAACTATTCTTTACTCATGAGCAAATTAAGCACAGTCCATTCCACAGTGAATAAATGTAATGCTAAAAAAATTCTTTGAAACAGTATCTTCCTGTTAAAACATACTATATAAGTGAAAATTAGGATATTTGAATTACCTTTGTATAACTCATAATGGTACTTCACAAACAAATTTAGTTAATAACTGGATTATCAGAGATTTTATCATCATTGTACAGACAAGTATACTTTAAGAAAATATCACAAAATGGACCTTTTCAATTTAAAAGAGTTGTCTTCATGTGATATATATAATTTTAAGGATTTTATACCTAATTAGGAAATCTTCATTTTAAGTAATAGTTAACCATTTGATATTAGCATAAACATTTCCAGCATCATTTTTAATGGCTGAATATGATTTAACTTTATGGATATGCCATGAGGAATCAAGTCCTTTTTGCTGAGCATTTAAAATTTCCCCAGTATGAATAATATTCAAATGCATAGACACATATACATCTTGACATTATTGACCTGTTACCTTTTGAGAGTTAAGTTTCCACAAAAAGAGTTATTGATTATAAATTTGGATACTTAAAATGTTCATACATATTACTCTAGAGTAGTGGTTGTTTATATTTCATACTTTAATAAGAATGGCTATTTTAACACAAACTCATCATGCAAAAGATGAATATCAGTGAAATCTTGGATTGTGAGTAACTTGTTCTGAGAGTGTTCTGCAAGACGAGCAAACATTTCTAATCAATTTTAACTTGATAAACGAGTGATGTCTTGCAGTACAAGTAATATGTGATGTGAACATCACATGGTCACAACTGAGCCAATGGTTCTTGAAATTGGCTTTGATATATGAGTGCTTTGTATTGCAAGCATGCTTCTGGAACGACTTATGCTCCCAAACCAAGGTTTTACTGTACTTTCAACTCTTACCAATGTGATAGAGAATAAAATGACACAGCCCACCACCTCTTTAGGATGAAGATTTTATATATACCTATACATATACTTAAACATAACATTGTGAAAATCATCCTGCAAATCCACATCTGGGTGTATATCCACGAGAATTGAAATCAGAATTTCAAAGAGATATGTTTATTGCAGCCTTATTTACAAAAGCCAAAGTACAGAAACAACCTAAATGCCCACTGATAGATGAATGGATAAAGAAAATGTGGTGTCCACATACAATGGAGGAGTATTCAGACTTAAAAAGGAAGGACATTTTGACACATAGTGCAATATCAATGATGCTTGAAGATATTATGCTAATTTTAATAAGCCAGTCATACAAGGACAAATATTGTATAATTCCACTTACAATGAAGTACCTAGACTGGTCAAAATCATAGAAATAGAGTGGAATGGTGGTTGTCAGGGGCAGCAGGGAGGATATCTGTGGTACAACACCGTGCTTATAGTTGACGATACTGTATTGTGCACTTGAACATTTGTTAAGAGAGTAGGGGCATTCCAGTAATTCCTTCCATAGTTAAAACACATGTTCAGATTATCTGTTGCTCTATGCATAGTTGCTAAGTAAAATTATATCCTAACAATTTAAAAATAGGAATGTTTTCATATAATTGCACGTAGTACCATAATTGCATCAATATCATGTAAATATATGATTGTACTATTTTGTCAGTATTTAGGATATTGCAATCTTAAAATATTTGTCTCACATTTTTAGGATATTAGAAGTGCAGAGGTTTTTTATTTTAATTCTCATTTGTATCACCTTACAGTTTATTTTTTATTAATTTCCATATCATCTTTATTTTCTTTGGTTTTCCACATATTGCATTTTGTATTTTTAGGTCAGGGTCCTGAATGTCATGTAATTCGAATATTTTTGCTCCTTCTAATTAAAGAGCATGAGCTACTTAGAGTGATTATTTGAAAACAGCAAAACCAAGTGGTTTGTCTTTGAAGTCCCCTTATTTATCTGAGTACCAATAAAATTGTGTTCTCTGGTTCTTTTTTAAAGTTTATGTATTTTGAGAGAGACAGAGAGAGTGTGAACAGGAGAGGGGAGAGAGAGAGGGAGAATCTCAAGCAGACCCTGCACTGTCAGCCCAGAGCCTGACATGGGACTCTAACTCATATCCGTGACATTATGACCTGAGCTGAAATCAAGAGCCAGATGCTCAAACGACTGAGCCATCCCAGTGCCCCTGAGGCACCCAGGCACCCCTGTGTTCTCTGATCTTTATGTGCGTGTTAAATAGGTGTGTACAAATCCTGCATTGATTTTCAGTAACTTCATGGATTGATTTTTATGATGTTCTACCTCTGCCTATTTTCTGATTATATGATATTTTAAATAATTAATTAATTAGGATCACTTCATGTAGTATAAAAGCAGGCACTCCTAATAACCCAGTTTATAGTACTCAAGGGTGGAGATCACCCTTCCCAACAGCTGCAGCTTCTCACAATCTGTTTATTGTTTAACAGGAGCTGTATACTCTGAAAAGACATAGGTAAATATTTCTGATAGAGCAGACCTGACAACTTGAAAGAAACCATTTTCGCAGTAGAAGATAACTGCTTATCAGCTTTTTATTTCCTTATACAGATTTTGAGTATCCAATTCAATAGCATAAGGGAACAAGAGTGGGGAGGAGACAAAGTTCATTGCTAGAAATAATCATAAAGGATAGTTTTCTAAGCCTTGAAGTTAGGTTCCATTCCATCCATTACCTGTGGATTGCTGTGCATTTTATTTCTGATCATTTCTTTTTAAGTAGAATTTGGAGAGGTAATCTGGATCTTGCTACTTATCTTTTGAAAGTAAAGAACAGTGTTTATTTAGAGCCATACCTCACAGTCTCCCTATGTTTGACAAGTGTGAAACAGATGACTATACAGGAAAGACAACAGGTAGAGAATCTAGACAAATATGTTTGAATAAAGAAAAATGAAATAAAAAGGAGCTATAAAATGACTGAAATCTTTGAGCATCTTGTTTAGTTTGAATACTACTCTCCTTTTCTTAAAGTATTTCATTATGTTTCCCCACAGTATTTGTCATTTACTCAAGTACTAGGAAATTTACTTTTCTATTATGTTTCCGGTTCAATGTGTGTGTCCCTTTCACTATAAGTAAGTGCCACAATGACAAGAACTTTTTATACCCTTGTGTATACCTACCACCTAGAACAATGATTCATAATTTGTGTGCTGTTTATTTGCAGTCAGCTACAGATTTCATAATTATTAGTGCTTGTTTGATAACATTTTTTTGGTGAAGTCCTTAAAGGCCTGTTTTACCTGCTGGTTCCTTAGAGTGTAGATAAAGGGATTCAGCATGGGAGCAACAGAGGTATTAAGTACTGCTATACCTTTGCTCAAAGCCACACCTTCTTTCACAGATGTTTTTACATACATGAAAATACAACTCCCATAAGAAATGGAAACCACAATAATATGGGAGGAACAAGTGGAAAAGGCCTTTTTCTTTTCCTGAGCAGAAGGGATCTTCAGAATTGTTCTAAGGATGAGTGTATAAGAGAGAATCACCAAGGCCAAAGTTACCACGAGTGTGAATACTGCTAAGAAAAACCCCAGGAGCTCAAGGGATGTTGTGTCTGTGCAAGCAATGAGCAGCATAGGAGAAGAGTCACAAGTAAAGTGGTCAATAATATTGGAGTCACAGAAATCCAGCTGGAGGCCCATAATCACTGGGGGGAAGATAATAAGGAAACCAGCCACCCAGGAACTGATTACGAGCTGGTTGCAGACTTTGTTATTCATGATAGTTGTGTAACGTAGAGGTTTGCAGATTGCCACATAGCGATCATAGGACATTACAACCAGGAGAAAAAACTCTGCAGATCCGAGAAGTATTAAAAAAAAAACTTGTGTCATGCAAGCATTATAGGAAATGGTTGTGTCTCCTGTAGCAATGATGATCAGAAACCTAGGAATACAGAGTGTTGTGAATGAAATTTCTAAGAAAGAGAAATTCCTGAGGAAGAAATACATGGGAGTCTTCAAACGAACATCTACTAGTGTTAACATGATGATGGTCATGTTTCCACTTACACTCAATAAGTAGGTGAACAACATAAAGAAGAATATCAGAGTTTGTAACTCTGGGTCATCTGTAAGTCCCAGAAGAATGAATTCTTTAACTGATGTCTTATTTGGCATGACTAAACTCTGAACTCGGTAGACCTGTAGATAAAAAAAAAAAGAGTTGAAGTCAGCCCTTGATAATTTCAAATATATTTGTAGTGCACTCACTCTGCACAAAGAACAATACGACATGCATTAACAAGAAGTGACAAAATAATTATCTATCATAAGTGCAAATTCATATCAGAATTAGTTTCGCAGAGAAAAATTAATCTGTGTTTTATTTCGAAAACTTAGATTTTAATCTCAGTTTTGATCATTTCCAGCTATATATTTTAATTACTTATTAAAAATAAAGTCTTTTTATAGACATAAAAAAGGGTAATAATGATAAATACTTAACTAATTTCACTGTGGAAGTAATTCATTTGGGAAGATTAAACAAGTTCTTGAAATATTAAGTATTTTTGAAAATAATGCCCATAAAATTCTGTAGCTGATTTTGCCATTGGGAAACTTATTTTTGAGTCAGAATGCAAAATTTTTCTAGATAAGTCTTGGTTTATATTCATAGTAAAAAAATGAAAAAGAAAATACTGTATTTATTGGCAATTCATTGAAATCCATTCCTTTTAGCCTTTTTGTAAAATCGACCCTATTTTCTCCTCTTTGACTAATGTTGGCACAATGAGAACTCTTATTAATAAAGAAAGTCATAGTGTAAAAGGCTCTTTAATTGGACTTCTTTAATATAGTCAATCATATGAAAGAAATCAGATTACTCCCGCTAAGATGAAATAATTACTTCAGAAAGTTCTCACCTGAAAGCTTTTATCAAGTTCTGGTTTCAAAAATAGTAATCTGATAACTGTCCTGCTTATTAAACTGTAGTTTTCAAGGATGTGATAGAGAAAGGAATATATTGGAAAGAAGATATTAACAGTGATGATCATAATAATTAATCATATAACAAATCTATATGTTTTATTATTGATTATTATTATTGTTATTATCATTAGTATTAATATTATGGCAAAGATCTAAACAGCCTTTATCTTGTGCCCCAATGTGCTTCTGGTAGGTCTTATTAAGAAATTCACTTTGCAGATAAGGAAACTGAGGCACAGAGTGGCTATGTAACTTGCTCAAGATCACATGAACAGTATATGTAGATAGGTTACCATCCATGTCTGTCTTTGACTGCACCATTCCTAGTGCTTCATACAGGCTCTGATTCAATTTTGTTTGATGAATTAAAGAACAAATTAATGATTGAATAATCTATATGAATCCCAGATAAAATGTGGCCTCAAAAATCCAAAGATTTCTTTAGCTATATGGCTTTAGTTATGCATTCATGCATCAATTATTCTGAATTAGTCAATCCTGACAGATAAATAGACCACTAGCAATGTATGTCAACCAAACGGGAACTTTGGGCAATGAGAGTTTTGTTATCCCAGTGAGATATATACTTAATATCATAAAATATATTAACCTGCAGTACACCATGGTGAGCTGCTATAAGAACAGCAGTATCCCCTTATCTCTAGTTTTGCTTTCCATGTTCTCAGTTACCCACATTCAACTGTCTGCAAGCAGATGGCCCTCCTTCCCACCTATCATCAGAAGGTCAACAGATATTTTGAGAGAGGGATAATATTCACATAATTTTTATTACATTATATTGTTATAATTGTTTTCTTTTATTGTTATCAATCACTTACTATTCTTAATTTATAAATTAAACATTACCATAGGTATGTATATATTGGAAAAAACATCATATGTAGGATTCAGTACTATTCATAGTTTCAGGCATCCACTGAGGGTCTCAGAATGTATCCCCTGCAAATAAGGGGGGAGGTAATATGCTAGAAAAAAGAGAAACCAGGTTGGTGATAATGGGGTAACCTATGCAGATAGTCTGATTTAATAACAGATTCAAAGTGTGAGATGTCAGGAATGTGCAGATGACATTAACATGGGGTAATGCATCCTGTGGCTGGTATGACTATAGTTGGTCATATGAGATTAGATCTGGCTAAAAAGAAAATGCTACCCAACTCTCTCCTGAGCAAGTGTGATACATTTATGAGCTCAGCTGTGACAAATTTAGGAAGCTATAGGAAGAGAAAATCATGCAAGAATTAGCAAAATGCCTTTAGGACACATTTCAGAGAGAGTATTTGGTGGAGTTCTATGCTTTAGAAATATAAATTAACAATGTAGATGAAGAGGAAACATACTCACTTTATGATAGTCCTTGATGGATCCCAGTCATAGTTTAAATTTGAGTATTTTTCTGATTTTGTGTAATAAGAGAAGCATGATATTTTAGGTAGAAAAGGGTTCCTTCATTTTTATACGTTTTATAAACCTAATTCACATTTGTACACTCACTATTTAAAATTTAAGCATTTTGTTCAGATTTTCTTAAACCATGCATTTTTCAATAAAATATCCAATCTGTGAAGATGAGAAAATCCAGTGAGTATACTTTCAAAAATATTTTGTTTTGGAATTTAAATGTCATGTGTTTCATGAGTTTCCTGATACAACTCAGTGATATAGATTTTCCAGAAAGCTTTTCTCCAAAAGAAGCCAACACATTTTATGTATTTTTGCGTATATAACATTATAGGAGCGTTTGTTTTTGAGGGAAACCTAACAGAAACCTCTCTGGAGACATAAAAACTAGGGCATCTAAAATGCAATTAATTTTGGAAATACTTTTTAATTCGCTTCCCTTGGTAGTCATTATGTAATGTAGGAATATAGAATTTTACCTATAATATTAGGCTTTGCATAAAGCAAAAGGAAATACTTATGAAAAAATTATCTGTCTTGATTATTTCATTGATTTTTATTTTTTTAAAGCTTATTTATTTTGAGAGCGAGAGAGAGAGAGAGAGAGCGCACTCATTAGCATGGGAGGGGCAGAGAGAGAGGAAAAAAGATGATCCCAAGCAGGCTCTGTGCTGTTAGTGCTGAACCTGATATGGGGCTTGATCCCACAAACTGTGAAATCATGATCTAAGCCACAATCAAGAGTTGGACACTTAACCAACTGAGCCACCAGGTGCCCCTTGATTAAATTTTAAATTATCCTGTGATTATTATTTTAAAAGAAAAGTAATTCTCAGTGCCTCTTTTATAAATTTCAATTAGAAAACATGAATTATAAAGTATGAACTAATTGGGACCTAGAAAAACCCCCAGCATAGGTGATTCTATCATACAAACAAGGATGAAGTGTATTTGGGTTTTGTTTTTTTTTTTTACTATAGTTGGGGTTCTCCCTTGGGGAAGGCCATGCATTTTTAGTTGAGTGATTTAGCAAATTATTAGATTTTTTAAAGATAAAATACTTGCATACTTGGATTTAGACAGAATAGATAAAATATGGGACCCAATAATGGATAATCGAGATTTCGATTAATGGTGTCCTGGGAATATCAGACCATGTGGTCTATGCTCTACTATGAATTCAAACTAAAACAATCATTGTTACTTTGCATTTATAGGGTTGGAAGTAATGATTATGGTAAACAGTACTCTCCTATCAAGCAATGGTAAAGATAAAATAAAACCTAAGAGACTATCTGGAGATATTGTCTCACTCTTATACCAGTATCAGCCAGGAAAACCTTGACCTTTTGAGAAGTGGATATACTCAGTGATACTTAACTGAATTTGAATTTCTTTGCTTTCGTTTTTTCTCTTCTTCTTAAATTTAGTGACATTTAATAATAGGGGGTACAAAATTGAATGTCTGATAAAATTCCACTTGGAAAGAGTACTTTTTTCCGTTAACTTAAAGTCAGTGCTTCATGAATGATTCATACAAGAAAAAGAAGAACACATATGAAAAAATCTCCTTGACATTGGTCTTTAAAATGATTTTTTGAATATGACACCAAAAGCATAAGCAACAAAAACAAAAATAAAGAAATGGGACTATGCCAAATTAAAAAGCTTCTGCATTGCAAAAGAAGAGATCACCAAAATGAAAAGAATGGGAGAAAATATTTGTAAACCATATATCTGATAAGGAGTTAGTATCTGAAATATGTAAAAAACTTGTACAACTTAATAGGAAACAAACAATTCAATTAAAAACAGGCAGAGAAAGGGTGCCTGGGTAGCTCAGTCAGTTAAGCATCTGGCTCGAAACAAACAATTCAATTAAAAACAGGCAGAGAAAGGGTGCCTGGGTAGCTCAGTCAGTTAAGCATCTGGCTCTTGATGTCAGCCCAGGTCTTGATCTTAGGGTCATGAGTTCAAGCCCTGCCTTGGGCTCAGTGCTGGGCATGAAGACTATTAAAAAAAAAAAAGATTAAAGAATAAATACAAAAAAGCAGAGGAATTGTATGGATATTTTTCAAAAGAGGAAGACCTACACATAGTCAACAAGTACATGAAAAGGTGCTCAACAGTACCAATCCCAGGAAAATACAAATCAAAACTGCAATTGGGTCACCTCATATTTGTTAGAATAGCTATTTTCAAAAAGACAAGAAATAACAAGTGTTGGAAAGGATGTAGAGAAAAGGGAACAGTTGTGCACTATGGTGGGAATGTAAATTGGTGCAACCACTAAGGAAAACCAAATGGAGGGTATTCAAAAAACTAAAAATAGAACTATTATATAATCTAGCATTTTTACTTTGGGGTATTTATCTGAAGGAAATGAAAACATTAGCTTGAAAAGACATCTGTACCTCCATATTTACTGCAGCACTATTTGTAATAGCCAAGACATAGTAATGACCTAAATGGATGGATGAATGGATAAAGAAGATGAGATGTGATGTATGTATGTATGCATGTATGCTTCTATCTATCATCTATCTATCTATCTATCTATCTATCTAGAATGGAACATTATCCACGTAAAAAAGAATCTTGCCATTTGCAACAACATGGATGGACCTTGAGGGCATTATGCAAATAATAAGTCAGTCAGAGAAAGACACATACAGTACGATCTCACATATATGTGGGAATCTAAACTACAAAACAAAACAAAACAAACTCATAGATATAGAGAAGAGGTTGATGATTGCCAGTGGTAAGGGAGGGAGGTGTGGGTGATGGGTGAAGGTGATCAAAAGGTACACACTCCCAGCTATAAGATAGGTAAGTCCTGGGGATATAATGTATAGCATAGTGACTATAGTAGCTGAACCAACAACCATTGTAGCTAATGGTTCTATCCTCAGTCACAGTGGTAACGAGGAATCTGAAATGCAGACAGACATGAGTGATATTTTTAGAAATGAGAAATTCTGAGAGAAGAAATACATTGTAGTCTGCATGTGGGAATCTCAAAGTGTGAGTCTGGTAATAATCTGGCTCCCAATCACACTTAGCATGTACGTGACAAGAAGAAATATGGAAAGGACAACTTGTCATTCTGGGTCATTTGTCAATCCAAGAGGAAGAAACTGTTACTTCTGTGTAATTTCTTATTATTGTCTTTCCTTATTAATGTATTCTTTATTTTAGCTGTAAATTCGGTGATGAAATAAGAAAGCCATGACACCAGTAAACAAAATATACACACAGTTAAAAATATCATTGTTGCCTTTTCCTTTTAGAGAAAAATGATTTTATGGAATACAGAAACTATTTTTAAAAACTATGTTATTTATTACATGCTGTATTAATTTACTATTCCCACATTCCCTGCCTTGTAGTCTCCTATATTTTAGTGTAGATCTCTTCTGAAAAGAAATAGAGAGGAAAACCTCTGAGATTGAAACATTTTCAAAAAATTTCTGAATATTTTAATACCTTTGATTTTTTATTTTGCTTTTCCTTATTATTTCTTGTTTTGCATAATCATTTGTTACCCCTTCCCCATTCAAATTTTTATAATTGTGGAATGAAATCAGTTGTTCACCTGACAGAATAATCTGTCCATGAAGAGGTAACAAGTATTGGCAAGGAGGTGGAGGAAAGGGAAAATTTGTGTACTGTTGGTGGGAATGCAGATTGGTGTATCCACTATGGAAGACAGTGTGAAGGGTCCTCAAAAAGTTAAAAACAGAAATACCATATGATCCATTAATCCTACTACTGAGTATTTAACAAAAAAACAAAAACATGATTTCAGAAAGATATACAAACCCCTGTGTTTACTGCTGCATTATTTACAATAGCCAAGATATAGAAGTAATTCAAGTGTTCACCAAAAGATGAATGGATAAAGAAGATTGGTATACACACACACACACACACACACACACACACACACGGATACATACACAGTGGAATATTACTCAGCAATAAAAAATGAAATCTTGCCATTTCTGACAATATGGTTATCATAATGAATATTATGCTAAGTGAATTAAATCAGACCGAGAAAGACAAATACCACATGATTCTGCTCATAGGTGAAATCTAAAACACACACACACACACACACACACACATGCACACACACACGAATAAACAAACAGAAAAGCAGAATGAGAGCTAGAAAGTATGTAGAACAAACTGATCATTACCTGAAGGAAAGGGGGTGGATGGTTGGGGGAAAATGGGTGAAGTGGAGAAGGAGATACATAGATATAGACTTTCGGTTATAGGATGAATGAGTCATGGGAATAAAAGCAAAAGGAATACAATTAATGATATTGTAATAGCTGTGTAACAGCTGGTAGCTATACTTGTGGTGAACATAGCATAATTATGAACTTGTCAAATCACTATGTTATACACCTGAAACTAGTGTAACATTGTGTGTCCACTCTACTCAAAGAAAAAATTTGATTAAAAAGTAATTATCAAAACAAAAAATATAGAAATAAAATATTATAGATATAATTTACCTATTACATATTTAAACATCTTTTTCTGTAGTAAACAAACAGCATACCTTAATACATGCTAACGTCTCTCACAAACAAACAAATCTCCCTAGGGCTGATTCTATATCTCACACACCTCTGCTTTGAAGAAATGCAAGTAGAGTAATGTTAACTCTCTTATGGAGACATAAGTTTACCAAAAACCGTGAAAGGAAATGTTATGTATGTGTGTACGTATGTATGTATCTATCTACCTAAACATCTATCTTTCTTTCTATCTATCTTCTATCTGTCATCTATCTATCATCATCATCTATCATCTATCTATCATCTATTGACTATCTATCATCTGTCTGTATATGTTATGGGAAAGATAAATATTCCTGAGAAGAGAAATGCTCAAGTTTATTCAATAAAATGGCAACAAGAAAGTTGTAGAAACTATTATTCTATTCAAGTTTTTATTTAAATTCCAGTTAATTAACATAGTGTGATATTACTTTCAGGTGCAGAGTTTAATGATTCATCACTTACATACAACAGCCAGTGCTCATCACCAGTGCCTTCCTTAATACCCATCATCTTTTTAATCATCTCCCCACCTACCTTCCCTCTGGTAACCATCAGTTTATTCTCTATAGTTAAGAGTCTGTTTCTTGGTTTGCCTCTCTTCCACCCCCCCACCCATGTTCATTTGTTTTGTTTCTTAAATTCTACATGAGTGTAATCTATGGTATTTGTCTTTCTCTGACTGATTCTTTTGCTTAGCATAATACTCTCTAGCTCCATCCACATTATTGCAAATGGCAAGTTTTCATTCTTTTTTATAGCTGAGTAATATTCCATTGTATATATATACCGCTTCTTCCTTATCCATTCATCGGTTGATGGACATTTGGGCTCTCTACATAATTTGGCTATTGTCGATAATGCTGCTCTAAACATCAGGGTGCATATATCCCTTTGAATTAGTAATTTTGTATCCTTAAGAAACCATTATTCTAGATTTATGGAAAAGCTTAAAAAAGAGTACATATTATTGAGCATTTATGGAACTTTTCTATATTCTGACTTCTCCCTGCTAGTATACATTCAAAGTAATTATAACTCAGAAAGGCAGAATAGTTCAGTAACTAAACAATGTGGTTTTGAATCCTGGTTCAGCTCCCTGAAAACACATTCTTTAAGATGTGTGTATGAGAGAGCTTCACTGTTGGCTCAGCAATAGAAGTATTCCTCCGGGACTAACTTGATATAATTATACTTGACTCTGTAAGATAGAGAATTGTTGATCAGTGCCCTTCAAAATTATGTTAAAACCTGTGAGCTGGTCATAAATAAAGAAAGGGTGATGTCTCTGGAATTTAAATTCTCTTTCATTGATAAGGAATTAACAGACATGTCTGAATAAGAGGGAGATGTAGCTCCTTTGTTGTAGCGTGGAGATCATCATGCTCCTTAGTTTCCTCCAGTCTGTGAAAGTTCCTAAGTCTCTCCTTGTTTTTCATGACCTTAATGTATTTGAAGAGTACGGATCAGTTATTTTGTAGAATGTCTCCCAAATTTGTTTGACTAATGTTTTCTCATGTTTATGTTGTGGAGAATGCCATAGAGGTGGTATGCCCTTTTTAGTGTATTGTATCAGGGAGTATATGATATCTACATCTTCTTATTGATGTTAACTTTGTTAACTTGGTTAAAGAGTGTTTTCCAGTTCTATCTACATGAAGTTCTCCTTTGAAATTATTAAGTATTTTGGTGGAGATACTTTGATATGTGTTGCTGTGGGTTATAAGTTGTGGCAGAGGGATAGCATTCTATAATTTTATGATTAAATTTCAGTCTTTTAGTAGGCCTGTGTTTTTTGCTTTCATAAGTGTTTCTCATAAAAATATTTTCCCTTGGCATATAGGGCTTTGTGTGAAGAATATTCTGGGATTATTTCAGAATAGTTACTCTCCCCTCTCCTTGCATGAGTCAGGGGGAGATCTTTCATGGCTTTTCAACTTGAGACACTAGTGGGATTAGTTGGAGGCAAAACCAAAACAAGTGTGGGGACCGCTTTTCACAAAGATCTTCAGTATCTTCTAATTCTCACGGTGGTAAGCACTCAATCTCCAGCAATTTGCCAAAATTACTATTAGTGGTCCTACCCACATATGGTTCCAGTGACTTATGTTCCATGAAAGTAGATCTCAACTGTGACTCTGGATTTTCTTGTCTCTTCAGATTTCAGTGTGCCGTTTCTCTGCCATTTCACTTCTACAATGGTTAAAGTTCCAGTAAGTTATTGACTTTGGTAAGGCAAAAGTGATGACTTTCAAACTCTAAGTGATAGAGCTGAAACAGGAAGTCCATAGGATTTTCTGTAAAGGTGCTTAGTTGTCTGCATAAATAAAATCAGTTTTGCTTCTTCCTATTTAATATGAATGCTTTCTTCCTTCTTTTATTTTACTTTATTACACAAATTAGAATCTACAGTACTATATTTAGTAGATGTAGTAAGAGTGACCATAATGGTCTTACTAATTTTCTTAAGATGAGATCATTCAGACTTTCACAATGAAGTGAAATTCTTTTTTTCTCTTTCTTGTTTCTTTTCTCTTCTTTCTTCTTCTTTTTAAATATATTTTGGATGTCCTTTGGTATTTGTCACTCATTAGATCTACTCGCTGAGAGTTTTTTTTTTTTTATGTTGTAATATTAGTTTAAGTATACAATTTAATGATTCAATACTTATATACAACACCCAGTGCTCATCACAACAAGTACACTCTAAGAGTTTTTATTAGATATGCATACTGAGCATTTCAATTGTTCTTCTGCAACTATTAAGATAAACTCCACTTGACCAAAATTAATTAAACTTTTTATATATTGCTAGGTTTATTTGCTATTTATTTTTGAATATTTACAACTTACCCATACATGAGATTAGTTTCCATATTTCCCTATAATGTCTATTTTCTGATGTTGCTCTTAGGATAGTTTTATTTTCATAGGATGAGTGGGAAAGTATTCCCTACTGAAATATATTCTGGGAGAGCTGTGTACAATTATTAGTATTGCTTCCTTAAATATTTTGAGGAAATCACTGGTGATTGTGGACTTTTCTTTATGGAATATTTATTTTCTTTTTAAATGTTTATTTTTGAGAGAGAGAGAGAGACAGAGAGAGAGAGAGAGAGAGAATGAGCAGGGGAGGGGCAGAGAGAGAGGGAGACAGAATCTGAAGCAGCCTTTAGGCTCTGAGCTGTCAGCACAGAGCCTGACACAGGGCTCAAACTGCAAGACCATGACCTGAGCCGAAGTTGAAAGCTTACCTGAGTGAGCCACTCAGGTGCCCCATCTTTGTGGAATATTTCTTAATTATAAGTTCAATTTCTACCACAGATATAGACCTATTATATCTTTTTTCCCCCTTGACTGACATTTTTTGTTCTTGTCTTTCAAGGGATTTTCCATTTCATTTATGTTTTTTGATTAATTGACTTAAATTTGTTCAAAAATCTCCATGTTATTTGTTCACTAAGAATATCTGATACTGATCTTCTCTGATAATGGTAATTTGTATCTTCTCTGTATTTTTTCTCTTTACTCTGGCTACAAATTTATCAATTTTGATGATTTTTTTGGAAATCTTATTTGGTTTTATGGATATTTTCTTATTTTTGTGTTTTCTATTTCACTGATTTCCACATTGATCTTTATTATTCCTATTCATCTGGCTACTCTGATTTAAATTTTCTCCACTATTTTGATAGTTGATTGAAGTGGATACTGAAGTTATTGATCTGAGAATCTTCTCTAATTTTAGAGTCTTTTTAAAAAAAATGTTTTATTTATTTTTGAGACAGAGAGAGACAGCGTGAGCAGGGGAGGGTCAGAGAGAGAGGGAGACACAGAATCTGAAGAAAGGCTCCAGGCTCTGAGCTGTCAGCACAGAGCCCAATTCGGGGCTCAAACCCACGAACCACGAGATCAAACCTGAGCCAAAGCCAGACACTCAACCAACTGAGCCACCCAGGCACCCCTAATTTTATAGTCTTAAGTTTCTTTTTAAGTAATGCTTTAGCTGGATCCCACAAATTTTGTTATCTTATAATTTTGTTTACATGGCATTTTAATTTTCTTTGATTCCCTTCAACCCATGGATTATATATATGTTATTATGTTTCCAAATAATAGTGGATTTTCCAGATATCTTTCCAATATTGATTTCCTAGTTAATTACACAGTGTTCAATAAACATACTATGCATGACTTGAATATTATAAACTTATTATGACTTTCTTTGTCACTCAGATTATGATCTATCATGATAATGTTTTGTGTAATACTGGAAAGAATATTCTGTTGATGTTGGATGGAGTATTCTGAAAATGTCAATTCGGTCAGTTTCATTGATAAGGTTGTTCAAGCTTTCCATATCCTTCAACCTTTTCTATCAATTATTGAGTGTATAGAAACTTCTGACTATAATTGTGCATTTGAGTGCTGCAGGGTTAAGTTCAACTGTATTTGTCACACTGTGGCTGATTTGTAAACTTAGATTCGTTATGGAGATGATCTTGGTAAAAATCGATGAAATCATTCTGTGAAAATCAACTGGTTACATAGGGTTTCCAATGAAGTTCATTGTATGCTTCATTATTATTTGTAAATTATATTAGTAAAGTTTATAATGTGTCTGTGTATTTTTATCTAGTAATTGGTTTTAAGTACCAACACACTAGTTCTATCTGCCCATATGCATTGAAGGATCTGGACTGTATTGAGCACCACACTGATTGAGTTATATCTGCATCAATAGATGCAAATTAAGCATTTAGATTTACATAGAATCTCTAAAGCAACACTGGAAAACTGAAAAGCTTTGTAAAACAAAGAGAGAAACAAGAATATATTTGGAATAGCTGGATAATTCACATCTATGATGCCTAAGAAGAGAGGCCACTGTGTTTTCCAAGTCTAACTAAAGTTACTATCAAATTGAGTAAAACACTTTTTACAACCAGATGTATGACATGTTTTTGTTGAGACACAATTGTAAATATTGTACATATGTTTTAGACATTCCTACTTTCAGACAGAATTTAATTTTCACCTGTTTTTGATTATGTGTAAGCCTGTTTCTATAAACACTTATTAGAAGAACTCATTCTTTTTACGGTGAGAAAAGGGAACCTAAGCACTGAGAATTCAAATAAACAGTAAGAACAAATGTTCTGATGGTATGTTAAATGATTTCATGTGTTCATGGATTGCTTGAGGAAGAACACAGACAAATATTAACTTCAGTTTTATTCTTATAAGTATAAAGCAATAATTAAAAACATAGGAAAGATTTATGTCAAGGTTTGGATAGTGCAAACAGGCTTAAATCCATACCCTCCAGTGTCCGCAAAAATTCTGAAAGAGAGATGTATTTTTATATTTTTATTTTTAAATTATTATTATTTTTAATTATTATTTTTAAGGTCTTTTTATTTTTGAGAGAAACAAGGAAACAGAGCACAAGCAAGGGAAGGGCAGAGAGAGAGGGAGACACAGAACTAAAGCAGGCTTCAGGCTCTGAGCTGTCATCACAGAGCCCTGATGTGGGGCTGGAACCACAGTGAGATCATGACCTGAGGCAAAGTTGGATGCTTAATGTACTTAGCCATGCAAGCACCCCTATATATATATATTTTTAAAGAATGAAACCATATGAACACTGGAAAACATGTTAGGGTACCATTATTGTGCCAGAAATTTTGAGAATTACCTGAGAGAAATAAAGCATATGGTTTGAATTAAAGAGAGAGAAAGAGAGAGAGAGAGAGAGAGAGAGAACATCGGATCATAGGAAACCAAAGGCATACCTGAATCTTTCTAAGAGAGCCTCAGATAAGCTCCAGGCTCAGCATTAGCAAATTAAAAGAACATAATGGACTGTGGAACAATCATCAGGGTAGTTCATTCAAGATGCTTTGTGATGAAAATATTGAGATCTTACCGAAATGGCAATGCCATACTTCCAGTAACTTTCGAATTTAGTCCAGAAAGGGCATTAAACAAGATCTGTCATAATATGAAAAAATAAAATTCACAATGAAGATGTAACACCTATGCCCCACACAGCATAGATCAACATTTATAATATTAAAACCTTATGAGATACGAGGAGAAATAATAGCACACTAGAGGTAGAAGACTTTACCTCACAGATGAAATTATTTTAATACTCAATGCTTATGCACTGGGAGAAATAACTTTTTAGAATTGCTTAGGGATGACTGGGTGGCTCAGTCTGTTAAACATCCAACTCCTGACTTGAATTCAGGTCATGATCTCAGGGTTGGCAAGATTGAGCCACATGACAGGCTCTGTGCTGACAGTTGGAAGCCTGCTTGGGATTCTGTCTCTCCTTCTCTCTCTGCCCCACCCCAACAAGTACAAGAATGCTCCCACAGGCGGCACTCTCTTTCTCTCTCTCTCAAAAAAAGAATTGGTTAGAATTTTATTTAGCATTTGATTGGTGTGCAAAGGGAAAGTTCTTCAATGATTGTTAAAACTAAATTCTGGCATAGTTAAATGTTTTTCACATTTAGTGACATCAAATCATTTATCCTCAGAAAGTTTTCAGGGCATGTAAATGTGAAAAGATAGTTGAACCACATAAGGTCAAAATAGGATAAATGGAGAACAAAAGCTGAAGGAAAGGAAGTTGAATATAGTAGTGGGTAGAGGAATATAACAAAGTTAATATTATGTTAGTAAAAAGATTCCATTTAACGTTCAAGTCATGAATTTCTTTATGATTAAAATTTATTTGAGAAGCATTTGTTGACTAAGTTCTTAAAGGACTGCCTTACCTGCTGGTTCCTTAGGGAATAAATAAAAGGATTTAGCATTGGGGCAACAGAAGTATTGAGCACTGCTATACCCTTGGTCAAAGCCACTCCTTCTTTTGCTGAAGTTTTGATGTACATGAAAATGCAACTTCCATAAGAAATGGAAACAACAATCATGTGTGAGGAACAAGTGGAAAAGGCCTTTTTCCTTTGCTCAGCCGAGGGGAGTCTCAGAATTGTTTTAAGGATGCATACATAGGAAAGAATCACTAATATTAAGGTCACCATGAGTGTGAATACAGCTAGGATGAATCCCAGGAGCTCTAGGAATGCTGTGTCTGTGCAGGAGATCATCAGCATAGGAGAAGAGTCACAGGTGAAATGGTCAATGATGTTGGAGTCACAGAAATCCAGTTGAAGCCCCATCATGACAGGAGGAAAGATAATGAGAAATCCGGCCAGCCAAGAGCTAATTACAAGCTGGTTGCAAATTCTGCTGTTCATTATTGTTGTGTAATGCAATGGCTTACAGATAGCTACATACCGATCATAAGACATTGCCGTCAAAAGAAAAAATTCTGTCGAGCCAAGGAGTATGAAGAAAAACACCTGGGCCATGCAGGAATTATAGGAAATAGTCATATCCCCTGTTATAATGCTGGCCAGAAATCTAGGAATGCAAACTGTTGTGAATGAGATTTCTAGAAAAGAGAAATTCCTAAGGAAGAAATACATGGGAGTTTTAAGGTGAGGATCTATCAGAGTGAGGGTGATAATTGTCAGGTTTCCAGTTATACTCAGTATATACGTGAAAAATAGAAATAGAAAAATCAAAACGTTTAGCTTCGGGTCATTTGTTAATCCCAGAAGAATGAACTCTTTTACAGATGTTTGATTTTTCATATCTTATTGCTGACTTCTCCCAGGTCTATAAATACAAATGATCTTTGTGAATCCAAGATTACATTTTATCACTTCTACTGGTTTAAGAAATATATAAGACATATAACAGACCAATAAATTAGCCACCAAATTGTACTAAATTCTGAAAATCTGTATGAGTATATTCTCTAGTATCTTCTTTGTAGATCACTAGCCATTTAAAATTGACTGAGTCACTTGGCAGCTCTAACAAACACATCTGTATATGAAATATATTCTTAGTTGTGTTTTATTTTCTTTTAAAACCTTAATCATGTGTGTATGAAAACTAAAAATATTATTTTACTTCTATTAAAATATTTTACTCAGGAGCACATGTTCTACTAATTTTTCTCAAAAGAAAACAATTGAAGTTTGCTTTTTAAAATAGTTTCTATGATTTTTTCAAGCTGTCTCATGTCAGTCCTGCCTTACAGAGAATTGATAGTTTAACAAAAAAATAAAAAAATTATATAATCTTAAACAAAGTAAGAATTAAACGTTTCCCTTTCTGAAATAAATAATAATCTGTTACTTTTTAGAAGATATTCAAACAGGCAAACTTAAGTGATGTAAGATATAAATTGATTAGAAAATGGAAACAAATAAATGAGATAAGAAATGAAAATATACTTACAGTTCTATAATCTCACGTGGTAACAATTTCAGTGCTCAAATACATATGTCTGTTGCCTTACTTTAATTGAGGGTCAGTGTTTGAGGCTTTACTTTTGGAGCATTTTATAGACCTCACAGTTTGTTTCTGCCTTTAATTTTATGATGCAAGAACATATTTCTGTAGCATGTAGGTGGAATTTGCAGGATGATCCTGGTCACATAGAGTAATATGGAACGTCCTGAAGAATAAATTCAGGAGAAAGTTTATTCCTAAAGTCAGGGAGGCCCTGATAGAAAGTTGACACCATCCCAGTTGTGGGTAGAAGGTGCAGACAAAGTATTCAGGAGGTTCTATAACAAGTGATCCAGAAAAGAGTTGGTGACACACTTGGTGGAACTAGCTCTCTGGGCAGTCCCACATAGTCAGTCCAAGTTAAATCTGGAAGACCGAGACTCAAATGGTATTGCAGAAATTGTTCAGTGGGTAGCAGTGTCTCTGGCACTAACTTGTTGTTTAGGAGTAGTTCTAGAGAGCTGGAGAAGGGAGAGGCCAGCAGCAAAACGGACCCTTGCTCCAAGTTTCTACCTGGTTACACAGCAGAACTAGAGACTAAACTTTCCTGGAATGTGGTAAGACTCTCAAAATAAATAAAAAGTAGTGACAGTGAAACAGGCAAATAGAGGTGACAAAGTTGTCCATTTTGCTGGTTAATTAAGTAAAGCTCTTCGTTCATAAGAAGGAAAGGCTCAAATCATGAGTGAGAATCAAGATATAACAGCTATAGGAAAGAGGCGAGCTGCATGGAAATGAGTAAAAATTTGTGAGACAGAAAATCCTTGAAATGTAAGAAACTATCTTAAATTGCGCAATCCAAGACCACACATTTAGTATCCCTTGTTTTCCAAAATTTCCCTAAAAACAACAGTATCCTTCCTAACCCTAGATCCTAGAAGACCTCCTAATATAACATTGAATTGTCTCCCAGTAACTTTCATAAAATAAACTGGGTTGTCATTTTTTAAAACGGTTTTCTTACCTTCTTGTGGTTTTCTAACCATTGTTACTAAAGCAAACAGATATCTTTTTTTTCTGAAAAAAAGTCACAAGGGATCACTTTCGTATGGTGGTGAAATATAATTTAAAAAATAAATCATCTTTCTTGATGTTAAAAAAAATAGTCACCAGGGATTCTTGCAGGAAAACAATTAAAATGTCTCTGGAGAGAGATGTTCCTGATGAATGTACCCTACAATATAGTTGAATAATTTTAATTAGGTATCCTTGGGAAATGAATTTACAGAAAAACATTACATTTCAGAGGCATATATAAGTGCAAAGAATAGCAGTGAGAAAAAACCACTCTTAGAATTCTTTTGGATTTCATATTGTCAATGCTATTTCATTTTGACCTGAGATAAATGTCTGTTGAGGCACTATAATCCAATTACATGTAAACGTGTGAAGAAGCAGAGAACAGCAAGAATAAAGGGCCACAAGGATGTAAAGTGTGTTATTCAAATATTTCATTAATAAAAATATATTCAGAATAAACAAACAAACTATTGGGACTACACCAAAATAAAAAGGTTTTGCACAGTGAAGGAAACCATCAACAAAATGAAAAGGCAACCACCTGAATGGTAGAAGATATTTGCAAGTGATGTATCTAATAAGGGGTAATATCCAAAATATATAAAGAAATAATTATACAAAGTCTACATCTACAAAATAACAAGGAATCTGAATAAAAAATGAGCAGGGGATCTGAATAGGCACTTCTCCAAAGAAGACATAGAGAATCCAACAGGCACACGGAAAGGTGCTCAGCATCATTAATCATAAGGGAAATGTAAATCAAAACTACAATAAGGTATCATCTTACAACTGTCAGAATGGCTAGAATAAAAAAGGCAAGAAATAACAATTGTTGGTGAGAATGTAGGAAACAAAGGGAACTGTTATGTACTGTTGGTGGGAATGTAAATTGTTGCAGCCACTGTGGAAAGCAGCATAGAGGTTGTCAAAATTTTAAAAATAAAAATAGCATATGATCCAGTAATTTTCAGAAAGATATATGGACCTCTTACTTACTTACTGCAGCATTATTTACATTCTCCAAGATTTGGAAGCAACCCAGTGTCCTTTGATAGATAAATGGATAAAAAGATGTGGTGTATATATAATGGAATACTGCTCAGCCTATGAAAGAATGAGATCTTGCCATCTGCAACAACATGGATGGACTTAGAGGACAGGTTATTATGATAAGTGAAATAAGTCAGAGAAAGACAAATACCATATGATTTTATTTAGATGTGAAATCTAAGAAACAAAACAAAAAAAATGAACAAACAAAAAAAAATTAATTCTTAAAGGCAGAGAGCAAGCGGATTGGTGCCAGAGGGGAGGTGAATGGGGGAATGCGTGAAATAAGTAAAGGGGATTAAGAGGTACAAACCCCCAGGGATAAAATTGTAAGTCAAAGAGATGAAAAATACACCATATGAAATATAGTCAATATTATTGTGATAATGTTGTACGGTATAGTACTTATTGTGGTGAACACTGAGCAATGTACAGAATTTTTAAATCACTACATTGTACACCTGAAACTAATATAACATCGAATGTTACTTCTGCCTCAATAAAAAAAAAATAGACTTATTCTTTGTGATGGAGATAAAAAAATCAGCATATAACTAAACAGAAAGCTATGAAATCCTCATGTGTTAGAAGGCTCAATATTTTTAAGGTGTCAATATTTAACAAACGTATTGATAGTATTCAATGTTAGTGTGAACTTTGATCACCTGACTGAGGTACTGATAGTTAGGTTCCTCGCTGTAAGGTTGCTCTTCCACCTACCCTCCACTTTCCACATTTTACTCTGTGGAAGGAAGTCACTATATGCAGCTGACACTGCACTGTTGGGAATTATGCTCTGCCTAGAAGATGAAGTAAATTATTTGGGATTCCTTTACGTGGAAATTTTGTGTATTCTTTCCCATTTATTAATGTATTAAATTATTTATTTTTATCAGTATGGACTCATGGAAATGTTTTGTACTTTCAGTTATATTCAATACTAGTTTATTTTGTTGCTAAATTTTTCTAGCTTTGGCCATGGGGAGGCCTTTCAAGTTGGCTACTATTTCCTTTGACATCCATCCATCATAGTTGTTTTTAAAAAAATCGCTTCCTTTTTTTCTGGTACTATAAGATGCTTCAGGATCATCTATTATATTCCTTACTACAGCCCTCTAATCAAACATTCCTGCAATAATACCTAGTTACTTTTATTGGAGAATAGTATTAAAAACCAAGATCTGGGCTCTAGGTGTGGTGATTACTACCATAGTGTCATTGTTTCTAGACTCTAAGAGGACAGAACCAGGAAATACATGTGATCCTAATTACCTGTGTATAAATACATATGTATAAGTATTACTACATGTAACTTTCTTTCCCTTCTTCTCTGTAATCTCCTATTCCCAAAAGTGAGAATTCTGGCTCTACCACCTACCATCCATTTACTTATTGTTCAAATTTTATAGTAGGTCTATGATCCATTTTGAGTTAATTTTGTGAAGGGTCTGTGTCTAGACTTATTTTTTTATATGGATGTCCAATTCTACCAGTACCATTTGTGGAAAAGATGAACTTTTCTCAATTAAATTGCTTTTGTTCCTTTGACAAAGATCAACTGACTGTATGTGTGTTATTTTATTTCTGGAATCTCTATTCTGTTTCACTGATCTTAATATATATTCTTTTTTCAATATCATGCAGTCTTCATTAATTTTGATCTTTATGGATATTCTTTTGACAATGCCATGCTATCCTCATTAATTTATCTTTATAGTGAGTGTACTGTATTTTATTTTCAATTATTTTTTCTTCAGTGTCCCTCTTTTCTTTGTGTAGAATAGGGTTTATGATCTATATAATTTTCCTTTGATGGTAGAACTTTTGAAAAACTTCTTGCAGATCAGGCCTGCTGATAATGAATTCATTCAGTTCATGTTTGTCTGACAAAGTCTTTATTTCTCCTCACTTTTGAGGTATAATTTAACTGTGTTTAGTTAGTGCTTTTTCTCTTTAAATGCTTTAAATATTTCTCTCTATTCTCCTCTTACTTGCATATTTTCTGATTAAAAATATTTTGTAATTTTACCCTTGTTTTTCTCTAGATAAGCTGTATTTTTCTTCCTTATGGGTTATTTCAAGATTTTCTTTCTATTTCCTGCATTTATATATAATATGAATAGTTGAAAAATTTTTTTTTATTTGTCCTGGTTGGTGTTCTCTTAATTTTCTATTATCTGTATCTTCGTTTCTGTCTTTAATTTTGGAAAGTTCTATTTATAGTCACTATTTCATCAAATATTTCTTTTTTTCTAATTTCTCCCTTCTCTTTCTGGTATTTCAGTTATGCCTATGTTACAGGTTTTGGGATTGTCCCATATTCTTGGATGCTGTGCTGTTTATTATTTTTTTTCTTTTTTCTCTTTGTGTTTTCATTGAGCTGTCTTCAAGAATCACTGATACTTTCCTCTGCCTTGTTCAATCCACTAATGTGCCTATCAAAGGCATTCTTCATTTCAGTTACAGTGTTTTTGATTCCTGGCATTTCCTTTGATTCTTATAGTTTTCATTTCTTCACTTAATTTTGTCATCTGTCATTGCATGCTTTCTACTTTTTCTTTTAGTGCTCTTACCATATTAATCATAGTTATTTTCAATTCCTTGCTAGATATCTCTAACATCTGTGGTATATACACTCTGATTCTGTAGCTTGTTTTATCTCTCAGATGGTAGGGCATTTTTGTTTGTTTTGTTTTTATTTGTTTTCTTTTGCCATGTATTGTAATTTTTTTGTCATTGAAATGTAAACTGATGTAAATAGGCCGTTAGTATGAAGATTTAGTATAATCTTGCTAGGATAATTTTGCTGCGATGTGTTTACTATTTGCTGTGGCTGAAGCTGTAGGTTGAAGAAGTTTTCATATCTTTTAGTGTCTTTGCTTTTGTCTCCCCTCTTGATTTCAGACTTCTGTTAAGTATTCTTTCCAAGAATGAGAAGAGCTCTACAGCTGTAATCCAGCTGTACTGTATTGTATAATTTGTGGTGGTAGTTGTGGCAAAGGGATAGTGTTCTCTAATCTTATGATTACACTTCAGTATCTTAGGCCTGTGTCTCTAAACTGTGATTTTTCACGACTTTCTCCAGTGGTATAATTGTCCCAAAAACTCACCTTTGAGTTGAGACATGAAGTGTAGAGAAGATTGAACTGTGAGTAATGTGCTTTGTCCAGGTGGGATAAGGATATAGTAAAGTTCATTGAAAAGTAGGTTTTTGTAATGGAGAACAATTTTGGTGTGTTTTAAAATGGTTACTTTCTGTGGCACCTGGGTGGCTCAATCAGTCAAGCATCCGACTTCGGCTCAGGTCATGATCTCACAGCTCATGAGTTCAAGCCTGGCATCGGGCTCTGTACTGACAGCTAGGAGTCTGGAGCCTGCTTCAGATTCTGTCTCCCTCTCTCTCTGCCCCTCCCTGATCACACTCTGTCTCTGTCTCTCTCCCAAAAATAAATAGATATTAAAAAAATAAATTGGTTACTTTTCTTTTAGCATGAAGGTGTTTTCTTTATTTTCCCTCAAGAACCCCTGGAGGTTACTTCCATGAAAGTGTCAGGTCATTCTGAATTCTCTCCCTAATTCTAGTCTACACTGGGTCCCTAGCAATTTGTAAAACTAACCATTTAAGAATTCCTTCCATTTTATGGCTCCAGCAGTTATGTTCCAGGTAAGCAGATCTTAGCCATGACTCTGAATTTGTTTCTCTCTTCAATTTGCAGGATGGCAGTTTATCCTGTGACCTCAGTTCTCTGAATGGTCAAAGACAAATCATCAATTTTGTTTGTTTAGCATTTTATGTTCTAAAAATGGGAATTCCAGGTTCTTTACATGTCAAGCTGAAACTGGAAGTCTTTGTGGTGGTGGTTGTTGAAATTACAAGCCTAATCTAAAATTTCTGTTAAAAGCTAAAAAACCTAAAATACTCCAAATAACTTTAAAAAAGAAGAACAAAACTGGGAAATATGCAGTATTTAAATTTTAATATATCCTTTAAAGACTTAAAGATTTAATGCATGTATTAGAATGTCAGAAATAAATGAAAGAGTATTAGAAATGATTTTATTTATTTATGTATACTTTTATGAATTCTTATATAAGCTATTAAATCATTATTTCTTATTAAGCAGATTGATTAAAAGAATATGGTATAGGTAAAATAAAAGATATTTTATATATATATATATATATATTTTAGGGGCCCGAAAGGTCCAATGACAGCACATTATTTTTTAGCAAATGGTGCTGGAAAATTTGGACTTCCATAAGCAAAATCTGAACCACAGATTTATTATACAAAAAACTCAAAACATCTACCTAAATATGAAATATGAAGCTTTATTATTTCTATCAACTGGTGAATCCATGTATTCATACAAACAAGGAACAAACTAATGATATAGGCAAATGCATAAATGAATCTCAAAAGCATTTTACAAAGTGAAAAAAGAACACTTAAAAGCTACATACTATATAATTCCTTTTCTATGACAATACAAAATAAACAAGACCATAGGACAATGGATCAGTGGATTATTCAAGAACTATGAGTAAGAAGTGGGGAGTGGCTACAAAATTATATGAGAAAATATTTTGGAATGACTGAGATAATATTTATTTCAACTGTGCTTGTGGATACACAACTGCATACATTTGTCAAATTTTATAAAAGCATGCAGCTGAAATTTACTGTTTGTAATTTTTAATTTCCTAAACTTGACCAAAACCCAGGAAAGAAACAAAAATATAAAGAGTTAATTTGGTAGTGTGAAAAGAAAAACAGTGTCAGTACAGTTGACATGTCTTTTGAAATCTGTATTTTGGAGGACAAAAAAGTTGGGAGTCCTATGTTAATATGGTGTGTGCCGTGTTAGCATGGGAAGTGGAAATATGCATGTTTTTTAGTTATCATTTTAAACAGACATCATTAACTTCCTATGCACTTCTCTACGTAGGCTATGTTTAACAATAAATACAAACCAAATAGTAATTTAAGAGATTAATCTTAAAATGTCAATATTTTCATCACACCCAGATTATCTAATTTTGGATCTATTTATATTTATGATAAAAATGTCAAATGTTAAATTATACTTTGCAATGGGTGATTGGGTGATATAGTTTATTTTCAAATTATTTTTGGATTTATTAAAAGTGTTTTTCACTTATGAGTGTGAGTGCATATTTTGTATATAAAAAGTTGACTTTGAGATCCAGCTCTTCCACTTATGAACTTGACATCTGTTGGAATTTAATTCTCCTGGAGTTCCTGTTCCCTCAAAACCTTTGCAATACTGTATGGTAGTGGAAGTATAATAATAGCTTGGAGTTGGTGGTTGGGGGATGGAACATAGGAAAGACAAGGCTGATTTTACTTACCTGAAATATAGCAATGATGCTAAGATGGTGATGCGGATGGAATGTGAAAATACATATGCAGTGATCAAACAATTGTGAAGTCTTTCTGCTTTTATTCATTGCATGGAAATTATTGTGACTCATGTCAATGTAGAGTATGGATTACTACCTCATGCTTCAGCCTAAGGTTTTCTTTGTTGTTGCTATCAAACTAAGAACAAAACTTTAAAATGCTATTGCATGAGTAATACTGTCCCTTATGTAGTAATGGAATTGAGCATATAATATTGTTCCAAGGCTTATGATGTCCTCAGATCATGTAATTTATATGTGGACTCTAGATGTCACTGATTTTGATGAGTGTATGGAAAGACTCTTTCATTAGATAAGAGATTAATTCTTTGCTCAACATTTATAGATTCGGGAAGGAGCAGCATAAGAAATGGAGCAGCTCTGGAGAAAGGCCTTTGTTCCTTGATAGCTTCTTCTCTCTTCTCATTCTTCCATTAATTTTGAGATGCAGTGTCATTTCAGACTATGTCATCCATATTTATTTTATTTTTTAAAAATATTTATTTATTTAATTTTGAGGGGGTGGGGAGAGAGAGAGGGAAAGAAAGAACCCCAAGCACTGTCAGTTCAGAGCCTGATGTGGGGCTCAAACTCACGGGATCATGACCTGAGCCAAAATCAGGAGCCAGAGGCTTAACTGACTGAGCCCCCCAGGCACCCCCCAGGCAAGTTAATTCTTAACTAATGTATAGTTTCTAAGAATAATATTTTTCATGTGGAATTTGCCAAATAGCATGTTTTGCCACATAAAGGGGGAAAAAGACCAGGCTTTATCTGATATTCTCTGAATGTTATTTTAAATGATAAATAATTTCATTTGAATATCCAACCCAAACTTTATTTACTGCAAAACCTGATATTCTTTCTGTGCTCTTAGCCTCTTCCTTCTCTGCCCTTACACCCATTTCTATCTCTCTCCTCATGTACTATATTAATGACTTTAGTTTAAGAAGGAATTTAAGATAGAATTCTTAAAATATTGTACTGAAAAGTTTCCCTTAGCATTACATGTATTAGGGATAAAAAATAACAATATTTATGAAAGCAAATGGATAATGTATAAAGTAGTTATAGAGAACTGGAAAATATCACCACCTCTCCTGAGTTATAAAGTTGCTTCTAAATAAAAGAAATATGTAGTTTGCCTTTTACAGAAAACATAAATGAATGCCTTAGAAAAAAGTTATCACATTTACTCTATTTGTACTTAGGAGAATTTAATTAAGTACAGGCAGCCTGGTTGTATAAATAACCAGTTTCTTCCTTTTCTATTCTAATTATGTATTCATTTAGCTCACTTTCCCTTCTAAGCATTTTTATATATAAGATAAAATGAAGGCTTTCTAAAAATTGTCTGATTGTGTGATTCTTACTTAGATTTTGTGATCTGTAAGTTTTAGTGATTACTTTTTCTTCAGCCAATCATCACTTGTTATTAAGAACCAAGAGATTCATGGTCCATGAATGATTAATACTTTGTTGAGAGTATTTTGTAATCTCCAGGACTTGAGGAATGTTTCATGGAATATGAGTCAATGGAATTCCAATTTGCAATACTATTAAGAAATTTTTATTCTAAGCTCCCACTTAACTTTATGTTTATCAGAATCAACTTTTAAGATGATAATTCACTAATGAAAATAAATGGTTTCTCATATTTTCTATAACCACAAAACAATAAAGTGACAGTAATTGTGATTTGATTTTAAAAAAGGTTATGGCACATGTGTTTTGTGTGGTCATACACACATGTAATTTCCCCGATCGTTAAAGAAAAGGTGTTTTAGAAATATTAGTGTGAAGAATAATATGAACTTAATATTTTTAAAGCCTCTAAAACATGACCTCCAACATAACATATATCTGATACATTTCTCACCAACCAACACATTTACAATAAAAATTTTATTATTTCATAAAACTTTACAATAATATTTCAACTTACACTTATGAACAACGTGAATATTAGAATCAACTTTTTCAGAGAAGTTGCTGTCAATCAAGAGGATCAACTTTCCCTTAACCTTTTATTTTCCCTCCTCTCTGTCTTTCTTCTGTCTACCTACATACCTATTATATATACCATATATATAGCATATATTCATTTAGTTAACATTTTCATGTTGTTTGTATGCACTCCTAATTATATATATATATATATATGTGTATATATATGTGTGTGTATATATATGTATATATATCTTAGCCATTTGAATGTTTGGAAAAATGTCTATTCATGTTTTCTGCCAATTTCTTTTCCTTTTTTTAACTTTTTTTAATGTTTATTTGAGAGAGAGAAAGAGAGAGATAAAAAGAGAGACAGAGAGTAAGGAAGGGGCAGAGAGAGAGAGAGAATGGGAGACACAGAATCTGAAGCAGACTCCAGGCTCTGAGCCAGACTCCAGGCTCTGAGTCAGCACAGAGCCTGATGCGGGGCTCGAACCCATGGACCGGACCATGAGATCATGAGCTGGGCTGGAGTCAGACGCTTAACTGACTGAGCCACCCAGGCACCCCTTCTGCACATTTCTTAACTGGATTATTTGTTTTTTGGGTGTTGAGTTTGATAAGTTCTTGCTTTTGCATTTCAACTTACTCATTATAGTCTTAAAAAAGCAAACCTATATAATTTCATTTCTTACAAATTGCCCCAATAAAGAACTTATAATGGAATAAAATTATAAATTAATTTTCATTTTGTGGTATTATTATGTTAAATCCTTTAAAAAAATTAACCCATTCCATGAAAGGACAATGGTAAGAAATAAGTGAGCACTCATGGACGCTCTTGCTTGTCTTTGAGAAATAAGAAAAGGTATTTCTATCTTGGAGTTAGAAACTATGTACAGCTCTTTACATTAACCTATGTATCAGACCAAGGTGGAAATCAAGAAACCAAAGTCAGATTCATAACTGTTGTCTTAAGACAAACAGTTTTCTTAGTGACACGTTGGTGCCAAGGGGCACATTAACTATAGGAACCATGCTTGGACACATTTTTTACAATTTGAAGTTGTAAGCATCATTTTCTTGGATATTATTGAGAGAGGTAGAATGTGCTGTAAAAGAGGCAAAGGGAAGATAAACACAGTATGTAGATTTGCTAATAAAGGAAAGCTAAGGCATAAATAAGTCATGTATCATCATTTCTAAGATACTCTCTGAAGTCTATATGTCACAGCATTCTAGATTCTGAATTTGTTGTTTACCTGTCAGTAGGAAAGATCATTTTTGTATCAGTTGAAAGACTTTGAATATAAATTTGAAATTTATCAGGATAGCTTAATTTACCTTTATAGACTACACTTTTCCCTTTCAAATATGATTGGCAGAAATAGGGAATTCTTCAGTTAATCTTTTTTTTAGAACATATTATCAGTGGAAGAAAAAGGTAAATTTCATTTCTTCTTTTGCCCTGAACCTTCTATATTTTCCTACAAAAACTAGGATAAAATGGATACCATCTCACTTCAAACGGTGAAGATAAGGCTGACAGCAGATTTTATCTTAAATTTCTGTTTAATTTTTCAACATGTTTTAATTATATTTTATTGGTAAACATGGAGATATTTTAATAATGTTTTTAACTTTAAACATGTTTTATTGATGACACAGAAGTAGAAATTTGAGAAATATTAATTGATACATATTTTTATTTCACATAAAATACATTTCATAGTGCTTGTGGTTTTTAGTAGCTTATAGTATAGCAATCTATATCTTTTCTATGAATGTATAAGCTGCTTGGCTTTGATATGAGAAACAATGGAGATTATTTAACATATGAATTTTAGTTACACAGGATAAGATTGACTATTTTCTATATAGAAAACCAGTTAAGACCTGGTTTTCAGGCTAGTGAGAAAAAGAGGCATTATTGATATACATATGTCTAACTGAAAGAATGAATTGAGGTGTTTGAAGACTTTATGTAGAGAAAGGCAGAGAGTTTTAAATTCAGCTTTGCTTTTAAGGGTATACTTTTTTCATAATCACATTCATTTATTTGAGTAAAAGGCCATTCTCTGAACCATGTTCTTAAAGGCTTGCTTCACCTGCTGATTCCTTAGTGTATATATGAAAGGATTCAAGAGAGGAGCCACTGAGGTATTGAGCACAGCTACTCCTTTGCTTAAAGTCACCCTTTCCCTTGCAGAAGGTTTAATGTACATGAAGATGCAGCTTCCATAAGAGAGGGACACCACTATCATGTGGGAGGAACAAGTGGAAAAGGCTTTCTTCCTTTGACTTGTGGAAGGAATTCTCAGAATTGTCCGGATGATGTATGTGTAAGAGAGAATAACTAGTGTTAAAGTGACCATAAGTGTTACCACCGCTAAAAAAAATGCCATGAGTTCTAGAAAGCGAGTGTTTGTGCAAGAAAGCTGTAGAATTGGAGAAGAGTCGCAGATAAAATGATCAATTACATTGGAGGCACAGAAATCCAATTGTAGCAGCAACAGTATTGGTGGAAAGATGATCAGGAATCCTGCGAGCCATGAGCTAAAGACGAGAAGGATGCAGACTCTGCTGCTCATGATGGTCATGTAGTGGAGAGGCTTGCAGATGGCCACGTAGCGGTCATAGGACATGGCAGCCAGAAGGTAAAATTCTGTCACCCCCAAGAAGATGAAGAAAAATAGCTGAGTCACACAACCATTGTAGGAAATCGTTCTGTCCCTTGTCACAATAGTGGCAAGGAATCTGGGAATGCAGACAGAAGTGAATGATATTTCTAGGAATGAGAAGTTTCGAAGAAAGAAATACATTGGAGTCTGCAGGTAGGGATCTGAAAGGGTGAGGGTGATAATGATCAGGTTCCCAGTCACACTTAGCATGTAGGTAACAAGAAGAAATATAAAAAGTACAACTTGCCATTGTGGGTCATTTGTCAATCCAAGAAGAATAAATTCTGTTACTGAGGTGTAATTTTTCATTATTTTCTTTCTTTATAATGATATTTTTGTTTAGCTGTAAAATAGATGAAAAACTAAGAAAAGTTATGACACCAGAAAAGAAAAACACACACACACACACACACACACACATAAACACATAGACACACTTTTTAAAAATGTTTATTTATTTAGAAATAGAGGGAGAGAAGGGGCAGAGACAGAGGGAGAGAGAGAATCCCAAGCAGCCTCTGTGCTGTCAGCACAGAGTCTGATGTGGGACTTGATTCCATGAACTGTGAGATCATGACCTGAGCTGAAATAAGAGTCAGATGCTTAACCGACTGAGCCACCCAACTACTCCAACTTACTTTTTAAAGTAAATCATTGCTGCCTTATATTTTTAGAGAAACATGATTTTGTGGTACAGAGAAACAAAATAGTTATTGAAACTGACATTAATAATAATATATAATAATATATATTATAATATATAATAATAAATGTCAGTATGTCATAAATTAATTCATTATTCTTATATTTCTTTCATTGTATTCTAACATATCTCAGTATAAATCCCTGTCTTCTGAATATTTTGATATATTCTGGAAAACAAGAAAAAAAAGAGATTAAAACCTCTAAGATGAAAACCTTTTCTAATAAAACTCAGAGCTTACTCCCAGCATACTGCAAAATTTTGAAGGTATTTTTTGTTGCTTTCTTTTTCATATATATTTTAACTTTTCTTTTTTGAATAAACATTTACCTTCTTCTCCCATTCAAACTTTTACAGTCTTCAGAGACCACTTACTTGCCCATCTGGTAGAATAATGTGTCCCTGATAATAGTATACAAGACATATTTAATGCATGGGAAGGTAATCCCAATCAAATTCTAATGTCTGTGTCACAAGACATTCTAATTTTAATTACTAATTTGCCATAATGGTCTTTTCTAAGATTATAAATATATTCTTCTTAAATATATTTGTATTAACTATCTACCTATCATGAGTCTGCTCTCTGATACATAAAGCACTTTTACTTAAGTCATAATTTTATTTTTGTAAACTGTACGTGTTTTTACCTATGTCTAAAATGATTTTGGGGCTCTTGTTGGCTCAAAGGAGCATGTGACTTTTGATTCGAGGCTGTGAGTTCAAGCCCCATGTAGGATTCAGAGATTAAATAAATAAATAAATAAATAAAACTTTAAAAAGTAAAATGATTTAGCACTTTTTCATAATATTGCCTATTCTTTTCTTGAGGGAAACAAAAGGTAAGCTTTTGGGAAGCAAGGATTATTTCTTATTTCTTTTCTTTTTCATTTTTGGATTTAATGCAACTCTTGATGTTTATCAGGATTTACTTTTTTCCTGTTCAAAGTGTTTATTTTCCATAAAAGCTTTAGATATGCTGTCATATAAGATCATTTTAAAAATGCTTAACTATCCATATAGCCTAAGTCTGTAATGCCTCCTTTGTTTTCAAACTCCTTCTGAGGTTTCAGAGGTGTCAAAGGAATGATATTTTCTGAGGATTAACCACTTAATTTAGTGTGTTAATGAACACAATAAAATTTTTACCTGATTGGTAGGAGGGAATGATTCCTACTTTCCATCATCTATCCTCTTCATGGTCATAAGATATGCATTTTTTTTTTGTCTTCTGCCTTTACATGGTGGGTGCTAACCCTCACTGTACAAAATTCACATCGTGCAAAACTAAAACATAAAGTATATCTGCTCAGAGTAAGACACATGAAATAAATTGTTTCCAATCTTGTACAAAAATGGATACATGGAATCTTGATATTGATTATATTAAAATAATTATTAAAAGACGTTTAGATAACACAAAAACATCATGTTGTCTTATCAATCACCAAATAACTTATGTTGTAAGGAACAAAAGTGTTGCATGAAACTATTGCATTGTTGCAGTTTTAAAAATTTCTTCATTTATATATTTCATATAGATCGTGTGGTTTAATTTATTCATATATATATAGCATTGTGCATAATTGAGATAACTTGCATAAAGCATAAATGTATCCTATTAAAGTAAAATTATATTTTTGAAACTATTAAAGACATACTTACTCTTGTATATGTTTATTAATTTTGAGAGAGAGAGAGAGAGAGAACATGAGCAGGGGGTGGGCAGAGAGGGAGACACAGAATCTGAAGCAGGCTCCACGCTCTGAGCTGTCAGCACAGAGCCCTACGCGGGGCTGGAACCCACAAACCATGAGATCATGACCTGAACCAAAGTCGGACGCTCAACCGACAGCCACCCAGATGCCCCAAGACATACTTACTTTTAGGGTAAATATGACTGGTTTAGTCATTGTCATTTCTAATGGCTTCATTAATTTGTTTAAATGTAAGAGCTTTGGGAATTTTCAAAAGTCTTTGCAATCTGTTTCTTCTCTGTAATCTTATACTTGTTACCAAATACTCAAAATATTGATAAAGGATAATTCAGGGAGCTTCTCTGCAATTTTTCTAAAAAGAGCATACATCAACTCATTTCTAGACATCAACCCAAATTTCTGAAAGGATCTGAGTTCTCAAGATATCCTACCTCTTGCCACTTTAAGAAGTATTATCTTGATACTTGAAATGAAATAAGTTGTAGTTGAAAGAAAGGCTAATATAATGTCTTTCCAAGTATGGTGGGCAAGATAATATGATCTTAGCAATGTTATTCAGGCTAGCCATAATTTTATCTGTTCCATTCACAATGGACTCAGGGGGATTAGTTGAATAAATAAGCAAAAGGTACCATGGAGATTGGTGTTCTCAAGACACCAGCATTCAACAATAGTCCAAATTAGAATATGTAGAATGGAATATTTTGGTGATTGGGGCCTGAAATCAGAGCAGAAAAATAAATAGAAGAATTTAAATTATAAAACTATTCACATTGCGCAAAACTAAAACATAAGTATATCTTCTCAGTGTTAAGATACAGAGTTAAGGCATAAAATAAATTATAAAAAATAATCCATAACTTCACAAGGAGAAGAAATTTAATGGAGTAAGAGATTAGCAATTTCTCAATGGCAATAGATTAAAATGTGAACAAGTGAGTTTTTCTCTAATCTTAGGGAAAATATTAAGAAGTCACTGTGATGTTTTAGAGTCAGGCTGAGGTCTCAATCATTCTACACCATAAGAGATGTCATGTTTGTCTTTAAGTTTTTTACACTGAATTTTTTAAAAGTTTTTTACACATCTTTACACTGAATGATGACATAGAAAACCTGATCATGATTATAGTCATTACCATTTTTTCACCCCATAATTCCTTTTGGGATTTTTTTATGTTTGAGCTCAAGCTTAGGTTCTGAGGATACAGAGATGTGAAAGACAACTGTGTCCATAATTTTCACTTCTTACAACAGAGAGTGAGAATTCTATGTTATTTTATAAACTCAGATTCCTTTTCTCATGTTCAAGATAAGCAATATGTCCTTTATCGTGTGCATCATTTTATTTTTCATTGCATTGATCTGCAAAGACATTTATAGTATTCCATTTACGTTCATCATTTGAGATTTCTACTTAGTTGCTATTTAAAAGAAGATTTCCATAAGACATATAAATAGTTTAAATTCCATGGAAATTGGGATTACTTGATGATCTTAAAATAATAGACAATTTCTGAAGAAAGGTTTTAAGATATTATTTGTTTTTTGGAGACATGAAATTATTCAAGGTGTATGACTAAGTAACAGAGTAGAGTGTCCACTGAAGAAAGAGACTATTAAAGCAAGCAGAACAGCTATTTTAAATTCAAAGTATATCAGTCTGTTCATGAGAAAAGTCAAGAACTTGAATACTATGTCCTAAATGTGGTTATGTTTAAAAAATTTTTTTTAATGTTTATTTATTTTTGACAGAGAGAGAAAGTGTGAGAGTGAGTGGGAGAGGGTCAGAGAGAGAGGGAGACACAGAATCTGAAGCAGGCTCCAAGCTCTGGGCTTGTCAGCACAGAGCCCCAAGGCTTGAACCCTTGGACCGTGAGATCATGACCTGAGCCAAAGTCGCTCTCTTACCTGACTGAGCCACCCAGGCACCCCTGTGTTCATGTTTTATTATAAACATTGTCACAATAGTATTTATATGATATTTATGTGTAAGCCAAAATATTATTTAAAATTTTATGTTATGTAGAAACTGTTATTACATCAAGATACATGGAAAATTGCTTTAATGTATATGACCTCATCTTAACTTGATTATGTACGGGAGGAAAGATAATTTTCCTTTTGCCCTTTTAGGTTCTTGGCTGAGAACCCTGCCCTCCCCCCCATAGTAAAAAAAAGATTAACAAGAGAAAAACAAACAGAAGTTTAATTGCATGTGTACCTCCTGTATACATGGGAGAATCCAGGAAAACTGAGTAATTCCCCAAAATGGCTCAAGCCACCACCTTAAATAATATCTTCACCTAAAGCCAAAAGAAGATGTTGTGGAGTGGGGAGGGAACCAGTCATAGGAAGTTATCAAGGGAAACACAGTGAAGGAGGGTATGGTTGTTATACAGATTTGCCTTCCTGCCTTCTCCTTTGGTAAGCTTCTAGAGATTTGATCATCCTCCACTTCTTGGAACAGAGAGGGAGATGCCCTTACACATGGAGGTTTCTTATATAATGTAAATATCTTACAAAAAAGTAACTTCTCAGCTTTCAGAGATTTTCCTTTGTCTGTTATTTCTTAAACAAAACCAGCAAAAAAAAAAAAAAAAAAATCCTGTGCCAAAGAGGAATATTTGGGGGTGATATAGTCTGCTCCCCTTCAGTACTTCTACAAAAACCCTATTTCCAAAGAAGGTCGTATCTGTAGGTTTTAGGTGGACATGACCTTTGAAGGGCACTACGCAAAGCAGTACAGGACCCAAACAGATACTTCTAATAACAATTTTAAGCAATAATATATCTCCAGGGAACATAGCCACTTATGTGCCTCAAACATTTTAGCAGAATTTACTTTTATATCAATATTTTCAGTAACAGATTATAGGGAGTTGCATAAAGATTGACAGAATATAAGTAATAAATCTGTTACATTAAGAATTACCTTATAAATAAAGAAAAACTTAATCTTTTATTCTTTTAAGGACAACTCCATCTAAGATTAAAGATTGTCTTAAATCAATGGCAGTCCATATCTATTTACTCATAATAAGGACTATATGTTTGTATTTATCTTTAGTTTACTTTTAAATTCACACCTGAGACCATTTCCCCCCCAGTGATTAAAGTGATACTATTCATCAGTTGGTTATCCAGTATGCACAGTAAAAAAAGTAAATATATGAACATCTAGTATTCATTTTATAAAGTTGAGAAATAAAAATGAATACAATAAATAGATACAAAATTATACATAAACAAAAGACAATTTAAAAATGATATATGGCAAATTTATATATGGCATATCAATAAACTCCCTTCTGCTTGTGCAGCTCACCTAGTTCATTTTATCTTCTGTCCTAAGCAACATGATACTTTTTAGACATCCTAAGGGCTTACCCCAATCAGAAAAAAAAAGTCTTAAACAATATTTTCCTAATTTTATCATTCTTGCTGAAGAATTATCACTGTGGTTTTGTGACTTGAAACTGGGTTTGCCTCTAGGTGGATGTTGAGGCAAACAACACAAGCAAATTAAAGAACAGGAAAGGAAGGGTTTTACTTGCAACAAGTAAAGGGGAACATCTGGAATATTTCCTAAAGCAGTGTCTCCTTCAACAACAAAACTGGAGAAGTTTTAAACCAAAGGTGAATACGTATTCATCCAGAGGCTTGCAATATGGGAAATTCAGCATGGAATTGTGGGAATTCCAAGGTGACTTAGTTAATTGAAATCACAAGGGCTGGCAAGGGTCATTTCTCTGGCTTTAGTTGGTGTGGTCTCTTAAATGCTCAAAGGCATTTAAATCCTGCAAAGAGGTCCCATCTGGCCGGTGAGTTCTTCCTTGGGTGCAG
>CM053571.1:56949898-56966161 GCA_028646485.1 Cryptoprocta ferox
ATTTGTTCTTATCTGCTTTATTGACTATTGAGGTCTATTCTTCTGCAATTTCAACATATCCTAGGAAGTTCTGCAAGAAATGTGCTTTGGACAAGTAGTGCTGCTGCTCAGGCATAGATCCCAAGATGGCAGGGGGCCTAAAACCACTTTTCTTATGTCAAGAAAGCTATGTCTTATCTTTTTCAGGGGACCCCAACTCTCTGCTTATAGTTTTAAGATAGTGATTTTGTAGTTTTCATTTTTTTCCTGCATTTGTTAATTGGCATTCTTCTGTAAGAAAGAATTTACTCTTTTCCACTTTTATTTAATTATACAATCATTTCTTTATAATAGTATGCACAAATAATTATTTAAACTTTTTTTTAGAGACAGCAATCAGAGGAGAAGCAGAGAGATGGAGATGGAGGATCTGTGTGTTGTGAGCTCAGAGCCCGATGGGGCTGAAACTCACAAACCCACCACGAGATCATGACCTGAGCCAAAATCAAGAGTCGGCTGCTTAACCAACCACCCAGGTGCCACCCAGGCACCCCAACACTAATGAATATTAATCGTATTCTTTGGATTATAATTCAACACCTATACTTCATTTTATTTTTTAAATTCTCCATCTTTGGCCTTTGGATCTTTCAGTTGGCTCTTGAGTAATTTCAACCTGTCTCCATCCTAAAAAGAATTTTTTTGGGGGGTTTTGAGGTCTTCCTAAGGTCTGTCAGTGCACAGTGATGAGAAATCTTTCTCTGCACACTAATCCATGTATACAAAGCATCTACATGCATTTATGTATCAATATATCTGTGTATATACATGTACATTTGTAGAGAGTGTTCATTCTCATTATTCCAGGTAGTTAAGTTTCATAAATTTTCCACACTGATTTAGCAATATTGAGTTTTTGTTCCTAGGGGAAATAGGAAGGCAAATTCCTTCAAGCCTCTGTCACAACATTTTCATCAACTCAAGCCATTTGTTCTTATATAGGTTATATGCAGTTTGTGCTATATGGCTTAGTTTTCCGGTGTCCTTTTAAAATAGACCAGTCTAATCAGCTCTGAAATCTTGCTCTTCTACATAATCCTTTTCCTATATAATATCTTAGAGATATTTAAAAATTCTTCCACAGCCTCTTGATCTGCAGAATTTGCCTCACCTGCAAATAAACATTTCATACACCTTGTCACCTTTTGAAAAATGTTAGCCAACAGCACTAACTCTGGAGATTAACATTTCCTAATAATGAGAAACATGGCCATAAATTTCTTTGGCTTTCAGGCTTACAATAATGCTGTCATGCCTTTTTAAAAAATCTGTTTTCAGAGAACAAACTGAGGGTTCCTGGAGGGGTGTTGGGTTGGGGAATGGGCTATATTTGTGATGGGCATTAAGGAGGGCACTTGTTGGGATGATCACTGGGTGTTCTATGTAAGTGATGAATCATTCATTTCTACTCCTGAAGCCATTATTACACTATATGTTAACTAACTTGGATTAAAAAAAAAAGAAACTATAAAAAAATCTGTTTTCATCTCATGAGTCTATAAATTTATCTGTCTTCATCTTCTCTATAGCTTCATGACACATTAAAGATGCTACTTTCATACTTTCAAGAGAAGCCTTGCATACAGAGCGAAAACATTTCCTCTTCCTTTTTCTGAATGTACTATGTTGTTGATTTATTAGCATTAAGCCAACAGCCCTAGAAGTCATGCCTGGCCCAAACTTACCCAATAGGTATTTTCTCTGTGATTCACATCACAGTGTTCATGCTCTCAAAACACTTAGTGCTATATTACTGTGCTTTGAGGACCATTAGAAGCAGTGAAATCATCAATTAAAACAGAAAAATGTGAAAAATGTAGCATTATGTAAGCCTTGACAAAGACTTTGTTTAAGGTATGAGAGCTGAAACAAGAAGGCAGAGCATTGCCTTGTTTAACCTCTGCTGGGAACAGGTGTGATGGGTAACTCAAACTTTTTGCTGCTCTGCACATGTCCTGGACTGGCTCGAAAAGTGTCCCCTAAATTGATTTTGGGTTTACAAATACATACTAGAGAGTAGGCAAATGTGCAAAGAAGGACTCTGTGGATAAGGAGGAACAACTTTATATAAAATGAATGTAAGTTCATGATACTTCCAATGTCAATCTTTCAGTTCAGAATTCAGTTTATAAAATAGTGAGATTTATTTGTCAGTGTGTGTTCCTCCTGATTACCACTGACATTCTTGGTGAATATTTGTCATTTTCGCTTAGTGAACTCACACACTATAGGTTGTTTACTATTCTATGGGTGGTTAAAATTGCATGGAGTCATGTGTCCATCTACAGAGCCACATAGTATGGGTGCATCATCTCATGAAGCCCCTTGTGTTGCCTCTTGGTAGTCACCCCTTTGTCTCTTTCAGCCTTGGCAACTACTGATTTGTTTTCTGTCCTGATACATTTGCCATTCCAGAATGTCACACAAAAAGAATCATATAAAGTGCAAAAGTCCTTTGGATCGAGATTCTTTCACTTAATAAAATGAAGTTCTGTTTCACCCATGTTGATTGCTAATTCAGTATGTGGTTCCTTTCTAGTCCAAGTAATATTCCCTTAGATGCCTACACCACAGTTAGTGTATGTATTCACATATTGAAGAACATGTGGGTGGTCTCCAATTTATGACGATTATGAATAAAGATTTGTGTGGAAAGATTTCATTTCACTTGAATAAAATAACTAGAAGAGGGATTGCTAGACTTTAAAAAAATGGTATGTTTAGCATTATAAGCAACTGTTAAACTGCTTTCTAAAGTGACACCACCATTTGCATCTCATCAGAAATTTGTGAGAGTTTCTATAGTTTTACCTGAAACATATGACATTGTCTTTCAAAAAAGTTTTATTTTAATAATTCTAATAAATGTGTGGCAGGATCCCATTCCAGTTTATTTATTTATTTATTTATTTATTTATTATTTATTTATTTATTTATTTATTTATTTATTTATTTTAGTAAACCTTTCACTCAACATGGGGCTCAAACTCACCACAATCAAGAGTCACACATTCTATCAACAGAGCCACCCAGGCCACCTTTTTGGTTTTTAATTTATTTTTCTGATGACCAACGATGTTAAGCATCCTTGACTATGCTTACCTGATATTTGTATATTATCTTGGATAACATTTGTGTTTAGATATTTACCCATTGTTTAAATTTTGTTTTCTTATTGTTGTATTTTGGGACTACTTTATTTATTACATATTTTGAGGATATAGATATAGATATAGATATAGATATTTTTCCTCAGGCAACACTTTACTTGGCTATTGGCATGGTGACCTAAACCTCATTTCTGAGAAACCAAAATATTTTGCCTACATGTATGCTTGCTTTATCTCTCATGTATGTTCCTTTCTAATTTACATTTAAATGGTGATTCTAGTAATATCCCTTGGGATATTTGGCACTTAGATATTTTCTACAAATCCCAGTTTTCGAGTTAATACTCATATTTCTCATGAATAACTAAAATTTATCATCATATTTACTTTTGTGTTTGTTATTTCTGGATGATATAACACATTGTAAGGCAAATCAGCATTGTTGCCTTACTTCTTTTACTGTCAAATGAATTTCTTTTTCAGAACAAATTTTATTTAGGTTATTGTGACTATGGATAAATTAATTAATAACCTATAGATGGTATTGCCAGAAGAAGCCCTGGGGGAAGCAAAAGCAAATACATATTTAGAATAAGTATCTATTCCAGTGAGTACACATTATAGCCCCCACCATGAAGAAAGGGGTGTAAACTTATCAACTTTCTGTCAGATAGCTGATTGTTCCCTCTAGCATAGGAGCTATATCAAAAGCTCAACATCAGTCTTGGGTACTGGTAGGTTTGACATCCAGGTAATTTATACAAAAATTTCATAGTTGCCCTCATAGTTATATTTTTCATGAACTCTGCAAGTAAATGGCTCAGAAAAAATGAATAGCTTTCATAAAATGGGTCATCTTATCCTCTTAATTATTATAAATCTCCTTTTCAAATGAGTATTTGTTGAAAATTCACATGGGACACAAACACCTAAATATTCTGGTTCCATTATGAGAAGCTCATTCAAGTACCATTTTCCTAATTCTCTTTGTTATTGATACCCCAGTACTTCTTTCTAAGGCTCTTGCTACTCAACACATCATTAACTAATGTTCGTGAAACAGTATAACATCTTACATCTGACTAACTGAAACTTCTTGGAAACAAGGAAGGATAAGGAGATATACCACTTGAATTTCTGTACTGGAAAAACCATCTGTCCTAACTATGATTTAGGGCCATGAATGGGATGCATTGACTCAGTAGATTATTTGTTGCAATTATATGTAATATAATACATATAAATATATGCAATTATATGATGCAGAACTGTCAACCAGACTCAATTTTTTCTTCCTATGGTTACTAACCATTGTAAATTGACCATGAACTTAATTGTATGTCGTGAACCTGCAGAGTCTTTCTTAAATTGTAACAGAACATTTTCTGTTTCACAGAAGATGCTCCTTTTCTGTAAACTGATTCGAATTTACATTGGAGGAAAGTTTGTGATTCATGATGATTCAAGTCAGGCTTCCACAATACGACATTATAATTATTGTGGTTGCTGTTGCTATTGTTATTAAATAAGAATTACCTCAGTAGCCTGGCCATTTATTTCTGACTTCGACTTTCATGATGAATCTCCTATAACAAAGTAAGTTTCTGTGATTATTATTTGTATTACCACTCTAGACGTGCTTGGATGTTGTATAACAACTTGCTTTCATCATTTGAAGACTGAAGGGAGACATTACTGGGGATGTTCAGGAGATGCTTGAATAACAGCATCTCCCACTTTAATCATTAACCCTTCTTTGTCTTTTCCTCATTTTTAAAAAAGAAAAGGTCACTGTATTTGTCTCAACTCTTGGTATCTTAAGCAATAGGGTTTGGAGGCTAATGAGTAGTTTGAACATGCTGAAATCTTTCCAATCTATCTGTACTATCAATCTATTGATTGTAAACTTCCTATTAAGGAATTTATGGTATTTCAAGTTCTGTGTTATAGATTAACTTTGAACCATCAGTTCAGTAATCACCTGAGAATCCAGTGGAACTTTCCTATCTATTTAAGATGGCATAGAAAACCCAGAATTTATGATGGATACATTCATTTCAATAAATTCATCATAAAGAAAATATGTTTCTTCTTTCATGGACATGTGCCATGAGAATCCATCCAAACATAAATTTCCAAATTTATCTTAAAATAAGTTGTCAAAAACAGCTAAATATTTTAACATGAAATATGCCTTTTCCTTCTGAGTTTGTACTTGCTTACCATCTCCTGGATAAATACTAGATTCTGACATATATTATAGGTCAGAAAATAGTCTAGAAGTGGTGAATGTACACTTAGGAAATAATTGAAGCTAACTCCTTCATGTGAGGTAATTATAGAGGTTCTAAATGATGCATAGTCAGCTTCATGAAGCCGAGGAAGATGGTTCCTTCTGTTGGCAAGGGAATCTAGTTGGTGCTTTCACACTCATACTCAGTCATCTGAATCCACAGAGATGCCTTTATTCCAATGATCAGCTCCCATTTTTCCCAATCAATGCCCTCGCATTCACATAAGACGTGGAGAGGTTGTGAATTAAATAGACTTAATAATTAAGGAACCTGTAGGATCAGGATTTAATATCGGCTATGTCATCTCTTCAGTTATGAGATACTTGAAACATTAAAGTTACATTTTCTTTCTTTAAGTTGTCTAATGCATTTGGAAGAAGCCAGCTCCTGGATAAGCCTTGCATTCATTATACAATTATATTCTACCTTGCCCTTAGTAGGCATTTAATTCTAGGTGAGCTCTATCTTGTTAATGTGTCAGTGTGGACTACCACTGTTTCATTGTTTAATAGAATCATTTCTGATTTCAGACCAAACTAGGTTAATAAACTGGTTCCAGATTCTTATTGCTTTGAGAGTTGTTACCTGGATATGCTCTCCGTGTATTAACTGAAATTGCTGAGTAAGCAGAGTTTATTGTAGCTAGTTAAATGTAAATCTATTTATATAATGTATGGCTTTAGGAATTATCAAGAGAGTTGAAGGCAGATTTTAGGATAAGCTTGCTGGTATGATCTCAAAGCTGCTTCACAAAATTGAGTGCCTATGAGAGCTACTCCTCAGGAATCTAGTACTATTGCTACAACATGTAGAGTCATCTGAATATGCTATAATGTATACCAGCAATATAGATGTTTTCCTGTTATTAAATTTAGAGTTTGTACCTTTTACAAATGTGTCTGGTTGACAGAACTAAAATTACATTTAGAATCCTAGCTTCAAGGACAACTTAAAATGTAATCTTTGCAGTCCTTGCATATAGGTAGACATATTTGATGGAATTTGGAAGATGCAAAACGTTTAAGTTCATAATAAAATGCTTTTAGAGTCGTGATACACAAAAGATAAATCTAAAATTTTCACATCAATAAATCAAGTAAGCATTATTGTAATCCCCAATTTACAGATGTGGGAGTAGCATATAATGTACTATATAAGGGTAGTTTTCCTGCAGACACTGTTGTGACGCATAAAACTAAATTATTTTTGAATAAATAGCATGTGGTTAAAACTGACTTTATGTAAGATAAAAGTTAATTAAGACATTATGTAAGATAAGATAATTTATTAGGTACTTGGCAGGTACCAGGCATGTTTGTAAGCCATTTGTGAGCCTTGTCTAAATAAATATTTACAACTACTGCCAGAGGAAATCCTATAATTCTCATTATTTTTTATATTAGGAAGCTAAAGATGACTCATTGAGAGTTGGGCTAATTCTTCCAAAATCTCACAAATGGAATTGTGTTTCTGGGGATTACATAGAGTGAATGATAGAGTAGATGGGCTGCTATTGAGACTTGAAGAAATCTGTCTCAAGGAAGCCACTGATATATGCTAAGCAAATAATATTGTTGAACACCATTGTGATATTTCACTATATGTGAAAACATCTCATTAAGAAAACATTAAAATTGTGATGACCATGAGAGTCTAATCATGTGGTTCCATATGGTACCTTAATGATTAAAAGATAGGATTTTGCCCTAAATATGTCTATAGTGGAGATCCTGGGAGGCAGACTTATAAAAATAAAAGAGGTCCTGTCTATTGAGTAAGGAGTTTAAGAGGTGTTGGTATTGTTTGAAGGGGTATAGCAGTTTCTGTCTATGGTTCTAAAAACAAAGAGTCCTAGAAAACCCAGACATAGAAATGTATTCAAACAAGATATCAGCAGAGGAATGATAATTTCAAGGCAGGAGATACCAATAGTTTAGATAGGAAGTAGGCATTTTGACACTTTAACCCATTTGTTGATTAATTTATCAAAAATTTGAGTACATGACTTCACTACAATCAGCCCTTTAGTAGGCAATAATGAACAAAGTATTCCCTTTGCTAGAAAAATGCTCATGGTCTATTAATATAGTCATGAAAAATGAAATTCAGGTATACTGTAAAAACCTATAATTATATTGATAAGTATACTGTACCACATGGATCATGTGATCCTATATGACTGTAAATTATAACAATACACATCCAGTTTTGTAGGTGGAGCCAAAAAGGCAAGTGATCTTGAGAACTTTAGCACTGGAGAGTTACCATCAGATGGTGATGTAGGGCATGAGGAATACCAAAAAGTTCTGATTATTTAAGAATACAGAGGTTTAATCTGACTCAAATCAGAATGTTGGAGAATGACTAAGTAATATCTATGAGTGACATAATGAATTATCAATTACATATTCTATGGTGATGACTGCAGTTGTGTGGATAACTCAGTGTTCAATCTAAAAATAACAGAGAGTCTTGCCAGTGAGTGTCTATATTATCATACAGGTATATTTATATCTGAGATTAGCAATGGAAAGGTTTGGGAATCTGAGTTTATTTGGCTATTTTTTGGTTTTAGGTTTAGGGATTTAACTTTAATTCCGAAGGTGTGCTTGTCTTCTGAATTTTTAATTTTCTGAGAGATGTTATTTTGGAGAGAAATTCCCATAAGTCAACTGTGGCATTTTGGTGGGCTTATTTAGTACTCTTGTGAAAGAAAGTACTTTTGTGAAAGATATAACATCCTATTCTGAAAGTCTAAGTTTCTTTGTATATGTTTATATTGCAAGATTTCTCCCTTCCCCAGGGAATTGGTACAATGGCTTATTTGGGGGACATAACTAGATTTGAATCACTGTTCTAATGTATATTGGCCATGTATACATTATTTTCTTCCTAATATTCACATGAGGAAAATGAGTTTATTGATTTTATAGCATTATTTTATCTGTGCATAATAAATTGAATCAATAAAACTAGCTTTTCATGGAAAACATAAAAAAGAAGTAATGGCTACTTGTTGCCTTCTGTTTATTTCCATATGATTCACATTCACTTTTCTCACTTTTACAATTGTGTTATTTGCAATAATTATTCTCTTTGTCCAGAATATCCATTTAATTATATTTCTTATTTTGACTTGGAATTCTTACTTCTTTACTGCAAATATTGTGAGCAATCCCATATTTTATATTGATATAGCCTTTGGTATATGTTTTTATAAAGATTAATTCTGTATCTAAATGCCCCCCTTTTTATCTGTTGCCTGAAATCTTATAAGATGGCGATGGTATACCTTACTAACTGAATGGCTAGCACATGCCTGCCATGTAGTTGCTTTCAAAGTATTTTTAGAAATAACATCTAAATGAATTTTCAATGATATAAGAATTAGGAAGAAATTACATTTGTGAGATTCTTATCCTGTTATAGGAAGCTGTTCCTATCCACATATAGGGATTAATTATTGTTATTGGTTTTTCTTTTAGTTTGTTTTGTTTGCATGGGTTTAATTTGACAAATACACCTCAGTGTTCACTAGATGTAAATGCCTGAAATAGTCCTAGAAATCTAGACTGTGGTCATTGATATAAATTCTTTCAAATAGATCTGAGAGAGTAATAGAAATGGAATGGTAATGGGTTAAACTGAGTATAAGATTAATGTATGATTCACAATGCAGTTTGAGGGTAGAGGGAGCCTTGCTGGAGAGTGTCTTAGAGAATATCATAATCCTATTCCCCAAACCCTTTTTACTCAGGAAATAATGTGACTTTGTGTATATCATATATGTTAATGACCAAGAAATAGAATAAAAGTGAAAACTAAGACAGCCAAAGCAGGCAAGGTTTATCTTATGCATGTGACATTAGGGTTAAAAAGAACCAACATTTAGCAATTATTGTGAAATTGGCCATAATTGTGCTAAGAGAAAAAGCAGGAAAACTGACATTTTCTTTGGCAGTGATAACATCACCTGGTCTATTGGTTATTTAGACCTAAGCTGCTGCATTTATCAAATTAAATTTTAATTATATGTTGTTTTTCTCCCCACTAGAATTTGAGATAATTTAGGGCAATAATCATTCTTTTTGATCACTGTATCCCCAGTACCTGTCATAAGATAAATAAGAAAAGCATGAATGAGTTCATCACACATTAGAAAGTCCTTTATTCTAACAATTCTAATATTGACTATTAACTTTTATTCATAAATTATTACAAATGAAATTCAGTGTGAAAATGAAAGTAGCCCAGTAGTTTGGATTTTGAGATGAAAGAAAAGTGATTTAAATCCCAGTTCTGAAAACTGCAGTCTCTGTAACATTGAACTCTCAACCTTGATTTCACTGTGTTCATTCACCTATAAATTAGGAATAATAATGTTCATTTTCTATGAGTTTTTGTAAAATAAATACTGCATGTTACCTGCTTAATACAAAGAAAAGTGTATAGAATATTATTAACAGACGTTATTTCTGTTCCACACTTCTAAAAACCCTGAAGTTGATTCTAGATGCGACAATTAAAACTCAGTTCTCCAGAAAGATGAACTTTTACCAGTTTCTCAGAGTTTCATGCACTTTGTACCTTTGATATATTTTATATTGCCTGTTCTTTACCTATTTTTTAATTTTTGGAGGTATTTGATCTACATAAAGAAAAATACCTCTGAATGAAAGAGAATAGCAATGGAAAGTACATCATAAAGTTGCTGTCAGGATTAAATGAGTTAATACAAAGAAAACAATAGATCTGGAGTGTAGGAATTGCTGAAAAATCTTATGTTATCTTCTATCTCTGTCTCTCTTTCTTCTTCTCCTCATTAGTATTATGATTAATAGTATAAAGATTTTTTAATATATGTGAGTTTCTAATCTTTAAAATATTAAGGACTTATATTTTATTCTTAATCCCCTGATGATTATGTTTATTTCATTTCATGGAAATTACCAATAGAATCAAAATTTTTTAATAACATTCATTTCTATTAGTCAGTAGGACTGAGAATTTCAGAAACCTGCATCTATTCTTCATGCTTTCAATCAAACTAAAGCTCAATGTCTCTTCAAAAGCAAACCACTCCCATTCAAAATCATAATCATTAACCCAAATTTATTAATTGATCCCAATACCTTTGAATAAAACTTTGGAATATACAGGAAATTCTGAAACAATATTCTCATTATCAAATTTATGGAGTTCAATAATTGGGAAATTTTAAAAGTGAATGAAAATAAAGGGGGAAGATATGTAACTCTAGTAAAGGAAAGTGAGTTTTGAGAAAGTGTAAATAATAGAAAGTATTTACAAGCATTTTATTCTTTTTTAAATTGTTTCAGTGTTTTATTTATTTTTGAGAGAGAAACAGAGTGGGAACGGGGGAGGGACAGAGAGAGAGAGGAAGACACAGAATCTTACGCGGGCTCCAGGCTCTGAGCTGTCAGACCAGAGCCCAACGCGGGGCTGGAAACATGCCACCCAGGCACCCCAAGCATTTCATTCTTTTAATGCTACTAACGCCTTCAATTATTGGAGAAAAACATGACCTTTTGGACAGTATCCTTAAAGGCTTGCTTTACTTGCTGGTTCCTCAGGGTATATATAAATGGATTCATCATAGGAGCCACAGAGGTGTTCAGAATAGCTACTCCTTTGGTCAATGATGCCTTCTGTTTTGCGGAAGGGTTGGCATACATGAATATGCAGCTTCCATAAGAGATGGAAATGACAATCATGTGAGAGGAGCATGTAGAAAATGCCTTTTTTCTCTGACTGGCGGAAGGCAGTTTCAGAATTGTTCTGATGATGAACATGTAGGAGAGAATTATTAATGCCAAGGTGAAAAGCAGAATGACTATTGCAGAGTAAAAACCAATCACTTCTAGGAGCCATGTGTCAGAGCAAGATAATTGCAAGAGGGGAAAGTAGTCACAAGCAAAGTGATCTATGACATTGGAGCCACAGTAATCTAACTGGAGAAAAAGAATAACTGGTGGGAAGATATTTAGGAATCCTGCCAGCCAAGCACAAAAGACAAGTAAAATGCAGACTCTTTTGTTCATGATGGTTGTATAATGTAGGGGTTTACAAATGGCTACATAGCGATCATAGGACATGGCAGTTAGAAGATAAAACTCAGTTATACCCATGAAGATGAAGAAAAACAACTGAGCAGTGCAATTATTGTATGAAATAGATTTGTCTCTGGTGATAATTGTGCCCAGAAATCTAGGAATACAGACAGTTGTAAAGGATATTTCTAATACAGAGAAGTTCCTGAGGAAGAAATACATAGGGGTCTGTAGATGGGAATCCACCAAGGTGAGAGTGATGATGGTCAAATTTCCAGTGACACTTAATATATATGTGATAATTAAAAAGAGAAAAATCACAATCTGAAGCTCTGGGTCATCTGATAGCCCAAGAAGAATGAATTCTGTGGGTACTGTGTGGTTTCTCATTGCTGATCCTTTCTTCCACCTTTTAGAACAGAGACTGTATGTTTCCCTATAGGACATAAAAAGTGAAAACAGGATTGGAGTTAGAGTTTAAAAATCTTAAAATATCCATGATGATGAAAAATCTATGAAAGCCAAAGACACATGTTCCCTTTTAGCAACTCTTTCCAATTTCTATTGGACGTTACATTCAAGTAATAAATATAATCTGAAGTTAAAGATTTATCTATTTTTGTTGAAAACACACAATCACGGGCCATTTAATAAAAAAAAAGTCTCATGTTAACATTTAGGCAGAAGCTATTTCTTCTAATGCTTCTTTAAGATTAAGCTGCTAATTATTCTCTTCTTTATAAAAACAGAAAAATATTTTAATTGATCTTTTCTTTTCCTCAATATAAAAATTAGTCTGGATTGTGGATAATCTAAATATAGAGTTTCAAATCTTACAGGGGTTATTGAGGCTACCCCCACATTTCCTATTTTGAAGCCCACAGAGTTGAGGGAACTTCCACAAGGTTAAACAACTTGTCACCGAAGTAATCATCTCACTTTAGAACATACATGTTTATTCCTGAGAATGTTTTGTTCGCATTTTCTCATTAATTACCTTCTTAAAGTTTTGGTTGATGCTATCATTTTCTTATTTTTTAAAATCCTTTCCTGATAAAAAGTCCAGAAGGACAAAAAGGCAATCTTCTACTACTAAAATAATTATAGCTGAGAAATAGTTTAATTCATACAATGCAGAATTCCTTTTTTTTTTTTTTTTACAATATTGTCATGGAAAATGAACAAACAGATGATCAATATAACATTTACTGGGAAGCAGAAATCCTTTCCAATAGGGAATTTTTTTAATTTTTAAATTTTTATTTAAATCCAAGTTAAATAAAACTATAAAAATATAATTAACATACAGTGTAATAATGTTTTCAGGAGTAGAATTTAATGACTCATCACTTACATATGACATCCAGTGCTCATCCCAAACAGTGTTCTCATTAATGCCCATTCCCCAGCCAATACCCCTCCATAATGTATGTAACAAAATGATTATAATACAGATCTACCTTTAAAATTAAATGTAGTAAGTATATTTACACTTGAATTTAACAGAAAAAATTAGCAATTAGAAATATTAATCTATGGAAAACAGGTTTTTTATTCCAAGAAGTGGTAGCTCTTAAAAGGGAAAGTATGAAAGATCTAATAGGGAATTTTTAAAAAATCATATTTTTATAACAGAATACCTTTCCAAGTTAGAAAGAAATGAACAATCCAAGATTTATTTCTGTGTTCCTCCTTTAGCATTTCATTAATAGTCTCTTGGTGGTAAACAATTATTTAATTTTTAATATTGAAAGGTTTGTGAATCCACAAACTTGTATACAAATAATATTTTTAAAGACATTTGAATAAAATGAAAGTACATATATTATATTGAAGAATAAAAATTGACTTACTTCCTGATTCTTGTTGATGAGTTAGTCTCAGATTTATCATCTGATTTGCTTAACATTTGCACAATTTCTGAGCTGCTAAACTGAGTTAGCAAAAGACTTGGTTTCTATTGTACTCTAAAAACAAGTATGTTGATTTAGCTTTTTCATGGTTTTAAGGATCATAATTTGCTTTGTTAGATTAGTTATATGTGACTCACAATATCCTTCATTACTGATACTATGAAATTCTGAGAACATTTTAGTATAATACAATTCATTCTGGCTTTTCGTCTCTTATCAAGCTCCATGTACAAAATCAGTTCACCTGGTTGACAGTAAAGTACTCTTCCATTTGCTTCTTTTCATATAGTACAAAACACTGATATATTAAATCATTTTTCTTACTATTCGTGTAAACATTTAAAAATCAATAGTTTGTAATTCTGTGATTATACATCTATAAAACCTAATTAGAATTTTCCTTAGATTCAAGGACTGCTCAATTTTCCTGCTAATGCGGTTTTGAAAAACAGAAAATAAGGAATGTTCTTCTCTATGCATGTCATACAAATGGAACTGGACTTATTTTATGTGTCTTTTTGTTGGCCCAGGGGAATTCATTAAGTAAAGTGAGTGCCAAGGAAAAGAATCATTAAAGATAGGGATGAATCATTTTTATAAATATTGATTAAAAAATATAAAAAGCAAACTTATTGAGGTAAATAGGCAAATATATGAACAATGTGATAATGAGTGTATGAGACCTGAACTTGGAATTTCACCCTTCTGATTACACAAGGAATTCACATTTTTCTCCCAGAAACTTTGGAGTTTTCCTCAGTAGAATTGGTGTACTTATATCCTTTGAATTCTGGCAACCTAGAGAAGAATTATTTAACGGAATGAAATGGTAGAAAACACTGCTATTGATTTCTGGTGTGAGTTGATTGCCTTCTGAAATGGACAACCTATTAAAGACATGAGAAGGTTTATCCCTGTAATGGCCCTTTGAATTTAGGGAAACCCTTCCCATAGCTCCTGCTAATGTGGCTTTTTATTCTTTTGACCACTTTCCTTTAATATGTTATTTACTTCCATTAAATCCTTGTTTATATTTGTGCATATAATACCTTTTTGTTGTGAGAATATTTATGAACCAGTAAAATAAATACCTGGAAATCTGGCATTGAATATTTTTAACTTGTTTATTTTCACATTTTCTTCAATAAGAGATGTCATTTTTATTACTAGAAGAATACAATATTTGAGTATCATATGTACACATGTATGTAACATAATTATGCATCTGATTACTTATCTTTATTTGCTTCAGTTGTGGACATAAAACATGCATGCATTTAATGCCAGAAATGCAGATAATATGCAGGATTGAAAGATGAGAATATTTGAAACTGAGGTTGATGAGTGACTAAGTTTTAGGCCAATGAAACACATTGTTCGGGTACCAGGCTTCACTCTCCTGTAGTTACAAATAATGTTTTACTGTAACGTGTTCAAAATTGTAAAATAAAATTTATTAAATCATGTGGCTAAGGGATCCAAGTAAGTTAAGACTTTAGTAGAGGACCTCTTATACAGTTCTGAGTCTGCATGGCTCAGTTGGTTGAGACTCTTGATTTTGGCTAGGGTCATGATCTCAGAGTTAAGGGATCAAGCCCCATGTTGGGCTCCATGCTAAACACAGAGCCTGCTTGGGATTCTCTCCCTCTGCCCCCCTCCCACTCTTGCTCTCTCTTTCTAAAATAAATTTAAAAAAATTATTAAAGACTTTCTCTGAAAACCTGAACTGACATCATATTACTAAATAATTCCAGTGCATATAACTAATTATTTTCAATGATATATTAACATCTTTTATAGGTAAGCTGCTCTCCCCCACACCCCACAGGATGTCTGATTGGTCTCCCATTTACTGAGAACCATCATTTAATTGAGCTATTATTCTTTATTTTTACTTTTTTTTTTTTAACATTTATTCACTTTTTTTGAGAGACAGAGGATGAACGGGTGAGGGGTAGAGAGAGAGGGAGACACAGAATCCGAAGCAGGCTCCAGGCTCTGAGCAATCAGCACAGAGCCTGATGTAGGGCTTGAACTCATGGACCGCAAGATCATGACCTGAGCAGAAGTTGGACGCTTAACTGACTGAGCCACCCAGGTGCCCCCAACTGAGGTATTATTCTATAAGTTGAATTTATAATCTCAGAAGTGTATTGATTGACAGATGATGTTGGATTTCATCCATTACTATGTGTAACCCAAATAGTTATTAGAATTTTTCTATGAGAAAAATAAGGGTTTGTATCATGGGAATTCCTACTATTAGAAAGTTCAATAGGCAAACCTTAAGAAATGATATCCTTGACACTTGAGAGGACAAGATGGCGGAAGAGCAGGGAGCTCTGTAATCCGAGCACGCCCGTATGGATTGAACTGAGAAGGACTGAAGGGATAAAACTTGGATTTGCATGTGGGGGAAAGAAGAAACAGACGCCAGAAAGAAGACAACCTCAAAGATGCCTGAGTGAGTGACTGTGATCTGGGAAATTAGGGGACGGGCGGTCCCGGTGGTGCAGGGGAAGGAGCCCCCCGAGCCCAACACAGGGAGAGCGCGCTGTGCCCCGGAGAGACCAGGGGAAGAGAAAGAGAGACGGAAAACGCACCTAGAACCATCTCTAAGGGAGGAAAAACTCGCCTGTCTCCCCATATATATCTGCCGAGCGCCGGGAGAGAAATCCGTCCCATCTGGCCGGCGAGTTCTTCCTTGGGTGCAGCGGCAGTGGGAGCCTTGAAAAGCGGCAGCGGCGGCTCCGCGAAAAGGGTGGCGCAAGCCGGCCGGGAGGCCAGCCACCAGCGGTAACGCATCTCATCCCCGGTGACGGTGTTGAACTGCACG
>CM053571.1:56966661-56977889 GCA_028646485.1 Cryptoprocta ferox
TATTCTTCCGATCCATGAGCATGGAATGCTTTTCCATTTCTTTGTGTCTTCTTCAATTTCTTTCATAAGCTTTCTATAGTTTTCATCGTATAGGTCTTTTACATCTTTGGTTAGGTTTATTCCTAGGTATTTTATGGTTTTTCGTGCAATTGTGAATGAGATCAGTTTCTTGATTTCTCTTTCTATTGCTTCATTGTTGGTGTATAAAAATGCAACCGATTTCTGTATGGTGATTTTTGTACTCTGCGACTTTGCTGAATTCCTGGATCAGTTCTAGTAGGCATCTGGTGGAGTTGTTCGAGTTTTCCACATAGAGTATCATGTCATCTGTGAAAAGTGAAAGTTTGACTTCATCTTTGTCAATTCTGATGCCTTTTATTTCCTTTTGTTGTCTGATTGCTTTGTCTGAGGGCAAGAAGGAACTCATAAGGGAGTTTTTGATAACAAAACATCTCATCATCTTCTTTCTAGGAGACTAAATAGGTAGAATTAATAAAATTCTCTGTAAAATTTATTTTATAGACACCACATATTTTTAAAATGTAATGTATATGACTGTCTTTTTCTCTCTTTTTTCTTAACAAGCACATTTTGTCTATGCTATAAGTTTTCAATGCTATTTGCTGTATTATTTTCTTTTGATGGGGTGAGCTGGGCAAGTCTGTAGCGTAAGTGTCCAGCTTGTATTGTGTCTTTTTTCCTTTCTTTTTTCCTGACAATCAGCATTCTTTTCCTTGAGTAACAGACACATATTTGTTGTAACATACCAGCAAAATCGGCAGATCAAAAGGCAGAGACTGTTACTGTATTTTAAATCATGACCAAAATGTTCATTTATAATATTTGTTTTAGTAAATACACTGATGTGATAAATTGGGGATCGCTATACTTTATTTCTACAAAGTAACCTTTGGAATGGGAGAAAGATAAACACATTTATTGAGAAATCTGGAACATACTTACGTTTTGATTTGTCTAATGATTCCAGTTATAAATATAACCCCAGATTTTCTTATTTACTTAATATGTAAGAGGCAATGCATTCATAATCTACTTGAGAGTACTCTGTCATCAGTTCAGCCTTGGCTCTGTTATGTAAAAGCCTCACATACCTAGAAAAAGGTAGGCTTGACTGCATGCAAGTTTTCTACAGCCTCTGCTCTAAGTGAAAGAATTTCTCTATATCACTTTTATCTTTCCATATAACCATAAACACTGTTCTGACCTGAATGTCAAGAAGTACTATTATAACCCTGAGAGTTCTTTAAATGATTTCCAGGGAATACTGCCTTATGACTGGAAGTTAAAACCTTTACAAGCTCCCTGGATAAGAGGAAGATTGAACGCTATCCAAAGACAACACACATTTACCTTCTCTGGTCACTGAATAAATCCCCCAAGAGACCTTGGGCAGGAAAGGAAAGGTGCAAGGAGAGAGAAATTCAGATGTACAGTGATGCCATGACATGCATCTTTCTAGAAAGCTAAGCAATAGAGTGAGGTGAAAGCAAAAGAGTCTCTGCCGGCGTATAGAGTCACCCTGGCTTCCCTTTGGCTGTACTTAGTTTTCCTAATATGCCCATGGCACTTATCTACATTCAGGATATAATTCATTGTCAATTCCTTTGGGACTCTTTAAACACAGAGCTGAGCTACATGGTAGTGGACCCTTCACTGAAGGTGGCACCCAGGCTTTATTAAATTATACATCTCCACTTGTTTAAAGTAGAATGAATAAATAATTTTATTTATTTTTGTTGTGTATTTTTTATATTAACTTTAAATGTAAATGTTACTAAACTTGTTGTAAAACAAAAACAAAAATACAAAAAAATATTCAGATTTCAGTGTTAGGCTATCGCCTACCCTTTTCCAAAAACATTCGGATGAAATCCTCTGCCAGATATAACAGCCTTCCCAGAAATCCTTTATCTTGTCATCTCTCAGCCCCAACCAGCTGAGTACATCTGTACTCCATGTGACCCAACTCTGGATCTCATTATATGCCTTGAAAATGCCTGTTCTGTGCTCAACAAACTTACTTATGCTCTCTTTTTCAAGTTATTATTAAGTTTTTTTTTTTTTAATTTGAGTATAGTTGACACACACTGTTATGTTAGTTTCAGGTGTACCACTTAGTATTTGGCAAGTTTCTACATTACGGTATGTTCACCACAAGTGTAGCTACCAGCTCCCCATTACATTGCTATTACAATATCATTGACTGTATTCCTTTTGGTTCTCTTATTCTCATGACTTAATGATTCCATAACAAAGTCTGTATCTCCCTCTCCCCTTCACTGATATTGCCCCCCACCCCTTCCTCTGGCAACCATCGGTTTCTTCTCTGTTTTTACAGGTCTGATTCTGCTTTTTGTTTGTTTATTCACTTCTTTCTAAAAAAGTTCTGAGTCTTTATAGGTCTGAGTTATTACACTTAGCATGACGCTCTCTCCATCCATGAGGTCTCAAACAGCAGGATCTCATCTTTTTTATGGCTGTGTATTATTCCTCATATATATTTCACCATTTCACCTGCTTCTTAACCATTTGTCTATTGAAGGACAGTTAGGTTGTCTCCATATCTTGTTACCTTGGCTATTGTAAATAATGCTGATATAAACAACACAAGGGTGTATATATATCTTTTCAAATGAATGGGGTTTTTTTTTTTTGAGGGGTGGTAAATACCCAATATGGAATCATTGGATCATAAAGTATTCCTATTCCTAATTTTTTGAGGAATCTTCATACTGTTTTCCACAGCAACTGTAGCAATTTACATTCCTACCAACGGTGCACGAGGATTCCTCTTTCTCCACGTTGTTGTCAACACTTATTATTTTTTGTCATTTGATTCTAGCCATTTTAACTGGTATAAGGTGGTATCTCAGCATTGTTTTGATTTGCATTTCCCTGATGATGAGTGATATTGAGCATCTTTTCATGTGTCTCTTGGCCATCTATATGTCTTCTTTGGAGAAATGTCTATTTCAGTCCTGCACCATTTTTTATTCAGATTGTCTTTTTGGTGGTGAGTTGTCTAAGTTCTTTATATGTTTTAGATACTAACCCTTATCAGATATATCATTTGCAAATCTCTTGTCCCATTCAGTAGGTAGTCTTTTTGTTTTGTTGATAGTTTCATTTTTTGTGCAACAACTATTTATTTTGATGTAGTCCCAATAGTTTATTTTTGCTTTTGTTTCCCTTGCCTCAAGAGACATGTCAAGAAAACTGTTACTACATGTGAGGTCTGACAAATTACTGCCTGTGTTTTCTTCTAGGGTTTTTATGGTTTCAGATCTCACATTTAGGTTTTTAACCTATTTTGAGTTTTCCTTTTTTTTTTAGTTTTAGTGTATGGCATTAGAATTTGGTTTAGTTTCATTCTTTTACATGTAGCTGTCCACTTTTCCCAGCACTATTTATTGAAAATGCTGTTTTTTCTCCATTGTATTTTCTTATATCCTTTGTTGTCGATTAATTGAATATATGATTGATCAATATATGCTTGATCATATATGATTGAATATATGATTGAATATGTGATTGATCTATGCGTATATTTCTGTGCCAGGCACACACTGTTTTGACTACTATACCTTTGTAGTATATCTTGAAATCTGAGTTTGTGATACCTCCAGCTTTGTTCTTTCTCAGGATTTGGCTGTTTGGGGTCCTCTTTGATTCCGTACAAGTTTCAGGATTATTTGTTCTTGTGACAAATGCTATTGATATTTGACAGGGATTGCTCACCGAGGTCTAAGGCCACTGGAGTGTGATCTACTCTAGTCCGGGCTTGTAGGGTGGATGGGAAGAGAGCATCCCTGCAGTTCTTTGTTTTTTCTAAACTGTGGCTTTTTTTTCTCTGTGTGCAGAGACAGAGGAGGCTATTCCAGGTCTTTGAGTACTATCCCTCCCCACTTATGTTCCCATTTGGGGTGTGGGGGCCCCTTTGTTACTGTGTCTCTCTGTTTATTCTGGACTCTTGCATTGTCTCTGTCTTTGGTTGTTCAGAAGCTGTTCAGTCCGCCCTCAGTTCTCCTTCAGGAGGAATTGCACTACTAATAGGTCTAATAATTTGGTGTGTTCTGTGGAGGAGGTATGTTAAGGATGTTCCTACCTCACTAATTGTCCTATCAAAACAACATTTTGATAGCTTGAAAAATCAGAATAGTATTTGAAAGTTTAGCTTTTCATATTTCATTTTAAAAGTAATATATGCTTAATGCAATTGGAAAAAATGTCAGAGAATAAAGTATAGAATTATAGTATTTGGGACATATAGAAGGGTTTTTTGATTTTAGACCAATCCTCCCTCACATTTTCAAATTAACCCTGATTGAATATCTATTTATAGTATGTTCTTCTTTTTTTAATTGTTTATTTATTTTTGAGAGACAGAGAGAGCCAGAGCACGAGCGGGAAAGGGGCAGAGAGAGAGGGAGGAGACACAGAATTTGAAGCAGACTCTAGGTTCTGAGCTATCAGCAGAGAGCCTCACGTGGGGCCTGAACTCCTTAACTATGAGATGCTGACCTGAGCCGAAGTCAGATGTTTAACCAACTGAGCCACCAGGTGTCCCTATTTATGTATGTTCTATCAGATTTTTTTCCTACCAGGTATTTTTATATCTATTCACTCACAAAAACAGTCACATTCATACACTCGAGTGTTTTTTCCTTATATAGTAATGCAGTTTTTTTCAGAAAATATTCTGCAATTTTCCTTTTTTATTTCAGTTAACAATATGTAGTGGATATCATTCATTGATTATCTAGATGGGACTCACCCTTTTATAATTGCAGAGAATGACAGAGGAAACTTGTATATAATTTAGTAGTTTCATTGTTGGGAAAGTTTTAGGAAATCCAGTGTTATCAATTTCACATCATTAGCTACAATGCTAAGTCCTTTTGTATAAAACATTTGCATATATACAGGTACTGGTATAACATATATGAGAGTGCTAAATTTTGATATGTATTTAAAAATTTCCCTCCAAACAGTCAAGAATTAACATGTTTCGTTGCATGCTGACCTTCACAGGTATTAGAAATTTCTTATAGTTTTTACAAATGGAGAGACAAAAATGAAGCCACAATTCACTTAATGATAAAGACGGTATCATAAAAACCAGATTACAGTGCCCATATTTGAGGTTAAGGAGACCCAATATCTTTATAAACTTGCAGAAGTTATTTAACTTTTCGGAGCATCGATTTGTCTACTTATAACATGAGAAGACTAATAGTCTTAACTCATATGATATTGTAAAGATCAAAGGAGATAATGAATAAAAGTGATTACAGACTACTTAGGATACAGTAAGTACTTAGTAGATAAATGTTATATACTTTAAAATTTTATATTCTCCAATTTTTATAAAGATTTAACACTTTTTAATACCTAATGTAGTTTTAATGAATTAAGCATAGGGCTATCCCATATCCTTCTACACATACGTTTACAAACATATATATTTTAATGGCAGAAGATTTTACTTAAAAGATGGATCCAGGAGTGTCATTTCAATGAGTTAAGCATATCACAATTTCCGTATGCTTCTACACTTAAGTTTACAAACACTTATATTGTAAGAAAAGAACATGTTACTTGAAAGAAAGATTATGAACCGTGGAGTCTCAATAAGCTAAGAGCAGCGATTCTCCTGTATGCTTCTACACTTAAATTTACAATCACTTCAGTATTTTTAAAAAGTTTTTATTTAAATTCCATTTAGTTAACATACACTGTAATATTAGTCTCAGATGAACACTATAGAGATTCAAAATTTCCATACAATACCTGGTGCTCATCCCACCAAGTATATTCCTTAATCCCCATCACCTATTTAACCCATTCTCCCACCGGGTAACCATCAGTTTGTTCTCTATAGTTAAGAGTCTGTTCCTTGGTTTGTCTCCTTTTTTTCCCTTTGCTCATTTGTTTTGTTTCTTAAACTCCACATATGAGTGAAATCATATGGTATCTGTCTTTCTCTAACTGCCTTATTTCTCTTTGCATAATACTTAAGAGTCTGAGCATTTTAAATAATTGTATTCCTCACCCATGAAGAGCTTATTCATAACTTGTGTTCACTTTTAGGGGGATTATGTCTTCTCTTTGACTCATAGGAGATATTTGTGTACAATGGGCATAAACCCATGGTGAATTTCTTTTGTTGCACCAAGCTTTCAGAGCCTCTCCTTAACTTTTTTCTGAGGTGCTTTCACTGAAAAAAATTGTATTATGAATTCTTGGTGACTTATTCTTCTTAGGAGACCCTTCCACACATACTTCAAAACTATGTAAATATTCAGTCATGTTTACTATTTCTCTGGTTTTGCTCTTCACATTTACTTCTTTAATCCATCCAGAATTTATTCTTATGTAAGATATGCATGTGTTTTTGTTGCTTTTTAAATAAATAATCATCTGCCTTCATATCATTGGGCTAGAAACAATCTGAGAGTTTGGACAGTGAGTTACTTATAGCACCAATGTCATGGTATTTCGGTAAGTAATGTTTTTAGCTCAGAGACCATGGTCTGAGAAACTCATACTTCTCACTTTTCAGGGGAAAAAAAAGGTTTCTTCATACCCTCAACATGTGTGTATTTTAACAGGGCCAAGGTACAGTAAGATTCGACCTCTTTCTGGAATTTCAAACTCACTTCACACCATTCACCTTCACTTTTTCCATTTCTGAATACCTGTGGTTTTATTTGTTCAACTGCTTGAATAATCTTACTTTTTCTTCTCCTTTAGGGTATTCACAGTCACATATGATCTTTTCCTTGCTTGAAATGGGGAAAACATTGGCATCTCAGTTCACTTCTACTCATTCATCCATGATACTTTATTTATCAATTTATTTCTTTGTTTCCTGTTTTTATTTGAGAATTGCTGACACACAATGTTACATGAGTTTAAGGTGTATGACATTGCAGTTCAGCAAGTATATACACTGTGCTGTGGTAACCATAAGAGTAGCTACCACTTGTCACAATACCACACATTTATAATAGCATTGACTATATTTCTTACTCTGTACCTTTTATTCTCATGACCTATTTATTCCATAACTACAAGCCTGTACTTCCCACTGATCTTCACCTATTTTGCCTGTCACCTCAAACCCTCCCATCTGTGAACCATTAATTAGTTCACTGCATTAATGAGTCTTTTTCTGCTTTGATTGCTTGTTTGTTAATTTTGTTTTCTTAGATACTATATATAAGTGAAATAAGGTGGCATTTGTCTTTCTTTGGAACATTTTACCTAGCATAATCTTCTCTATGTCCATTGATGTTGTAAACGGCAAGATCCCATCCTTTTTTATAGCTGAGTAATGTTTCATTGAATAATGCTACAAAAAATGCAGGGGTGCAAATATCTTTTGGATTTGAGTTTTTGGTTGAATATTTTTATTACTTAGAATGGTAAACAAAATTATTTGTGTTCCATTACCCCTGGTTTTATGTTCATAATTATAAATCACTTACATAGAACCTGTAATGTTTAGCTAATGAACTCAGGATTTCCTATAGCTGTGACATTGATATAGGAAGAGTGTGGAGATTAGAAAGTTAAAAATTTCAGTTTTCCCTCTTTAAATCTTCATGATAACATTAATTCATATTAATCAAAACTTTGATTTGTTTGTACGAAACAAAATTTAAGGACCAAATCTTTGAAGGTTTGTATATTTTCTGATTCCTCAGTGGGTAAGTTAAAGGGTTCAACATGGGGACAACAGAGTTATTGAAATTGCTACTACTTTTGTCAGTGATGGCTTTTTCCCCCTGCAGAGTGATTAGTGTATATGGAAATGGAAATGGCAATCATGTGAGAAATACAAGAGGAGAAAAACCTTTTCTTCTCTGACTGACAAATGTGACATGCATGTAGGACAAAATCACAAATGCCAAAGCGAATAACAAAATAATCAAAACAAAGTAAAAGTCAATTATTTCTAGGAACCTTGCATCTGAGAATATGGTTGTACATGGGAAAGATAGTCACATGCAAAGTGATCAATGATATTAGAAGCAGAGTTATCTGGCTGGAACAGAAGCATAAAGGGCAGGAAAAATGATCAGAAACATGCCCAGCCACACACAACCCACAAATGGGTTGGTTTCCTGTTTGTGATGGTTGTGTAATGAAGGGGTTTGCAAATGGCAACACAATGGTCAAAGGACGTGGCAATTAGGGTGGAAAGTTCAGTCACCTCCATGAAAATAAAAAGAATTGGTGGGCTATACAACTATGATGAGAAATTATTTTGGTTTTGGTGATAATTGCCCCCAGAAACCTAGAAATATATATATATTTGTAAAGGAGAGTTCTAAGAAAGAGAAGTTCCAGGTAAGAAATACATAGGCATCTGTAGATGGATGTCTACCAGGTTAGAATGATGATTAATCAGGTTTCCAGTGACACAGAATATGTATGTGATGAATAAAAAGAGGAAAATCACAGTCAGATCAGGATCATCAGAAAGGCTCAGCAGGATGAACCCTGATCACTGTGTGCCAGTTCATTTCTCTCTGTTTTCTCTTGTTTTAATGCTATGTGACAGTATTGATGAATCTGGAGGACATTAGGTTAGATGAAATAAGTCAGTCACATCACAGAACAAAAAATGAATAAATCCACTTTTATGAGGTGTTAAAATTGGTCAAACTCATAAAAATGGAAGATAAATGGTGGCTGCCGTGGGATAGGTTCGGATGGGCAATGTGGAATTGATAATAGCTGGTATAAAGTTCAGTTCTGTAGGGTGCCTGGGAGGCTCAGTCGGTTAAGCCTCTGACTTCAGCTCAGGTCATGATCTTGTGGTCCATGAGGTTGAGTCCCACATCAGGCTCTGTGCTGACAGCTCAGAGTCTGGAACCTGCTTTGGATTCTGTGTTTCCCTCTCTCTCTGCCCCTCACTGCTCATGCTCTGTCTCTCTCTCTCTCTCTTTCTCTCTTTCTCTCTCTCTCAAAAGTAAACATTTAAAAAATTCAGTTCTGTTAGAGGAATAAGTGCTAAAGATGTTGAAGATGAATATTGTTGAAGAACATTGTTTTCTCTAGTACATTTTACCTATACTATAATTAATGATACTTTATTGTATTCTTAAAAATATGGGCATGGAGGAGGGCACTTGTTGGGATGAGCACTGGGTGTTATATGGAAACCAACTTGACAATAAACTATATTTAAAAAAAATATATATATATAGGTGGAGAGATCTTGTGTTAAATATTCTCACCATTTCATAATTATAATCTGTATTGATTCCCAGCTATAGCAGTTAGAGATAGAAACCAATATTAATAACAATCACTACTATTTATTGATAAATAATTATGCTCTATGCTTGACAGGTGCATTTCCATCCCTATAGTACATTATATATGCCAGATTTAACTGACAGCTGCCTTATCAGTGGGGCAGTATATGTTGAGAGGTTTTAGAAAGCCTATATTTGTCAAAATTTGCCTTATTTAACATAAAATTATTAATCAGATAAGATGAAATTGAGAAACCATGCATTAGTTTTCTCTTACATTTTGAGTCTCCTTCAGTTTTTTATTATTTATTTTGTTTTCTCTCCATAAATCCTGTGCTATATTTCTCACATGAATAAATTGCATACACATATCCATAATTCTTATATCACTTTCTCACACATACAACTTAAGGTATTAAGTCACATATTCACACATACAACTTAAGGTATTAAGAGCCTAATACGGTAGACACTTAATACCTTAAGTAGAATTATAAAAGAGTAATTTAAAGTGTGAAATTCTAATTTTACATGAAATGGAAAATTTTGTTCTTCTCAAGCTTTTACAAAGTTTCTACAAAACTTAAATGATTTTGCTTAGGTATTAAATAATTAGATACAAGGCACCTGGCTGGCTCAGTTGGCTAAGTGTCTGACTTTGGCTCAGGTCATGATCTGGTCTGTGAGTTTGAGCCCCTGTTGGGCTCTGTGCTGACAGCTCAGAGCCTGGAGCCTGCTTTGGATTCTGTGTCTCCCTCTCTCTCTGCCCTTCCCCTCCCCCCACTCTCTCTCATGTGTGTGCTTTCTCTCTCTTATAAATAAACATCAAAAAAATAAAAAATAATTTAGAAACATGACCTTTTTCAAACTCATCCAAAACTAGAAAAGGAGCTATACATATATATTTCAGCATAGTCAGAAAGTAGACCTTACATTCCATGGAATATGAGACACTAAACTTATCCTATATAACGAAAAGAACTATTGCTTCACTATTTTTATAGTATGTGTACCTGTATCTATCTATGTGTGTAGGTATCTACCTGTATATCTACCAATATCTACTGAGTTATTATGGGATTTGTAAATAAGGAAATCTATTTAGCATGATGCCTACAAAAGTATATTGTTAAAGATCTCTTTTTTTAACCAATAAATAAATTATATAGACACACCTTACTAAGTGAGCAAGTTTTTTTTTGGTTTTTGAATGAAAGCATTCATTTTTCTATAAATCATATGGAATTTGAAGAAATTTTTAATAAAGAAATGACAAGATGGTGAAGGGAATTCCTCTCAAATATCAATGAAAATCACAAAATTATATTTTCTCTATACAGTAAGTAAAATATCATATCAATAGTACATGGCCTCTTCCATTCCTGGTGACAATGATTTTCTTAAACAAAATTCAAAGTAAACTTTACATTATAAAACAATTGTTGCTCAAGAGGTTGCAACTAACATAGTGTTCAGAACTCTGGAAACCAAAAACATATGAAGTCATTTCAGTTGAATGGGAAATATAGTGCTTGCAAGCTGTTAAAAACAAAGAAAAAATGAACAGACAAAGAATAATGACAGGAAGGCTATTTTTGTTTGAAGAAGTTACTTAAATTTCTGTTTGTGTATTTTAAATTGCTCTGCAGTATGTGTCTCATGACACAACAACCTTTCATTTTCTGGAGAAAAAGACCATCTTCCTTGCCCTGTCCATGAAGGCTCGCCTGACTTGCTGATTCCTTAGGCTGTAAATAAAGGGGTTCAGCATGGGGGCCACTGAGGTGTTTAGCACAGCAACGCCCTTGCTCAGAGACGCTCTGTCTTTTGCTGAGGGTTTAATGTACATGAAAATGCAGCTGCCATAGGAGATGGAGATGACAATCATGTGGGAAGAACATGTGGAAAAGGCCTTTGTCCTCTGACTAGTAGAAGGAA
>CM053571.1:56977989-57044815 GCA_028646485.1 Cryptoprocta ferox
CACCTGAAGCTGTGGGTCATCGGACAATCCCAGGAGGATAAACTCTGTTGTTTTTGTTTGGTTTCTCATTCCTCAGTTGCTTATTTATTGTTCTCCTACCAGACCTCTAAGAGAAAGCACAAGGAAAATCTCAAAGAATGGTTAACAATGGTCCAAGTGTAGATCCAGAACATGGTTCAAATAGTATATCATTTCACCTACAGGGGAAATTGTAAACATCTTAGTCTTATTTTTTCTGGCATACCAACCATCTATGCTGAAACCTCTCGTGAGCTCCTCACTACATTGTGTATGTCTGGAAGTTAGGACAGAATCTTACCCTCAAAGCCATTGCAACACAATCCAGTGACTAGAAGAGTCATAGAAGGCTTAAAATAAACACTTTTCTAATTCACTATTTAATGATGTTGAGTTTGTTGTTGAATCAAACACACCCATCAGGTGAAGTTCTCTCTTTTGTTTCAAATTCCTTGCTGCATATTACATAGTTTGGGTCTTAGTTTTACAATAGGTGTGTTTTTTGGTGTTTTTTTTTGTGTGTGTGTTTTTTTGTTTTTAATTTAGTTTACCTACTTTTCAAGATGTATATATCTACTGGGCCTAAATTCCCTATACTGAGCAAACCTATAACAAAGATATATAAAAGAAGCCCCAATATTTGGATATACAATTTAAAAGAAAACTTCATAAAACATTATTTTAAAATTACTTTCATTAAATTTCTTTAGAACTCATTCCTTCAATTAACTTTATTTCTGCTCAGTAACATCACTCTTCCTTCATCTGGGTTTGCTTTTTTGAATGCACTAGTTTCTCATAACACCTGGAAGTCCCCAAATGCATTCTCATCAAATAGACAATATTTGGTTTCAATCTCAAGATTGAAATTTCTGCATTAGATATCTAGGTTTAAAAAACCTATTATTACCATTTTATAGGTAATAATGTATCAACGTATTTTTACCTTTATTTAAACTTTTTTGCGTGTTCTTTTTTCTCTTATGTTTCCTATCAATTTTAAGACATTTCTTAAGGATAATACCATTACCAACATACACTTTCTGGTTACTGATGAAACCTTTGAAGGAATGTCTGAAGAGCTATGAAGGAAGTTATAATAGGTAAGGAAGGGTTCATATGAACATCACTGAAAATGAGTACTGTTAGACCAGTTTTTCGGACCAGAGAACATGCTTAAAGAAGCTTTAGGAAGAGATGATCCATTATCACAGACTTGAGGGAGATATATTATACTATTTATGTAAAGATGTTAATGAAATTCAATGAATTATATTCATTTACCCACATCAACTAAGCCTGATGGATGTTATTCATTCATTCATTCAGCAGCCTTTTGGGAGAAATAAACTGGGAGGAGGTGTTTGACAAGGTGCATATGATTCCTCAAGCCTGAAGCCATCCCAAGGATGTATTCATGCAGAGGATGAAGGATATCTCTAAGCCTTTAGCTCATCTTTTTTATTTCTGAATGCAGATCCGTATTTCCCTCTGGAAGAACATGGTTTAGTTTAAACTCTCTATTATCTTCTACTCATTTTGTCAAAATCAAGAACCCATTCTAGAACTCTTAAGATAGACTCTTTGATCTATTAAAAATGAAAGTTAACAATAATACTTCGTATTTGTTGAATAAGATGGCCACAAAGTACATTCAAGGTTTCATTCTAAAAGTATCCCTACATAAACTTTTCAAAATTGTTACCAGCAATTTAGTATTAACAGTGACCCATTAACATGTTAACTAACTTAAATTTAAATAAATTTAAAAAACAATGAGACTTTAGGTAAACTAGATACTGATGACTTCTTTAATGCCCAAGATGAAAAAGAGCTTTGTTTTAAAGGATACATTAAGGACCAAAAGGGTGCTCTTTTGAGAGACTGAGAGCTTTAGACTGATTTCTATTTTATTTGTGGTGCATTTTGTTGTTATTGTTGTTGTTGTTTTGTCTTAGTTGCACTGTGTGGACAAATCCCCTTGGAAATCAATAACTTTGAGAGTCTAATTGTTTTAACTTTTTCTATGTTTACTAAATTCACTCTTCTTAGTTAAACCTCACCAGAGGTCATTAGAGAAATTTCATGAATCACAACTTCCAAGCAATGTGCTTTATGGTCACATCACTCTTTTCCCCCACTACTTTATGAGTAAAGAGTTGTTCAGGGTTTTCGCTGATATATTTCAATGTTGTGGGTAACATCTAGTTCGGCTTCATAATTACTTTAAATTTACTTGCAATGTTCAATCCTGCTGGGCTTTGGGCCATGATACAGGTGTTCTCTAAGAACTTCTCTTGGACTACTGAATAAAGGAATGACTCCATTGGAGAAACCAGTGAGTCACTGGAAGGATTGTACCTGTAGGAGTTGGTGCCAAATACCAACTCCTAACCTCAAACTTTCAGTTCTTTATTTAGACATCAATAAGCAAAGAAAAGAGGAAAATTGCATAAACTGATAATAAGATTATGGTATCAAAGCACTATTAATTGCTTATTTATGACACTCTTGGGTAAATGCCTATCACAGAGTGTATATGGGCTCTGCAGTTAGAGAAACATGGGTTAAAAATATGAATGGGCCACTTAATGGATATGTAACTTTGGATGCTGTTCAATTTTGCTAAGCATCAGTTTTCTCCTTTTGCCATGGAGTTGAAATTTCAAGGGTGTTTTGGGAATTAATTGAAATAATATAAATGCAAGTACTCTACAAACCATGTGGCACTTACTATGCTTTAAGAAGAGCTGGTGTATTTACTTTATTTTCCTTTAGTTGAAATTGATTTCCAAGTCTGGGCAGAACATTCATAGCAACCGTGATGGACCAAAGCCATTATTTATTCCAATGAAATTCTAAGGACCTTTATATTCTATCTCACTTAGCTTTTATGACACACCTTTGGAACTTTTATCTTTATTCCCAAATGAAGCACAAGGATATCTGTGGTTTTGTACCATAGATATACTTATATAACTGACAAGTGATAAATATAATCACAGACTCTCTAAAATTAAAGTCTGTTCTCTTAAACAAAGTATGATATAACCTGTATTCAATTAGAAACACAAGCACAGAGATGGTAATTTCCTGCTTTTTATTTAATAGAAAATGAATAAGTTGATGTCATAAAGCAAAACATACTAACATTTCTTTACATTTTAAAAAATATATGCAGTTGCAAAATAAAACTCTAATATACCCGATTTAATCTAATTAAATTTGAGCTGATAAGTGATGAATCAATGATAAAGTTTTGGAGAATTCCATTGCCTTCTTTATGTCCTACTTACCTCTAATTTTCATAACAGGCTCACTAACATGCAGAATGGCTGGATACAAAATTACTAGCAACTGCTATTGTTGTAATCCAAGGAAACCAGTATTCCTGGATATATGTCCTCTCAGTGGACCCCTTGGCTGTCTGTGTTAATATTTTTGTCTTAAATTTTTATTTTATCTAGAGAGAATATATTTCTTTGAATGAGAAAAGAATGCATATGCAAAAGGGGGAAAAGAGAAGATATTTTAAAACCATCTAGTACAGCTCCTACATAGATTCTGTATAGCATAAGCTACTTAATGTTTTATTTATTGTCTTCACTGCTGCCTCAAGGGGGATAATTCAGTGAATCCAAATTGCTAGAATGGAACTATACACAAAACACTAAGGAATACAAAACATAATACACATTGGTATTGAAATCAGAAAAGGAAGCTGTGGGACTGTGTCCGATGAGACAGGAAAAAAAAAAAAAGCAAAAAGCAAGAAAACAACCACGCTAAGGGTAAAATTCGTTTCCCCTGACGATATGTTTCAGAGATTAACAACCTAGCTCATAACATGTAGCCCTACTGCATGCATCTCTACCCCATGACATCTTTAAAAAACTGATAATCTACTACATAGTACTAAGTCTATTTTTTACTCCATATTTTAATCTGCCTTCCAATAAGGATGTTTGGTATTATAATACGGCTAATACTTTATACATTTTTTCCTTCTCCCTATGTTGCTCACCAGTAATGGCAGTTGAAGAGTTTCTTGTTTTGATTGACTATAGTTCTGATTTATGTGCCAAGTATAATATTAGGAGTTACTACTTTCCTACAAGACTATAATAATATAATCATGCCCAAGTTATATAATGTGAGTGTAAAACACCAATAAAATTGTGTATGTCCTAGGTAAAAGTTACAGATATTTGCAAGTTCCCTCAGATCTTAAATATGTATGAAATAAACACAAGTTTTTGTCTTTGTTTTGTTTTTCAAGTCAAGGAATCACATTCTCTGTTATACCTGAAGATGTAAGGCAACTTACTCAACTTTTCTAATATCAGTTTGCAAACTTGTAAGAAAAATATAATTCATCTATGTTGTCATGTAGCTATGCTGATTAAATATTTAGGATGTACCTAGTTGAGCATATGGCACAGAATAATAGCTCTCTATAGAAGAGATATTATTATTCAAGAAATTCCTACTAAACTTACATGTGGCATAGATATAATGGTGACTCCCTAAATATTCATCTGCTACATATTTTTAAATATAGAGATAATCAAGGGGAGTATATTTAAAAAAACATAACACATGCCCTGAACATAACTAGAAAGCAAAAGATATATGACTTTTAAATAATTTATAAGCAGTAAAATAAACATCCAACTCTATTAGCTGCGTGGGAACAACTGGACAGATACTGTAGACATAGTGCAATAAATATAATTGTTAGATAATTTATTTCATATTATTTATATCTTTAAAAAAGAAAATGTAAAAAAAGAAAATGTGATATTAGTAATAGGACATAAAATTTAAGGATAAATTAATTAAAGGAGTGTTTACTCAAGTCTTTTTAGAATCTTTTTATTATTTGGAACAATTAGGGAAATAATTTATGTTTTATAGCCACTGGGTTTCTATTCAGAATTGCAAATCAATGAGGAAATGGAACCTACAGAGTGTTTGAAAGAAAGACACAACATTGTTACTTTCATTGTGAAAGAAAGCTTAAGCAATGTGCTCAGCTTTGCAAGTATCTGTGAGATGAATATGGGAGTATATTGTAGAAATCTAAATTTATTTTTCCTTTTTTGTATCTTCCCAATAACATCCTTCCATGTTAATACATACTTTCATTTGTTTCTTGAAAACACTCCTTTATGAAGCAAATTTTCGAAAACTTGTTTTACTTGCTGGTTCTTTGGGGTATAAATAAAAATGTTCAACATGGGGGCAACTGAGGTGTTGAGAATAGTTACTCCTTTGGTCAGTGATGCTCTTTCTTTTGCTGAAGGCTTGATATACCTGAAAATACAGCTCCCATAAGAGATGGAAATGACACTCAAGTGAGAGGAACATGTGACGAAAGCCTTTTTCCTCTGACTAGCAGACAGGATTCTCAGAATGGTGCTAAGGATGCACGTGTAGGAAAGAATCACTAATGCCAACGTGAAGAGTATAGTGACAAAAGCAAAGTAAAAGCCAATCGTCTCTAAAAGTCATGTACCTGAGCATGAGAGTTGTAAAATGGGGAAATAGTCACAAGGGAAATGATCAATTACATTGGAAGCACAGAAATCTAGCTGGAGGATGAGCATGAGTGGTGGGAAAATGGTAAGAAATCCTCCCAACCATGATCCAAAGACAAGCAAGGTGCAGATTTTCTTGTTCACTATGGTGATGTAGTGAAGAGGCTTCAGATGGCAATGTGGCGATCAAAAGACATGGCAGTGAGAAGAAAAAACTCAGACACACCGTGAAAATGAAGAAAAATAGTTGAGCCAAACAATTGTTATAGGAAATTGTCTTGATTTTAGTAATGATTGTCCCACCAAATCTGAGGATAGACACACTGGTGAATATAATTCTAAGAAGGAGAAATTCTGCAGGAAGTAATACATAGGCATCTTGAGATGACATTCTGTCAAGGTGAGGATGATGATGGTTAGGTGTCCGGTGACACTTAATTCATAAGCCATAAACAGAAAGATAAAAATTATAGCCTGAAGATAAAGATTATAGCTTTGGGTCATCTGAGATGCCCAAGAGAACAAATTCTGTAATCATTGTATGTTTTCTCATACTGAGTTTTATTTTCTTTAAGCAAAATCTACTGTTGAAAAACAAAACACAAAAAAGGATATGTGAATATTAAAGAATTGAGGATTAAATGTTCGCACTATTAGCTTCAATAAAATGAAGCCAATGGAATTTTTCCTGTTTGCATTTTTGCAATATCCACTCAATCCCATTAAAGCAGAAATATTTTGCACATCCTCTGTTGAAAAAAAGAACGTATTCATAGGTCTATATTAAAAGTCCCCTCATGAGTGACTTTATATAGCATCTATACCTGTAACCAAGTTTTCTATATATGCAATACATCTCTTAATTATATATTCCTACAACATCATTTAGTAATTATATCTGTAATTTAGGTATTGAGACAGTGTTTTCTAGTTTCCAGGATTGCATGTTTTTAGGACAGAAATATCTAATATTGAGTTTAACTTTGATGCCATATATAAACTTTATTTTGTTGTAAAGCTTTGATGGAAACTGGTGACTCAAACACAATTCCTGAAGTTAATTAATAATAGCTATCATTATTTTTATTCTTAATATACATTCTTTTTAAAAAGCTCAGCAGATAAATGTGTTTGTAATCACAGAAATATAGGACTAGAATTGTCTTGGTTGTAATAAGAGTAAAGTTCATAATTTATGGGGAAAAATTACTTGAAGCCAGTGATATCCATACTTACATAGATAGAACTGTATCAGTAATATAGTCTTTACTACCTATTGATCTCTTTATATAATTTTTATGTTCCTCATTTAAATTAACAATTAGCTTTGTTTTGTAACTATATTCACTTTGTCTTTGCACTCTTAAACTTGTTGAGTATAAGAAGAAACTCAAAAACAGTTTTTTTATGACAAAATATTTCATTATCTTCTTTCTAGAAGACTAAGTAAGCAGAAAATTCTCTGTAAGATTTACTTTATAGAAACCACAAATTTCTAAAACAGTCTATATGACTTTTATCTATGTTGTTCTCTCTTTATCTTGGCAATCAGCTTTTGTTTGTGCTATAGGTTCTTAATAATGTTTATTGTACTTTTTTAAAATGACAAATTACTGGCAATTTAATGTAAATCATGTTAGTATCAGTAATTAATTCACACATTTTATATACTAGAATGAAATTCATTTATAACACATTGTCACATTTCAAAGAGCTCTTTTTTATATCTGTACTTCTTTTTATAGCACGAACTGGACAAATCAGTAGGTGGTAAGCATCAAAGATTGTGTTGTACCTTATTTGCCTTCATTTACTTTTTTCCCTGACAATCAGCATTGTCTTCCTTTAGAAATAGACACAGTTTTGTGACACATTTCAGCAAAATTGGCATATCAAAAGCCAGAGACTGTTAATATATTTTGAACAAACTGAAATATTAAAATATATAATTAGAAATAAAAAATATGTTAAATAATTTGAAGATCCCTGCAATGTATTTCAAAAAATAATCTTATTAATGGGAGAAAGATAAAAATACATTTATTGACAAATACAGAACATACTTTATTTCTGATATGTCTAATGGTCCCAGACAAAAATATAATCCCAGATTTTCTTAATTTGCTTAAAATATGGGAGGCAATGCATTCATAATCTACTTCAGGCTACTTTTTGTCATTCATTCACCCTTGCTCTGTCTATTATGTAAAAACCTTTTACACAGAGAAAATGCTCTATAGCCTCTGCTAAAAGTAAAGGAATTTTCCTTTATCTCTTTTATCTTTCCATATAAACATAAACATAGTTGTGACCTAAATGATAGGAACTTACTATTGTAAACCTGAAAGTTCTTTACTAAATTTCCAGGGAATACTGCTTCATGACTGTAAGGTAAAACATTTCAAAGCTCACTGGATAAGATAAAGGTTGAATACTATCCAAAGATAGTATTTACCTTCTCTAGTCACTGTATAAATGTACGAAAGACCAGAATAAAGAAAATCTGAATGCAGGAAAGATGGCCTTAAGAGGGATAGTGATGTCATAACATGCATCTTTCCACAAAGCTAAGTGATATACTAAGCAATATAGTGAGACTAAAAGCAAAAGTGTACCTACCACTGTATACAATCAACCTGGCTTCCCGTTGGCTGTATTTAATTTTTCTAGTATGCACATGGCACTTGATCTATATTCAGGAGATAATTTATTCTCAATTCCTTCAAGGTTCATTAAATAAGGAGCTGAAGTCCACTACAGTAAACTCTGCATTGATAGTGGCACTCAGGTTTTCTTCATTTATACATCTCTACCAGAACAAAGAAGAATGAATTAATCAAGAAAGAATTGTAATATTTTTAAAAATCTGAAAGGTATTTTAAATTCAGGTTTTCATTTTTTAATTCTAAGAGTTATGTATACTTAATGCCATGAGAAATAAGTCACAGAGAATCAGTTATCAAATCAATGGTATATGATGTCAGATGGAATGGCCTTTATGTTTTCTACTCATCCTCCATTTGCTCTCACATCTTCAAATTAACCAGTATTAAATATTTATAGTATATTCTTTCAGAATTTTTTTCTATATATTCACTCACAAACAGGCATATTCACATGCCCAGAGGCATTTTTTTAAATATAGTAATGCAGTTTTACTACAGAAAATATTCTGCAATTTTTCTTTTGTCTTTTTCAGTTAACAATATATAATGGATATCATTCCTTATAAATTTTCTAGATGGGACTCATCCTTTTATAACAAGTTCATGGAATACCAAAGGAAACTTCTAATAATTTAATAATTACATTGTTTGTTAAGATTCAGGGAATTAACTTGCTATCTTTTACACCATTCGGTACAATGCTAAGTCCATTTTTATGCTCATATGAATATATACAAGTGCTAGCTGAAAATATATATGAGTACCAAATCTTGATAGATACTTCAAAATTTCACTCCTACAGACAAGAATAAGCCTTTTTCATTGCATCCTAACCATCACAGGTATTAGAAATCATTTATACATTTTATAAACAGAGACAAAAATAGAACCATATTTCACATAATGATACAGTATCATATAGTTCAGATCACAGTTCCTAGATTTTGAGGTTAAAGAGACCCAGTATCATTGTAAAATTACAAAATTTATTCAACTTAAAAATGTATTCATCCTTTCTATCAATTTCTTTATCCATAAAATTAGAAGACTAGTAGTCTTATCTCATAGGATATTGTAAAAATTAAGTGAAATAATGAATGAAAATCATTCACCCTCACATATGTTATCTTCTCTGCTGGAAGTGGTTTTTTGGGCATCTAAATTCACTTGTAATCATTCATAAATGTTAATTTCTCTGTTTATTTGCTTATATTTGAGTATAGTTAACACACAACTATTAGTTATATTAGTACATTAGTTACATTGTTATATTAGCTTCAGATGGAAGTCATAGTGATTTTACAAGCTTATACATTATGCTACATCCACCACAAGTGGAGCTATACAATGCTGTTACCATACAATGCTATTACAATAGCCTTGGTCATATTCCTCATGCAGCAGATTTTATTCCTGTGACTTATTCATTCCAAAATGGAAGCCTGTACCTCTCCCTCCTATTCAGCCATTTAAACCCCTGCTGCCCTCTGGCAACCATCATTTTGTTCCATTTGTGGTCTATTTCTGCTTTTTGTCTGTTAATTCATTTGTTTTGTTAATGCTAGTTTAATTTTACCTGTTAGAGCAGTCTTCTTGATTCTTTGATTTTCTCAAACTTTGGTAATTCCCTGTGCTACAACTTTGTAGTAGTAATTATATTTTGATTGTTAACAAGGTGTTATCCTTCCTAGAATAAGTTTCACAGTGTGCTTCACAGGTCGTTATTTAAATTTAAATATGAATTCAATGAAGTAGGTTTAGAGGGAATATACCTCAGCATAATAAAACCCATATATGAAAAACCCAAGCTAGTAGCATCCTCAATGGAGAAAAATGGAGAGCTTTTCTTCTATAGTCAGGAACAAGACAGGGATGTCCACTTTCACCACTGTTATTTAACATAGTACTGGAAGTTCTAACTACAGCAGTCAGACAACAAAGAGAATTAAAGGCATCAAAATCTGCAAGGAGGAAGTAAAACTTTCACTATCTGGAGGTGACATAATACTACATACATGAGAAACTCAGAATCACCTGGGTGGCTCAGTTGGTTAAACATCTTGATTTCAGCTCAGGTCATGATCTCATGGTTTGTGAGATCTAGCCCCACATTGTGTTCTGTGCAGACAGCACCCAGCCTGCTTGGGATTCTTTCTCTCCCTTTCTCTCTGCCCCTCTGCAGCTCTCTCTCTCTCTCTCTCTCTCTCTCTTTCTCTCTCTCTGTCTCTTTCTCAAAATGAAGAAATAAACCTAAAAAACAAAACCCAGAAAACTCCACTAAGAAACTGCTAGAACTGATAAATGAATTCAGTTAACTCACAAGATGTGAAATCAAGGTACAGAAATCTGTTGCATTTCTATACACCAGTAACAAAGTAGCAGAAAGAAAAGTTAAGACAACAATCCCATTTACAGTTATACCCCACACAATAAGATACATAGGAATAACCTAACCAAAGTGGTAAAAGAACTATACTGAAAACTATAAAACAGTCATGAAAGGAATTGAAGATGACATAAGCAAGTAGAAAGACATTCCATGTTCATGGGTTGGAAGAACAAATATTGTTAAAATGTCTATACTACACAAACCAATCTACACATTTAAGGCAATACTTATCAAAATACCAACAGAAATTTTCAAAGAATTAGAACAATCATAAAAATTTGTGTGAAACAAAAAGACCCCCAATAGACAAGCAACCTTGAAAAAGAAAAGCAAAACAGGAGGTATCACAATTCCAGACTTCAAGTTATATTACAAAGCTGTACTGATCCAAACAGTATGGTACTGGCACAAAAAGTAGACACATAGATCAATGGAACAGAATAGAAAACGCAGAAATGAACCCACAACTATATGGTCAACTAATCTTCAACAAAACAGGAAAGAATACCCAATGGGAAAAAGACAGTCTCTTTAAAAAATGACGTTGCAGAGCAACATACAAAAGAATGAAACTGGACTACTTTATTACACCATACACAAAAATAATTTCAAAATTGAGCAAAGACCTAAATGTGAGAGCTAAAGCCACAAAATCCTAGAAAAGAGCCCAGGTAGTAACCTTTCACATCAACTGTAACAATTATTTTCTAGATATTCTCCTGAGGCAAGGGAATCAAAAGCAAAAATAAGCTATTGGGACTACACCAAAATAAAAAGTTTCTGCATAGCAGAGGAAACAATCAACAAAACTAAAAGGCGACCTGTATAATAAGGGAAGATTTTGGCAAATGATACATCTGATAAAAGGTTAGTATCCAAAATATATAAAGAAATTATAAAACTCAACACACCAAAAACAAATAATCCAGTTAAAAAATAGACAGAAGACATGAATAGACATTTTTACAAAGAAGATATCAAGATATGAAATAGACACATGAAAAGATGCTTGACATCACTGATCATCAAGGAATTACAAATCAAAACTACAATATCACCTCACACCTGTAAGAATGGCTAAAATCAACAATATAAGAAATAACAAGTTTCGTAAGGATGTGGAGAAAGGAGATCCCTCTTGCACTGTTGGTGGGAATGCAAACTGGTACAGCCACTGTGCAAAACAGTATAGAGGTTCCTCAAAAAGTTAAAAATAGAATTACCCTATTATCCTGAAATTGCATTACTAGGTATTTACACAAAAGATACAAAAGTTCAAAGGGATATATGCACTCCAATGCTTGTAGCAGCATTAACTACAATAGGCAAATAATGGAAACCGCCCAAGTGTGCATCAACTGATGAATGGAAAAATAAGATGTAGTATGTATACACGATGGAATATTACTTAGCCACGAAAAAGAATGAAATCTTGCTATTTGCAATGAGGTGGATGGAGGTAGAGACTATTAAGCTAAGAAAAATAAGTCAGTCAGAGAAAGACAAATACCGTACGGTTTCACTCATATGTGGAATTTAAGAAACAAAACACATGAGTAAGGGGGAAAAAAGAAAGAAGGAGGAAAACTAAGAAATAGACTCTTAACTATAGAGAAAAAACTGTTACAAGATGAGAGCTTAGTGAGGGATGGGTGAAATAGTTCCTGGGGATTGAGGGCACTTGTTTTGATAGCACTGGGTGTTGTATGGAAGTGTTGGGTCACTTGGCTGTATACCTGAAACTAATTTTATACTCTATGTTAACTAACTAGAATTTAAATAAATATTTAAAAATAAATAAATAAATAGATAAATAAACAAAAAAATTAATTGATTAAGGAATAAATGAACAAACAGTTCTCCTTTCAGTAGCTGGGATTTACTGATTAAAAATAATTTATTTTAGAAGACTTGTTGCAGAAGTCTTATTCTCCCGGGGACATTCCAGAGCTTAATATTTGAACTTGTGCAAGCTTCATGGAAAATTACACTACTTTAGTGATAATATAATTTATTACCTTGCTTTTATCACTCTTTTTTTCTAATTTTTTGCTCCATTACATTAGAAATGTAATTTTCAAAAAGGTTGCAAAGGTTTTGGAAATTATATTGGTTTTGAAGAGGCAAAGGGAATTATTTAGTATAATGTAGATATTCTATATATGTTTTGTCAATATTTGTCCAAATTTATGGGATTAAAATGATTGCATATGCTTTTATGTAAGATATACTTAAAAATGACACAACCAGAATGGATCAGGAATTTTTAATTTACAAATGGTTTAAAATATAGAAAGATCCCCAAACACAGAAATAAATAAATTATACCTTGAATTTCTTCCAAGGGTCACTATCATTTGTATAATATAAGTGATTTTGACCAAAGTCCGAGGTTCAATTATTTCTACACAGAACAATAACTGATAATGTTTATAAATACTGTATATTGCAATCAACTTCTTCCAAAGTCTTGCTCATGTTGGCAATTATTGACCTCTTCCTATGAATCACTAATGTTCTTAATGGCATCTAGAGTAGTAAATCCTTTCCAGAAAATTTTCAATTTACTTTGCCCAGAGCCATCAAAGGAATTAGTATCTATGGCAAATTTAGCCTTATGAAATGTATTTCTTAAATTATAAGACTTGAAAATCAAAATTCTTCCTTGATTCATGGGCTGCAGAATGGTTGTGTTAGCAGCCATGAAAATAACATCAATCTTATTGCATAACTCTGTGAGAGCTCTTGAGTGGTCAAGTGCTTCATCAATCAATACCAATATTTTGAAAGGAATCATTTACTGAAAAGTAGGTCTCAACAGTGAGCTTAGAATATTTAGTAAACCATGTTTTAAACAGATGTGCTGTCATCTGGGCTTTGTTATTAAATTTACAGAGCACAGAGCATAATTCTTTTTTTTAATGTTTATATATTTTTGAGATAGAGAGAAAGAATGAGAGGGGGAGGGGCAGAGAGAGAGAGAGGGAGACAGAATCCAAAGTAGGCTCCAGGCTCCAAGCTGCCATCACAGAGCCCAATGTGGGACTCAAACTCACGGACCATGAGATCATGACCTGAGCTGAAGTTGGACACTTAACTGACTGAGCCACCCAGGTGCCCCTAGTTCTTTTTTTAAAAATTATTTTATGTTTTTTTATTTATTTTTGACAGGGAGAGAGAGACAACATGAGTGGAAGAGGAACAGAAAAAGAGAGGGAGACACAGAATCTGAAGCAGGTTCCAGGCTCTGAGCTGTCAGCACAGAGCCCGACATGGGGCTCGAACTCACAGGCTGTGAGATCATGACCTCAGCTGAAGTTGGATATTTAACTGACTGAGACACCCAGACACTACAATTTAGCATAATTCTTTTTTTAAAAATGTTTATTTTTGAGAGACTGAGAGAGACAAAGCGTGAGCAGGGGAGGGGCAGAAAGAGAGGGAGACCAGAATTCGAACCAGGCTCCAGGCTCTGAGCTGTCAGCACAGAGCCTGGTTTCAGGCCCGAACCCATGAGCCACGAGATCATGACCTGAGCTGAAGTCGGACGTTCAACCCACTGAGCCACCCAGATGCCCCGATTTAGCATAATTCTTAAGAGCCCTAGGATTTTCAGAATGGTCAATGAGCATCAGTTTCAATTTAGAGTTACTAGCTGCATTAGCCCTAACAAGAGAGTCAGCCTATCCTTTGGATCTTTGAAGCCAGGCATTGGCTACTCTTCTCTCACTATAGAAGTTCTATATGGCATCTTTCCCCACACTGTCTTTTTCATCAACATTGAAAAAGTGGTGTTTAGCTACCTTCATTAATTATCTCAGCTAGATTATCTGGATAACTTGCTGCAGCTACTACATGAGTACTTGCTGCTTTCACCTTGTAATTTTATGTTATGGAGATGGCTTCTTTCCTTAAACCTCATGAGCCTTTGGATAAAGGCTAGTACTGCAATCGTATATATATATATATATACACACAATGGATACTATTCAGTGATGAAAAAGAATGAAATCTTGCCATTTGCAACAATGTGGATGGAATTAGAGCATATTATGCTACGCGAAATAAGTCAGACAGAGAAAGACAAATATATGATTTCACTCATATGTGGAATTTTGGAAACACAACGGATGAACATGGGGAAGGGAAGGAAAAATAAGATTAAATCAGAGATGGAGGCAAACCATAAGAAAAAAAACTTGGGGTTGCTAGAGGGGAGTTGGGTGGGGGATGAGCTAATGGGTGATGGGCATTAAGAAGGACACTTGGGATGAACACTGGGTGTTATATGTAAGTGAGGAATCACTGGGTTCTACTCCAGAAGCCAATTATTACACTGTACAGTAACTAACTTGAATTTAAAAAAAATACAAAAATAGCCAAAATTTAAAAAAACTCTCATGAACCAATCTCTGCTAGCTGCAGACTTTTTTTTTCTGTAGCTTCCTCACCTCTCTCAGTCTTCACGGAATTGAAGAAAATTAGGGCTTTGCTCTGGATTAGGCTTATGGGAATGTGGTGGCTGGTTTGATCTATCCAGACCACTACAACTTTCTCCAGGTCATCAGTAAAGCTGTTTCACTTTCTTACCATGCATGTGTTCATTGGAGTAGCACTTTTAATTTGCTTCAATAACTTTTTCTTTGAATTCACAACTTGACTAACTGGCACAAGAGAACTACTTTTTGGCCTATCCTGACTTTTGACATGTATTCCTCATTAAGCTTAGTCATTTCTAGCTTTTGATTTAAAGTGAGAGACATGTGATTTTTCCTTTCACTTGAACACTTAAGAGACGACTGCAGGGTCATTAGTTAGCCTCATTTTAATATTGGTGTGTGTCAAGGAATAGAGAGGCCAGAGGAAAGAGAGAGAGAGAGAGAAAGGGGAATGACTGGTCAGTGGAGCAGTCAGAACACACACATTTACTGATTATGTTTGCTGTCCTATATGGGCATTTTTTATGGTGTTCTAAAATAATTCCAGTAGTAACATCAAAGATCACAGATCACCATAACAAATACAATTATGATAATGAGAAAGCTTGAAATATTGTGAGAATTACCACAATGTGATACAGAGATGAGCAACGCTGTTGAAAAAATGGCAACTAGATTTGCTTGATGCAGGATTGCCACAACCTTCAATCTGTAAGAAATGCAATATATGCTAAGTATAATAAAGCAAAGCACAATAAAATAAAATATACTTTTACCACATTTTTTTTATCCATTCATCATTTCAAGGTTATTTGTATTGTTTCTACTTTTTGGCTCTTATGCATGGTGCTACTATAAAAATGTGTGTAAAAGTTTTTGTGTGAACATATGTTTTCAATTCCTAGAAGTAGAATTTCTGGGTTATATGATAACTCTACATGCAACTTTTTGGTGAGCTGCCAAACTTTTCTGAGTGGCTGCACATTTTACACTCCTGCCAGCAATATATGAGGGTTCTAACTTCTGTACATCATCACTTGTTATTCTGTATAATAGCACTGATATTTTTTGTGATATATATAACCAATATATATGTACACACACAAACATACACATACATATTATAACTGCCCTAGTGACTGCAAAGTGTATGTCACTGTGGTTGCATTTTCCTAGTGACTACTGTTCTTGAGCATCTTTTCATGTCATTTTGCCCATTGTATATCTTCTTTGACAAAATGGCTACTCAAGTCCTTTGCCTATATTTTGTTGGGTTTTTGGTCTTTTTATTGCTTAGTTGTAGGAGTTAGTTTATGTGAATTTAACCAAGGAAATGCGACACTTATACAAAAAAAAATTTAAAGTCCTAAATAAATAAAGGCATACCATGTTATTGGATAGTAAACTTGACATTGCTAATTAAGATGGTAATATTTACCAAACTGATCTACAGAATCAGTGTAATCTTCATTTAAATTTCAGTTGCTCTTTTTGCATAAATGGGCAACCTAATCCTAAAATTCATCTGGAATTGCAAAGGACCCTGAATAGTCAAAACAATATTGAAAAAGAGGAACAAAATTGAAGGAGTCATACGTTCCAATGTTCAAAACTTAATATAAAAATGCCCTGATCAAGAGAGTGAGATAGTGAAATAGCAATTGAACATAGCTCAAAGGAATAGAACTGAGAATCCTATAATAGACCCATATGTTTATAGTTAATTGATTTTTAACAAGGGTGCCAAGATTATTCAATGGTGAAATAATAACCTTTTCAAGAAATCATGTTGTGATAAATGAATATTTTTATGCAAAAGGTGACTTTAATCTGTACCTCAAACCATACACAAAAATTAACTCAATAGAAATCAAAGACCTACATGTAAGATCTAAAATTATAAATTTCTTAGAATAAATGATAAATATACATCTTTGCACTTTGGATTAAGCAATGATTTCTTAAATATGACATTAAAAGCACAACTAACAAAATTTTAAAAAATAGATACATTTGACTTCATCAAAATTAAAACTTTTGTGGCCAAAGTACACTATCAAGAAAGTGAAACAACAACCCAACGAATGAAAAAAACAATACTCACAAACCATATCTAATATGGGTATAGTAGTTTTTAAAGAGCTTATTGGAATACTTTGAGGTCCTTAAATATAATAACATGGCTTATTTTCTTCTAATTGCCATAGAAAAGAAGATGGTTAACAGTGCTTGCTTAAAATAGTAAAATAAATCAGAACACAAACCTGAACTTAATTTTTTCTTTCAGGGCCACATGGATAGTAGTTACAGCATTAAATACCTTAATGATTTTTTCACTCATATTTCTCTGATGGCAAATTATATCCAAGATGGAACTCTATATATTTCAGGGATTTCTTTGAAGGTCATTTTTTTTTTTTAATCTGACAGGGTATCAGTAATACTCCCTTCTTTAGAAGAATTAAATATATGAGTAAGTACATGCAGAAGTGGGCAGAATAAAAGTCCAAGGAAGATGCAAAAAATCTCTTTTCCTTTATCCCATTTATCCAAATGTTCAACAGTTCGGCTCAGTTTGTTTTCCAATATATATCTCTCAAACCATCACCTGGAGCTTCAGATTCATTGGCTCTATTGCATTTCAACTCTCAAAAAACTCCTTTAATTTAAAATGTTAGCCCTCTAACTTGTCTTCCTTACTTCAACATCCAAAAACCCATCACCAATACGTGTAACATAGCAATCTTTATAAAATAAAAATCTACTCATATAGGTTCTTATATTAAAAAAAAACTCTTGGTGCGCCTGGGTGGCTCAGTCAAAGGTGTAAAAGACCTGTACAATGAAAACTATAGAAAGCTTATGAAAGAAATTGAATAAGACACAAAGAAATGGAAAAACTTTCCATGCTCATGGATCGGAAGAATAAACATTGTTAAAATGTCATTGTAACCCAAAGCAATCTACACATTAAATGCAATTCCAATCAAAATTGCACCAGCGTTCTTCTCAAAGCTAGAACAAACTATCCTAAAATTCGTATGGAACCACAAAACACCCCGAATAGCCAAGGTAATATGGAAGAAGAAAACCAAAACGGGAGGCATCACAATCCCAGACTTTAGCCTCTACTACAAAGCTGTCATCATCAAGACAGTATGGTACTGGCACAAAAACAGACACATAGACCAATGGAATAGAATAGAGAATCCAGAAATGGACCCACAAATGTATGGCCAATTAATCTTTGACAAAGGATGAAAGAGTATCCAATGGAAAAAAGATAGCCTCTTTAATAGATGGTGTTGGGAGAACTGGACAGCAACATGCAGAAGAATGAAACTAGACCACTTTCTCACACCATACACAAAAATAAACTCCAAGTGGATGAAGGACCTGAACGTGAGACAGGAAACCATCAAAACGCTAGAGGAGAAAGCAGGAAACAGCCTCCTTGACCTCAACTGCAGCAATTTCCTACTGGACACATCCCCAAAGGGAAGGGAATCAAGAGCAAAAATGAACTATTGGGACCTCATCAAGGTAAAAAGCTTCTGCACTGCAAAGGAAACAATAAAAAAACTAATAGGCAACCGACAGAATGGGAAAAAATAGTTGCAAATGACATATCGGATAAAGGGCTAGTATCCAAAATCTACAAAGAACTCACCAAACTCCACACCCGAAAAACAAACAATCCAGTGAAGAAATGGGCAGAAGACATGAATAGACACTTCTCCAAAGAGGACATCCAGATGGCCAACAAACACATGAAATGATGCTCAGCGTCACTCATCATCAGGGAAATACAAATCAAAACCACACTGAGATACCACCTCACGCCAGTCAGAGTGGCTAAAATGAACAACTCAAGAGACTATAGGTGCTGGCGAGGATGTGGAGAAATGGGCACCCTGGGAATGTAAACTGGTACAGCCGCTCTGGAAAACAGTGTGGAGGTTCCTCAAAAAACTATCAATAGAACTCCCCGATGCACTGCTGGGGATCTACCCAAGGGATAGGGTACCCCAATGTTCATACCAGCACTTTCAACAATAGCCAAATCATGGAAAGAGCCTAAATATCCATCAACTGATGAACTGATCAAGAAGATGTGGTTTATCTATACAATGGAATACTACATGGCCGTGAGAAAGAATGAAATCTGGCCATTCATAGCAACATGGATGAACCTCGAGGGTGTCATGCTAAGCGAAATAAGTCAGGCAGAGAAGGACAGATACCATATGTTTGCACTCATAGGTCTAACAGGAGAAACCTAACAGAGGACCATGGGGAGAAGAAGGAGGAAAAAGAGTTAGGGAGAGGGAGGGAGACAAATCATGAGAGAGTCTTGAATACTGAAAACAAACTGAGGGCTGAATGGGGAGGAGAAAGGGGAAGGGGGGTTATGGTCATGGAGGAAGGCACTTGTGGGGAAGAGCACTGGGTGTTATATGGAAATCAACTTGACAATAAAACTATAAAAAGAAAATCCAGCTTCTGCTCAGGTCACGATCTCAGGGTTTGTGGAATCGAGCCCCAGCTCTCTGCTATCAGCACGGAGCTGCTTTGGATCATCTGTCTCCCTCTCTCTGCCCCTCCTCTGTTCTCTCTATCTCAAAAATAAACATTAAAAAAAAAAAGAAAACTCTCATTGGAGCCACCTGCATCAGGATCACCTATAGTCCATGTTCCTATACAGTAATCCAGGCAAATTGAAAAGAGATTTTAGGGATGAGAACGTTGACTTTGTTTTTAAAAAAGCTAACCAGGGATGTGATTCTTATTCACTCCAAATTTTTAGGTCTATAGACGTACCAGATAAAGTCCTGGTGCATTTTAGGACATATGAGCCTTTTATGACTTGAAGCCTGCTTTTTTTCTTGCCTTGTTGAAAACATTTGAATGGCATTTGAAGAATTTTCTAGAGCCCCAATGGTAGTGCATGTTGTTATACTGATGTCTGTATAATTCTATAAAATTCTTATAATGAATATCTAATTAAAATAGGTTTTTTTTTTCCTGAGGAGGTCAGTACCATGTTTTGTAAAGTAAATGAAATTTAACATTTGTGTTGATAACTAGAGGACTCATGCTGTAGGACAGAAAGGAATGCTAATAATAAAGAGAAACAGGAAGGGATAGATGTGTTGTGCTGAAAGGTTTGGTTAAAATATTATGAGGTTAACTAATTGAAGGACAGATTAAGTTAACTTATAAAATGAGTAAACATTTCTATTTACTTTTTTCTCCAAGATTTAAAAATTAAATTTTCTTTTCAATTTTTTAAAAAAGAGAAAATCTTTTGCAGTATATTCTTGAAGGCTTGTTTCACTTGCTGGTTTATTAGTGTAAATGAAAGGGTTTAATAAAGGGACAACTGAGGTATAGATAACAGTTACACCTTTGGATAAAGTCACCCTTTCCTTTGCTGTTGGCTTTATGTAATTAAAAATATAGCTACCATAAGTAAGGTAGACCACAATTATATGAGAAGAACAAGTAGAAAAAGCCTTTGTTCTTTTCTGAGCAGACGGGATTTTTAGAATGGTCTTGATAATATATGTGTAAGAAAGAATCACTAAGGGCAATGTGACGAGGAGTATTATAATAGCTAAGACAAATGACAATAATTCCAGGAAATGAGTGTCAGTGCAAGAAAGCTGCAGCACAGGGGAAATGTCACACATGGAATGATCAATTACTCTGGAAGCACAGGGTTCCAATGTCAGTCCCCGGCCAATGGTGGAAATGTAAATAGAAAGCCTGATGTCCATGAACTGAATAGAAGTTGGTAACACACTTTGTTGTTCATAATGACTGGGTAATGTAGGGGTCTGCAGATTGCTACATAACGATCAAAAGACATGGCAGCCAGTAGGTAAAATTCTGTAATGCCTAAAAGAGGAAAAAGAATAACTGAGATGCCCAATTATCATAGGAAATAATTTTGTTTTTAGTCACGATGTTTATCAGGAATCTGGGAATACAGACTGTTGTCAATGAAGCTTCCAAGAAGGAAAAATTTTGGAGGAAAAAATACATGGGAGTCTTGAGGCGGGGATCTAGCAAGGTAAGAAGGATGGTGGATAAGTTCCCCATTACACTCAACACATAATTTAGAAAGAGAAATACAAAAATCACAATTTGCAGTTGTGGGTCATCCGTCAGTCCTAAGAGAATGAATTCCATCTCTCTTGACTGATTCTTCATTTCAGATTTGAGTTCTATTAAATAGACATAGGAAAACGACTTCAAAAGTGGAAATAAAATTTAAAAAAGCTACAAACAGAAAGATAAACATAGTCAGAAATGTAAACAAGTTTGAAAGGTTGATCCAATTTAAGAAGACAGATGATACTTAAAATTATAGCATAGATCAACCTATGCAGCCTCTGATTGTTCCATTTAAGGCTACAGTTATGTTAACAACAGTACTGATTTTTTCCCCCTGTTTGCACTTGAAAGATAATTTAAATTTGACCTAATCATCTCCAAATGAGCTGAATTATGTTTAAATGTTCTAAATAAACATAAGTGTGACTTTAAATGTATTTTCTGTGTATATATTATACATTTGAAAAAATGCTTATACCATTGTACCGATGTCAACTTACAGTGCTTATTCAAAAGTCCTTAGTTCATTAAAACACTTAAAAATATGTGAAATACAGAAATAATGACAATTACATATTTTCCTATGATTGAAATATTCTAATATATACCATTAATTATTTTGTCCTGATGCAGTACATCCCTATTGTTCTTTTATCTCATTTCACTTAATTATTATTTTTCTTTGGTTTCAAACACATCAGTCTTCTCATATCAGTTGCATTTAGTCAGGAATTTTTTACTATTACATCTGCATAAAAAAAGAAAAATATATTATAATTCAAAAGTCAATGGATATTACCTGACTTGTACTTGCAGAATTGCTTTCATATATGATCAAGATATTTATTGCTAATTATAAGTGACTTACCATATCTGGAATATATTGATATAATTTTCTCCCTGTGGGAATACTGTAGAGACAGGGATAAAAAATAAATGATGAATATTTTCCCTCTTACAATATTATAAAAAATTCGATATTTTAGGAGGAAATTTAATTCCAAAGTTTTTCTGGAGAAAGATTCTAAAACAGATATGCATTCTGTAAATTATCTGCATCTGTTAATATCTTTCACTTTCACTCACACTCATTAAAATGACAGGCCCCAGATATTACAAATAATTCAGTTAGAATCTTCTTTCAGGCCAGATGAGATTCATTTTCTATCTTCTTTTCTTATACATTAAAATGAAGAATATCTCCATAAAAATTCTAAATGAACATGTAATACTCTAAATGAAAAGACGTTTTGGGAAGTTTCTCATATGAAAGGAAATTGAATTTTGTAACAAAGAATTCTTGCTTCAAATTGTGCACTAACAAAAGCCACAGTTTTATCATTTTGCTCATAAGAGACACAGGGGATTAATTAAAATTACAAAAAAAAAAAAAATGCCCCCTGAGACTAGTGTCAGGAATACCAGGTATGTAAAAAATAAAACAAAAACAATAACAACCAAAACAAAGAAGGAAGGAAATAAAAACTGTGAATTGCTTTAAGCACAGAACTGAATTTCTTTGGGACACCTGGGTGACTCAGTCCATTAAGCATCCCACTCTTGATTTTGGCACAGGACATGTTCTCATGGTTCATCACAGTGTGGACCCTGCTTTGGATCTTGTCTCTCCATCTCTCTCTGCTGCTCCCCCACTCTCTTAAAAACAAATAAATAAAATTTTAAAAACAATTTCTTTAACTAAAAAAGAGTACAGATATTTCCCCCAAAAGGGAACTATAACTAATTTAAACTCTATACTTGATGCCAACAAGAATTTCAGATATTTCACTGCCCTGGGACAATATGACCAATTCTACATGTAAGAGGGTTTACCCCAAAAAGAAACCTCTCTCTTGCTTCCTAGTCAATGTGAGGATTTCATTAACTTATGACATATGCCCAAAATTGGAGGTGTGTGGCAGTACTTAAATGTTTCCCTATTTTTAAATTTTGAAACAATATAAACATAAAGAAAAAGAACAACAAATACACGATGAAGATCTTTTATTACTGCACCATTTGATCCTCCATTTGCTACTGAATAGAGTAGTATGTGTTTATAAAAAAAATATATTCTACTAGATAAGTATGATATAACCATTATTATCAGGACATTAACATTGATACATTATTAGTATGTACTTCTCCAATCCTATTTAAGTTTCACCAATTGTCTAAAAATTTTCTTTATAGAAAAAAGATACAATTTAGAATTACATGTTAATTTAATTACCATAATGTTTTAGTCTCCTTTAATTTGGAGTAGTTCCCTATTCTTTCCTTAACTTTCAAGAATGTTGGTTGCAAATTCTTTTTTCTTTGTATTTTCTTTAAATTGACTGTAAGAACACTTTAAAATTTTTTTAATCCAGTATAGTTAACATACAATGTTGTATTAGTTTTGGGTGTACAATACACTGATTCAACAATTGTATACATTACTCAGTGCTTATCATGATAAATGTACTCTTGATCCCCTTCATCTATTTCAAATCATCCCCTCACCCACCTCCCCTCTGGTAACCATCACTTTGTTATCTATAGTTAAGAGTCTGTTTTTTGGTTTGTCTTTTCTTTGTTCATTGGTTTTGTTGCTTATATTCCACATGAGTGAGATCAAATGGTATTTGTCTTTCTCTGACTGACTTATTTTACTTAGCATTATACTCTCTAGACTCATCCATGTTAATGAAAATAGCAAGATTTTATTCTTTTTTATGGCTAAGTAAATGCACACACACATACACACATCTTTATCTATTCATCTATCTACGGATGCAGGCTGCTTCTACATTTTGGCTATTGTAAATAATGCTGCAAAAACATAGGGCTGAATATATATTTTCAAATTAGTATTTTCATATTCTTTGGGTCAATGTCCAGTACTGGAATTAATGGATCATATGGTAGTTCTATTTTTTTTAGAGGTGAGGGAAGGGCAGAAGGAGAGAGAGAGACAGAGAGAGAGAATCCCAAGCAGGCTCTGTATCTGTATAAAGTGTGCAGGGCTCAGTCCCACAACCCTGGGATCATGACCTAAGCCGAAATCAAGAGTTGACTTACTGCACCATTCAGGCACCTACTATTTTTAATTTTTTAAGAAACCTCCATATATACTGTCTTCAACAGTGGCTGCACCAGTTTGCCTTTGTACCAACAGTGCACAAAGGTCCCTTTTTCTCCACATCCTTGCCAGTACTTATTGTTCCTTTAGTTTTTTATTTTAGCCATCCTGACAGGTGTGAGATGACATCTCATTGTAGTTTTGATTTGTATTTCCTTGATGATGAGTGATGTTGAGCATCTTTTCATGTGTCTGATGGCCATCTGTATGTCTTCTTTGGAGAAATGTATGTTGATGTCTTTGCCCATTTTTAAACTGGATTATTTGCTTTTGGATTTTGAGTTTGGGTGTTAAGTTCTTTATAGATTTTGGATACTAACCCTTTATCAGATATATCATTAACAAATATCTTCTCCCATTCAATAGATTGTCTTTTTAGTTTTGTTGATTATATCCTTTGCTGTGCAGAAGCTTTTTATCTTGATGAAATTCCAGTAGTTTATTTTTTGCTTTTGTTCTTTGTCTCAGGAGACATATCTAGAAAAATGTAGCTACAGCCAATGTCAGAGAAATTATTTCCTGTTCTCTCTTCTAGGAATTTTATGGTTTTATGTCTCACATTTAGGTCTTTAATCTATTTTGAGTTTAATTTTGTGTTTGGTGTAAGAAAGTGATTTGCATGTAACTTTCCAGTTTTTCCAGCCCCATTGGTGAGGTTTTCCCCACTTTTTCCCACTGCATATTTTTGTCTCTTTTGTAAAAGAGTGATTGAATCATGTGTTTATTTCTGGGCTCTTTGTTCTGTTCCATTGATCTATGTGTCTACTTTTTTTCCAGTATGCTACGGTTTTGATTACTACAGCTAGCTTTGTAACTTGAAGTCTGGAATTATGATATCTCTATTATGTTCTTTTTCAAGATTCTTTGGCTATTTGGGTTTTTTTGTGGTTCCATACAAATTTTAGGATTGCTTGTTTTAGTTTTGTGGAAAATGCTGTTGGTGTTTTGATAGGTATTGCATTAAATGTGTAGATTGCTTTGGATAGTATAGACATTTTAACAATATTTGTTCTTCCAGTCCATAAGCATGATATATCTTTCTATTTTTTTGTATCATCTTCAATTTCTTTCCCCATTGTTTTATAGGTTTTAGATTACAGGTCTTTTATCTCTTTGGTTGAGTTTTTATACTAGGTATTTTATTATTTTTGGTGTAATTGTAACTGGGTTTGTTTTCTTAACTTCTCTTTCTGCTGCTTCTCTCATTATTGGTGTATAGAAATGCAACAGATTTCTATACATTGATTTTGTATCTTGTTTTCTTAATGAATTCATTTATCAGTTCTAGTAGTTTTTTGGTGGAGTCTTTAGGGTTTTCTCTATATAGTATGTCATCTGCAAGTAGTGAGTTTTACTTCTTTACCCGTTTAGATTCCTTTTATTCTTTTTTCTTGTCTGGTTGTGATGGCTAGGACTTCTAGTACTGTGTTGAATAAAGGTCAGAGTGGACATCCTTGTCTTATTCCTGACCTTAGGGGAAAAGCTCTCAGTTTATCCCTATTGACTATAATGTTAGCTGTGGGATTTTCATATCTGGCCTTTATTTTATCAAGGTATATTCCTTCTACATCTACCTTGTTGAGGGTTTTTATCATGAATGGATATTATACGTTGTCAAATAGATGCACATTCTGTGTCTATTAAAATGATTCTATGATTTTTTATCCTTTCTTTTGGTAATGTTATATAACATATTGATTGCTTTGCAAATATCAAACCACCCTTGTATCTTAGGGGAAAAAAATCCCACTGGATCATGGTGAATAATTATTTAAATGTATTTTTGGACTTGGTTTGCTAATATTTTGTTGAGGATTTTTGCATCTATGTTCATCAGAGATATTGGTCTAGTTTTCTTTTTTGTAATGTCTTCATCTGGTATTGGTATCAGAGTAATGCTGACCTCATAGAAAGAATATGGAAGATTTTTTTCCTCTTCTATTTCTTGGAAAATTTTAGGAATAGGTTAACTCTTCTTTAAATGTTTGGTAAAATTCACCTGTGAAGCCATCTGGTCCCAGACTTTTGTTTGTTGGGATTTTTTTGATTATTGATTCAATTTCATTCTTGGTAATTTATCTGTTCAAATTTTTATTTCCTCCAGTTTCAGTTTTGGTGCTTTATATGTTATAAAGAATTTTTCCATTTCTTCTAGGTTGTCCAATATTTTGATGTAATTTTTCATAATCTTTTATAACTTGTATTTCTGTAGTGTAAGTTGTTATTTCTCCTCTTGTTTTTGTGATTTTGTTTATTCGAGTCCTCTTTTCTTGAGTCTGGCTGAAGGTTTATCAATTTTATTGATCTTTTCAAAGACTCAGTCTCTATTTTTTTAGTTTCTGTTTTGTTTATTTCTGTTCTAATCTTTATTATTTTCTTCATTCCACTGGATTTATGTTTTATTGATTCTTATTTAGATTCAATATTAGGTTATTTGAGATTTTTTCTTGCTTCTTGAGATAGACCTACACTGCTATAAACTTCACTTTTGAAACCACTTTTGCTGCATCTCAAAGGTTTGAACAACTGTGTTTTCATTTTCATTTGTCTCCATATATATATATATATATTAATTTCCTGTGTGGTATCTTGGTTGACCCTTTTATAGTTTAGTATCATGTTATTTAACCTCCATGTATTTATGTTCTTTACAGGTTTTTTTCTTGTGGTTGATTTCTGGTTTCATAGCATTGTGGTCAGAAAAGATGCATGGTGTGACTTCGATCTTTTTGAATTTGTTGAGACTTCTTTTGTGGCCTAACATATGGTTTATTCTGGAGAATGTTCAATGTGCACTTGAAAAGAATGTGTAGTCTGCTGTTGTAGGACAGAATGTTCTGATATGTCTGTTAAATCCATCTCATCCAATGTGTCATCAAAGCCACATTGATTGATTTTCTGTTTGGATGATCTAGCCTTTGAGGTAAATAGAGTGTTAAAGTCCCCTACTATTATTGTATCATTGCATTATTATTGTATTATTGTATTGTATCAATTAGTTCTTTTATGTTTGTTATTAGTTGCTTTATGTATTTGGGTGCTTTCATGTTTGGTGCATAAATATTTACATTGTTATATCTCCTGGCTGGATTGTTCGCTTTGTGATTGTGCCCTTTGTTTCTTGTTACAGTCTTTGTTTTAAAGTCTATTTTGTCTGATGTAAGTATTGCTATTCCAACTTACTTTTTACACCATTTGCATGATAAATGTTTCTCCATCCCCTCACTTTCAATCTGCATGTGTCTTCAGGCCTGAAATAAGTCTCTTGTGGGCAGCATATAGATGGGTCTTGCTTTTTATCCTTTCCATCACCCTGTGTGTTTTGATTGGAGTATTTAGTCCATTTACATTCAAAGTAATTATTAATGAGTGTGCAGTTATTGCCATTTTACCTGTTTGTTGTTGTTTTTATAGTTCTTCTCTGTACCTTTCTTCTCATACTCTCTTCTCTCACACTTTTCCAGCTTTCTTTAGTGATGTACTTGGATTCCTTCCTCTTTATTTTTTGCATATCTATTACTGCTTTTGTTTTGTGGTTACCATTAGGTTTGTATATAACATCTTGTGCATATAGCAGTCTGTATTTAGTTGATGGTCACTTAAGTTTGAATATATTCTTTACTCCTCTACCCTCCATGTTTTAGGTATATGGTGTCGTACTTTACACCCTTTTATTTGTGAATCTCTTGACTGATTTTTAGGGCTGGTTTTGTTGTCAAGAACTCCTTTACCTTTTCTTTGTCTGGAGAATTCTATCTCTCCTCTATTCTGAAAGATAGCCTTGATGGATACAGTATTCTTGGCTGCAGGCTTTTTCCATTTAGCACTTTGAATATATCATGTCACTCCCTTCTGGCCTGCAAATTTTCTTCTGAAAAATCAACTGATAGAGTTATAAGTGTTGTCTTCTATATAACTATCTTCTTTTCTGCTTTTAAAATCCTCTTTTTATCACTACACGTTGCCATTTTAATTACTATGTGTCTTGGTGTGAACCTCCTTGGGTTGATTTTGTTGGGGAATCTCTGTGTTTCTTGGATCTGGATTTTTGGTTCTTTTCCTCCGATTCAGGAAGTTTTCAGCTATGATTTCTTGAAATAAACTTTCCGCCTCCTTTTCTCTCTCTTCTCCTTCTGAGATCACTCTAATGTCAATGTTATTCTACTTGATGGAATCACTGAATTCTTTAAATTTATTCTCATTTTGCATCATTTATTTTCTCTCATCTGCTCAGCTTGATTATTTTCCATTACTCTGTCCTTAAGATTGCTAATTTGTTATTCTGCTTTCTCTAGTCTGCTGTTTATTCCATTTAGTGTTTTAAAATTTTACTTATTGTGTTCTTCATATCTGATTGTTTCCTTTTTATCTTTTTGTTAAGAGTCTCGCTGAGATCCTGAACTCTTTTCTCAAGTCCAGTGAATATCTTTATGATCATTAATTTAATTTCTCTATCAGGCATATTACTTATCTCCATTTCACTTAGGTCTCTTTCTGTGGTTTTGTCCTATTATTACATTTGAGATATATTCCTCTATCTCATTTTTTTTCTAACTCTGTGTCTGTTTCTCTGTGTTAGGAAAGTCAGCTACATCTCCTGCTCTTGAAAGTAATGGCTTTTTGAGGAAGAGGTCCTGTAGTGTCCTGCAGTGACAGGTCCCCTGTTCACTAGAACCTGGTGCTTCATGGGTGTCTCCTATGTGTGTTGTTTTGCATGTGCCCTGCTGCTGAGTCTTGGCCACTTTTTCCTTCATTCCAATCTTCTGCAGTGGCTCTCATTGCCTGTTGTGGGTAGTTTTGTGTCCCTGTGGGGTTGGTGGATCAATCGATGTCTATTTTGGGCTGCATTTAGTCAGACCAGGTATTTGCCAGAGATGCAGCAGCACCAAACTGCAGGGTGATTTTCCTGTGTTGTCTCTTGAGAAGCTTTCCTTAGTGGATGGGGCCTGCAATCAGACCAAACATCCTCCCCCAGCCCACTGCTGGGACTGCAGTCTGATTGGTCTGTGGTTATCTTCCTCTCACCCAGGGCACTTTCAGGTGGTGCTGATTCCTGTTGGCACTGCTTGCACACTGCCAGGCTTGTGCCTGGTTTCTGCCTCCAAGAACATATTGGAGGGAGTGGGGCACACAGTGCCTGCAAAGTTTATGTGCCACTGAGGGGAGACATGTCACTGCCACTGGGACCAGGCTGGTGGGGGGTGGGTTGTGTAGTTTTAATAAGGTGTGTGCAGGTCTTCCATGGGAGGGGGCTCACCAGCACGACTGGGGCTGAGGCTCTTGAAGCATGCAGGACCAGAGATATGGTGTTAGCAGAGTTTGCACTGGTCTACAACAATCAGAAAATAAAATAAGACAGAAACAATAACAAAAAATAGTTTTGGGGAAGGAGAAGAATCTGAATTCCAGAGTTATTACATTATTGGATTTAAGTATCTAGTGTTCAACAACAACAAATCACAAGTCATAAATAGAAACAAGAAAATATGGCTCAGTCAAAAGAAATCAACAGAAATTGTCCCCCCCAAAAAACTTAATGATGGATCCACTAGACAGAGTTTAGAACAACTGTCTAAAGATGTCAAAAGAACTAAAGGAAGAGATGAAGTCAAGAAAGCAAAGTATGAACAACATGGAAATACAAAAAAATGAGATAGAAAACCTAAAAGAAAGCAAAAAGAAATGATGGAGATGAAAATTACAATAACTAAACTACTATCAAATGTATTAGTCTTTGCAAAAATACCAAAAAACTTAAGCTCTGTTCTTTTTTATTCCCTCATAAATATGGAATGCTGACTGCATCCAAGTTCAAAATACTTAATATTCTCAAAAATATTGGAATATTTACAATGTTGACTATGAGCTTAGCATAAAGAGAGCTTCAAAAATTTCCACAGGATAAATTATTGGAAGTATGTTTTCTAATTATAATGAAAGTGAGCGTGAGCAAGAAATCAATAACAGGCAAATAACTAGAAAGTGACTAAACACTTGGAAATTAAGCAATACTTTTACATAGCCAGTTGGTCAAAAAAGAAATTAGAAAGTAATTAGAGAAAATTTAAACTATATGATAATAAAATGTAGCATATCAAAATTCATAGAAAATTTATATAATGAAATATATGCTTTAGAAAATGCAAAAGCAAAAAATTAATTATTTTTGACTGACTTTGACAGTCAGTGCTGTCCAAGATGATAGTCACTGACCACCTATAGCTATTAAGCACTTGAAATGTGACTAGTGTAACTGAGGAACTCAATATTTAATTTTTAATTTAATATTTATTACTTTAAATTTAAATGTATATATCCACATGTAGCTAATGGCTATTGTATTGGATAGTACAGACCTAAGTAATATTAGCAATGTAAAAAAAAGGTAAGTTACATCAAAATATATTTGATAGATTATCTAGATAGAATATAACTACAAAAATGGTCACTTTTTGGGGGTGTATATAGTTTGATAAATTTGACAAGCATATATAGCAATGCAACCACCACTACAATCAAGATATAAAATGTTCCCATTATCCTAAAATGTTTTCTCTTGACATTTTGTAGTCAATCACTTCTCACCATTAGCCCTTAAAACCACTGATCAGATTTCCATCCCTATAATTCAGATTTTTCCAGAAGTATAGAAATAGAATCATAGAGTGTATAAGTATTATATCTGGCTTCTTTCACTTAGCTTTCTTTCACTTTCACTTAGTATTTCTGAGATTTGATTTTTTTTTTTTTACATATGACTAGTTTATTCCATTGTATGTATATACCACAGTTTGTTAAACCATTTACAAGCCGATGGATGTTGGAATCTCCAGGTTTGGGCATTAACATAAAATATATTTAATAGATAAAATTCAGTTTACTTGAAAGATCAAAATAATTTCATCCAAAATCCAACTGATGCCTCAATTTATTAATCTGATAATATATTATGCTTAATTGTTATTCATAAATAAATACACCACTAGGTGCCAGAGTATAAAATGGTTTATAATAAAGGCTAAAATTGCTTCTGTTGCTAATTGGAAGCAAGACAATGTCTTGGGCTTGTATAAAACAGCTTGGGATTTTCCAGGGTTGCCCCAGGACAGTGAACTGCTAATGATCCTGTTAAATATTTCACCTACTTTTCTAAATCACTTATGATACTCCTCTGGGATACTTTCACTTCAGCTTTTATTTAGAGTACAAAGGTGTCTTTTATTGCCAATAATTAGTACTTTTGGAACTTTGATCCCCAAAGAAGATGGTTTTTTCCCCCGTTTGTTTTGTTTCAATAGAACCCTTGAGTCTGTAGTAAGTAGAAAATGATAAAACTGCAGCATTTCATAAGACCACAGATAGCAGTATGGAGTCTTCTTGGAACCGTTGCTTATCTTTCATTAAATGATGCCATGAATTTTCAGTTGTCATTTTTTATTTTATTTTAAAGTATAACTACCTATTGTAAGGTTTTGAATGACAGCAGTCATAACAACAAAATTTCACAAAATGCAGCTTATCTGGAAGAGAAGATGGATGTCCATTAAAATTGTTAATACCTGAGTTCTGAACTTCAAAGTAAGTATGAATTTGAGGGAATGTGGAAATTCTTTACAGAAGCATCATATATACACGGTTCCTCCTACAAAAATCAATGATAGCAAATATCCAGATTAGATAATAAAATATGATCATAAGAGAGTAAAATCATGGGGCACCTGAGTGACTCAGTCGGTTAAGCATCCAACTTTGGCTCAGGTCATGATCTCATGGTTTGTGGGTTAAAGCCCCAGGTCAGGCTCTGTGCTGACTACTCAGAGCCTATAGTCTGCTTCAGATTCTGTGTCTCCCTCTCTGCCCCTCCTCTACTTGTGCTTGCATGCTCTCTCACTCAAAACTAAACATTAAAAAAATAAAAAATAAAAAAAGACTAAAATCATAATTATGTTAAAATACATTTCTGCCATGCATGCATAAGGAAACAATAGACGTGATAGATCCAAAAAGGTAAGGCAACTACAATTTTAACAACTTCAAAATCAGAAATTAGGTCAAATGCACAAGGCCAATTCAAGAAGTTGAATTTGACTACTACAATTTTATGGTTTACACATTTTTTTAATAGTAGCGTCATTTTATGATTGTGTATTAACAGATGTTGTAATCTATTTTATTTATATATAATTGCATCTAACTTTCATTTTCTCTGTTTCTCTTTATTAAGTATTGCCGTGGGTAAAGTGATGCTGAAAAAATACTAAGCAACTCTTCTTTAAAATTTGAAATAACATAGTTCTATAACATTCCGTTAGACCCACACAGTAACAGAAATTATATGAATAACTCCTTGAGTATACCTCTTCAAGTCAGAATTAGAGCAAAGATGGGAGTTATAACAAGGACATAAATATATTTTTTTTACAATAAAAGTTTGTGATCATTTAGTAGCTGAAGACTGCAAGTCTTCAATTGCTGTTAAAAATATTGAAGCTCCTGAAAACAAACTGAGGGGGGAAGGGAAGGGGAAAAGGTAAAGCGGGGTGATGGTCTTGGTGGAGGTCACTTGTGGGGAAGAGCACTGGGTGTTATATGGAAACCAACCTGACAATAAACTATAAAGTTTAATAAAAAGAAAAAAAAAAGAAAAAGAAGAAAAAAAAAATAAACTATGATATGTTTAAACTGCCAAAAAAAAAAAAAAAAAAAGAAAATAGTCAACAAATGACAAATAGTCAACAACAACTATTAGTTACCATTAGTAGAAAATGGACAAAGCTAACTATTTTCTAATTTTGCTTTTACCAATACCTAAATATTTGGGTGCCATCTTTGATGTTTGCTTGATTTCCACCTTTGTAACAATGAAAATGTATTTTTAATGAAAAAGAGGTTTAAATCTATGGGTTGTTAGGAAGAAATTCATCATTTTGAGTAGGGGACAAAGACTTTTGGAATATATAATAAAGGCATTTTATCACCTGAAAAAAAAAAATATTGAAGCTATTCCGTAATATCTGATTTAGAAAATCACATTAAGCATGGAACATTTTAGTTTTATTTTTTCCCAAACAAGAAAAATTAATAAACAAATAGAAATATTAATAAGACAAATAAAAAAGACTAAAAATAACAAAGAATGCTTTAGTAAACAATTTCTTTTAAAAGTCTGCCAGTAGTATATATAATGAAATAGATTGGCATGTTTAATATAAAAAAGGATAGTATAACATGGAAATAAGTAGAATTCTTATACATAGAAAGGACAGGTAGTAATATAATATTGGGAAGAGGGATTTTACTCTACTCGTCAAGATTCTTTTGGCTGGTTTAAGAATTAAATTGACATGTGACAGATTAACAGGAGAAAATCAAATTAATTACATATATATGGGCAGCTCCATAAGGATATGAGAATTATCAGCAGTCAGGCAACTGGGGATTACATGCCATTCTGAACTAATAAGGAAGGGTATACCAGGGTCTGGGACTTCAAAGACAAGGAAGACAATTCAAAGGAAAATGAAAAAGAGTAAATATTTGGTAAACAAATGTTTACTGGGCCATACAGAAACAATGGAACATACAGAAGAATTTTATCAAACAGACTTTGTTAACTTCCTGCCTCTCTACCACAACTAACTCATATTACACTGTAGTTATCTATGGTGAGAGTTCCCTTTTTGGAGCAGGTCTTCTATCTAAAATCTTTTTGGCATTTGAGGAGGTGATAAAAAGAAAAACATTCTGAGTTTTTCATTTCTTAAAAATAATCTGCTTAAATTAATCATAAAGCCAAAGAGACACATTTTGAGGTGGCAGATTTTTCTTCCCTATAATAATTTCTGGATTATTCAATAACTTTACAAAGAATATTGAGAAAGTAAAACAAACAAACAAACAAATAGCAACCCAAATTATGTAGACACATGTAGGAATATACCCCAAAAAGCTTAATTGAAAAAAGACACAATATTTTTTATTAAAATATCTTGTCTTGTGCTGCTTTGTTTTATTTATTGTATATACTGGAAAACAACTGTCCATTTTAATATAACAAAGCCAGTCAAGAAAATTTATAATAATAATTATATACTCTCAGTGCAGAAAAATTTCACTCTAATTAATGTAAATCAGTGCTGCTTTGTCATTGGCTATCACAGGAGTTGTAATATAATTCTAAATCCTTGTTTTGAAAATCACCCTGATACACATTCTAAAACACAAAACAACGTACTGTATTTATACAGGTGGGATAAAAATGATAGAAAAGTACATTTAAAATAACTCATACTCTTATTTAAATTATGCATGCAGAGTTGTTGAGTACACTCAGGAATGTGTAAAAATGCGTATTAATCAAGGAAAATATCCAAGTTCCAGAGAAAAATTGTGAGAAATATAATGAGACCTAATGGATGGGAAAGAATTTAGAATTGACTGTAGCATGTAATTATGTGGCATCACGAATTTCAGACTGGAGAAATCATTTGCAGATTGATAAATTAGAGAATATATATCTTTTTCTGCTTTTGGTAAACATATAAATATTTAAGTTAATTTATATATATTTAGTTAAACTATAGATGTAGTATATATATTTATTTAGTTTATATATTTATGTAAATTTATATATATATTTTAAGTTTATATACACTTAGGCTAACATATATATTTAGGTTTTATGTATTTATATATATAAAGATTAATGTATATATAGGTTAATTTATGTTATGCTACATTAGATTATATTCGTATATATGTTTAATTTTTTGTCTTTTTTTCTTATGTGTATTTGAAAATCTTATAAAAGAAAAATGAAAAACCGATCAATGGAAATAGATTTCATTCTCCAAGGACTGACAGATGACCCACAATTGCAAATTGTGATTTTCATGTTTCTATTTCTTAATTACATATTTAGCTTGATGGGGAACTTAATCATTATCCTCCTTACCCTGCTAGATCCTCGCCTGAAGACACCAATGTATTTCTTTCTCCGTAATTTCTCATTTTTGGAAATCATATTCACAACAGTATGCATTCCCAGATACTTGACAACCATTGTGACTAGAGAAAAAACCATCTCATATAATAATTGTGCAGCTCAATTATTTTTTATTCTTTTACTGGGAGTTACAGAGTTTTACCTTCTGGCTGCCATGTCCTATGACCGCTATGTTGCCATCTGTAAACCCCTGCATTACCCAATCATTATGAACAGCAAAGTGTGCTATCAACTTGTACTTTCCTCTTGGGTAACTGGATTCCTAATCATCTTTCCTCCATTGGTGATGGGACTCAAGCTGGATTTCTGTGCTTCCAAGATAATTGATCACTTTATGTGTGAAACTTCTCCTATCCTGCAGATATCCTGCACAGATACACATGTTCTAGAATTGATGTCTTTTATCTTTGCTGTGGTGACACTTGTAATCACATTGGTGTTGGTGATTCTTTCTTACAGTTGCATCATTAAGACAATTATCAAATTCCCTTCAGCACACCAAAGGACCAAAGCCTTTTCTACCTGTACTTCCCATATGATTGTTGTCTCCATGACTTATGGGAGCTGCATCTTTATGTATATTAAACCATCTGCCAAAGAAAGAGTGACTTTATCCAAAGGTGTAGCTTTGATGTATACCTCAGTTGCCCCTTTACTAAATCCCTTCATTTATACCCTAAGGAACCAGCAGGTGAAAGAAGTCTTCCGGGATATGTTACAAAAGATGTTGTGTTTTTCAAAACAACAATTGTAATAAGTGCTACAAATCACAATCTTACCATAAAAACAAAAAAGATAGTTTCATTCACTTTTTGTGATCATGTTTTTGTACCTCATTACTTATTATCTTATATAGGACATTCTCTTTTTTTCACCTTTATTTTATTTATTTATTTTTTAGTTATTTTTTGAGAGGGAGAGAGAGCAAGCAGGGGACGGGCAGAGAGAGAGAGAGAGAGAAAATCCCAAGCAAGCTCCTCACTGTTAGTGGAGACCACGGGGCTTGAACTCACAAATCATGAAAACAATGACCTGCGCCGAAATCAAGAGTCTGACACTTAACCAACTGAAACACCAGACACCTCTCATATGGGACATTCTCTTGAAGAATATTGCAGCTCAGTTCCAGCAATACATTTTATTCTTCCTAATGAAAGCACCCTGCTATAATAACTTACTCCCTCAAGTCTGTAACACAAGCTTTAAATGACATTTCTTTATTATATATACATCTAGAAACCATACTTTAAATAAAGTATGTCTTTTATAAGTATAACTTGCTATATGTAATTCGTTAATTAATTAAATATATGTTGTATATCTCCCTTATTTCAGACATTGCAAAGGGCTCAATCCTTACCTTTAAGAAGTTTGCATTGCTTAAAGGAGATAAGCACATAACTCCAAGATTGCTATACAGTGTATAACTAGTGTTGTAATAAAAGGATATTAAAATACTTTAGGGCATACAGTATGGCTTCTAAGTAATTTTGGAGAGCTGGGAAGCCTTTTAGGAGAAAGCAATAATTATGTTGAGACTAAAAATACACATAGTGAAAGATGATTGAGGTACAAATATATGCAAATAACATGGAGGTATTAGACAACTACATGCTTTTGGAGAATTAGTATATCTAATGTTTCAAACAGGATTTTTTGAGATATTCAGGCTGGGTTCAGTAAAGATTTCCTTACATACACAATGTGGAATACCGCAAAGAATACATAAAATTTTTGTGCCTCAGGATTTCCATATATAAATAAGAGAAATTTAATCCACGTCTCATAGTTCATTAAATATATGCTATTAGAACTGTTTAGCACTCAGTAAAAGATGTCACTTATTTTGCACAATTCAAGAATGTGGTCTCACAAATACTTAATATACTGTTATAAAGGTAGAGGTAACAAGTCTAGAGAAGTCGGAGGGACCTGTATACTAAAATTGTATTTTGGACTTAAACCTGGTATATCAGTAGTTTTGAAAGGATTTGTGTAAGAACCACTTTGGTAGTCTCATAAATGTAATTTAAGATTATCATTCATGTCCCTACCATTCCTATGTCTGGAATACAGCTAATATATGCTATGTTATCCATCTGTTTTCTTAAATTGTTGTGAAATAAATTCAGTGTTTTTCATAACAACAGAGTGTTGTTACCTGATATAAGGTTTATTTGCCAAAATCTTTCTCTCAATTCCAGTTTCTTTTCTACCTAGCAAAAGTAAGTTAGTTAATTCTGACCTGAGGAAATAATGTATAGGTTATTTTCTTTTGGAAGCAATAGTGTACCTCTTAATATTCAAAAATTCAGCTAACGTCCAGCCAGGAAAGATACATTAATCTTTCCTGAAGAAGAAGGTAAAACTCTGTAACTCCCAGTAAAAGAATAAAATATAATTGAGCTGCACAATTATTATATGAGATGGTTTTTTCTCTAGTCACAATGGTTGTCAAGTATCTGGGAATGCATACTGTTGTGAATATGATTTCCAAAAATGAGAAATTACGGAGAAAGAAATACATTGGTGTCTTCAGGTGAGGATCTAGCAGGGTAAGGAGGATAATGATTAAGTAGGAATTAAGGAAAGATTCTATCCCTTAATGTTGATTTAGGGAGGTGATAGAACCATATATTTCATCTATCTTATTCCTTTTGTTCATGGTAATTAGGTTAATACTCCCATCTGTTTATAAACCCTGTATAAATGCATCTGACCCTAATTATTTGTGGCTGTATTTAGAATCAGATATACAAGAATACTTTGGTTTTGGTCCTTTAATAGAAAGTCATGGGCAACTGGAAATTCTCATTTGACTCACACGTTTGCAAACTTTTTTTTTTATTTACTACTATAAGTATGGTTACTATTACTTTCATGCAATGATTCTAAGAATCTTCTAAGACTATGAAAAATATTTTTCCAATGATCTACTCTTATCATTCTATTTTCCATTTCTTCCAAAAGCTTCATAATTAGGAATTTCAACCCCTCAGAAAACAAGGTTATTGTTTAGATCATTAAAAGAGTAACTATTTAAACCCTTTCTTTCACTAATAAGGGTCACATTGTTCAAATACTTTAACTACAGAGATCTTTAAGGAAGTCTTCCCAGAGTCTGTGAAGTACTAGTCCAAAGACAAACATTTGCCTAAGGAACCAGAAGAAAAAATTGTATTGAACCCAAGCAAGTATAAAACAGCTGTTCTGCACAACTTTTGTGAGAAATGATCATATTGATGCAGGCAGGCCTCAGAGGAGGGTCTTACAGGACCACCCAAGAGGGCCCTTGGCTTCACGCAGGGTAGAAATCAATTGCAAGCCAGGGAAAGTAGCAACAGAATATATTGAATAGCATAAATGACACACAAAGAATAGCAGATGGAGTGTCCGGGAGACTTGGAAAAGAAAGGAGAATGAGTGAACTTGTTGCTTTTTGGGCTAGGGGTTTATATTAGAAAAGGGTCTAGGGTACATGTTCATCCAGGAATCCACGGAAAAGCAAATGTCAGGTGAACAATAAGTGTTATTCCATAAATGACCAAAGGTAGGGCATTGATGCCAGTGTCAGCTGAGGTTTGTTTGAAGCTCATGTCCTGGAACATGTTTGAATCTGGTTCTTAGGTGTTGTCAGGTGTTTGGGCCTAGGACGAAACTCAGAGAATGATTAACATTCTTGATTCCCTCTTGAAATGGGAACATAGCTTCGTTGGCTTACTCAGAAGCAAAATATGAAACATGAGTAAATGCAGCCTAGCAGAAAACCAGCAGAGATGGATCTAACATGGATACCTTTCAGCTTCCCTACTTCATTATCACTTGTTGCCATACTAACAAAAAATTTGGGGATGCAGGTAGCTGTGAATGAGATTTCTAAAAATAATAAATTTCGGAGGAAGAAATGCATGGTGTCTTTGGATGAGAGTCCAATAGGATGAGGGTGATTTTGGTTAGCTTACTTGGCACTCAAATGTAAATTAGAGAAAGAGAAGTAACATGACCACCTGTAATTGTGAATTATTGGTCAGTCCAAGAAGAATAAAGGCTTTCACTGTTGTGTGGTTTCTCACAGCGGACTTCTATGAAGAAGGAGGAGGAGGAGGGGAGAAGGAATAAATGAAAATTAAAGAGGAAAGACTATAGAGAGACCTACTATCTTAATATCCTCATAAACACGTTGCTACAGACATCCAACCTCCTTCCGTATCGTAAGTCAGCAGTTAACAGCCTCTAAAAATTTGTTCATATAATTTCTACTAAAAGTTTCACTAATTCTATGAAAGTCTCTGAATTTGTTTTCTTTTAATCTAGGCTTTCCTAAAGGATAACCTATTGCATTAATAGAGTCATATAAAAATAAAGACAAAGAGAAACAAAAAGCCTATATTTCTGTTTGTTGCTCTTTGTGATAGACTTTGGTATTCTATAAGTCAGATTTCAGTGGACTCTGCACCTATGAAAATAACACAAACTTGACCTAAACATCTCTCGTTCACACACCATGCCAAACTGTTTTCCTTAGTGACTACACAGTTTTACATTCCCACTAACAATGCAAAACGGTTCCAATTACTCCACAACCACATTTTTTAAAAAACACTATAGCCATGCTAGCAGGTTTGAAGTGTTATCTCATGGTTTTTATTTGCATTTCCATAATGACTAATGATGTTGAACATCATTGCATGTGCTCATTGGCCCTTTCAAATAATTTATATTCAAATTCTTGCACATTTTTAATTGGGTTAGTTCTTTATGTTGTTGTTGCTGATTTGAAATTGTTTTTTCATATATTCTGGATACTAGAACCTTATAAGATATACAATTTTCTCCCTTTCTATAAGTTTTATTTTCACTTTCTTGATAATATCCTTAGATGAACAAAACGTATTTAATTTTGATGAAGCCAAATTTAATCCTTTTGTTGCTTACACTGTATCTAAAAATTCATTTCCAAATCCAAATCCAAGGTCATAGAGATATATCCACCCTTTTTAAAAGAGTTGAATATTTTTGCTTTTACATCTAGGTCATAGATATACTTTGAGATAATTTTGTAGAGTATGGGTTAGGGGTTTAATTTTACTCTTCTACATGTGATTATCTAGTTATCCCAGCAGTCTTTGTTCTTTCTCCATTGAATTGTCTTGATACCCTGGTGAAAAATTAGTGATAGGTGCACAAGCTTATTTCTGGACTCTTCATTTTATTCCAAGTTTCTATATATCTGTCCTTATACCAATATCACACTTTTTAAAATTACTGTAGCTTTGTAGTATGCTTTGATATTGGGAAGTGAGTGTTTCCACTTTTTTCTTCTTTTTCAGGATGGTTTTCAGTATTCAGGTTTCCTTGTAATTCCATTTGAATTCGAGAATCAACTTTTTCATTTTTGAAAAAAATAATGCTATAGGAATTTGGTAAGTATTGAATTAAATCTGTAAATTTTTTTGGGTGATATCTTAATAGCATTCTATCTAATAAACTATGAACATGGAATGCCTGATGGTTCTGTTTTAGAAGGTAATTAATTATTAAGTAAATTTTTAATAGGTATAAGCCTTTTCAGATTATTCTTGTGTGAGTTTTGGCAAATTGTTTCTTTCAACGAATGGTCACTTTCGTCTAGTTTATCAAATTTGTGATCATAGAATTGTTCATAGTGTTTCCTTATTGTCCTTTTAATGTCCACGTCCTATAGTGGAAACTTAGATAATTGATTATAGATTTTTCTTCTTTTGTCACAGATGCACTTAATGCTATAAATTTCCCTCTAAGCACTGCTTTCACTGCATCCCACAAACTTTAACAAGGAGTTGTTTCATTTTCATTTAGTTAAAAAAATTTAAATTTCTCATGAGATTTCTTCTTTGATCCATGCGTTATTTAATCTTCACATAATTTAGGATTTCTCGGTCATCCTTTTTGTAGATTTCTAATTTAATACCATTGTGGTTTGAGAGCAGATATTGTATCATTTCTATTCTTCAAAAATTTTAAATTGTGTTTTATGGCCAAAAATTAGATCTGTCTTGGTGAACTTGAGAAGATAAGATATTTAGCTGTTGTTGGTTGAAATAGTCTATAGACGTCAATTATATACAGCTGATTGATGGCGTTGTTGAGTTCAACTATGTCCTTACTGATTTTATGCCTACTGGATCTGTCCATTTTGGATAGAATTGCTGAAGTTTCTAACTATGATAGTAGATTCATCTCTTTCTCTTTACAATTCTATTATTTTTTCCTTACACAGTTTGGTGCTTTATTGTTAGGTTTATATATGTTAAGGATTATATTGGTATGTTTTCTAATGTTAAATGGACAATGCATTTTAAAAATAAACCCCACCTGGTCATGTTATACTATCATTTTTGTATGTTATTGGATTGAATTTTTATATGTTATTTTAAATTTTCTGTATCTATAATCATAAGCAATATTTTCTGAATTTATTTTTCTTTTAATGCCTTGCCTGTATTTTTGTATCATGGTAATGATGCCTTAAGAATGAATTGAGTATTCTCTCCTCTTCATTTTTTTGGAGAATGGGTGTATAGTTGATATTTTTATAAATTTTTGGTAAAATTCATAAGTGAAGCCACCTATACCTAGATTTCTTTTGTGTTTGGGAACATTTCTAACCACAAATCACTTACTTTAATAGTTATAGAGTACTTCATTTATGAGTTTCTTTTGGGTGCTTTGGAAGTTTATGTTTTACAAGGATTTTATCCATTTCATATAAATGATCTACTTTTGCCATAAATTTGTTCATAATCTTTCATTATTCTTTCAAAATCTATAGGATCTGTACTGACATCATCTTATCAATGTTAAAATCAGTAAAATGTACCTTCTATTTTTCCCTGATGAATCTAAGTAGAAATATATCAATTACATTTATCTTCTAAAGATTTGACTCCTGTATTCATTGGTTTTTGCTATTGTTTTCTCTTTTCTGTCTCATAGAGTTCTTCTTTAGTAATTCAGTGGATATAGGATAGTATTCAGCAATTACTGCTGAAACAATTGGATATCCAAATACTGTCAAATGAACTTCGATCTGTGACTCAAGTATACTAAGAGATTAATCCAGGTCCCATGAACTGAGTATAAATTGATATAAGTTGCTAGCAAATTTTTCTGGGCATAATCATCAGGTGATGGATGCAGTGGGCTGCAGACCACAACACAGTAGTCATAGGACATATGATTTGAAGCTCCCAAAAAAAGATGAAGAAAAAAAATAATTGAGTTGTACCAACACTCTAGGAAAATGTTTAGTCTTCAGTCATGGGAATTATAAGGAATTTAGAAATATAAGTCAGTGTGAATGAGATTTCCAAGGAGAGAGAAATTTAGGCAGAATAAATACATTAAAATATTTAAAGATTCAGTAAAGATAGTACATGCTACATAATGTTCAACATTGTACCTTAGAAATCAAAAGGGAAAAATAACAATTTGCAGCAAAATTTCATCTGTCAATCCAGTCCAAATGAACTCTATCTCCATTGATTGATTGCTATTTCCCTTTTATGTGTCTTATCAAAACTACACAAATAAAAATGGTTAAACTAAACTTGCTAAACTGTAATGTTATTACAAGGTGATTTTCTAAAAATGCTGACAACTAAGAAAGACACTTTTTCAGAATCTGATCTATGAGCAGGTATTTTTTTCCTGCATGAAATGATAAAGTCATATAACAATCAGCTTAGAGATGATCATACCTTAGAGATATTATCTCTTTATGAACTTGTATAGTTCCTGTTTGCCAACATGAAATTTATCTGAGTATTTCCAAAGTTTTTAGTTGGTGTGTGTAACTCTGAAGTTGGATGAAGAATGGTTTGATGTGGTAACATTCTGATTTGGGGGATTTAGATATATTCCTACAGTTGTTGCCATTGGAATAATTTACATAAATGAAGAATAATATATAATAGATTGCTTCATAATTATGTGAATGTAAAAGAAATGTCCAGGAAAAATGATAATCTTCTCATTTATATATGTCTATCTTATTAACATGATTTTGACAACAAATCTCATTTTTCTTAGAATCTTCCTATAAACGCTTCTAGATATAACTGGAAACAACTTTTATTTGTCCTTGTATGTTCATTTTTATTAGTGTATATGCCTTTTTAATAATAACATATATTTTAGAGGCACCTGGATGGTTCAGTTGGTTAAGTGGCCAACTTCTGCTTAGGTCATGATCTCATGGTTCATCCAACTTCAGAGTTACACACACCAACTATTCCCTACCCACATTGTACAAAAATTAACAAAGTTTACATTACAAAACCATTAAAAGTCAAACCTATGAATGCATTAATGTTTCATCATGTTAGATATTATGAATATAAGATAACTATTAAAAGTAAATGATTTTTAATACTAAATTGACTTTATATTCCAATTGTCTTCTCTCACCATTTTCCTTATACTAAAAATTAAAAGGTTAGAAAAAATAAGACATTAATGTTAAAAATAGAATAAAAGAGGTAAAAAAATAACCAACAAGAAATATATTCCCTTAAATTTTAGACATACTAATTCTTTACATCTTTTTCATTTCTAATTCATTCTGCCAGAAGCACTTAAAAACTCAAACGCCTTTCTTAAAGAAGATATAGAGAGAGATTTGTTCAGAAAAACTATCTCTGTTTCAATATTTAATTCTTTTATCATCATGCTGAACAGACCATACTGATAATTCCATTATTCTCTGAATGGAATTCTCTGAACAATCTATGATTGTGATGTCTTTATAGCAACTTGTAAATGGTTTGATTAACTTTTCTTAGCAGATATTTAGACTAGTGTGCTAAACTTCCCCATGACTACCGTGTACTTATTTGTGTTTTGAATACTTTTTATGCTTTATCCTCAGTGCCAGATAAAATTAATCAACACTTAATTTCATGGAGTATTTATGCTTTCATTGCCCTGAAGAAAATTTCTAAAGATTACCAAGAATTCTCAGGAGGATTTGATTTCCAAGAACACCATTCCCAAATGGTCACAAATTTATATGTTATATAAGAGTTCCCAGGAACTAAATATTTTTAAAATAAAAATATATTTAAAAAACTACTTTTAACTGTGTCTCCTGTGGATTCAATATAGGTTTCCATAATCTTTGTTTGCCCTTCCACAGTCATCTTAATTAATTAATTTATTTCCCATACATTAATTTCTTTTTATTTGAGTATAGCTGACACCATCATGTCTTAAACCCCAGATATATAGATAAGGGCTTAAAGACAGAAAAAAAAGATAATTTTAGTTGGTACATATCTTACATGTCTTCAGTTTCTTTTCTGATAGCTATCTTTTCTCCAAATAGTCTTTGTGATATGATCTGGTAGATCTTAAACTGATATTTTGTAACACCCAAGCATTCTCCACTTCCTCTATATTAATGGAATACTTATCTATGTCTATAGCTAGCTTCCCTTGCAGCTTATTGTGACCATATGACTAAATTTTGAGCAAAGGTTGTAAATGGAGATATTGTGCAATTTTCTGTGATTGCTCTTTGATGAAAGGGGTTTGCCCTCCTCTTCCTCTCTGCTACTCCCTCACACTGTTGTGATGCAGATGGGATGGCAAACCATTTGGAGCCATGAGTATGAGTAATCACACTAGGAATACACTGGTCACTCAACAAGCAACAGTACACCCAGGTTCCTGACACCACTGCAGGTCCTACCAGCATAGAAACACAGTGACTTCATGGAAGAGTTTCAACATAGTAGTCTGAACATTTAAACAAGATAAAAATAAAGTGCTGTGATATTTGTCTTTCTCATACTCTCCCAAATCTATGGTATTATCAAAACCTGTTTCCTAAGACTTTACTGTGTTTCATAGTAAGAATGCATGTTCCGTGTACTTTTTGTAAAAATAATTCTGGATATTTCCTCCAATTGATTTTTCAGTCCATGATCCCCTATACTTCCGCTTTAAATTATTAGATAAACCACATCTTCTTGACAATGAGAAAGAATGAAATCATGTCATTTGCAGCAATATGGATGGAACTGGAAGGTATTATGCTAAGTGAAATAAGTCAGTCAGAGAAAGACAGATATCATATGTTTTCACTCATATGTGGGTCTTGAAAAACTTAACAGAAGTCCATGGGGGAAAGAAAGGGGAAAAAATAGTTACAAACAGAGATGGAGGGAGGCAAACCATAAAAGACTCTTAAATACAGAGAACAAACTGAGAATTGATGGGAAGTGTAGGGGAGAGGGGAAAATGGGTGATGGGCATTGAGGAGGGCACTTGTGGTATGAGCACTGGGTGTTGTATGTAAGCAATGATCCACGGAAATCTACCCCAAAATTCAAGAGCACACTTTATACACTGTATGTTAGTCCATTTGACAATAAATTATGTTTTTAAAAAAGAAATAGCAATGAAAGCTGTGAGGATTAAAAAAAAATATATTCAAAATTTTCTAACACAAAAAATTATTAGATAAATATTTCTAGTACTCTTTGAATTATTTTAAATTGTTTATTTTTTAGATCTTAACAAAAATTGCTGTGTGCTAAATATATGTATATCTTCTCAGGTCTCTTTGTATTTTTGTTATTGTCATGATTTTTGGTTATTTGAACTGCCCTGAAAATTTTTTATTGTATGCTCAAAACTGCAAATGTCAATGGCTCTGGATGATGATTTATTCCTAGATATAAGATCTAATTATTTAATTTTAAATTTTTATTTATTTAATTTATTCAAATAAAATTATCTTATAAATTTAATAAATCAATGAATGTAATTTATTCTGGCACATGTTAAATGCAGACAACCTTGAACAAAACAAGGAATGAGATTATTCAACTTTGTGTTCCATACTTTTTGAGAAATGGTAAGTTCATTGTGCTTATTCTTAGATGTAAGATTTCTGTAGTCTCAAGTAAAAGCCTAGGTATTTACCTGGGTTCTTCCACTTTGGCAAATCGTAAATGTCAAATTTTTGTGTTCAGAGACTAGGAGACAGCAGGAATTGCTTCTTGGATTTTTCATCAGTTATGTGTGGCTTTGTACTTTTCTTTTTAATGTTTATTTATTTTTGAGAGAGAGATACAGAGCTCGAGTGGGGGAGGGGCAGAGAGAGAGGGAGACAGATTCTGAAGCAGGCTCCAGGCTAAGCTGTCAGCACAGTCCCCATGTGGGGCTCGAACCCACCATGACCTGAGCCGAAGTCAAACACTTAACTGACTGATCCACCCAGGTGCCCCTGCAGCTTTGTACTTGTGGTCTCAGGCTTGCCACTTAGGATTTTTCATGTGTGTTTAGTGGGGAAAAAAAACCTATACAAATGTCAGGCTTATTAGTCTTCAATTTCCTTTTATACAGGATCTTTTCTCTCTTAAGAAAAAAAAAAAAAAGCGCTTATAGCATGATTCTCACTCAGAGAGACAGGACACTGAGGCTTTCTTTATCCAGGAAGCAACTTTATTCGTTGTGCCAGCATGGGCTCAGTGGGTTTGTACTCGAAAAACTGAGCCCTGAGTGCAGTGAGGTGTAGCCTTTTATGCAATTTCTGTGTCTTTGTTTCCCATTATATGGTGACATATATAGTCTGATTGGACACAGTCCAAGTTAGAGTCATGTCAGAGTTATGCATATGTGTATACGAGTTGATTGGGCCACGTTGCATGTTGCCTTCCTTTGTTCTTAGAAGGCCTTCACCACATTCCTTAGGGAGGGGCTCTACCGCTCTACCTATGAAGGTTTTGAATCCCCCAAGAGTTGAAAACCATCCTTTGAATAACTCCCCGGGGTTCCAACCTTTCCAGGTCTGGACTAGGACATGAGTGACCTTTCTCATTCGATCTGTGACTTCCTTTATGACTTTTCCTTCATCATCTCTCTGTAGGCAGAAGTTGCTCAGGTTAAACTTTCCACAAATTCCTCTGTCAGAAACAAGCAAGTAATCTAAGGCCAAGTGATTTTGACAGATAGCTTTGCACATTTTGGTTTGCTGCTTGGCTAGTAAGTTAAGAGTTCTGGCAGTTTCATTGGTTATAATTTCTACAACCACTTGCTATCTGATTAGGTGGTTTAGCATGTAAATGGGAGTGCAGTAGCCCCAGGACCCATTCTGTGTCCAGGTGTCAGGGCCATTATATTGGATTACATGCTTGGGAGGTCATTCATCATCTTTCCAAATGCCAATTTGTAGGGTACATTGTTTCCTTTGAGTCTCCCTGTCCCCATACACTTGGACTCCCAAATGTTCCCCTCTGGCAAGTGGGAGTAGGAAGAAAGATGAATGAATAGTTCCCAGCACATATGACTCTCACCAGCCTGAGGGAAGTACTATGTAGGTTGTCTTTCCACATATTCAGTATAGTCCACGAGGGGCCTGCCATTCGATGGCTGCATTGACATTATCCCAGGCCTCTTGGAGATGAGAGAAGTTAGACAAGGGGTGGGGATCTGGCTCAAGGTGATCTGAGGTCCCCTACCATTGGGTTTCCCAGGCAATTGAGTTATAAAATCTTTGGTTAGGCATGTTAGGCTTCCAAAAGGGATGGTGAGCTTTCTTCCCCATCAAGCAAAGCAGCTTTTCCTGATAATTGAGGTTTTGAGGAGCCAAACCCTGGTAATAAGACTGGGGTATTCTGTTCCATTATAAGGTTTGTGAGGATCTAATTCTCTAGCCTCCCATGGCCATTGATTCCCCCATGTTAGTTCCCCCACGTACATAACAAGAAGAGACCTTTAGAGTCTGGGCTGTAGTCTCTGCTAGGGCTAGAAACAGGTTTTTCACAGTGACAGAGACAGGAAGAGGGCCTTTTCCATTTCTTCATAAAAGGAGTGAAAGATTTGGTGGGTCATGGCCTTATATGTGACTGAAACTCTCTTAAAATAAAGCAGGATTCTGGAGTCTGTGCCCCGCCCATAAATAAGCATAATAATCTGACGGTCCGTTTTCCGTTCTGAGTCTCCTGGGTCAAGGATGGTAAAATTAACGGGGTTACAATTTCTCTATTGTCAATCTAACTCAGCCACACACCCTTTTGGAGGAGTGCTATTTTATCTTTAGTCTACCAGGTGGCCCATGTGACACAGCTCCAACAAGGACAGAAAAATTGAGATGGATGGGGCCAGTGACCCCACAAACCAGACTCCTCACACATGTACTTGTGCTGGTACTCTTGTTCCCTTGTCAGACCTCTGCATGGCACAACATTTGCCAATATGTTATTTATGGCAGTACATGCATATAAGAATATAGACACTGGCTGGTTTGGATTGGTAATTTGAGTTTTGTTAGTTGACTCACATTGGTGGTGCCTGTCTTGGGGTGACTCTGCACTTTTAGCTATTCCTCCACTGGGGAGTACTGTGGGTTGAAACAACTGTATTGACTCTCTGTTGGCAGATAGAATAGGTGGTCTTATTGTGTCTGCAGGTCCCCAGGACCTTACCCTGGCATGAAAAGTGGATATGGTATAGTAAGGTCCGAGTGACTCCTTGGCCTGACCTGGTTATGTGAATACATAGGTCACATGATGAGGAATCTAGGTCTACAGAAGGGGTCCATATTAGAAGCAACCAATATCTACAAAGCAACTACAAAGGGAAGGTGAGTGTTAACAGAAACCTCTCACCATACTCCCAGCCAGCTGGGGCAGCCTCTGCCAATACTATAGCAAAAAATAGAGCAAGAATCACAGTAACATCAAGAAACAAGGGGTGACAGTGCATCATAGTAAGGAAACAGATATAGAAAATAAGGACGGTCCATTTGTTCTACCGGACCGTCAAGCTTCTGCCATGCGTAGACTAGTCAACTTCTAGGGTGACTAAAGCTGGGCTGCTGTGTCCAGAACCTCTGGAGTTGCAGATTGCTTCTTCTGTATGGTCAGCTTGCATGGCATTGGTGGATCAGGAATGCTCTACCAGTTTCAAGATGCCAGCTTCACTCTGCTGTGGTGAATCCAGGGACCCACCTCAGCTATCTTTACCACAGTAGGGGTGGACAAAATGACCTCTCCACAGGGGTTTTGGGGAGTTGGACATTCCACTACTTCACCCATACAGCATCTCCTCATTTAAAGGGGTGTGCATCTGTGGTCAGACTCACAGGTAATCGCTCCTTAACCCAGTGGTATAAGGTGGTTAGGGTAGAGCCAAGGGCCCACATCTGTTGCCTTAGCATTAGATTGCCTATCTCATTTAGATCCACCTGTTATGCCCTTGATAATGGGGGGAGGGCTCCCATAAAGGATTTCATAAGGGGAGACCCCATCTTCTTAGTGGGGCTATACCTGAATTTCCACAAGGCAATTGGCAACACCTAGTCCCAGTGTAGGTGGGTTTCCTGACACAGTTTACTTAAATGCAGCTTCAGGTTCTGTTCATTCATTCCACCTTCCCGGAGCTCTGGGGTCAGTATGTCCTGTGTAACTTCCAGGTCATCTTTAACCCTTTGTCACCAGCCGCACCACCTCAGCCACAATCCTGGTCTATTATCTGATCCATAATGATAGGGATCCCAAATTGAAGAATGATTTATTTTAGAAGAAGTTGGACCATATTGTGTGCCTTTTCTGTGTGAGTAGGGAAGGCTTCTACCCAGCCTGAGAAAGTGCACATAGACCAACAGACATTTACAGCCTTGGACCCAGCAAAGCTCAGTGAAGTCCAGCATCATATTTTCAAATGGGACTCCCCCGACACTGCACCCCATGGATGGCCTTGGTTCGCTGATGTGGATTATTCCAGGCACATGTTTCACATTGCTCGCAGTGATCAATTGTGCAAAACATTGCTAAGATTGAGCAAGAGAACATTAAAAAAAGACTCATGTCTTTGGAAAACTAAGAGTTTGAGAGACACAGGTTACTGAGTTGTTGGGCTTTAAACTAATGAAAGAGGGTTGAAGAGAGAATGTGAAGTAAAAATGTAGTGATGATAATAATAGCCAAATGTAGGCTAAAGCTGATGCTTTTTAAAATTCATATTATAAAACAAGCAAGGAAACAATTATTAGGAATAGAATATTTCAAAGAAATTGATCACAATAGAAAAACTAATTCAGCTTTTAGTAAATAATATCATGAATAATTTTAAATCATAATAAATAAGAGGGCATGTTATTAAAAATTTCAAAGTATAACCAACTAATTATAAATAAATAAATAGAGATTTGTTAGATAAGCTGAAATTACTGACTATGTCATATTGGGTAAAAGAGAATGAAAAATGAGAAATAGAGTCTACAATTAGGAAATTACATTTGAGATATTTTAAAAAAATTCTTCAAAGAATATTTTTATGGGAGAAATACCTGTACTTTTTAGAGACTCTAATCATAGGTTAATGCCAAATTGATTTAACCTTAAATAATGTTTAACCTAATAAAATACGGATGTTGTATTCATACAATGGCAATGACAAAAAATTTTTAGAGGAGAAATGATTTTATATTATTTTTTAATTGACCAAGAAACATCGAGATGGTTCTTGAGACAAAGTGTGGGAGTTTCCAAAGATTCTTTTGGATAACAAATATGAGTCTTTCAATCATGGGTATTTTATTTAAATTCTGTAAGCCTAATTTGATAAATGAACACAAGCAAGACTGTGACCATAATAAAATGGAGAAGTCCATATCTATTATAATTTATTTTGGAAAAATTAACTTGAAACTGCTAAATTTATGGGCAGATCAACTGGCAAATTATAATAATCTGGTAGGACAGATGTCATTGAGATGCTCAAAAGACTATGTATAAGGATGAAGTCGCAAAAAGAACTAAGTGATTAACTATAATTTGAAAAGACAGAATGTTCTTAAAGGTGTTATCAAATTGTATGTTTACAGGGATTTGTACAACCTTAGTAATTTAGGTAAGGATGATTGCAAGCAAAAGTAATACTGTTAATACCCTTAGTTTGTTTTCAGAGTATTCACAATGTAAAGAAATGTCCGCTACCACAACTCAGGACTGTTCAGAGATTGGGCTAAAGATATATGTTTAGAAGATCTCAAGATCTTCTACAGAAGTAATGAAAACTAAGCCTTCCTGAGTTTAAGTTTTCACTAATCTTTTGAGCTGTATATCCCTCAAACTGATTTTAGCCTCACTGATCTATTTCTTCTACTGTGCATAATGTTAATAATAATGTTAATATCCTCTATGGTAAATTACTAGCAGTTGACAGACATAAAAAATATATAAATAAAGCCTTTTAAAATGCCTTAATGATAAATTAATAGCTTAGCTTGGACAGCGTGTCTAACACAAACTCATTTGGGTTGATACATGAAAGAATTAAAAAAAGAACCAACATTGAGAGCCTTAGGCTTTACTCTATTAGATTGTCTCAATATATCATATGTATCTTTTATTATTTTTCTGTGCTTTTTTAATTTCTAAAATGAGATAATGCTTCTGGATCATTAGATCTGTTTTCTCAAATATAAACAGTATATGTATAGGGGTGCTTGGGTGGCTCAGCCAATTAAACCTCCACCTCTTGATTTCAGCTCAGGTCATGATCTTGCAGTTTGAGAATTTGAGCCATGTATGGCTCTGCACTGACAGCATGGAGTCTGGTTGGGAATCCCTCTCTTCCTCTCTCTCTGCTCCTCTTCTACTCACTTGTGTACTCTCTCAAAATAAATAAATAATAAACTTTAAAAAGTATGTATATAAATGATCATGGAAAAATATAATCAAAGGTTTCATTAACTATTATTCCTGAATCATTCATGACTCAAATATCTTTTAAGATCCAGTTCATTAATGAATTGTACAGAAGTATTTAAAGAGTAATTTTCAAGATATGCAAATCAATACCCATGGTTAAAATAAAAAGAAAGGAAAAAATGGCCTCATGCACATACATTTCTATTAAAAAACATGAAACATGATATATAACTGTGAAAATGTTTTTATTATATTTAATATCTTAACATTCTGCCCATGACATAGAAATTTTTGAAACCTGAAATTCTAAATTATGACCTACAGTTCAAAAATCTGTAAGTAAAGTTTTACTTTAATTCTACTATTTTGATTTTACTGGGGTAGCTATCTATGTTTATATCTATGCCTATGAAAATCTGAAAAGAATAAATACACTGAATTACCATTGTTTTTCTTACTTACAGACACTTATAAGTAGTTTCTAATTAGCTCCAGAAGTATTCCAAGTTGTTGAAGATATTTTTGAGCATAGAAATACCAAATAAGTTTGAATTTCATAATTAATTTTTAAAATATAGCAGTGAAGTAACACATTTTGTCACCTATAATTGATATACATGAAAATGATTACAATTGTCTAATAGAAACTAAAAAACTAGTTTCTAAGGGATGTACTTAGACACATGAACAATATTTAAAGAGAAGATTTTCTAATTTGAGCATCAACACTAATCTTTAATCTCTGCCACAGTTTTCCTCTCATTTCATTAGAATACGCGGCAATAATTTGGTAGTATTACAAAAACTGTAAGTGAATATTAGTTGTAAGTAGGTTCAACAAAAATAAGGATGTAATAATTTACATTGAAAGTTACATAAAATATATATAAATAAAAAGATACTTTGATCCTTGACTAGCATTCAAAGATGACAGATTCAAAATCTCAACTCCATTTCCCTCAGCTCTTCATAGGAAATGGAAGTGAGATGAGAAAAAATATCTCTTAAAGGATATAAAGAAAATTATCTTCTTTGGAACAAAGATTTTTGTGTAAATATAGCTTGAGAACATATAAAGATGAATATCAAAGACATGAAAGCAAAAAACATTGAACGAAACTATGCATTGGGAGCAATAATTAGATTCATTGATATTCTTAGGTATTCCTTAGTTCATTTGCACCATACATTATGCAATAGGATGTTCATTTTCTTGAGAAAGAAACAACCCTCTGAATCATGTTCACGAACGCTTTTTTCACTTGCTGGTTCCTTAAAGTGTAGATGAAGGGATTTAAAAGAGGAGCAATGGAGGTATTGAGCACTGCAATTCCCTTGGAAAATGATATTCTTTGTTTGACTGATGGCTTAACATACATGAAGATACAGCTGCCATAAGAAAGAGATATCACAGTCATGTGAGAAGAACATGTTGAAAAAGCCTTTTTCCTCTGATTCGTTGAAGGGATTTTCAGAATTGTCAATGCAATAAAGCTGTATGATATTATCACCATTACCAACGTGCCCACAAGTGTCACTGCTGCACAAATGAATCCCATGGTCTCTAAGAGCTGTGTGTCTGAGCAAGAGATCTGCAGCAAGGGTGTTGTATTACAGTAGAAATGATCAACAATGTTGGAGGCACAGAAATCAAGGGTTGTGCCCAAGAGGAGAGGTGGAAAGATGACTAAAAACCCAGCAAGCCAACAACAGAAGACAAGTTGTATGCAGATCTTACTGTTCATGATGGTCATGTAATGCAGGGGCTTACAGATGGCCACATAACGGTCGTAGGACATGGCTGCCAGCAAGTAAAATTCAGATGCACCAAGAAGGAAGGCAAAAAAGACTTGAGTAACACAATTGTTATAGGAAATGGTTTTGTCCCCAGTTGCCATAGAAACCAACAATTTGGGGATGCATGTGGAAGTACAGGAAATTTCTAAGAAGGAAAAATTCCAAAGGAAAAAATACATGGGGGTCTTGAGGTGGATATCCACCAGGGTGAGTGTGATGATGAGCAGATTGCCAGTGATGCTTAGCAAGTAGGTGAGAAGTAGGAAGACAAATAGCACAACTTTCAATTGGGGATCATCAGTCAAACCTGCCAGGATAAACACTGTCACTTGTGTGTGGTTCCCCACTACTGTCCTCTACCTTTCAAGGTCTAAATAGAAAAGAAAGAAAAAAAATTGATAATCCTAATGGGAAAATAGTATTGATAACTAGTGTCTAAGGTAAAATTAGGAGAGCAATACTTCAGATAAAGTAAAAACATTCATGTTTTAGAAGGTTATGCCAGGAAGAACAATATTTTGCATTTCAGAGAATTTTATGTTTAGTTTACAGTTCTGCCAGAGAATAACCTATACGATGATAGCAATTGTTGACTGTTTTTATATAAGAGGGAGTATAAAAGGGAAATTAGAAGGACTTTTAAAGCATGGACAAATGCTTCTTCTCTCCTGATTTTAGCAAGAGTTGAGATGAATGCCTTTTCTTATTCAATTAAGCGCTTTGCATTCAGAACTAAAATGATATTTGTCATTAAAAGTACATCAGAAAATGGTTTTCATAGAATACACACACACACACACACACACACACACATACACACACACACACACACACCTCACCATCATCAATAAACAGAGTTATATAACCTTACCATTTTACTCAACTAATCAAATTCAAATGCCTGATTCTTCTGTCATTTACTTTCATGGTAATGAGATATAGTTTCCAATAAGTGAATATGAAATATCACGAATAATTTTATTTTCTGTCCTTAGTGGTATTTCCATCCCATCAAACGCTGATATCATCCTCACTCTTCCCACGTTGTACTTTCAAACAAAATCAGCAGGAATAGTCTGGTAATATTGGTGTATCTTATACGAAACTGTAGTTTTCCTCTACAAGTTATGATTCTGAAAAACAAGAAAAAAATTAAGATGAGAGTAATGGATATAGATGCATATAGAAATATATAAATATGGGTTCAGGAAATCATGAGGTGGGATAAAGGTAAAGATAAGCTTTTATGGAAACGTAGAGATGTAGAATAGATTTTTAGAAATAGGTTATTGAGCTTAAGGAAAAAATTAAAAGAAGTAAATTACTAAGAAACTTTTAAAAGAGGATTAAAATATTTAAATTAGTAATAATACTAATTTAAATATGTAAATTACCAAGTATTACAAAATAAAAATTATAAGAAAATATTTGCCATGAAATTTCTATCCATCTGCTTCTATGCTTTACACTTTCCATTTTAATCTTTGTCTAAAATACAGACTGAAAAGATGAACAATTTGAGGATAGCATGGGTTAAAAGAGCTGAAGAGTATTTGGCAAATTTCAAACACAATGAATCACAGAATAGTGTTGATAAAATTTTAGGAGGCATGGATTTCCCTATTAAAGATATTCAAATGTTTGGCTAAAATGTAATTACATAAATATTGACTATAGATAACTAGTCATCTCAACATATGGCATATATTAGAGACAATTGGATTGTTCTGGTTTGCACAGCTAGAAATTGGACATCAAGTTTGAAAGAGTGTTTTTACTTAAGTTGTCCTCTGAAAAATAACAGTTTCTACCAATGATTATAGGACAGCTTATTGTGCTTTTTTTTTTTTTTTTAAAAAGTAATGATTTTAAGGAAAATTTCATTCCTTGGTACCTTCATATCAAACACATAAAATAAATAAGGTTTAGTAATGGGCCATAGGTAAGACAATGTTTACTGTTTTGAGAATATCAATATAATTATTTCCAATCTCTAAGACATACATTATAATTTCAAAGATATATACAGAAATAAAAATAAACAGAGTACAAATAAAAATTGTTTCCAGCTGTATCTAAAGGTGTTTATAGGAGGAGGCTAAGATAAAAAATCATGTTAATAATGTAGACATATATGGGTGCAAAAGAAAGAATGGTTGTTTTTCCTGGACATTCCTCTTACATTCACATAATTGTGAAGCAATTAATTATAAATATTTATTCATTTACAAAATTACTCCAAAAGCAACAACTGTAGGAATGTTATATCTAAAACACCTAAATCAGAGTTTTACAATGTCAGATTATTTCTTTGTCCAACTGCAACAGTTATACACACCAACTATCCCCAACACATATTGTACAAAAATTAACAAAGCTCACATTACAAAACCATTAGAAGTCAAGCTTATGTTAAATATCATGAATATTAGTGAAATTTTAAAAAGGTACATTTTTTCAAAACTAAATTTTCATTGTATTCTGTTTTTTTCATGATTTTCCTTAAATCAAAATTTGAAGGTTAGAAAAAATAATGTTAATACCATAATGGTAAAAATAAAACAAAATGGGTTAAAACAAATCTAATGGAAATATAAGTTTTAAATTTTAGACATACCAATTCTTTTCATCCTTTTGAGTCCTAATCAGTCTGTCAAAAGCACTTAAAAACTCAAACACATTTTTTGAAGATATTAAACATTTATTTGGGCAAGTTATCTCTGCTTCAATATTTAGCTCTTTTATCATCTTTTTTATCTTAATAGTCATGCTGAACAGACCACAGTGATAATTCCATTCTTCTCTGAAGGGGTCTCCCTCTATCCTACAATCTGTGACTGATTTTCTTATTTATTTACGGCAACTTTTAAATGGCTTTAAAAAGTTTTTTTTTCAGATTTTTAGACTAGTATATTAAATTTCCCAATCACTACAATTTACTTATTTATGTTTTGAGTGCTTTTCATAGTATTATTCATAGTGCCATATGAAATTCATCAACACTTAATCCCATTGAGTATTTATGCTTTCTGTACCTTGAAGGAAAATACCTAAAGATTATGAGGAGTTCCCAGAGGATATGAGATCCAAGAACACCATTCTCAAAGAGTCACAGATTTATACATTATACACAAGTCCTCCCCAGGCTCTAAATACTTAAGATAATAAATTATATATTTTTTCAAGACTCCTTTTAACTATGTCTCCAAAGCTTTCAGCATAGATTTCCCTAATGTGTGTTTGCCCTTTCACACAGATGTGTTTTGAAACCCTAAATAGATAGAAAGAAACAGAAGTCAAAAAAGAAAAGACTATTTTAGTTGGTAATAACAAGTGACAATATTAGTTGGAGAATTTATTAACCGGTCATAGAAAAAATTGCACCTGAAATATCTAACATTTTATGTCCATGTAGTCATTTTGTTTTTATTCTGAATTTAGTTTTTCCTCCAAATCTTCTTTACAATCTGATTTAGTAGATCTTACACTGATTATTTCATAACACCCAAGCATTCTCCACTTCCTCTATATTAAAGGAATACTTGTCTATGTCTATAGCTAGCTTTCTTTGCAACTTGTGATCATGTGACTAAATTATGAGCAAAGGACATAAGTGGAGATGTTGTGCAATTTCCTTTGATTGTTCTTTGGTAAAAGGGGTTTGCTTTCCTCTTCTTCTGTCCTACTCCCTTGCACTGCTGTGATGCAGATGGGATGGAAAACCATCTGGAACCATAAGTATGAGCAATCGCACAAGGAATACACTGGCCATTCAATAAGAGACAGCACACCCAGGTTCCTGACACCATTGCAGGTCCTACCAGCTTAGAAACACAGTGACTTCATGGAAGAGTTCCACGCTGTGATATTTGTCTTTCTTGCACTCTACCAAATCTATGGTATTAATCAAAACCTGAGAAGGGTCTGAAGTTTCACCTAGAGTCTAATAGGTTGGCCCACCATCATTTCATAGATATTGGAGGGGAGGCAAGCCTACCAGGTCAGCAACAGAAAACTTTATTATGCATTAGCTAGCAGGAAGCAGGAGCTTCATGTTCTCCTCAGTTCTCCTGACTCCTAAATTCTGTTCAGGGAAGGGCCCTAATGGATATTGTTATTTACACAATGCATATACATCTAAAACTGAGGAAACCAAGTTAGTAAATTCTCAGTCTTGTGAGGAGAATATCTGCTTAATTTTGCCCTACTTGAAGACAGTATCTTTAATAAACTGCTAAGGGGAAAAATTGGCCAAATCTATTCTAAAACATTCTTGAAAACAGAGTGCAGAACAAAAGCTATCACAACATGTAGAAATGTTTCAGAATTTCCTTCCACCAAATCCACTCCTCATTTCTAAACCCTATTATCCTCCGCTCTTGTAAGTATATACCCTGACATTCTGTCATCATTAAATTAAGATTGGCTCAGAGATGAGGTCATACAATCCCTGAAAGTTCCAGGTTTTACCCTCTTCAGGGGACAGTTTTCATGGCAAAGGAATATATATTCATTCGGGAAAACTGGAAGGAGATTTAGATATTAATATCAATGCATGGCTTTTCCTCATGGATAACTTCCTTCATGGGTTCTGGGTCTGTGAAAAATCATCATGAATATATTGTTCAAATATGTATACTTAGGGCCAAGTAGAAAACCATGGAGTTCTCCCTCATTAACAAATAATAAATCTAAAGCATCTTTCCCTGGCAAAGCTGCAGTACTTGGTGTTACCATCTAATACTTTAAAAAATGATGCAGGAATGGTGATCCATTCCATATACCCATTTAATTCAAATGTTTACCTGTCCTACCACAGACGAATTTCAGAGGGTGACAGTAAATTCATAGACTGAATTAGATGGTAACGTCAATTGCAATTGCATTTCAAGTATGGACCACTTATTGGTTTAAATTAAAACAATTGGCACTAAATACTGAGTTATTGAATTTTATGGACTAGTAGAGCATAACAGGTAGTTTGCATCACCTTGAAATAATAAAACAGATAAGATAGACCTTCCTCCTGGCTTTAGGGCCATCTCTGGCCTTTTGCCATAATTTTGACCTTGGGCAAGCAAATCACAATTTGCAAGACAAATACAACCCACAAGCTCTTTCTGTATAGCCTTTCATTTAAGAATAGTTTTTAAATGCAAAAGGTCAGAGGAGTAAGGAAGAAGAGGTGAGGGAATGGGGATAATAAGAGAAAGAAGGAAACTTGTAATGTTAACATATCTTTTTTAAAAACTGTATGAGAAAATCAGAACTTCTCAGGCAAAGTATTTTTAAATACACATTAAGAGAAATATACAATTTTATTTTACAAATAGACATATTCCAATTTTCTCTTTTCAAATACCCATCAATACCCAACAAATACGCATCAATAGTATGCTTTCATGAAGATATTTCCCTATGATTCTGTTCCAAAATACATGGTATTTTAATAATGAAAAAGTAACCAGTTTTCAAAAGAAAGATGCAATAAGTTAAAGAAATTTAGAAATTGATTGCTTGAAATTTTGCTATGGGGTGTTTGTTACTGAAGAGTGTAAAGCTCATTAATTATTAAAATGCTCATCCACCCATTGGAAAACTTAGAATTATTTTAACCTCTATTAAAATATTCCAAATAAAGACTTTCTGTGCACTTTAAAAAATATTTGTATAAAAATAAAAGTTTAAGCAGCAGATTAACATTAAAGAATACAGAAATGTAGTAACTCAATATCAAAAACGAATTCAAATAGGACAGAAGAATAATTACTGTGATTTTTACTTCTTTTTTTCAATCTGATTCTTTATTTGTCCTTTTAAAAAATTTTATTTAAATCCAAGTTAGGTTACATGTAGTGTAATAATGGTTTCAGGAGTAGAATTTAGTGATTCATCACTTACTTATAACAGCCAGTGCTCATCCCAACAAGTGCCCTCCCTAATGCCAATCACCCATTTAGCCCATCTCCCCTACTAACACCCCTCCAGCAACCTCCATTTATTCTCTGTACTTAAGAATCTCTTATGGTTTCCTTCCTCTCTGTTTTTATCTTATTTTGACTTTCACTTCTTTTGATGTGATCAGCATGCATTATAAGTCATCAGTTTTAAACTATGATGGTTTTTCTAGCTAAGTACCAAGATCAAATAGGCTTGGAATAAGACTTTCAGATAGTTTATCACATAATTAAACTGATATTTGCAAATATAATGTGTTTCATCAAATTGAATTTAATAGTTGTACCATTAATATTAAAATTAATATATATCATAAAGTTATATTATAAAATATAGTAATTCTTTTGCCTATTTTCCTTGCTTAATTTCTTTTTTATTGAAATGTTTAAATATTCTATACTGTAATAATTGTATAATTTATAAACAAATAAATATACATATACTGTGAAATTCAAATGTTTTTGTTTGTGTTTTATTTTTTACTGACAGAGTGTATGATAAAGAGTAATAATATGGGTGCCTGGGTGGCTCAGTTGGTTAAGCGGGCAACTTTAGCTCAGATCATGATCTCACAGTTCATGGGTTTGAGCCTCGCGTCAGGCTCTGTACTGACAGCTCAGAGCCTGGCGCCTGCTTCTGATTCTGTGTCTCCCTCTCTCTCTGACCCTCCCCTGCTCACACTCTGTGTCTCTCTCTCTCTCAAAAATAAATAAATGTTTAAAAAAGAGTAATAATAATAAGCAAAAGAAATTTATAAATTGACTGTTTGAAATGATTGCCATGACCTCTGTTTACAGAAACAAACAAAATCCACATTATTTAGAGACTTAGGATTAGTGATTCAATCTATTTAATAGTTATAGGTTGATTTCCATTTTTTATTTTGCCTTGAGTCAGTGATAATTTGTGCGTTTCTAGAAATATGTGTTTCTCAGCTAAGTTTTAAAAATCTATAGGTGGTACATTAACTCTGTATAGAATATATGTAAAATTGAATCTCTGAATTCCAGAACAGCAGAAAGGAGCATGGAAAAATTAAAGTCTAATTTTGTCTTCCTCTGAGAGAATTTTAAAAGGAAATACATAGGGGCACTGGGGTGGCTCAGTTGGTTGAGCGTCCAACTTCAGCTTAGGTCATGATCTCATGGTTCGTGGGTTTGGGCCCTGTGTCAGGCTCTGTGCTGACAGCTTGCTCAGACCCTGGAGTCTGCTTCAGATTCTGTGTGTCCTTCTCTTTCTGCCCCTCCCCCGTTTGGGCTCTGTCTCTATCTCTCAAAAAAAAAATGTTAAAAAATTTTTTAAAAAATAAATAAAACAAAATAAAAGGAGTAGATAAAGGCACCAAATAAAAAGGCAAGTAATTTTGGCCCAAATAAGAGACAGATAAGGGAAGGAATTAGGCTTTGGAGGTTAGGTTAGGCAGGCCACTATGAAAATTATGTCACGAAAAATAGTCAATATTATTTTGAACACAAACATTGAAGAGTTCTGTGAAACACTCTACCCTTCTTGCTTTATTTTACTCATAACCTCAGTAATATCACTAAAATGGTTCACTTAATTGAGAAAATCTCAATCTTTTTGAGCATGTGCTTAAAAGCATCTTGCACTTGTTTGTTTCTCAGTGTATAAATGAAGGGATTCAACATGGGGGCAACAGAAGTACTGAGCAAGGCTATCCCTTTATTTAAAGACACTCTCTCCTTTGCAGAGGGCTTCACATACATGAAGATGCAGCTGCCATAAGAAATGGACACAACCGCCATGTGAGAAGAACATGTAGAAAAGGCTTTCTTCCTCTGTTGAGAAGAAGGTATCTTCAGAATAGTCCTGATGATGTTTGCGTAGGAGAGAATCACTAATACCAGTGTCACCAGGAGTGTCAAAATCGCTGAGAGAAATGCCATTAATTCTATTACAGCTGTGTCTGTGCAAGAGAGCTGTAATATAGGAGAAAAATCACAGAAGAAATGATCTACAGTGTTGGCTGCACAGAAGTCTAGCTGGAGACCCACAAGGAGTGGTGGGACAATGACTATAAAACCGGCCAACCATGAAGCAAAGACCAACACGTTGCAGACTCTGTCACTCACGATGATGGTGTAATGCAAGGGTTTGCAGATGGCTACATAGCGGTCATAAGACATGGCAGCCAGAAGAAAAAATTCGATTGCACCCAAGACAGTAGTAAAAAATAGCTGTGTTGCACAACTGTTGTAAGAAATGGTCTTGTCACCTGTTGCCATACTGACAAGAAATTTGGGGATGCAGACAGTTGTGAATGAGATTTCTAAAAATGAGAAACTCCTGAGGAAGAAATACATGGGTGTCTTTAGATGAGAATCCTGAAGGGTGAGGGTGATTATGGTTAGATTCCCAGTGACACTCAACATGTAGGTGAAAAAAAGGAGAAGAAAAATAACCACTTGTAATTGTGGGTTATCGGTCAGTCCAAGAAGAATGAAGGTTGTTACCGTGGTGTAGTTTCTCATGGCTGACTTCTACCAATAAAATAATAATAAAATAAGGAATAAGAAAAAAATGAGAATTAAAGGGCAGAAGGCTGTATGAGACACCTATTATCCTGAGATCATTCATATACATGTTCTACCGACACCCAACTAGTCAGCAGTAACAGCCTCTAAAAATTTGCTCATATAATTTGTACTCAAAATTTCACTAACTCAGAGCAACTCTCTGGGTTTCTTTTCTAGAGTCATAAATTCAGGCATTCCAAAAGGATAATATATAGCATTTACAAAGTTATATGAAAACAGAAACAAAGAAAGAAGGAGAAAAAACTGTCATAATATTTTAACTTGTGTCTTCTGTAGTTGCAATTTTTTCCAAACTATTTAATTTACATTAAATTATTTACACTCTCATTCTGCTTTGCTAAACGTGTCTCTTTATTTATTACTTGTTATGATAGTATTCTGTAAGTTAGATTTCAGCTGAGGACTCTTGGCCTTTAAGAAAACATAAACTTGACTGAAACATCTGAGGCTCATTACAGCGGGGATTCAGTACTTTCGCCAAATTTTTGCCAACTCTTCAAGCTTGAAATCCTAATAACCCTTTAGGTCTGCTTTCTCATTTTTCCTTTGGATTCACTTTCATTCCACCCTCCCTATTTATTCTCCTTTCTGTGCTATGAAGTCGAACAGACAGGAAGTGTATCCTCATGCATGATGATTGTATTATTTATGTAGCATGCCGTATTTATCTTTTGTAGTAACAGAGGAGGGTTCTAGAAAACAAGCCATAAAAAAATTTTGTCTACTCATTCCTAGTAGTTTGTTTTAGTGTCATTGCTCTGCATGGCTTCCCCTGTTGCCATAGTAGCCTCTTCACTTCTTTCTTACTCATGTCCCCCCCACTCTTCTTTTATTCTCTTGTGTTATGTTCAGCACATTAAAATATGGAATTATATTGGGGACCTTGGGTGGCTCAGTTGGTTAAAGTGTCCACTCTTGGTTTGGGCTCAGGTCATGATCTCACCATTTTGTGGGTATGAGCCCCGCATCGGGCTCTATACTGATCTTGTGGAGCTTGCTTGGGATTCTGTGTTCCCTCTCTCTCTGCCCCTCCTCCACTTGTGTTGTCTCTGTCTCTCTCAGAATAAACAAATGAACTTAAAAAATTACATAGAATTATGTTACGTTTTCATTTTTTTCTTATTTTCCATCTTTTTCCAGATCATGCCTATGTCCTCATGTTTATCATCTTAAAAGTCTCTATCACCAAATTTTTCTAAAGCATGACTGTATTTCTTAAGAAGAGTATACTGTCATATGTTACATTGCATTTTAAACTTTTTACACTTTGGAGCTCCTGGGTGACTCACTTGGTTAACCATCTGACTTTGGCTCAGGTCATGATCTCACAGTTCATGGGTTGCCCCACATGGGCTTGAGATTCTCTCTGTCTCTCCCTCTCTCTCTGCCCTTCCCTGACCCGTACTTCCTCTCTTTCTCAAAATAAATAAATAGACTTTAAAAAAATAAACTTTTTACACTTCATATATTCCATTTCAGTTAAAAAATGTACAAATATTTCCAATGGTTATAAATAATTACAATACACTAAGATTTTATTTTCTTTTTTTCCTTTTTCATTTTATTTCTTTCTTACTTGTTTTCTTCCTTTCTCCAGACTCCTCAATGTATCATTTTTCTAAAAATGTCCACACTGGCCATTTAAGTCAAAAGCATAGGAAAATGTCAATCAACAGAGGATGAATTATGTAGGGTGCCAACTATAAAGACAGAAGTGAATCATACATGCATATTCCCAGGCTAAATTTAAATTACAAAATTGCAACCCCCCATCTCAACAAAACTATTGTAAACTACTTGACATCATCATCTTCTTTTAATTCCAAATAAAATACTTGCTGAATGGCAGTAAAATAGTCATTATTTCTGACCATTTTTATAGTCTTAGGGACTTTTGTACCTACTTTGGTAATTTTTAGGTATGAGAGAAGAGATTCCTTTGGGATATGAAAACTGGATAGTTCATGAAATGTTTAAATTCTATTGAATTCAATAAGAGGAAGTTTCACAAGTTCAAGACAAATTCATTTTTCTAGTGTCGTATTTTATGATATTCACATCGACTTTGTATACAAAAGGCACGTGTAATTATAATTATCTGAGGAAAACAACACATTCATTTAATAAAATTCATTTATGAGATTCTGTTGAAGCCTATGAAGTGTATCTATTTAGAGCTTGATTCCTACAAAATGAAGGTTCAAAGATTTCTTATTAAGACAACTCAACAGTATAAAAAAATAGTTTTAACATCATACCATATATTTCAACGACTTGCAAATAAATCAACTTTTTTGTCCAGCGTCATGCAACTAATATGACTAAAGTACATTTTTTCCAAACCTTATTGTTGTTAGTAGCAATTTCATTCCCAATTGTCTCCTTTGACTTAAGTCCCAGAACAGAGGCAATTTCTGAAAGTTGCATATCCATCATATTTTTTATATCGCTTTAACTTACTTTTCTCTTATGTTCTCATCCAAAATACATTGACCCCAGCATCTCACACTCAAGACATGTGAGCTCAAAGATTTTTATGATCACTAGAAATTTATCTAATGTCACTTCTTATTATTTTCTTTAAAGAACCATATCTCCAATTTATGTTATATTAAATTTGGAGCACTATTTTTGCATTACATATAAAATAAATATATTTCCTTAAAATGGAGTGGTAAAAAGGGAAGGTTTCAGTCTCATTGTTTACTTTGAAATGTGTCTGGCCTACATGAGAAGGACTATTGCTTCTTTTGTAGTTTTTAAGATTGCAAGAACTATAATCATTTTTGTATACTCTGCCATTGATCTCAAGAGGATTTACTGATGAAACAATTTTTCAAAAGATGGAAACATTTCCCTGGAGACCATTGTACAAATACATTAAAGATATGTGAATTATTTATGAAGTGGAGAAAACTCTATGATCCATAAACTCAAGTTTAAAGATAAGACAAAATCTTTTTGAGGCAGCAATACGTTGTAAGCCATAAGGAGTTTTTGGAACGTATAGCTTACATATCCATGACAAATATACATTCTAAACAAGGAAAATGAAACTCCCCAATCCATATTGTGCAAAGACTTTAAGGGGATTATTGCTAAAACTTTGAATCCTGATTCAATAAGGGGCTTATTCTTATTTAAATTAAACCTCTCAAGGCTAATCTCTTGAGTGACAGCTTTAGAGACTTAATTCGTTTTAGGATTTGAAAGCAAGACATGTCATTATTGACAAAAGAAATATTAAATGTGTGATCTTACCCTGGAAGGATCAAAATCATAGAGATCTAGATTGAAGGGAAATGAGTTTCTCAAGACAGAAAATAAGAGTCTAATCTTTGCACCTGCTAGCTAAGTGTCTTCATCTAATCTACAGGAAATTGGTTGATTCTACATAAAATTTTATTTCAATTCCTTTTACCTTTCATTATTTTTACTGCTAAGTACTTAAACTAATGCTATCTGTTTTAACAGATAAACTTTAAAATCATTGCAATATTACATATTAGATATTTAAAGATATTTCAATGAAGTAAAAATGTATGTACAGAATATGTGATTATTATACTGTATAGCTTGGTCATTTTTCACAAATTTAACATACCCACAAAGGCAGTACTCAGATAAAGAAGTAGAATGTTACATTCTAGAATGTTACCTAGAATGTTACAAAAATCCTCCTTTTTATTCTTTTCTGGTCATTATCCCTCTCAAGGCTTAGCCACTATTCTTTCTTTCAATGAACCAGATCATTTTTTTTGGTCAGATTTAACACAATGAAAAGTTATTTCCTGGAAATTTAAAGTCAAATATGCACCAAAGATGACAGAGATTATGTTTGTAGGGTGGGATGTGCCTACTTTATTCTATGCCACCATTCAGCGATTGACTTTTAAGGCTCTTCCCTCTTCAACATATATCTGCAGTAGACAGAGGAAGAGAGTCTGGTAAATAATCACAGAGGAGGTTTTTATTGCTAGGCATGGAGGTAATTTTCATAATTTCCATTTATTTTCCATTGATAAGAACTGAGTTATATAAACACACCAAAATGCAAAATGTCTAGATGTCTAGTCTTGATGTGTGTCCAGTAGGAAATGTTTTGTAATTAAACATGGTGTCTGCTATGGTTGCTAAGATCCTAATCCAGTCTAACATTGACTTCCACTTGGTCTAAATAGTAGCCTCTAATAAGCTTCTAAGATCTTTGCTTCCTTTCCTTATCCAATCTATTTTCTGTAGAGAAGATAAAAATATGTTTTCTCAGGTTATGCTACTTCTTTGCTAAAATTATGTCCTAAAACCAAATTAAGTTGTAGATAAGTTGCCAACAAGAACCCTTGTAATAGCTCTTCACTACCCTTCTTCATGTTCTTCCATTCTTTCCTTGTCTGCTGTTATCAGTGTAATACTGACTCTCTTTTCATTCTGTAAGCTCTTTTTCATCTCTCTCCCTATCTCTGCTCTCAATCTATGTCCAAATCCCAGGCCTCTAATTAAATACCATCT
>CM053571.1:57045315-57062590 GCA_028646485.1 Cryptoprocta ferox
AAATAAAGAAGAAAACAGGGAATGAAAGAGGAAGATGTTCAAAGATAATATAATTTGGATCTCAAAATATTGCCTATTATTAAAGACAGAAACATACTAATAGTATTGGATTTATACTTAATTTTAATAAGTGGTTGGTGCTATTCAGGAAAAGTCAGTTTCGTAGAAAATGCAGTTGAATGTACTTATCTCTTTATCTCTTCTTCAACAGTCTTATTTTCTTGTTGTAGATCAGAATTACTGACCTGTGTCATTTGAGTTCTCCCTAAAGAATTTTGTTTAACATTTCTTGCAGGACAAGTCTGTTGGCAATGAATTCCCTGTTTTTATTTCTGCCTTAGTCTGTTTGGGCTGCTATCACAAAATACCGTAACTGGGTGCCTTGACCAACAAACATTTATTTCTCAGTTTTAAAGGCTAGAAAGTAAAGACCTGGGTGCCAACAGATCCAGTGTCTGGCAAGAGCCTGCTACATAGATTTCATCCACTTTTCACTAGGTCCTCACACGGCAGAAGGGAACAGGGGCATCTCAGGACATATGCCCTGGACATAGAAGAGTGCTTGATACATTTCAAACACACAATAAGTATTATAGGAAGAAATAAATGAATTCACAAATTAATGAAGGTAAAGGGGGCGCATGGTACTTTAATATACTATATTTTGTACAGAATCTTCTGAGAACATTGTTGAAGGACATAGAAAGGAGTCTGTATATTTTGGCATCTCTTATATAGTAAACAAGCCAAAGATCCTAAGGGAAACATTGCCTTTGGAGCTGAACTCCTTGGAAGCATATGCACACAGTTTACATCATCCCCTGGAAATAAACTATAATCATTGGATAGGATAAATTGTTTAATTTTAGTACTGTGTTGTATTGACTTAAAAACACGTTGAATATGAAGAATAAAAGAGATACTTGGATAGTTCAAATTACTGATCTAGAAGTGCCTGGGTGGCTCAATTGGTTAAGTGTCCGACTTCGTCTCAGGTCATGATCTCATGGTTTGTGGGTTTGAGCCCAGCATCAGGTTCTGTGCTGACAGCTCGGAGCCTGGAGCTTGCTTCAGATTCTGTCTCTGTCTCTCTGCCCCTCTCCTGCTTGGACACTGTCTCTCTCTTTCTCTCTCAAATATGAATAAACAAAATTTTTTTTAAAAATTGCTCATCTAAGCTAGAAATAGCTAATTCCAAAATGTTCACAACTGTTAAAACTTATTAAAAAATTACACATTTCAGTGTGGTGCTTGGGAAGAAGAAAAATATAAATCTAAGTGTTTCATCTGCAATAGAAATATAAAAAAAATGAGAACATCAACAAACAAAATCCTTTGCCTGATTAATTCTGTTTATATGCCTTTCAGGATAATAGTTCATAAGTTTTAGTGTTTTGCAGAATGATTTATAATCCACATTTTGAAAATAAATACCTCTAAAACTCTCAGTACTTTATATTAATAGATTTAAGTTATTCTGATTTTATTTTAATTACAGAGGATCTGAAATTGATTAATTAAAGGACACAATTTTATTTTTTAGTGTTTCTTTTAAAATTCTAGTTAGTTAATATGAAGTGCAATATTGGTTTCAGGAGTAGAATTCAGTGATTCATCACTTACATACATCAGCCATTGCTTCTCATAACAAGTGCCCTTCTAATACCCATTACCCATCTAGCCCAGTCCCCACCCACTTCCCCCCATCAACCCTCAGGCGGTTCTCTATCTTTAAGAGTCCCTTATGGTTTGTTTCCCTCTCTCTTTTTTCTTTTATTTTCCCCATCCCATATGTTCATCTATTTTGTTTCTTAAACAAATCAGTGAAATCATTTGGTATTTGTCTTTCTCTGACTCACTAATCTAATTTAGCATAATACACCCTAGCTCCGTCTATGTTGTTGCAAATGGCAAGTTTTCCATTATATATATACATATATATTTATATATGGAAATTAATATAATGGAAATTAATATATATTAAACATAATGGAAATAAATATATATATTAATATAATGGAAGTATATATATATATATCATATTTTTTATCCATTCATCAGATGATGGATATTTGGGCTCTTTCCATAGTTAAGTTATTGTTAATAATGCTGCTATAAATATTGGGGTGCATGTATCCCTTCAAATCTGTATTTTTGTATCCTTTGGGTAAATACCTAGTAGTGCAATTATTGGGTCATAGGGTAGTTCTATTTTTAACTTTTTGAGGAACCCCTATACTGTTTTCCAGAGTGGTTGCACCAGTTTGCATTCCTACCAATAGAGTAAGAGGTTTTCCCTTCTCCATATCCTTGCCAATGCCTGTTGTTTCCTGTGTTGTTAAATTTAGCCATTCTGGCAATTGTGAGATGGTATCTCAATGTGGTTTTGATTTGTATTTCCTTGATGCTGAGTGATGTTGAGCATTGTTTCATGTGTCTGTTGGCCATCTGGATGTCTTCTTTGGAAAAATGTCTATTCAGGTCTTCTGCTCCTTTCTTAAATGGATTGTTTGGTTTCAGTGTATTGAGTTTGATGAATTATTTATTGATGTACCCTTTATATGATATGTCATTTGCAAATATCTTCTCTCATTTCTTTCATTCATTTTGTATTTACTTTTGTGTATGGTGTAAGAAAGTGGTCCAGGTTCATTCATCTGCATGTTGCTGTCCAGGTTTCCCAACACCATTTGTTGAAAAGACTGTCTTATTTCAATTGGTATTATTTCTTATTTTGTCAAAGGTTAGTTGAACATATAGTTGTGGGTCCATTTCTGGTGTTTTCTATTGTGTTTCATTGATCTCTGTGTCTCTTTTTATGCCAGTACGAGACATTTTTGATGACTACAGTTTTGTAATATAGCTTGAAGTCTGGAATCATGATGCTTCCAGCTTTACTTTTCTTTTTCTGGGTTGCTATGTCTATTTGAGGTCCTTTGTGGTTCCATACAAATTTTAGTATTATTTGTTCTAACTCTGTGAAGAATGCTGGTGGTATTTTGATAGGGATTGCATTAAATGTGTAAATTTCTTTGGGTAGTATAGACATTTTAACAATGTTTGTTATTCCAGTCTATGAGCATGGAAATGTTTTTCCATGTCTTTGTGTCCTCTTCAATTTCCTTCATATATATTCTGTAGTTTTCAGAGTACAGATCTTTTACCTCTTGAGTTAGGTTTATTCCTAGGTACCTTATGGTTTCTGGTGTAATTGTAAATGGGGTGGATTCCTTGATTTCTCTTTCTGCTTCTTCATTATTGGTGTATGGAAATGCAACAGATTTCTGTACATTGGTTTTATATCTTGCAACTTTGCTGAATTTGTGTATTAGTTCTAGCAATTTTTGGTGGAGACTTTTGGGTTTTCAACATAAAGTATCATGTCATCTGCAAATAGTGAAAGTTTGACTTCCTTCACTCTTTGGATAACTTTTATTCCTTTTTTTTTTTTTCTGGTTGTTGAGGTTAAGACATCCAGTACTGTGTTAAATGGTAATGGTGAGAGCCACTATTACTATCTTGTTCCTGACCTTAGAGGAAAAGTTCTCAATTTTTTCCCATTGAGGATGATATCAGTTGTGGGTCTTTCATATATAGCCTTTATGAAGTGTGTTGCCTCTATCCCTCTATCCCTACTTTGTTGAGGGTTTTTATCAAGAAATGATGTTGTATCTTGTCAAATGCTTTTCCTGCATCCACTGAGGATCATATAGTCATATGTTGTTCTTCCAGTAGATCCTGCATCTACTGAGGATCATACAATATACTTTCTTATATTAATGTGGTGTATCACATTGATTGATTTGCAAATATTGAACACACAGCCAGGAATACATCCCACCTGACTGTGGTGAATAATTCTTTAAAGGTACTGTTGGATTTAATTTGCTAGTATCTTGTTGAGAATTTTTGTATCCATGTTCATCAGGGATGTTGGCCTGTAATTCTTCTTTTAGTGGAGTGTTTGTTGGGTTTTTTAATCAAGGTAATGTTAGCCTTATAGAAGGAGTTTGGAAGGTTTTTTTTCCTTTTTTTTAGAAGAATATGAGAAGAATATTCATTAAATCTTCTTTAAATGTCTGGTAGAATTCCCCTGGAAAGCCATCTGGCCCTGGACTTTTGTTTGCTGGAGATTTCTTATTTCTGATTCAATTTCTTTGCTGGTTATAGGCCTGTTCAAATTTTGTTCTTCCTGTTTCAAGTTTGGTAGCTTGTATGTTTCTAGGAATTTGCCCATTACTTTGAGATTTCCCAGTTCAATGACATATGATTTTTTATAATATTCTCTTATAATCATTTATATTTCTGTGGTGTTGTTGTGATCTCTCCTCTTTCATTTGTGATTTTATTTATTTGGGTCTTTTCAATGTTCTTTTTGATAAGCCTGGGTAGGAGTTTATCAATTTTATTAATTCTTTCAAAGAATCAGCTCTTAGTTTTGTTGATCTGTTCTACTTTTTTTGTTACTGTTATTTGTCTCTATATCATTTATTTTTGCTCTAATCTTTATTATTTCCCTTCTGTTGGCTTTAGGCTTTATTCTCTGTTCTTTTTCTAGCTTCTTTAGGTGTAAGGTTAAGTTGTGTATTTGAGACTTTTGTTGCTTCTTGAGTTAGACCTGTATTGTTATATACTTCCCTCTTAGGACTGCCTTTGCTGCATCCCAAAGGTTTTGAACTGAAATGACACCATTTTTTAATAAAGCAATTGTTCATGATTTTGAAAGGAGGGAAAATTCTCTTGCATTTTTTAATGTAAACATAAATAAAAGTAATAGGCTTGCTAAACATATTATAATACACTGTTCCAGTGTATGTCTAGGGAGTTGAGTAGCAGGAGAAAAACTAGGTCTGATTTAATAACATTCTTACTTGTGGGGATGATGGGTCTGTTTTTGTCTCAAATAACTGTAGCCATTATAATACAGTTAAGTTCCTTGGGAATTGTCCCTCAGGTTTGGGAGAATGTGTGTAAGTACTAGGAAGATGTTATTATACTTTGGCACTAATAGCTAGAATCTCTAAAACCTTAAATATTCCCTGGAGAAACCTGTTTTCATATTCTATCTGATGAATTTTTATTAATTCATGAGTTTTTATTTTTACGTACATTTTCCACACTTTTTATCTTACCTAAAATTCCTAATATGTCTCCAAGACTTAGCTTTGGATCCATCTTTTTTTAAAACATGTTTTCTTATAAATCTCCCTTGGCTGCCCTAAGGAGTCACATTTACCTTTAAATTTATGGCACATTATACATTGCTATATCCATGCAGAAATTCTGTCTCCTCAATATGTTGATAAATCACAATAGACAGGGACTCTGATTTATACTTCTTTGACTCCTCAGTGTATAACAATGCATTCTCCATGGATCTATTAAATTGTTTAATAAATGTTTTATATTGAGAAGTCCTTAAAGAAGCGTCAACAAAGTCATCAAACAAAAAACTTGCCCTCAAGGGATGAAATGTTTATACCTAGGAGTTTTCATGACATTTAGCTTAACGAGACCTTATATAATTTTCAACCACACAATCAACTCCACTTGAATTGGCTAAGCTCTTGATTACCATATAATTTGGATGGAGTCAGTATTACTGCAAGTGCCTGAACACTTGCCAAGTGACTAATCATCCGAATAAAATTGACTACAGTTTCTTTTTGGTATTCTCTTAGGTAGAGGTAAATTAGAGCTTGGCTGTAACTCATTCTATACATCAGGTAAGAAGCCAAGAGCTAAATACAAGTCATTGTCTCATCTGGAGAAAAATCCAATCTTAATGGTAAATATTTATATTTATGTTCTTCCCTTACTATCTTACCTCTTCTTTTATCTCTTTCTTCCTTTTTTCACTATCCTTATTTCTGAAATCTTATTCACTTTATTTTGACTTTCACTTTGTGATCCTCTTCCTGTTTTCAGAACTATAACCAGAAGAAACACTGAATCTGTTTCATTCTGTTCAAGTCAGGTTTACTATGCAATCAGATAAATTTAATGTTTGGCATAGGAGATGGTAAAATGAAAAGTTGGAATAAAGACAAAACAGACTACACTGACTTATAGAAATAAAAATCAGATAGGACCTAGATAGAGTGTTGATTATCTGAGTAGAGGTGGCAAAGGCCAAACAACTGAAGAGCTCTGGTTGTGCTACTGAATTTCTTCCAGCATTATCTTAAACCTAAAGCTGGATTTCTGTTTTCATCCATCATAAGTACTTATATATCTATAATCTTGCTTTTCAGTTGCACTCACAGTCAGTTCTTTGAGACAATTATATATATAAACATCAGGTGAGTATAAGTAGTATGACATTTTAGTGCTTACATATTGAGAAAAGAGGAAATAATTGTTTTCACATACATGTCCATTTCTTCATCTCATTACCATAAATATACCTAAGTCAAAATATAAATATAATTTATAAGACAGTGTTTTATTTCATCAGATTTGTAGAAAATAATTATCTTTCCTCAAAAACAAAGTAAGAGCTTTTATTAGAGTTTATCTTATATTAAGCATTTCAAACAATGTCCCATTAGTATATATAATCAATAGCAAATATTAACATTTTGACATTGTTATCTGAATATTTTATAATTGGTACCTTTACATAATTTTTCTTGATATTTTTACCAGAGCAGAAGAATAACAGGAGGTAATGATGGAAAACCATACCACCGTGACAGTATTTATCTTAGTGGGATTGACAGAGGACCCAAAAGTGAAGATTTGTCTTCCTGCTTCTCACCTACTTGCTAAGCATCTCAGGCAACTTAATTATCATTACCCTCACTTTGCTGGATTCTCATCTCAAGACCCCTATGTATTTCTTTCTTCAAAATTTTTCCTTCTTAGAAATTTCTTATACAACTGTCTGTATCCCCAAATTGCTTGTAAGCATGGCAACCGGAGACAAAACCATTACTTATAACTGCTGTGCAGCTCAGTTATTTTTTGCCTTCCTTCTTGGGGCATCTGAATTTTATCTCCTGGCTGTCATGTCCCAAGAGCGTTATGTTGCCATCTGTAAGCCTCTGCATTATACAACCATCAGGAGCAGCAAAATCTGTATCCAGCTGGTCCTTAGCTCTTGGATCACTGGTTTCCTCATCATCTTTCCAGGACTCATTTTAGGCTTAAGCCTGGACTTCTGTGACTCCAATATCATTGACCATTTCTACTGCGACACTGCTCCCCTCCTGCAGATCTCCTGCACGGATACACATGTGTTGGAAATGATGAGTTTCATCTTAGCTTTGGTGACTCTGCTGGTCACCTTGGCATTAGTGATTCTATCGTACACCTATATTGCCCTGACAATTTTAAAAATCCCTTCTGCCAACCAGAGAGAAAAGGCTTTCTCCACGTGTTCTTCTCACATGATTGTCATCTCCCTCTCATACGGGCAGCTGCATCTTCATGTACATCAAACCCTCCGCCAAACAGAGGATATCCTTAACGAAGGGAGTGGCAGTTCTCAATACCTCAGTTGCACCACTTTTGAATCCCTTTATTTACACTCTAAGGAACCAGCAGGTGAAGCAAGCATTTAAGAACTTGCTACAGAGTTCTGTCTTTATCCAAGTAGAATCATAATGAGGCTTATAAGGAAATTTATAAGGCAAATTGCAAAGCAAGTGTTTACATTGGGTCCCAATGTCGCTATAGCCTCATCCAATATATAATCATATTTGTTTTTTCACTTCTTTCAGAAGTATCATGATGTTTACATTGGCTTTTTCTTTCTCAATAATGCCTTCTGTTCAAAATACTGAAACTTCATTTTTCTGTTCCATTACAAGCATTCTCAAATTTGCCCTTTGCCTCCACTTCTTCCATTTAATTGTAGCAAATATATGAAAGATCATTTTAATCAACTTTATGCTTTAGGTCATGGAGACCTCATTATTTCCATGTTTGTGCAGTATATTTTGTTCTTATATTTGATTTTCTGTAAAATCTTGATCAGTTCAAAACAATTAAATGATGTGTCATCTTTGAGATTTCTCCTTTGTTTTGCTTTTTATGTCTTGATACACATTCTCCACTGTTTTTAAATAAATATATTTAAAAATAGAAAGTTGAGATTAAAATACCGATTTGAGAACTGAAAAGAAAACCCATTAGGCTAGTGTAATAAAAATATGGTATATTTATTTTCTACTATATTTTATTCTATATAAGTAAGTAAGTAAATAAATACTGACTCATATGAGTGTACTAAATCTGGGTAACTTTGGTTAAGAATAAAATGCTGCCTAGAGAGATCACATGTGATACTTTAACAGCTATTCTTTATTCATGTTTTAACTGTTTTCCTTAGAATCTATATCTATAATGTAATAATAACCAGTTATTTTATTTTGTGATGTTTTTAAGGCTAATTTTAAAGTATAAAATAAGTATAAGTATACTGTCCAGATTAAAAAACAAAACTTGTAGCATAAATTATTCTGATTTTGTCTTGTAAATAAAATGAACTTCAAGGAGGTACAGTAAGTTACTCCTGGTCACATGTCTAGTAAGAAAGAATTCAAATTCATTTCTGCTTCATTCCAGAGGCTATGTCTATGGTACCAGTACTCTGCAATCAGTTTGTGGCAAGGAGTGGTTTACATGTACACCAAAGGGATGATGGCTTCAGTTCTGCAGTTGGGTGTAGAGGTGCAATAAGAGACTCTCAAGCTGGTTACATTGGTTACATTGGCTGGTATGGTAGTTTACTGTAGGGTCTTGTCATTCTATGTATGTGACATGCCACTTAACATCTAGAAAGCTTTGTGATATAGCAATTATGTACTTGTAGGATGCTTCTTTCAGTTTTATCATATGACCTGCTATCGAGTCAAGAGTCAAATAGTCTTGAAATAGATAATTGTTTTTGTATGTCCAAGATAATCTTTCTTTCTTCCTCTTGGTCTCTCTCTATTGCTGTCTCTCTTTCTCTCTCACACACATGCATACACATACAATTTATCTCTATATCTATCTTAATAATTTGGATTTTTTTCTTTTTCTTTTGGTAGAATGATTCCCATAGAGAGTATATAGGTCTATAAACCATTGATAGCCAATCAAGGCGTTGGACTCCCTGATTAGTTCAAGGTTACACTTCTATCCTGGGTTTTTCAAATGACCATATTCTCTCTACAAACAATTAAATTAGTGTTGGGCATGAGACCAAAGTCATTTCAGTAAAATACAATTTAATATATTTTTGTAAATGTTAGAGAGAATAGTCTTTTATGTTGTGATTACAGCTATAAAAAATAAATCCAGAACTTTCAGGGATCGATTAAATAGAACATGTGTACTGTGAAGCCGGAGTATGAAGCTGGAGTAAAGAAAGACAGAACCAAAGGGAAAAAAAATGAGAGAGTATGAATACCACCAACTTCATTTTTTCATTTTTAGTAACCAAAAATGACAAAAGCTAGCATCCCTTGTAGATTGCTTTGGATAGTATAGACATTTTAACAGTTTGTTCTTCCAATGCATGAGCATGGGGCATTCTTCCATTTCTTTGTCTAGTCTTCAATTTCTTTTCATGAGTTCTAGTTTTTGGAGCATAGATCTTTTACCTCTTTGGTTAGGTTTATTCATAAATATCTTATTGTTTTGGGTGCAGTTGTAAATGGGATTGATTCCTTGATTTTTTTTTCCTACTTTTTCATTATTGGTGTATAGAAATGCAACAGATTTCTGTACATTGAACTTATATCCTGCAACTTTTAATTTGTGTATCAGTTCTAGCAATTTTTGGTGGAGTCCCTGGCTGTGACCTCTTCGTGTTCTTTCTTTTGAGATGAATTATTCCATCTTGGCATTTTGTCTGCGTCCCTGTTTTTTCTGTGTTAGGAAGGCCTGCTATGTTTCCTACTCCTGAGTATAATGGCTATGTTGCAAAGAGGTCCTATATTGTCCAATGCCTGGCTCTTCAGGAAGTGTTTCTAGTATATGCTGTGTGCACTCTGCTGTTGTGTTTTCGCTGTGTTTCCCTAAGGTCAGTCCTCTGCAGCGTTCCTCCTTGCCTAGAGCGGGGAGTGTTTGGACTTCTTCCATTGTCTGGAAAGTTTTCACTAGGTATGTTTTAGTCTGCCTGTTAGAAGAGTCTAGATCTTATTTCCTCTCAAGGTGAAGCTTTGCTTCACTCTATGGTAAGTAAACTTGGTGCATGTAGGGAGTTTGTGCTCTTCTGCTGGGAAAGGGGGCTGTTGCTGCTCTGACTCTCAGGCACATTGTCCTAGTTCAGAAACACCTGCAGAGCATAGGGTGTGGGGCTTGGTGTAGGTGGCTCCAGCCTCCACTTTGTGTGTTGTGCCACTCACTGAAGTCCATCTGTGAAGATGTGAGGAGTGAAAAATAGCGTTGGCCACTCTCTTCCCCAAGAGTGGAGTTCCTGCACACCACTGTTCAGGAAGAAACCTCACAGAAACCAAACAACCTCTCTTCTTGTTTCCCTGGCTTCTGTCTGTCAGACCTCTACCCTCCATCTCCACAGGAGTACCACTAAGATTTCCAGGCTCCAACCAGTTGAGGAAATGTTTTTCTTGTGCAATCCTCTGCATGCTCTCTCTCTCTCTCTCTCTCTGTCTCTCTCTCTCTCTCTCCTCTCTCCACGATCAGGGCTCCCAACCCTCCAATACACCCGCAATTCTTTACTCCCACAAATCACACCACCGCATTTCCTACTTTCCACAATGTGGCCTCTTTTCTCCCTCTAGTTGTGCAGTTCTCTCAGTCTTAAGATCAATTTCCTGGGTGTTCAGAAAGACTTGGTATTCACCTAGCTGTGTTCAAAGAACGGGGCAAGCATAAGGTCCTCCTAATACTCCTCCATCTTAACTCTTCTCTAGAAACACTTTATTGATAAATCAATGAGCATTCAAAAATGAGAGCAAAACTACATTTATATATTAGTAAGTGACCTCATCTTGTGTTAATAAAAGATGAACGAGATGAGAATTTTTGTATAAGAAGACAGATTTATATCAAACATATTTCTTTCACCAAATAAAAGGTGATCAACCTTTATAATAAAGATTAGTGCTAGTGCCAGAAAAATAACATATAAACCATATGTGATATACACACAAACATATATATATATCATCCAATATTAAATATATGACACAAATGAGATTTAATTGGGAAAAATATATTTAACTCAAAAAATTTACTGTTATGACACTGAGTTTTTTAAAGGGTTTATTTGTAGTTACAAGGATATAGAAGAACGTTCCTAAAATTTTCTGGCTAATTTAGTCATAAGTAATTTCTCCCAGAGTAAAATCATTTCTACAATAAATTGTATATAAATTTTCTGTTTAGCTTCTGTCTCCTTCTGTAGTGGGCACATTTGCTAGTTTATGAAGCATTTAGAAGGAAACTTCAGAAAACGAAATCCATGGAAATTAGGAAGGGGCTTAGTGGAAAAACAGAAGAAAGTGTGATTTGATTTACTTTAAGTCCAGGCGGTGGCCTGGAACCAAGCCTGGCAATATCTCTGAAGTCTCTGTCTGATAGAGATAGACAATTAACAAATATAATAACAAATATAATATAAAGAGCTCAGGTTCTCAAGTCATTGATTTTTGACAATTTTATATAACCATAGAAAATAAAAAATAAAAAATACTACATTCTTCCACAGAGTTTCTTCACGGCTTTTATAGTCAATATTCCTCCCCAAAGGCAACCATTTTCTGTTGCTATCACCATAGATTTTTGTTCAAACTCTAAAAATTCTAGTAAATTGAATCATGCCGTATGGTATTTTGTGTCTCTGTTCTTTCACTTAACTAAATGTTCATCATGAGGTTAAGAGAGATCTTAACCTGTGCCGATCATGTGAGATCATGACCTGAGCTGAAGTTGGATGCTTAACTGACTGAGCCACCCAGGTGGCCTTATTTTCATTCTTCTTGGGGAAACATTTAAGAATGAAATTTCTGGGTGAAAAGTCATAAATATGCTTGAACTTATCAGAAACTATCAAACCATTCTGCACAATGGTGATAAATTTATTAGAATTCCAATTTTTCACATTCTCAGCAGTATTTGGTTTTTAGTATTTTTTTATGTCAGCCATTCGGATAGCTTCTGTCACCCCCATTGGCATGTGACAAAAAATCTTATGTGTTGTAGGATTGGTATATAACTTTCTTGATGATAAATATCTGAAAAGAATGAAGGGATAAAGTCAGAGTGGTGGGCCAATTATTTATGAACACAGATCATTAAAATCTTGTTTGGGTTTTGGTTGTATGCATTTAAAAGTTGGTTTTCTGGTTATTTGGTTGGTTAGCATTTATATTGTTAATAAATATTCTTGTATAAATATTAATATGTATGACTTTTAAAGATGTCTTAAAAATCGTTGAAGTTTCAGGAAGGGCTTCTGTATTCTATCAATATGGTTGTAATATATTTTTATCCCTAGAGTTTGTCTTTATTCCCAGTACTGTAAAGTGGGAGATAGAAAAACATTTATTTTCACCTTTTTTAAGGTAAGTTCTTTGAAGAATGAATGGGGACCCACTTTCTTTCATTCTGATGAAAGATCTTTCTTTTCCTTTTCTCCCAACCTCTCAGTCTTGATTAACACAATTTCTATGATCTCTTTCACCATTGTTTACATAGAACAGAGAGCAGAGGGCAATTAAAGGACCAAAAAAAATCTTATATATATTGGTATTAAGTGAGAAAGTCTGTCCTCAAATCCCAACTCCACACCTTTGTACCTATAATACTTAGGGAAATCATTTAACAACTCTGTTTCTAAATTTCCTGATGTCTATTATGGGGGTACCAATACTAACTCTGTCAAAGAGTGGTCATAAAAATTAAATGAGATAATATATATAAATTGTCAAACATGTATCTAGAAAAGGGTAAACACAAAATATTAGCCACTATTATTGGCCATTCATCATCACCATCTTCATCATCATCATCAAACCACCACCATTGACATTATTATTAAAAGATTATCTAAATACTGTTGCAAATGGTGAGTACTCTTTATCACAAATCAAACATTGTAAGTTCTGAAAGCACAGATCTTATTATGATAAATGGCTGTTTGTAATTTTCTACCCTGAGATGTTCATAGTTTTCTAAGTTAGTACTTTAATTCACATATTAAAATAAATGTTATATCATTTTATTTCCAAAATGAGTGAAAGAGAGCTTTATTTCAGATGGTTCCTTCATACCAGCTATTAAACAGGCACATAGTTCTCCATCTTAAAAACATAATGAATAACAATAATAAATAATCTTATCCTGTCTTTTGTTTTTCTCTAGGTATCACCCTGTCTTTCTCCTTCCTTTCATGACCAAACTTCTCCCACATGTTACTCTCACTGGCTTCTTTCACTTCCTTATTTCTATTTACCTGGTTTCTTTCACTTCCTTATTTCTATTTACCCATCAATAACTTCAGACTGGTTCATGCTCTCAGTTGTCTTTCCTTTGCTGTGCAGAAATGTTTTTATCTGATGTAGTCCTACTTGTTTATTGTTGCTTTTCTTGCTTGTGCTTTCAGAGTCATGGCCAAAAAACATTAAGACCGATGTCAAAGAAGGATATTATTTAGCCATAAAAAAAGAAGGAAATACTGCCAATTGTGACAACATGGATGGACCCAGAGGGCATTATGCTAAGTGAAATAAGTCAGAAACAGAAGGACATATACTATGTGATCTCAGTGATGTGGAGTCTAAATAAATTGAACTTACTGAAACAGAGAGTAGAGTGAGTTGCGGAGTGGGAGAAATGGATAGATGTTGATCAAAGGGTACAAGCTTTCAGATATAAGATGAATAAGTTCTGGAGATTTAATGTATACCATGATGGTGTTAGTAAATAATACTGCATTGTATACTTGAACTTTGCTAAGACAACATGTCCTAAGCTTTGTCATCACACACAAAATGATAACAATGTGTGGTGATTTATGTGTTAATTATCCTACTTGTGAAAATTATTTCACAATATATAGACATATGTAATTGTAATGTGTATACTTTAAATATGGAACATTTTATTTTTCAGTTATAAAAATGTATTATGTTTGAAAATAGGAATCCTTAGAATGAATGAGTTTTTCTACTTCTTGAGGAAGCGTGGAAAACACATTTTTCACATTTTTGACAATGTATTTTAATTCGAAGCAATGAAAATTTGGAATTGCCCTGTTCAGGTCTATATATTTATGTTGTTAATCTCCACATAGATAATAAAGTGAAAGCCATCTGTGGTGTTAATGGAGACTTGTACTATGCCTACGATATCACAAAGACCTAAACACTGTCCATTTGAGGATCTTAAAGAAGATTACATGGCAATATTCATATAGCCAATAATTCAATTGCATGATGGAAATCCATTAGAAACTTTCCATTTTACACTTTGAAACTTAACTGATGTAACTAACAGTAATAGATTCTCTCTGGAAAATGTGTTTAAGAAATGAAAACCAAATTACATCGAATATTCATTGTTGTTTCTGAAGAAATCCCTCTTGAGACAAATCTAATTAACTTATGCAGTGAATACACTCCCTTTGGTCTTTAGTCAGAATAAAAATACTGCCTATTCCATCACCAGTTTGGAATTATAGAAGATGTAGAGATCAAGTAAGGAAAAGAAAATTCACCTTGTGGTTCTAGGTATGTTCTCCTATTCATAATTTCCTGTAAAATTACACTGAGGTGAGAGAAAGGAGATTCTGTTAGTTTTGGTTCCATGGATTTTAGCTGCCTAATCATTGGATTATTCTTGTCTAATCTAAATGAGTAAATATATGTATGTAAATAAATAGATTAATGGTTGGAAATATACTCCCTTCTAAACTCTTAATTGTGCCTTGAAGAAAAGTGTGGAATTCTGAACCTAAATATAGCACTTTAATATTTTACTCTCTCTATACTTAAATTTTGTGAAATTTCTTCACAATCAGAATACCTGTATATATTACTTTCATACACCCTGTGTATAGGATTAGAATATCAATAAGATAAAACCAAAAAAATGGATTATGTAACTTAAAGCCATTATTTTTTTAAATGTCTATAAAAACATAAGAGTTAGAAATCAAAATCAGGAAGAAGTATTGCATCTTTCTGAATTGGGGATTTATTTAGAAAGATTCAGTAAAAGAAATCCAAATATCTATGCTCTCATGTAAGACCACTGATTCTAGGAGAGCTCCTTTGCTGGGGTTTGATAGACAACCATGCTCAGTGACTGCATTCCCTTCAGGGTTACTTGTCCTCTCTCTTATCTTCACAGATGTCTGGCTCTGAACCTACAATGAGTGTAAATCAGTCCCTCTGCACCAAATTCACATTTGCGGCTTTTTCTTCTCTAGCAGAGTTACAGCCTGTGCTCTTCGTTGTGTTCTTACTCATTTACTTGTTTACTGTGGGAGGAAACCTCATCATCATCTCCCTGATCTCGGTCACCCCTTCCCTGCACGCCCCCATGTATTTCTTCCTGGTTAACCTCTCCTTTCTGGAGATGTGCTACATCACCAGTGTGGTGCCTCAGATGTTGGTGCATCTGCTGATGGAGCCCAAGACTATAAGTGTGGGTGGTTGTGCAGCTCAGATGTACATATTTGCCATCTTGGGACTGACAGAATGCTGCCTGCTTGCAGCCATGGCTTATGACCGCTTTGTAGCTATTTGTTACCCACTGCATTATACTCTTCTGATGAGCCCTCGCATGTGTTTGAAATTGGCTGCAGCATCTTGGACCACCGGAGTGGTGGTGGAGTCAGCCCAGATCACCTGGATCTTCAGTCTTCCCTTCTGTGGAACAGGAAAGATTCAGCACTTTTTCTGTGACATCATGCCTGTAATGAAACTGGCTTGTGTTGATACCTCCCACAATGAGACTGTGATATTTGTTCTCTCCATGGTCTTCATCATGACTCCCTGTTTGCTCATCTTGTGCTCCTACCTGCGAATTCTTGTAACCATCTTGAGCATCCCTTCAGCAGCTGGTAGACGCAAGGCTTTCTCCACCTGTTCATCTCATATCCTGGTTGTTTCTCTGTTCTATGGCACTGCCTTGTTCACTTATATCCAACCGAAGAGTGCACACACTCCAGAAACAGACAAAGCCACTGCAATCATGTACACGGTGGTCACTCCTGCTCTGAATCCCATTATCTATACCTTGAGGAACAAGGAAGTCAAGGAAGCCTTTCAAAGGGTAACACAGAGGAATCCTCTTAGACAAATGACCTAAACCCACCAGTCAGATGAAACTTAAACTTATATACAGATGAGTTACCCAAGGTTTTATGATCCCTCTACCAATATACATTGTCCTTAAAGTATTTATATCATCCTACTAGGAAACACTTATAAATGTACATTTTTCAGTGTGTTTAAGCAAAGGGGAACTATGTAGTAGCATCTTCAAATTATTTATCTTTCATTCACAAGCATTTCCTTTGTCCCAGACACTATTTATTTTTTCCTTCTCCATAGTACCAGCATTAAGGTTACATCATTTTACTGAGGAATATGAAATATTTTTGTGGAAAAAGTTAAAAATGGATGGAAAGTAATTAGTAGTTTTTTTTAGTTTCAAACACAGGCTGTTAGAATTTAAGTTCTTAAGTGGAGTACACTCCCTACTTACTTAGCTCTCTATATGTAAAAATCATGCATCTTAGGTAACAAACTATTAATAAATACTGATGAGTGATATACACTGCAACTCTAAGTATTTAAAGTAAGTTTTTAAATGTCTAACTTGTAAATCCAGGGGACTCTGATTCTTTATTCAAAACTAGAATCTTCTTTTACTCTTACTCACTTAGTGTTTGGTTTTTCATATGAATCAAGTTTTAGAAAAACTTCTTTCTATGGGACATTCTTTCTTGTTACACCCATTGTAAGACTTATTTAATTGTATATGTTTGAATATAATTTCCTTTAGGGGCTGCCCGTTTATTCCAGCTCATTAATTATATTATTTTTAACCCAGAATAATGAAGAACAAGACTCCAAAATAAATCACTTTTAAACAAAAGCTGGTTTCTTATGGCAACTATGGAGAAGTGAGGTGATCAAAATAATTTAAGCGTTCAGTAATATTTTGTAGAAATTAGAGTTAATCTTTGATTTTTATCTTAGTGGTTTTACTCTATAGTCAGGTCTTAATACCAGTGCAAGCAATTTATTTGGAAGGGCTCAGAAGTGAGAAAATGATACAGGCAAGGGAAGACAGCCACTAAATTGTC
>CM053571.1:57063090-57079179 GCA_028646485.1 Cryptoprocta ferox
AAAAAAAAATAAACAGTAGCATCTGAACATCAAGAAAAATGGTAGATTCATTCAAAATTAATTAATCCTGAGACATCTAGGAATTAAATCAGTGGACCTCTTCTGAGAGATAGAAAGAGACCTGACTTGAACTGCCATGACTCAGATCACACTCAACCGCCAATACCTAGACCTGAGTTGGCTCACACACAGCCACTAGAATGTAGAGAAGACTTGATTATTTTCGAGTAAGATGTGAACTGAATTTCTCCCACCACACCTTCCTTAAATCTTTTGGCAACTAAGTCTTGGGTGACCAAATACTGAAAAAAAGTTCACCCAAACAGTTTTGGACTTTTAAAAATATTTAGATCCTGTCTCAGAACTAATCAGCAGAGAAACAAAGAGCTGAACTTTTGCCAGGTAAATATTTCCAATAAGAATAACACACATATGCATGCACACACATACAATTCAAATATTCATAGAGGTTATTGTAAGGACTGATATTTTTTAACAGATTTTCAAGCTGACTTTATTTCTATATGGGGCTTTTATTAGTTGCATGTTCACTACCGATGATTTGTATTATCCAAATGATACAGGGCATCAGCTATAAAATATCATAAGCATCTTAAAATGTTTTCATAGTATGAGAACAAAATAAGGATGACTATCCCATTCAAAGAAAACCAAACAAATGCCAGATATGTCATTCCATAGGTTGCCTTTTAGTTTTGTTGATTGTTTCCTTCACCATGCAGAAACTTTTTATTTTATGCCATCCCAATAGTTTATTTTTGCTTTTGTTTCCTTTGCATCAGGAGACATACCTAGAAAGAAGTTACTAGAGCAAATGTCAAAGAGGTTACTGCCTGTGTTCTCCTCTAGGACTTTTATGGTATCATGTCTCACATTTAGGTCTTTCAACCAACCATTTTGAATTCATTTTTGTGTATGATGTAAGAAAGTGGTCCGGTTTCTTTCTTTCACATGTTGCTATTCATTTTTCTCTACATCATTTCTTGAAGACACAGTCTTTTTACCATTGGATATTTTTTCCTGCTTTGTGAAGCAGCCCAAGTGTTCATCAACTGATGAATGGATTAGTATTTATATACATTTATATACATATATATATATTTATATATATATTTTTTACTCTGCCATAAAAAAGACTGCAATCTTTTCATTTGCAACAATGATGGATTTGCAACAATGCTCTGGATGGACTAGAAAGTATTATGCTAACAAAATAAGTCAGGGAAAGAAAGACAACTACTGTATGACTTTACTCATACGTGGAATTTAAGAAAGAAAACAAATGAGCAAAGGGTAAAAGAGAGAGAGGAAACCAAAGAATCAGACTCTTTTTAAAATTAATTAATTTATTTTTGAGAGACAGAGAGCAAATGGGGAACACAGAAAAAGGAGAGAGAGAATCCCAAGCAGGCTTCATGCTGTCAGCACTGAGCCCAGTGTGGGGCTTGACCCCACAAACTGTGAAATCATAACCTGAACCGAAATCAAGAGTCGGATGCTTAACCAACTGAGCCACCCAGGCACCCCCAGACTCTTAACTATAGAGTACAAACTGATGGTTACCAGAGGGGCGAGGGTGGGGGAATGAGTTAAATAGGTGATGGGGATTAAGGAGTGCCATTTGAGCATACGGTTGTGTATGAAAGTGTTAAACCACTATAATGTACACTTGAAACTAATACAACTCTGTAGGTTAACTAACTGGAAACACACACCGAAAAAATAATTAATTATATTCCCAGTCTGATTTAGCCATGATCTGCTTCAAGCAATGGAATATAAATTATTGAAGTTTATTCTCATCTTGATAATCTCTAATTTCTGACATGCCACATTTTGAAATGCAAGAAAAATATCTTTTAGACATGTAGGAAATGTTCTTGACTGTCTTATTATATGACTAAAATAGGTGGGATTTCTTTTTAATTATTCTTACCTGAACTTATATTGCTTTTCTATCTTATGAACATTTCCATGCAAAACTGCAGAGGTCCAAATTTTTTTATTGCAGTCTAGAAAAGAAAATGCATTTAAAAAATAAAAACTATCAATGACAATGCCAAACTTAGATATCTCAAAAAATGTTTAATCCCCAAGAAAATAACAACCTCCTTAAGTACAACATGACTGTATTTTTTTTGGTGACATTGCCTACAGATCCGTAATTTTCTATGTAAGCTTGTTCTTTACTTAATATAATTTTGTTTGAAAACCTGTTGTGTCTGTCTTCCTGAATGCCAAGTGAAGATGATGGACTAGGAATCTCCCTGGCTCCCTTAGAGAATTACTGGTAATTCTCTGCCAAAATTAACGTAAGTGCTAATGGATCTATGAAATCAAACTGCACAAAAATCACTGCCTCCATGATGACATGTTTTGCAAACTTTTGAATAAAGATGGGAACAAAGTGGAAATTTAAGACCAGTAACAAGATTCCCCAGTCCCTGACAACCTACAAAAATAGGAGCAGCTAAAATCCATGGTAGTGGCAGTTTTTTTCCAATCCTGTGAAACTATTTCAGAGAATTGCTGCATGAAGTCTTTTTGAAGTTTGGAGCAAACAGTCCCCCAGAGAGAGGGCTGAAAATAAGTCAATTATAATTTCTTAATAAGGGCAAACTCCAGGGTCATCCCATGAGGGCTACAGGAGGAGCGAACATTCAGTGTTCTTTCTTCACTTGTTAAATACTCTTGGGACAATTACAAAATTATTATGTACAAGACTCCCAGTTAGAAAGTATTTTTCTTTATAGTAAGCTAAAGTTTCCTTGTCTGGAACTCTATCAATCTGATTGGCAGAGGCTTTAACCAAATTTCAGGTAGGACACTATCTCTACTTGATCCTCTAAATGACATCCTTTCAAAATTTTAAAAGACAGAAACACTCCCACCCCATTGTTTTCTAATTTTGGATTTATGTTCCTTACTTTTCATTGAGCTCTCCCTTCAAGCAGCTATTAAGTGATTTTTATCTTGCCAGCATCTCTGTCAAATAATCCACTGTCAACGTTTGACATCACTCTGCCTATAATCTATCCCCTTGAAATATCACTCCCTACTTGCCATTTATACTTCTTTTAAGGCAGATAAGACTGAAAGATTTTTTCCCATGTTGCCTCATATTCATCTTACAGTCAAGGGCGACCTTTTGTTTTGCTTCGTTCTGTTATGGCCTTATGTGAATTGCCACTAAGCCAGATGTTCCTTGTCTTGTTCTGTGGATTTTTCCTACACCTTCTTATTCCACACACCAGTTTGCATTATTTCATACGGAGCCTCTTGTTACATTTTAGTCTGTTGGCTGTAGCCTAGATTCCTGTGTTACAAAAGTCAGTTCTAACACATTTGTAGATCCTCTTCTATTACACAAAGGGAGGTTATATCATATAGACTTCTACGTTTTCATTGAAATAATTTTGGTGCAGAAAAAATTCAAGATTGCTTAGTAAAGACCCCCTCCAGATTTATAAAGATCCATTAATTAATTTTAAAAATACATACTTCATAAATCACCATAATTCTAACCTTTTTTCACAAAGACTCAAAAATATCTCATCAAAATAAAAACTCAGTATATGATCATCTTCTGAATGAGTATTACCTTAATCAGAAAAGAGTTTCAATTCACTTCTCCTGATTCTGGACTCACCAAACAACCTTGTGAAATCTAAGAAATCTAAGAAGACCAGGGCAAATTATCAGATATAGTCCAAGCCTTGTGCTATGTATTCAGAACTATAAAATTAATATATAAAATAACCTTGTATATGTTAGTTGGTAGGTCTACGGATAGGCTCAATGGTCATCTCACAAACTGTTCATACGCGTGAGCTGAATATCACACTTCTAATTCATAAAGCAGAGATTTCAGAGTTTTTCACAATCTAGTTTCATGTATTAGCTTTTAATAATCTGGCTCCATAATGTATATTTGCAGCTTCAAGTCTTATCCTTTCATCTCCTTCAACTTACAATGAGCATTCATACCACTTGAATAGACCTTGAAGCTTCATGAATCCTTACTGTTACTCTGGCCTTTTTTGTTACCGGAATATCTGTCTTACCTCACTTCTGTACTGACATTACTTGTTAATACCATCATAAATGTCTCTAAACTCTTCCCTTCAGTGTTCACTTATCACCATTACTTACAATGCCATGATTAATATGAATTTTGTATGCAGAATGTAAAACCTAAGTGCCTATGGGGATGTCTTAAGGATATCAAACTCATGCCAATCCCTCCTTCAATCCTGACTTAATGACATACAAGTGAATATTAAAGACAAGAGGAAACACAAAGAATAAGTACTTGCTCCTCAATCAATATAAGCAATAGTATTGATATGATGATAATTGGGAAAATCATGAAAAAAACATTAGGCTGTTTAGAGTGAAACCAAAAAATCATATTGATGGAAACACCAGTGATGAGACAAATACACTTGTACAAAAGGGGAAATTATGTTACTCTTAGTTGCTTACCTTGTGAAATATTAAACACAGAGGTGTAGCTCCCTCTCCTTCTCATCCAACACACACATACACACACACACAAACTACATTTGCTTAGTGGTGACAACTCCTTTTCAGTGTTTATTTTGTCCCTTTATTTTGCTTTCCTTTTTCAGAGGTTTATATGTTTGTACTCTTTTGCTTGTGTTTTATTATTTTTTGTAGTTTCAAGTTTTTATTTAAATTCCAGTCAGTTAACATAGAGTGTAGTATTAGTTTCACGTGTAGAATTTAGTGATTCTTCACTTACATACAATATCAAGTGCTCATCACAAAATGCATTACTTAATACCTATCACCTATTTAATCCATCCCCCACCACCTCGCCTTTGGTAACCATCAGTTTCCCTATGTTCATCTGTTTTGTTTCTTAAATTCCACAGATGAGTGAAATTACATGGTATTTGTCTTTCTCTGAGTGACTTATCATCCTTAGCATAATACACTCTAGCTCCATCCACGTCATTGCAATTGGAAAGATTTCAATCTTTTAGTTGGCTGAGTAATATTCCAATGTGTGTGAGTGTGTGTGTGTGTGTGTGTGTGTGTGTGTGTGTGTATTCCTTCTCCATCGGTTGATGAACATTCGGGCTCTTTCTATAATTTGGCTATTGTTGATAATGGTCTGTAAACATTGGGGTGCACGTGCCCCTCAAATCATTATTTTTATATCCTTTGGGTAAATACCTAGGTATTTACAATTGCTGGGTCATAGAGTAGTTTTATTTTTAACTTGTAGAGGAACTTCTATGCTGTTCTCCAAAGTGGCTGCACAATTTGCATTCCCACCAAGAGTGTAATAGGGTTCCTCTTTCTCTGCATCCTCTCCAACATCTGTTGTTTCCTTGTTTTTAATTTTAGCCATTCTGACAGGTATGAAGTGATATCTCATTGTAGTTTTGATGTGCATTTCCCTGAATGTGAGTGATGTTGAGCATCGTTTCCTGTGCCTGGTGGCCATCTGGATGTCCTCTTTAAAAAAAATGTCTATTCGTGTCTCTTGCCCATTTCTTAACTATACTATTTGGATTTTGGGTATTCAATTTATAAGTTCTTTATAAATTTTGGATAGTAACCCTTAATCAGATATGTCATTTGCAAATATCTTCTCCCATTCAGAAGGTTGCCTTTTACTTTTGTTCACTGTTTTCTTCACTGTGCAGAAGTTTTTTATCTTGATGAAGTCCCACTGGTTCATTTTTGCTTTTAATATCCTTTTCTCAGGAGACACGTCTAATAAAAAATTACTATGGTTGATGTCAAGAGGTTATTGCCGGGGCGCCTGGGTGGTTCAGTCGGTTAAGCCTCCGACTTTGGCTCAGGTCATGATCTCACGTTCGTGGGTTCGAGCCCCGTGTCGGGCTCTGTGCTGACAGCTTGGAGCCTGGAGCCTGCTTCGGATTCTCTATCTCCCTGTCTCTCTGCCCCTCCCCTTCTCATGCTCTGTCTCTCTCTGTCTCAAAAATAAATTAAAAAAAAATAAAAAAAGAGGTTATTGCCTGTGTTCTCCTTTGGAGTTTTGATGGTTTTCTATCTCACATTTAGATCTTTCATCCCTTTGAATTTGTTTTTGTGTATGATGTAAGGAAGTGGTCCAGCTTCATTCTTCTGCATGTTGCTATCCAGTTTTCCCAGCACAATTTGTTGAAGAGACGGGGTTTTTCCCATTAGACATTCTTTCCTGCTTTGTTGAGGATTATTTAACTATATAGCTGTGAGTCTATTTCTGGGTTTCTTTTCTGTTCCATCGATCTATGTGACTGTTTTTCTACCAGTACCCTACTGTCTTTATCACTGGAGCTTTGTAATATAACTTGAAACCTGGAATTGTGATACCTCCAGTTTTGCATTTTTTTAAAATACTTTTTTGGCTTTCCTATGTGCTTCCATATAAATTTCAGCATTGGTTGTTCTGGCTTTTGGAAAAATGCTGGTGATATTTTGGTAGGGATTGCATTAAATGTGTATATTGCTTGGGTAGTATAGGTATTTTAACAAATTTTTTTTCTTCCAATCCATAAGCATAGAATGTTTTTCCATTTCTTTGCAGCATCCTTGGTTTCTTTCATCAGTGTTTCATAGTTTTCAGAGTCTTTTACCTCTTTGGTTACGTTTACTCATAGGTGTCATAGTTTTTGATCCAGTTGTAAATGGATTTGATAAATCTTGATTTATCCTTCTGCTGCTTCATTATTGGTGTATAGAGATGGAACAGATATCCCTACATTGATTTTGTATCCTGCGACTTTTCTAATTTCATGTATTAGTTACGGCAATACTTTGGTGATAGTCTTTTGGGTTTTCCACATAAAATATCATGTTGTCTGGGGATAGTGAAAATTTAACTTCTTCCTTGCTGGTTTGGATGCCTTTTATTTATTTCGTTGTCTGATTGCTGAGGCTAGGGCTTCAAGTACTACGTTAAATAACAGAGGTGAGAGTGTACATCCCTGTCTTGTTCCTGACCTAGAGAAAAAGCTCTGAGTCTTTCCTATTGGGGATGATAGCTGTGAGTTTTTCATAAATAGCCTTTATGATGTTCAGGTATGTTCCCTCTATCCTTACTTTGTTGAGGAATATTATCTGGCATGGAAGCTATACTTTATCAAATGCTTTTTCTACATCTATTGAGAGGATCATATGGCTTTTAATCCTTCTTTTATTAATGTGGTGAGTCATTGATTGATTTGCAAATATTGAACTGTCATTGGAACCCAGGAATAAATCCCACTTGATTGTGGTGAATGATTCTTCAAATGTACTAATGGATTTGATTTGCTAGCATTTTGTTAAGAATTTTTCCATCCATGTTCATCAGATATATTGGCTGGTAGTTCTCTTTTTTAGTGGGTTTTTTGATGGTTTGGTTTCATTCATAGAATGAGTTTGGAAGTTTTTCTTATATTTCTATTTTTCTGGAATAGTTTGAGGAAAATAGATGTTAACTTTTCTTTAAATAGTTGGTGGAAATAAATAAATAAATAAATAAATAAATAAATGTTTGGTAGAATTCCCCTGGGGAGACATCTGGCCCTGGACTTTTGATTGTTGGGAGATTTTTGATTTCTGATTCAATTTCTTTGCACGTCTGTTTCAGTTTTCTATTTCATCCTGTTTCAATTTTGGTAATTTATATGTTTCTAGGAATTTATTGATTTCTCCCAGATTGCCCAGTTTGTTGGCATAAAAATTTTTCATAATGTTCTCTTATAATTCTTTTGTATGTCTGTGGTGTTGGGTGTGACTTCTGCTCTATCTTTGGTGATCTTATTTATTTTGATACTGTCTTCTTTGTGTTTGATAAATCTAGCTAGGGGTTTATCAATTTTATTGGTATTTTCAAAGATCCAGCTCCTGGTTTCCTTGATCTATTCTACTGGGTTTTTTTTCTATTTCATTTATTTCTGCTGAAATCTTTATTATTTTCCTTCTGGTGGTTTTGAGCTTCATTTGTTGTTCTTCTTCTAGCATCTTTAGGTGTAGGGTTAGGTTGTGTATTTGAAACTTTTCTTGCTCCTGGATGTGGTCCTGTTTTGCTTTATACTTCCTTCTTATGATTGCTTTGCTACATCCCAAAGGTTTTGGATTGTTATGTTTTTCATTTTCAGTTGTTTCCATATTTTTATTTCTTCTTTAATTCCTTTTTTAAATGTTTATTTTGTTTTTTATTGAGACAGAGATAGACAGAGTGTGAACAAAGGAGGGGCAGAGAGAGAGGGAGACACAGAATCTGAAACAGGCTCCAGGCTCTGAACTGTCAGCACAGAACCCGATGTGGGACTCTAACCCATGAATTTTGAGATCATGACCTGAGCCGAAGTTGGACCAGACATGACATAGTATGTGATAGTATGTGAATGTCCCATGTGCAATCAAAATGAACGTGTATTCTGCTGCTTAGGATACAATGTTCTGAATATATCTGTTAAGTCTGTCTAGTCCAGTGTGTCATTTAAAGTCATTGTTTTCTTGTTGATTTTCTCTTAGATGATCTGTCCATTGATGTAAGTAGGGTGTTAAGGGCCCCTGTTATTATTGTTATTGTCAATGAGTTCCTATATGTTTGTCATTAATTGTTTTATATATTTGGGTGACTCTACATTTGAGGTCTACATATTTATTTGTTAGATTTTCTTGTTGGATCTTCTCTTTATTATGATTAAGTGCCCTTCACCTCTTGTTACAGTCTTTGTTTTAATATATAGTTTGTCTGATATAAGTATTGCTACTACAGATTTCTTTTGATATGCATTTGCATGGTAAGTGTTTCTCCCTCCCTTCATTTCAATCTGGAAGTGTCTTTAGGTCTAAAATGAGTCTCTTGTAGGCAGCATATAGATGGGTCTTGTTCTTTTTTTTTTATCAATTCTAATACCCTATGTCCTTTGATTGGAAGAGTTAGTCCATTTACATTCAGTATAATTATTGATAGATATAATTTTATTGCCATTTATTACTGGTTTTATTGCTGTTTTTGAAGATTTTTCTCTGTTCCTTTCTACACTTTGTCGTCTTTGGTCTTCCTTTCCCCCTTGAGCAGTCACTTTTTATATTTCTTGCAGCTCTGGTTTAGTGGTCACAAACTCATTTAGCTTTTGTTTGTCTGGGAAACACTTTATCTCTCCTTCTATTCTGAATAATAGTCTTGTTGGATAGAGTATTCATGGCTCATATTTTTCCTATTCAGCATGTTAAATATATCATATCATTCCCTTCTTGTCTGCCAAGTTTTGTGGAGAGATCTGTTACTAACATGATTTACTTCTCTTTTAAGTTAGAGGCATCTTTTCTCTTGCTGTTTTTACGATTTTTTTCTTTATCTTTATCTTTTGCAAATTTAACTATGATATGTGTTGGTGTTGGCATGCTTTTCTTAATTTTGATGGGAGTTCTCTGTGCCTCCTGGATTTGAATTTCTGTTTCCTTTCCCAGACTAGGGAAACTTTCAGCCAGAATTTCCTTGAGTAAATCTTCTGTCTTCCTTTCCCTCTTCTGTGCAACTTCATTATTTTCCATAATTCTAACTTCTATATCACTTATTCGTTCTTCTGCTTCTTCCATTTTTGTGGTGATTATATCCAATTGGTTTCAAATCTCAGTTATTGCACTCTTTGGCCAGCTTAGTTTTAACTCTTTTATCAGTGTGGAGGGGACTCCCTGGTGTCTTCTATGCTTTTCTCAAGCCTGGTAGGATCCTTCTTTGTTGTTTTAAATTCTGGATCAGGCACTTTACTTATAAATGTTTTTTTTTAATTTTTTAAATGTTTTATTTATTTTTGATACAGAGAGACAGAGCATGAGAAGGGGAGGGACAGAGAGAGAGGGAGACACAGAATCTGAAGCAGGCTCCAGGCTCTAAGCTGTCAGCACAGAGCCCGATGCGGGGCACGAACCCACGAAGGTGAGATCATGACCTGAGCCAAAATCGGAGGCTTAACCAACTGAGTCACTCAGGCGCCCCACTTATAAATGTTTTGAATAGATCCCTGGCTATGATCTTTTTTTTGTTCTTTCTTTTGGAATGAATTCCTCTGTCTTTGCATTTTATCTAGGTTTCTGTATTCTTCTGTGTGTTAGGAAAGGCTGTTATGTTTCCTGCTCCTAAGAGTAATGGCTTTATGAAGAAAAGATCATATATTGTCCAGGGACTGGGGCTTCAGGAAATGTCTCTGCTGTATCCTGTCTGCACTGTGCTCCTGTGTTTTGACTGCTCTATATCTCAGGTCAGTCTTCTACAGAGTTTCTTCTTGCTTGCCATTGAGAGTATTTGGACCTTGGCCAGAGTGTGTCAAATGTTAACTGTGTGTGCTCTGGTCTGCTTATTTAAAGAGACCTGAGGCTATTTTCACTAGAACCAAAGTTTTGAAGAACTTCATGGTCAGTAAACGTGTGCTTTTAGGATTTGTGCTGGTCTCCTGGAGGAGGGGCCCACTGTGCTGATTCCCAAGCACACTTACTTAAGAAAAGCAGCAGCTGCATACAGCAGGTGGATAGCACTTGGTATAAGCAGTTTAGGCTATCACTGTTGCTGTTATGCTGCTTACTGCAGTTAGTTTATGTTGAGGGGCAGGGAGTGGATATGGCATCAGCCAGCTACTTTGTCCCAAAAGAGGGATATCTCCCAGATGCACTCCAAGAAGGGGAAAACATCTCTTGCTATGTGTCCCAGGAGATACTCAGATTGCACCTTCTGCCCCCAGGCTTTCCACAGGCCTTCTCCACAGAAACACTGCAGGACCCTCAGGGCTCTATACTAGCCACGCTGTACACCTCTAAAACTCCAGTCTTTGAGCCCCACTGATGGAAAAATCTCACAAAAACCAGCCCTTCTCATTTCTGTTCTCACTGGCTTTAAGGAAGTGTTTTCTTTGGCAATCCCGTGTACACTTCTCTCCCTCTCTCTGTCTCTCTTTTCCCTCTGTTTATTACCAGACTCCCTCTCCTCCATAGCACCCATGATCCATTTCTCACCTAAACCACATCCCTTCACTTCCTACCTTCCACTTTTCCCTCCCTTTAGTTGTGCAATTTGTTCTGTCAGTCCTCCGGTCAATATGTTGCATATTCACAATGATTTGAAATGTATGTAGCTGTGTTCCATGAATGAGGCAAGCCTAGGGTCGTCCTACTACCTTGCCATCTTAGCTCCTTCCCACCTGTCACTAATGGTGACAACCTTTAATGAGGTCCATTCCTACTTGTCAAGCTTCTGTAACTAATAACACTATGTTTTCAATATATGAGAAAATATTTTTAATCTAGTGCTTGAAATAATCCTCACTTTCATCTTTTTTTCCCTTTTTTTTTCCACTCCTACAGTTATACTTCAAATTTGGAACCTCATCTCAACTTGAGTATAATAATAATAATTTAAAAATCTTTCATTATTATCTTCTTCTCAGCAGTGGTTTTTTTTTAAGCCTCCATATTAGTGCTTCCTAAAAACACTATTTTTAGCATGTCACACTTTACTTAAAATATTTTCTTAGTTCCCAATTTCTGGGTAGTAAATTAGGATTTCTATTACTCTCCAACTTATAACCTCATGAAATCAATGCATTGTCTCACAATGCATCCACTCATCTTGCTCAGTCTAAGCTTAGCACCCTGATATGAATTACCCCCGATTCTCTGTCCTTCAGTCTAGTTCTAAATTCTACCTACATCTAAGACTCAGTTCACATCTGTCCAAAATATACTGTCTTCTTGCTACCATAAACAACTTTGGCAACATGTCTTTGCATGCTTTTTCAATATATTTATAGTTATCTCTATACATGGTTGTACTTATTTATACTTTGATTATCTCATGCATATCATTTACAATCCTAACAAATTTTCTGTTGCCATAAGATGGAATAAATTTCTCTACAAGGCCCCCTAACACAAAGCACAATTTGGTATGCATTATGGATGTTCATTTATTGTTTATCGAATGCATTTGTATATCCTTATTCTAAAATATTTTGGAGTAACGTACAACAAATGCAGTGAAAAAATAATTTATTAAATATATGGGAAACTCAATTTCTGTCAAGCATTTTCCTAAGCACCTTTATATAGACTACATATTTTGTTTCTCAGATCAATTTACCAATTGGTCTCAATGTCTTTTTTACTATTTTTGTTATTGTAGAAATGTTAAAACTGAGGTGCAGAGCTATTTAATACCAAGGGGTGGAGCCCAAATTCTAATCCAGGAATCTTGGCGTCAAAACAACAGTCTTACCACTAAACAACTATATCACATTTATAATCAGCAAAATAAAAATGACATGATACGAAACTAATGGAAGTACAAACTTTACATCTATTAACTAAAATATTTTCCATGACTTACCTTCAAATACACTCTCTGAAGGTATGACAATCAGGACAGAATAGAAAAGTACTCTGGATTATTTTAAAAGTTTTTGTATTATTGGAGAAAAAGTACTATACCAACGTTTCAAAAAAGCAAAGTTTTCTTAGCATTAAATTCTAAAGAAAACTCTACACGCAGGGCTTATGATTATGGACAAAATAAAACATTTATATTATGTGCAAAGGAAGATTTACTATAGCTGCCGATAGTAGCAGTTTTCTATAAAAGCCAAGGATATTGCACTAAAAGATTTGTAGAAGACTAAGATAATGTGGTCAGTTTGTACACTCTTAGGGTTCAACTTGATCCAAATATAAAATTTGTGTTAACTACAGTGGTGTTAATAGCTTAGGTACTAATCATTTACTTATAATAGTAAAGTTTTTCAGAGCTGGAAAGATATTTTGCTTTCTAACGAAGGTCTGGAAGAGTGATATTTAAACTTTCTCCATTCCCTATTTTAAATTTCATCAATAAGAACACTGATACTTTGTATTGCATGAAAATCATGCCTTTTGCAACAACATGGATGGAATTAGAGGGTATTATGCTAAGTGAAATAAATCAGTCAGAGAAAGACAGATACATGTGTAATTTGAGAAACTCAACAGATGAACGTAGGGAAAGGGCAAGAAAAATAAGATAAAAATGGAGAGGGAGGCAAACTATAAGAATCTCTTAAACACAGAGAACAAACTGAGGGTTGCTGGGGGGATATGGGTTAAATAGGCATTAAGGAGGGCACATTTAAGGATGAGCACTGGGTGTCCTATATAAGGGATGAATCACTGGGTTCTACTCCTGAAGCCAAGACTCCACTGTATGTTAATTAACTTGAATTTAAATTTAAAAAAAGAAAAAGAAAAAGAAAATCTCTCCAAAATTCATCTCTTCTTCCCTATTTTTATTGCTATATTGATAATTCAAGTTTAAAGACCTCTCATCCGCAATCTAAATCCCATACTAAAACAACAGAAGCAGATGAGGTGGTATCTTACTTCTAGTTGAACTTAATCAAAATCATGCTTGCGAGAAAATTAACTGTATGTCTGCATGGGAGTAGGACTTCAATATCTTCAGGAACAAATGCAGAATTTTTTTTATTAGTTTTGGAGCTGTTCCAAACTTGACCTGTTTTCAGATTTATTACATACAAATTTATTACATAAATTATCTGGAGCAAAAGTATTGAGACGTTTCTTGACATTGGAAACTTTGCAAGTACATGTGAGCAGTCACTTCTTCTGATGTGTCTACTTTTCTGAGAAGCATGCATTTCTAAATGCCTACTCGAATACATTTGTTACAAAGAAAAATCTCCACATAACAGAATGGATGACATTAACTTAGATTTGAAGGAAATAACTTGTAGTTCTGTTTTATCTCAGTTAGGATCAAAATCTGATGTGACAAATACCTTGCATTGGTGTGAATATAAAATAAAAAATGGAGTCTTTGAAACAGCATAAACACCATCTCAGCACACAGTGACTTTACCAAAGTTTTATGTAATTAAAGATTCTAAAAATTATCTTGAGATTGAGCAGCTTAACCCACATCTGAAGTAAAAAGGCAATGACAGATATGTCATAGAAAATGAATGATAAAAAAAATAATGTAAGTAATCAATAAAATAAATAGGTGAAAATTGAATGTAAAACCTGTCTCTTTTATTTTGCATAATTCCTCATAGAGAAAAAATAATCTTTATTCAGATATATGCAGACACATTAATGTTAACAGTAGATATCTCTCGAAAATAAGCTTATTTGTGTAATGTTTTTATGTTTTGAATAGGAACAACTTTTACATAAGATATTACTCATTAATAGTGTAAAAACTGGAGTATTAAGTATTTAAAAAGCCACTAGAAGTTGTAGACCTGGATCCTCCCTGGCAGATCTCTCCATGATAGTACTGATAGGTAAATATAGATCTACAGATTAAAGGGAAGGAGTGGCATATTAAGCAGGTGTAATGGATATTTTAGCCGGAAGTATACACATGATATACATCACATATCAAAATAGATGTCATATCATGATGTAAAATTCACCAAAGAGGTGGGAAAATACCTATGTCACAACTTAAAACATATCACATATATGGAGCACGCTGAATAAAAGACACCTACACTAGCAGAACAGAACCAAGCTTCAATCCTCTCTTTCTTGGTGTAGGAATTCTTCTCTCCCATCTAGCTAATCTTCCATGAGTAGAGTGCAGGAAGACAAAAGGAGAGCAGGGACATTCTTATTTGATGGGTGCTGTTATTATGATCTACCAAAGCTGCTCACATGGCTTGTAAATCTTGAAAAACGACTACTTCACTGATGTGTTTCTGCAAGTTCTTCACAAATTCTCCCCAGCTCCTGAGTATCTCTCTCCTATGCTTCCCTTCGATCTATGTGTCTATCACCAGATGAATGGATAAAGAAAATGTTACCCATATATACAAAGGAATATCATTCAGCCATTAAGAAAAAGGTCATCTTGCCATTTGTGACCACATAGATAAACCTAGGGGACATTATGCTAAGACAAATAAGTCAGAGAGACAAAGACAAATACTGTATGATATCACTTTTATGTGGAACTTTGAAAAGGCAAACTCATAGAAATGGAATAGAATGATGTTGCCAGGTGCTGAAAGGTGAGGAAATGGTTTAGGGTAGTCAAAGGGTGCAAACGTCTGGTTATGAGTAAGTTCTGGGGTCTTACTATACAGTATGCTGCCTATAATTAACAGTACTGTACTGTATACCTGAACGATGCTAAGAGAATAGATCTTAAATATTCTTACCGCACACAAAGAACACTTTTTAAAAAATAACTACGTGAGATGATGGATTTTTCACTAATCTTATTGTGGTAGTCATTTCATAATGTATACATATATCAAATCATATGTTACACACCTTAAATGTATACAATGTTACACATCAAGCATATTTCAACAATACTGGAAAATAATGATAACTACAACAGGCAACAGGCAATATTCAGATATTATGAAAGAAAGTCCATATATCTTACATTGCATTAACATACACACACGTATTCATAACGAAATAAATAGGAAATGCTCATAAACTTTTTTTGTAATTGTTTTAAATGTTTATTTATTTATTTTGAGAGAGAGAGCAGCATGAGCGAGCAGGAGAGTGGCAGAGAGAGAGAGAGAGAATCACAAGTAGGCTCTCCCACATCAACGCAGAGTCCGATGTGCGGCTCCATCCCGTGAACAGTGAGATCATGACGTGGGGCCAAAATCAGGAGTCGGTTGCTTATCCGACTGAGCCACCCAAACTCCCTGTTGGTTTCCTTAAATGGAGTTGAATAATGCAGATTTTTGTGTCTGGGAAATTCCTGAGATCATTGAAAAAGCCACAAAGTATTCCTTGTCTCTGGTATGTAAGATTCTTCTGAGCATTTTCTCAAACATTAAAACGTACTCCCAGTTGAGAGTGGCTTTCCAATTCACTTGACGTTCATTGCACTTCAGTCAGAGGGAGTGAGATTGGGAGCATTTGAGGGGACGGTACCTGTTACTCTGTGTGGCTGCTCTGATGGACCGTCCCTTCAGTGAACATACTGCATGGCCTTGGAGAGAGACTGGGCTGGCAGCTCAGATGAAGTCATCAAATACTCCTTGTGGGTGTCAGTGACATGATGTGGTCAAAAATCCA
>CM053571.1:57079679-57093506 GCA_028646485.1 Cryptoprocta ferox
CTGTTTTCTAAAATTTTAAATGAAAGTTCTATAAGATCTCAACAAAAAGACTGTGCAAATCGCCTTATCCAAACATAACTTCGATGAGTTAACTCGATGGAGTTATTTCTAAATTATCTGTTCCTAAATGAATATCACTTTCTCAGCCCCCACACACATACCAAATTCAGATAAAATACACTGTGTAAGCTCCCTGTGTAAGTGTCCAACTGCCACTCTACAGTAGTCTAACTCCTTGCCAATTCCTAAAGTCACCTTGTACAACACATCCCCTGACTATATATACTGACATCTTGTGAGTAGTTCATCATAACTATTTTAGCTGAAAATTTCCACTTGTTGTATTTTTGGATCTGCCTGAAAATACATCAGTGAATCTTTTTCTATAGATTTTTTGGTTCATCTATGAAGTGGCAGGCACTGTGCTAAGTAGCAGGTTTGAAATGTAGACTAGACACAGATCTCCATCTCCAAAAGATTACATTGTAATTCTCATTTAATGAAATTCACTTTGAAAAAGTAAAGAATGAAGTCACATCAGCAAGAGAGGCTGTCTAGTGGCTCTTGAATAAAGATAAAATATGACCTTATGTTAGTCTAGGATTTGGTCCCTAGATATCAATTTCAGAATTTAAATATGTGAGTTAACCTAGAGGATCTCAAGCTCTTGGAAGATAACACAAATTAAACTCTTTCAAAGCTGGTGTGTAAATGTGAAAAGTGTGTAACCATTAAAGGTGTTTAATATATTATTTGTGTGCATTAAACTGAGGTATGTATCTTTTTATTTTATTGTTTTTTTAACATGACCATAGTTGACAGACATGTTTTATTGTTTCTTTAAGTAAACTCCTTCCAATTCCTGACCCCCAGAACAAGAGTCTCATTTTAAGAGTCATTTCTAAGATTCAGAGGATTAGATTGAATCAAATCAGATTGCTCAGAATAATCTCCCCATCTTAAATTCTTTATCATTTTTACATCTACAAAATGCCTACTTTCCATATAAATTCTGATGTTCACAGGTTTTGGGGATTAGGGTCTAGACATCTTTGGGGAACCATTATTCTTCCCACCATATTGATTTGTCAAAAAAGTAATCTGGAATTCATAAAATTTCTAATTAAATTGCAATTCATGTATTTATTTTTGATAACATCAAAAATAACGGCTTAACTACTCCTCCCTAGACTTTTAAAAACAATAGCAAATTAAACCCATTAAAATGGGAGGAAATCACTTACAAAGAAAATGTCGGAGATTAATGAAACAAAATGTATGTATTAGTGGAGCCAATAGTGATTCTTTGAAAGGAATTAAAATTTGACAATAGTCTGGAAAAAAAAACTCAGAAAATAAAGTGAATAACCAGAACATTTTACCAATTTAAAACACACACACACACACACGTGTGCATGCACACACACACACAAACAAGTCTTTCACAAACTGCTTTTGTGTATAAATAATAAAAGACATGTTAGTATTCAAAATTATTTTATCAACGTGAATCACTATTGAGACCTAAATCCAATAAATTCTGTACTAGGAAGGAATATTACAAATTTTATTCTTTATTCTTGAATATCAATATAAAGGTCCAAACTTAGGTATTAGGAAAAATAATTCAGTAATGCATAAAAATGATAACACTTAAGGATCAAATCTGACATTAGAAAACCAATGTAATTTATCTTTTTAACAGATTAAACAAAGAAAATCACATTATTCATTTGGTACACACAAAGCATTTGATTATATTTCACAGTTATTCTTTATAAAACCTCTCAGCAAACAATCTATTGATTATTGTTATCTATTGCTATTATCTATTGCTATGTCCAATTTACCTCAATACTTAAAACATTAATAAACATCGATTTCATCACAATTTCTGTGGTTTTGGAATTCAGTTTGTCTGGGAGGTTTTGGCTCAGAGTTGTTGATAAGATTGCTGTCAAGATATGATCTCACTTATATGTGGAATCTGAAAAATCTGAACTCATGGAAACATTTAGCATGTGGTTACCAGGGGCAAGGCAGGGTGGGGTGGGAGGGGAGATGTTAGTCAAAGAGTGTAAACTTCCAGTTATAAGATGAATAAGTTCCGGAGATCTGATGGTGGCTATAGTTAACAATATTGTATTATATGCTTGAAAGTTGCAAAGACAGTAAATTAAATGTTCTCATCACATGTACACACAAATGGTAATTATGTGAACTGGTAGAGGTATTAACTAACTCTACTGTGCTAATCATTTCACAGTCTATACATGTATCACATCATCACACTGTACACCTTAAATGTGCACAATGTTGTATATCCGTTATATCACAGTAAAGCTGGGGGGAAAAACAAATATTGCTAAGACTGCAGCCGTCTGATGACTGGGCTGGGGCCGGCCAATCTGCTTCCAGATGGCTCATGCACATTGCTGTTGAGTTGGTTCTGACTACTGGCAACTTGCCATGTAAATCTTTCCATGTTCTGTTTGATTTCTCATGACATGTCAGCTGGTCTCTCCAAGAGCAGTGATTCTAAAGAGTAAGAAGCAAGATCCAATATCATCTTTTAAAGTTAATTTTTATATTTTTAATAAGAGCTTTTTTAATGAGATATATGTGACAATGAAGAATTGTATATTGTTAAGGTGTACAATTTGATGATTTGATATACACATTGTGAAATAAATCACCACATTCAAATTAATTAACACACCATCCCTATTTTATTACACAAACTTGTAGATCACACATTGCCATTTCTGCAGTGTCAGAAGAAACTACCCAAGGACCTGAATAGCAGGAGATGAGGATTGTAGGGGGATATTTCCCAGGCTGGTTATTACAAAATGCAACTTTCTTAATCTAATAAAGTGTATCTACATAAACAAAACAAAAAAAGAAAAACTAAGAAAATCATAGGATGACAGGACCTTGAACTATTTTTCTGTGTGATGCAGTGAGTTATGAAACACTAAAAGATAAAAAATGTTAGGATGAAGGAAAAATGGATGCTATTTGCAGATAATAGTATATATAATTCCAGATACTTTGTTTTTTTCTCATTACATATCTTTCCATGGATATATGGATATACAGGCATACCTTGTTTTATTGCACTTTGCAGATACAGCATTTTTATTTATTTATTTTTTTACGAATTGAAGGTTTGTGGCAACTCTGCATTTGGCAAGTTGTCCATCAGTGTCATTTTGCTCCTTTATGTCTCTGCGTCACATGTTGGTAGTTCTCAAAATATTTCAAACTTTTTTCATCACTATTAATATTATATTATGGTGATCTGGGAACAGTGATTTTTACTTACTGAAAGCTCAGATCATGGTTAGCACATTTTAGCAGCAGTGTATATTTTTCATTTGAGAGAGAGAGAGAATATGAGTGTGGGCGAGGGGCAGAGGTTGAGAGAGAATCTTAAGCAGGCTCCATGCTCAGCATAGAGCCTAATGTGGGACTCAATCCCATGACTGAGATTATGACCTGAGCTGAAATCAAGAGTCAAATGCTCAACTGACTAAGCCATCCAAGCACCCCCTAGCAATAAAGTATTTTTTAATTAAGGTATGTACATGGTTTTTTTTAGATGTAATATTATTGTATACTTAATAGACTACAGTATAGTGTAATATATCTTTCATATGCACTGGGAAATAAAAAAATTATTTGACTCACTGTTGTGACATTCACGTTTTTTGTAGTGGCCTTGAACCAAGCCCCAAAATATCTCTTAGGTCTGTGTCTGAAAGATATAGATAATTAACTAATAATATAATATACAGGACTCAGCTCAGTTCAATGATTTCTGACAATTTTATATAAACGTATAAAACAAAAAATAAAAAAACTAAATTTTTCCAGAGTTTCCCGTGGCCTTTACAGTCAATTTTCCACCCCCTAAGGCAACCCTTTTTGATTTCTATCACTATAGATTTTTGTTCAATACTCTACAAATGCCAGTAAATTGAATCCTATAGTGTATGGTATTTTGTGCTTCCATGCTTTCACGGACCTAAAATATTCATCACAAGGGTGTGTGAGTCAGTTGCTCATTCCATTGTCAGCAGTCTTGTATGAGTAAAACAAAATCTGTCTATTCACTTGTTAATGAACATTAAGGTTGTTTCTAGGTTAGACTCTGGTGACCACAGCTATTATAAATATTCACATACATGTCTTTTTGTGTTTGTGAATTTTACGTTTATATTCATTCTTCTTAGGGAAACATCTAAAAGTGGAGTTTCTGTGTGAAAGGGTCATAAATATGTCTGAAGTTATAAGAAGCTATCAAGCTATTCTGCGCAATGGTGATAAGTTTATGAGAATTCCCGTTTTTCACGTTCTCAGCAACTTTTGATTTTTAGTATTTTTATGTTGGTCATTCAAATAGCTTCTATTGCCCCCACTGGCATGTGACAGAATATCTTATGTGTTGTAGGATTGGCAAATAGCTTTCTTGATGGTTAATGTCTAAAAAGAATAAAGGGAGAATGTCAGAGTGGTGGGCCAATTATTTATGAACACAGATAATTAAAATCTTGATTGGTTATATATGTTTAAACGTTAGTTTGTGTGTTGTTTGGTTAGTTAGTATTTATTTTGTTAATAAATACTCTTCTTTAAATATTAATATGTGTGACTTTAAAATATTTTAAGGTTATTTATTTATTTTGAGGGGGAAAGAGAGCACAAGCGCAAGTCCAGGAGGAGGAAAGGAAAGAAGGAAAGGAAGCAAAACAGAATCCTAAGCAGGTTCTGAACCATCAGCGCAAGCCTGATGTGAGGCTTGAACTCAAGAATCATCAGATCATGACCTAGCAAAATCAAGAGTCAGACACTTAACCCGCTGAGCTACCCAGGTGCCCCTAGTATTTTAAAGATGTCTTAAAAATCATTGAAATATTAGGAAGGGCTTCTGTAATATATAAATATTGTTGTATTATCTTTTTATCCCTAAGGATTATTCTGCATTCTCAGCATTGTAAAGGGAAAAGTAGAAAACACTTATTGTTACATTCCTTAAGATAAGTTCTTTGAAGATGAGGTGAATAACCAGAATGACTGGAGACACTCTTTCTATCATAGGTTTATCTTTTCCTTCCTCCCAACCTCATAATATTGATTTACATAATTGCTAGCATATTTCACCACAATTTATATATAGAGAGAGGACAAATAGAGAAAAAGAAAAATATTATATATGATGGTATTAAGTAAGACAGTCATACTTGAAATACCAACTTCACAACTTTGTACCTAAATACCTTGGGAAATTATTTAACAACTCTGTTTTTAAGTTTCCTGGTGTCTGTTATGGGGATACAAATACTCTTTCAGAGAGCGGTCATATAAATTAAGTGAGGTAATATACATAAATTGTCAAACATGTATCTAGCAAATGGTAAGCACAAAATATTAGTTACTCTTATTGACCATTTATCATTGTCATCATCATCATCATCATCATCACTGACATTATTAACAAGGGCACTGTTTGATGAGTACTGGGAATTGTAAGTAATCACTGAATTCTACTTGTGAAACCAATATTGCACTTATGTTAACTAAAGTTTAAATAAAAATTTGAAAGAAAAAAAGATATCTTACTACTGTTACAAGTGGTAAGTTAATATAATCTTTATTTCAAATCAAACACTATAAGTACTCGAGGCACAGATCATACTATGGTAAACATATGTTTGTAATTATTCTACCCTGATATATTCATAGTTTTCTAAGTTAATACTTCAATTCAAAAATTAAAATAAAGTTTATACCATTTTGTCTCCTAAATGAAGGAGGAAGAGCTTTATAGATGGTTTCCTCACACCAGCTATTAAACAGGCTCATGGTTTCCATCTTTAAAATGTAATAAATAACAATAATAAAAATCTTATCCTGTCCTTTGCTTTATTATCCTGCCTTTCTCATCCTCTTCATGACCAAATTTCTCCCACATGTTGCTCTCATTGGTTTTCTTTTTTCTTATCATTAACTTTATTTAAAATTTAAATCCAAGTAAGTTAACAATTAGTGTAGTAGTGGTTTCAAGAATAGAATTTAGTGATTCATCACTTACATACAACACCCAGTGTTCATCCCAACAAGTGTTCTCCTTAATGCCCATCACCAATTTAGTCCACTCCCCCTACCCAACTCTCCTCCAGCAACCTTCAGTTTGTTCTCTGTATTCAAGAATCTCTTACGGTTTGGCTCCCTCTCAATTTTTATCTTATTTTTCCTTCTCTTCCCCTCTGTTCATCTGTTTTGTTTCTTATTCCACATATGAGTGAAATGATATGATATTGCCTTTCTCTGACTGACCTAGTTCATGGTGCATAACCACAATGATATACCTCCTCACACCTGTCAGAATGGCTAAAAATAACAACTCAGGAAACAGCAAAGTTGACAAAGATGCAGAGAAAGGGGAACACTCTTGCATTGTTTGTGGGAATGCAAACTGGTGCAACCAGTCTGGAAAACAGTATGGAGGTTCCTTGAAAAATTAAAATAGAACTACTCTTTTACCCACCAATTGCACTACTAGGTATTTATCCAAAGGATACAAAAATGCTGATTTGAAGGGGAATATGCACCATAATGTTTATAGGAGCACTATCAACAAAAGGCAAATTATGAAAAAGCCCAAATGTTCATTGACTGATGAATGGATAAAAAAGATGTGGTATATATATACAATGGAATATTACTCAGTGATCAAAAAGAATGAAATCTTGCCATTTGCAACAACATGGATGAGGTTAGAGTGTATTATGTTATGCTCCCATTGCTTCCTTTCACTTCTTAATTTCTATTGACCCATAAATAACTTCATCTGGTTCATGCTCTTAGATGTCTTTCCTTTGTTGTACAGAAACTTTTTATTTGATGTAACCTCACATGTTTATCTTTGCTTTTCTTGCCTGTGCTTTCAGTGTCAAATCCAAAAAATCATTGTTAAGACCAATGTTAAAGAAGGATATTATTCAGCCATAAAAAAGAAAGAAATCCTACCAGTTGTGACATCAAATTACCTGGAGGGCATTATGCTAAGTGAAATCAGCTAGAAACAAATAGACAAGGATGATATGATCTCAGTTTTCTGGAGCCTAAAAAAATTGAACTCACAGAAGCAGATAGTACAATAAGTTGGAGGGTAGGAGAATTGGAGAGATAATGATCAAAGGGTTCAGTTACAAGACAAATAAGTTCTGGGGATTGAATGTATAGCATGATGGCGTTAGTTAGTAATACTGCATTGTGTTCTTGAACTTTGCTAAGACAGCATATCCTAAACATTGTCATCACACATGACCTGATAATAATGTGTGGTGATGTATCTGTTCATTATCCTGATTGTGGTAATTATTTCACAATGTGTACATGTATGCAATTGTCACAGTGTATAATTTAAATATATGCAATTTTATTTTTCAATTATATCTCTGTAAAATGGAAAAACAAAATAAAAAGAAAATGTTTAAAGAATGAGGATCCTTCAGAATGAAAGAGTTTTTTCCTCTTCTTGAGAAAGTGCAGAAACCACATTTTTCACATTTTTGACAAATTATTTCAATTAGTTGCATTGAAAATTTGGAATTGTCTAGGTCGGGTTTTTATTTGTGAATTTACACACAGATAATAAATAAATGAAAGCCATCTGTGGTGTTATGGAGAATTTTTTGTGCCCTGTACTCTGCCTACACTATCACAAAGATCTGAATAGTCACTGAATATTAGAGGAGCTTAAAGAAGATTACTATGGTGAACTCTTAACTCCAATAATTATTTCAATTACAAAATGGAAATCCATTAGAAACTTTTTATTTTACACCTTAAGATTTAAGTACTGGAACTAACAGCAAAAATTATCTCTGGAAAATATATTCAAAAAATAAAAACCAAAGTCACATTGACTGTTCATTGTCATTTCTGAAGGAATCCTCTTGAGAGAAATCTAATTAAGCTGTTCAGTGAATACAATCCCTGTGGTCTTTAGTCAGAATAAAAATACTGCCTATTCCATCAACAATTTGGAATTATCAAAGGTCTAGAAGACCAACAAGGAAAAGAAAATTCACCTGTGGTTCTAGGTATGTTCTCTTTATTCACAATTTCCTGTAAAATGACACTGAGGCGGTAGAAAGGAGATACTGTTAGTTTTGGTTTCCATGGATTTTAGCTGCCTTATCATTGGGTTATTATTTTAAAATATGACTGAGTAAACATATATGGGAAGGTAATAGATAAACAGCTGGAAATATACTCCGTTCTAAATGCTTAATTGTGGCTTAAAGAAAAGTGTGGAATTCAGAATCTGAATATAGTACCTTTATATTTTACTCGTTACACTTGAGTTTTGTGTAACTTCTTCACAATCAGAATACCTTTATATATTACTTACATACACCTTGTGTATAGGATTAGAATATCAAAAAGATAAAACCAAAAAATTAGATTATGTAACTTAAAATCTTTTTTTTTTAATCGTATGAAAACACCATAAGAGCTAGAAATCAAAATCAGGAAGAATTATTGCATCCATTTGAATTGGGGATTTATTAAGAAAGATTTAGTAAAAGAAATCCAAATATCTATGTTCTCATGTAAGACCACTGATTCTAGGAGGGCTCCTTTGCTGGGGTTTAACAGACAATCATGCTCGGTGACTGGATTCCCTTCAGGGTTACTTGTCCTCTCTGTTATCTCCACAGATGTCTGGCTCTGAGCCTACAATGAGTGGAAATCAGTCCCTCTGCACCAAATTCACATTTGTGGCTTTTTCTTCTCTAGCAGAGTTACAGCCTGTCCTATTCGTTGTGTTCTTACTCATTTACTTGTTTACTGTGGGAGGAAACCTCATCATCATCTCTCTGATCTCGGTCACCCCTTCCCTGCATACCCCCATGTATTTCTTCCTGGTTAACCTCTCCTTTCTGGAGATGTGCTACATCACCAGTGTGGTGCCTCAGATGCTGGTGCATCTGCTGATGGAGCCCAAGACTATAAGTGTGGGTGGTTGTGCAGCTCAGATGTACATATTTGCCATCTTGGGACTGACAGAATGCTGCCTGCTTGCAGCCATGGCTTATGACCGCTTTGTAGCTATTTGTTACCCACTGCATTATACTCTCCTGATGAGCCCTCGCATGTGTTTGAAGTTGGCTGCAGTATCTTGGACCACCGGAGTGGTGGTGGAGTCAGCCCAGATCACCTGGATCTTCAGTCTTCCCTTCTGTGGAACAGGAAAGATTCAACACTTTTTCTGTGATATCATGCCTGTAGTGAAACTGGCTTGTGTTGATACCTCCCACAATGAGATTGTGATGTTTGCTGTCTCTGTAATCTTCATCATGACTCCCTGTTTGCTCATCTTGTGCTCCTACCTGCGAATTCTTGTAACCATCTTGAGCATCCCTTCAGCAGCTGGCAGACGCAAGGCTTTCTCCACCTGTTCATCTCATATCCTGGTTGTTTCTCTGTTCTATGGCACTGCCTTGTTCACTTATCTTCAGCCGAAGAGTGCACACACTCCAGAAACAGACAAAGCCACTGCACTCATGTACACGGTGGTCACCCCTGCTCTGAATCCCGTTATCTATACCTTGAGGAACAAGGAAGTCAAGGAAGCTTTTCAAAGGGTAACACAGGGGAATCCTCTTAGACAAATTGCCTAAACCCACCAATTAGATGGTTACAGATACATAACCCAAAGTTTTATGATCTCTCTACCAATATTCATTGTCCTTAAAGTATTTGTAGCATCTAATCAGAAAACAAACGTAATGTTGTACCTTTTTTATGTGTTTATGCAAAAGGGAACTATATGTAGCATCTTAAATTATTTATCTTTCATTCAGTCAATAAATTACCAAGCATTTCCTGTGTCCTGGACGCTATTCATTTTTTCCTTTTACATTGGTACTAGGATTAAAGTTAGTACTTAATACCATTTTACTGAGAAACATAATTTATTCTTGTGGGAAAAATTAAAAATAAGTAGGAATGTAATTAGTGCACTTTTAGTGTCAAATACAGGCTGTTAGAATTTAAGTCTCTAAGTGGAATACTTTCCTTTAATTACTTAGTTCTCTATATTTAACAATCATGCAACTTAAGGGGCGCCTGGGTGGCTCAGTCAGTTAAGTGTCCGACTTTGGCTCAGGTCAGGATCTCGCGGTCTGTGGGTTCAAAACCTGCATCAGGCTCATGCTGACAGCTCAGAGCCTGGAGACTGCTTCAGATTCTGTGTCTCCCTCTCTCCCTGCCCCTCCCATGCTCATGCTCTGTCTCTGTCTCTCAATAATAAATAAACATTAAAATTTTTTTTAAATCATGCAACTTAGATATCAGCATTTAAAACTCTAAGTATTTAAACTATCTAACTTTATAAAGTGTCTAACTTGTAAATCCAATAGGACCCTGATTCATTATCCACTCTAGATTCTTCCTTTGCTCTTATTCACTTAGTGTTTGTTTTTTCATATTAATGAAGTTTCAGAGAAATCACTCCCCATGTGACATTCATTCTTGTTACTCTCATTGTAAACCTTGTTTAAATGTATGTGCTTGAATATAATTTCCTTTAGGGACTGCTCATTTATTTTAGGTAATAAACTGTACAGTTTTGACCCCTGAACCATGAAGAACAAGACTTCCATAAGAGATTAAAATAAATAACTTTTAATCAAATGCTGGTTTCTTATGGAAACTTTGGAGAAGTGAGGTGACCAAAATAATTTAAATATTCAGAGATATTTTGTAGAAACTAGAACTAATCATTGATTTTTACTGAACTCTTATTACACTATATAGTCAAATATGAATACCAGTATAAGTAATTTATTTGGTAGGGGCTCAGAATTGGAAAAATAATACAGGCAAGGGAAGACAGCCTCTAAATTGCCCATTACTATGTCAGGTCATGAACGGCGACTCAGATTTATTCTTAGGAGGAAATAGTATAAAACACAATCCTAAAATGTATTGTGCTATAGATCCGTGTACATAGACATCTATTCTCATAACTCATTTTTCGAGAGTCGATACTAGGGAATTTAACTCTGACACTACTACTTCACTATTAACTTTAGCAAACTTCTGGAAATGCCTTCAGGAACAGTGATTTGAATTTGTGGCATCTGGAAAGCATCTGGCACTGGACCTTGAAATGGCAAAGTTGGAGGGATACAAGAGGTGTACCAGTGAAAGCTACAAATTTACTCTATAGAAGTATTTGCAATACTTGTATTTGTGATAGTAATTGAAGGTAAAGTATATGTATATATAAGAAAAATTGGTATGAATATAAAATAGGAGTGTTTCTCTCTCTCTCATTTTCTGACTCAGTTTGGAGAATGGTAGGTTCTCAGGGACAAATGCTAGAGCTGTATATGACACAGGGAAGAGAAAAATATAATTCTTGAAATATCAATCATGTCTTATCATAGGTTGATCTTCTATTCAACCACTGATTTATTTATTTTTTTTAGAACTCTAACATTATTCTCCTTCTTAGAATGCCTTCATAGATACAAAGTTAACATTCAAAACATTTTTTTGATTTGTTTATTTATTTTGAGGAAAGAGAGAGCAGGAATAGGGGAGGAGAAGAGAGAGAAGGAGAGAGAATCCCAAGCAGGCTCTGTGCTGTTAGTGCAGAGCCCAAAGCAGGGCTCAGTCTTACAATGTGTGAGATCATGACCAAAGCCAAAGTGAAGATCCAGATACTAAATCAGCTAAGCCACCCAGACACCCTGAAATTTAACATTTTAAATTAATCAGCTGAGGAACACTAGCACAAGCCCCAAGAACATATTCACATAGGGGCTCCTGCGTGTCTCAGTGCCAATCCTGCTTGGGATTCTCTCTCTCTCTCCCTCATTCTCTGCCCCTTTTCTCTTCTCTCCCTCTCTCTGACTCTCTTCTCTCTCTCCCTCCCTCTTTGTCTTTCTCAAAATAAATAAAATTTTAGAAATTTAAGAGAAGAATATATTCACATAGCTGTGTATAAGTGTGACTATTTTTTAGAATTATCCAATGAAATGTTTCCCATGATTCATTACTCAAACTGAACATAAAGAGTCATTTTTACTATTTATTTATCTATTTGTATCCATTTAGTGCTATGAGTAAAAAAAAACCACACAATAAGTTCTTTACGTATTTGTTCATCAGAGTATTCACCATTATAAATATTTCATAATGTTTTATACAAGGTAATGTGACACCACTTGGTTATTTCAATTTAGTAAATAGAGACATCACATTCTTCTTTGATATGTTTTCTAATGAGTTAACAAAACTATGAAAATTAGCAAATGTAATTATAATGTATTTGCTGTAGAAGAACTCGTTAAAAAATTTTTTTCTTGTTTATTTATTTTTTGAGACAGAGAGAGACAGAGCACGAGCAGGGGAGGGTCAGAGAAAGAAGGAGACACAGAATCTGTAACAGGCTCCAGACTGAGCTGTCAGCACAGAGCCCTATGCGTGGTTCGAACCCGTAAACCGCTGGATCATGACCTGAACCCTCAGACGCTTAACTGACTGAGCCACCCAGACGCCCTGAACCAACTCTTAAATAAATATAAGCTTAAAACACTTACAAATGGTAGTGCATCATATGTTTTCACTCATAGGTCTAACAGGAGAAACCTAACAGAGGGCCATAGGGAGGGAAAGGAGGAAAAAGAGTTAGGGAGAGGGAGGGAGACAAAGTACTAGAGACTCTTGAATACTGAAAACAAACTGAGGGCGGAAGGGGGAGGGGGAAAAGGGAAAGGGGTTGATGGTCATGGCAGAGGACACTTGTGGGGAAGAGCACTGGGTGTTATATGGAAACCAACTTGACAATAAACTATAAATTAAAAAAAGAAAAAGATAAAATTACCACATACAACTTAATAACAACAAAATACAATTCAAAGCCACATTTGAAACTATGAATAAAATTGCAAAATATTTTTTAAAAAACCACACTTACAAATGAACACAATGGGAATGATTCCCAAAAATTCTAATGAAAACTTTGAGGGGCAAAGAGCCTTGAAAAGCCCCCAAGTGTTTAAGGTTAATCTATGCAGGAGCAGGGGTATATCAAATAGGTAGAAAACTTCAGCACTTTCTAGTCTTAGTTCCTTCCGGGAAAGAAATAAGAAAGTTTCCTGCTACATTTGCAAAAATTAAAGGAGTATTCCTTAACCCTTATTTTCCAAGTAAAAATGAAGTAACATGGGATAATAGTTTAAAATATCTTTTTAATCTTCAATTGAAAACATCTACCTTTAAAATAATTAAATCTATCTAATTATTTCAAAGAACAAGTTATAACAAATGTATTAGATCTATCTTAATTCGTACCTGTACCAAGTAATAAACTATGCATCACATTAAGGATTTAAAAAAACTCAGTTGTAAAAAGTGCTTTCCTGAATTCATGTGTCAGGCTTTTGTTTTCTAAAATTTTACTTTATTTTATTTTATTTTTAAATGTTTATTTATTTTCAGAGAGAGAGAGCATGAGAAGGGGTGGAAGGAGACACACACACACACACACACACACACACACACAGAGAGAGAGAGAGAGAGAGAGAGAGAGAATCCCAAGCAGGCTCTGCTCTGATAGCAGCACGCTCCTGCTGGGCTCCATCTCATGAATGGTGAGATCATGACCTGAGGCAGAAATCAAGAGCCCGATGCTTAACTGACTGAGCCACCCAGGTGGCTCTGTTTTCTAAAATTTTAAATGAAAGTTCTATAAGATCTCAACAAAAAGACTGTGCAAATCGCCTTATCCAAACATAA
>CM053571.1:57093606-57114872 GCA_028646485.1 Cryptoprocta ferox
GGTGAACTTCGATGGAGTTATTTCTAAATTATCTGCTCCTAAATGAATATCACTTTCTCAGCCCCCACACACATACCAAATTCAGATAAAATACACTGTGTAAGCTCCCTGTGTAAGTGTCCAACTGCCACTCTACAGTAGTCTAACTCCTTGCCAATTCCTAAAGTCACCTTGTACAACACATCCCCTGACTATATATACTGACATCTTGTGAGTAGTTCATCATAACTATTTTAGCTGAAAATTTCCACTTGTTGTATTTTTGGATCTGCCTGAAAATACATAAGTGAATTTTTTTCTATAGACTTTTTGGTTCATCTATGAAGTGGCAGGCACTGTGCTAAGTAGCAGGTTTGAAATGTAGACTAGACACAGATCTCCATCTCCAAAAGATTACATTGTAATTCTCATTTAATGAAATTCACTTTGAAAACATAATGGAGACACATCAGCAAGAGAGGCTGTCTAGTGGCTCTTGAATAAAGATAAAATATGACCTTATGTTAGTCTAGGATTTGGTCCACAGATTTCAATTTCAGAATTTAAATGTGTGAGTTAATCCAGAGGATCTCAAGCTCTTAGAGAATGGTGAACACAAATTAATCTCATCCAAAAGTGACATGTAAATGTGAAAAATGTGTAACCACTAAACGTGTGTAATATACTATTTGTGTATTTTAAACTGAGGCATATATCTTTTCTTTTAATTTTTTTATTTGAGGATAGTTGACACACATGTTTTATTTATTTATTTTTTAAGTAAACTTCCAATGTGGGGCTTGAACTCCCAACCTTCTAAAAGTCATTTCTAAGGATTCAGGTGATTAGATTGAGCCTACTCAGATTCCTCAGAATAATCTCCCCATTTTAATGTCTCTAGCATTTTGACATTTACAAAATGTTTTTTTTTTTTTTCATATCAGTTTACATGTTCACAGGTTTTGGGGATTAGAGCATGGGCATCTTTAGGGAGCCATTATTCCTCATGCCATATTGATTTGTCAAAAAACTAATCTGCAATTCATAAAATATCTAAGTTAAGTTAAATTGATGTATTTATTTTTTATAACATCAAAAAATAATGGCTTAACTATTGATCTCTACACTTTTAAAAACAATAGCAAATTAAACTCAATGAAAATGGAAATAAATAACTTACAAAGAAAACATCAGGAATGAAATGAAACAAAATGTATGTACAGAGGAGAGTATTAATGGAACCAGTAGTGATTCTTTGAAAAGAATTAAAACTTGCCAATAATCTGGCAATATATACTCAGAAAATAAAGTGAATAATATTCTTTTAAAAACAGTGAATAGGGGCCCCTGGGTGGCTCAGTCGGTTGAGCATCCAACATCGGCTCAGGTCATGATCTCACAGTTCGTGGGTTCGAACCCCGCGTCGGGCTCTGGGCTGACAGCTCGGAGCCTGGAGCCTGCTTCAGATTCTGTGTCCCCCTCTCTCTCTTTCCCTCCCCTGCTCATACTCTGTCTCTCTCTCTCTCAAAAGTAAATAAAACATTTAAAAAAATAGTGAATAAAAATAACAAAAATAAATAATAAATGTAAGTTATCTCCTTTCAGGTATTCCAGATTTAAAGAAAGAATAAGTGTCATAAAAATATAACAACGTAGATGAATACAATTTTAAAACTCTGCGGAAAAAATATAATTTTCTATGGCTGACTTAAGAAGAAATAGATAACTGAATTAGACAAATATTTTTTAAAAGAATGAAACAGTATTCAAAAGAATTCTCCTCCAAAATATAGACCCAGGTGCCTTCACCAGAAAATTTTACCAAATAATTAAACACACACACACAGACACACACGATCAAATCTTTCACAAACTGCTTTAGTGTATAAATAATAGAAGAGATGTTAATCATCAAATTATTTTATCAAGCTGAATCACTAGTAAGACGTAAATCCAATAAATTCTATAAAAGGAAGAAATATTACCAATATTATTCTTGGACATCAATGTAAATGTTCAAAATTAGATATTAGGAAAAATAATTCAGTAATGCATAAAAATGATAACATATACGGATCAATTTGACATTAGCAAACCAATATAATTCACCATTTTAAGGCATTAAACATTGAAAATTACATTATCTTTTCATTTGGTGCACACAAAGGGTTTGATTGTATATCACAATCATTCTTTATAAAACTCTCAGCAAACAATATATTGATTATCATTATCTATTACCATTATCTATTGCTGATTATAATTATCTATTGCTAATGTCTATTGCTATGTCACAAATTACCTCAATACTTAAATATTAATAAATATTGATTACCTCGCAATTTCTGTGGTTTTGGAATTCAGTTTATCTGGGAGGTTTTGGCTCAGGGGCATTAATAAGGTTGCAGTCAAGATATGATCTCACTTATATGTGGAATCTGGAAAAGCTGAACTCATTTATGGAAACAGAGTAGAATGATGGTTGCCAGGGGCAGAGGCAGGGTGGAGTGGGGAGGGGGGGAGGGGAGATGTTGGTCAAAGTGTATAAACTTCCAGTTTATCTCTAAGGATTGCTCTGCTTTCTCACCATTGTAAAGTGGAAAGTAGAAAACACTTATTTTAACATTCTTTAATGTAAGTTTTTTGAAGATGAGGAGAATAATCAGAATGAGTGGGGATAGTCTTTCTGTCATAGGTTTTCATTTCCTTTTCTCCCAACCTCAAAATGTTGATTTACACAATTGCTACCATATTTTACCACAATAATATATATAGAAAGAGAAGAGGGCATATAGAGGAAAGAAGAAATATTATATTGTGTATTTTGGCATTAAATGAGACAGCTACACTTCAAATCCCAACTCCATACTTTTGTACCTAAATACCTTGGGTAATTATTTAACAACTCTGTTTTTAAGTTTCCTGGTGTCTGTAATAGGGATAAAAACTTATATGGTCGTATAAATTAAGTAATATATATAAATTGCCAAACATGTATCTAGCAAATGGTAAACACAAAATATTAGCTACTCTTATTGACCATTTATCATTATCATTATCACCACCATCATCATCATCATCACTGACATTATTATTAAGGAGGGTACTTGTTATGATGAGCACTAGGTATTGATTGTAAGTAAGAAATCTCTAAGTTCTACTCATGAAGAAAGTTGCACTGTATAAGTAACTAGAATTTAAATAAAAATTTGAAGGGAAAAAAGATTATCTTAATACTGTTGCAAGTGGTGAGTTAATTTAATCTTTATTTCAAATGAAATATTGTAAGTACTAGAAGCACAGATCTTACTATGATAAATATCTGTGATTGTTCTACCCTAACATATTCAGTTTCCTAAGATAATACTTTAAATCAAAAATTAAAATAAAGATTATAGCATTTTCTTTCCAAAGTGAGGGAGGAAGAGCTTTATAGATGGTTCCCTCACACCAGCTATTAAACAGGCTCATGGTTTCCATCTTTAAAATGTAATAAATAACAATAATAAAAATCTCATCCTGTCCTTTGTTTTTCTCTAGGTATTATTCTGCCTTCTCCTCCCCTTCACGACCAAACTTTTCCCACATGTTGCTCCCATTGGTTTCTTTTTTTCTTACCATTATCTTTTTTTTTAATCCAAGTTAGTTAACAATTCGTGTAGTAATGGTTTCAGATATGAATTTAACATATAATACCCAGTGCTCATCCCAACAAGTGTCCTCCTTAATACCCATCACCCGTTTAGCCCATTCCCCCCACTCAACCCTCCTCCAGTAACCTTCAGTTTGTTCTCTGTATTTGAGTCACTTATGGTTTGGTTCCCTCTCTATTTTTATCTTATTTTGCCTTCCCTTTTTTTATGTTCATCTGTTTTGTTTCTTAAACTCACATATGATGAAATCATATATTTGTCTTTCTCTGAGTGACTTATTTCGCTTAGCATAACCACAATGAGATACCACTTCACACGTATCAGAATGATTAAATTAACTACTCAGGAAAAAAACAGGCGTTGGCAAGGATGCAGAGAAAAGGGAACATTTTTGTGCTATTGGTGGGAATGCAAACTGGTGCAGGCACTCTGGAAAACAGTATGGAGGTTCCTCAAAAAATTAAAAATAGAACTGCTCTATGACCTAGCAATTGCTAGGTTTTCATCCAAAGGATACAAAAATGCTGAATTGAAGGGCAATATGGACCACAATGTTTATAGCAACACTATCAACAATAGTCAAATTATGGAAAGAGCCCAAATGTCCGTCAATTGATGAATGGATAAAGAAGATGTGGTATATATATACAATGGAATATTACTTGGTGATCAAAAAGAATAAAATCTTGACATTTGCAACAATGTGATGAAACTAGAGTGTATTCTGCTATGCTCCCATTGTTTTCTTTCACTTCCTAATTTCTATTTACTCATAAATAACTTCAGTCAATTCATGGTCTTAGCTGTCCTTACTGCACAGAAACTTTTTCATTTGATGTAGTCCCATATGTTTATTTTTGCTTTTCTTACCTGTGCTTCCAATGTCAAATCCAAAAAAGACATACTTATCACTTGTGGGGAAGAGCACTGGGTGTTATATGGAAACTAACCTGACAATAAACTATAAAGTTAAAAATAAATAAATAAAAAAAAAAAAACAAAAAAGACATACTTAAGACAAAGAGGGATATTATTCAGCCATAAAAAAGAGGAAATCCTACCAGTTGTGACAACATTGAATGACCTGGAGGGCATTATGCTAAGTGAAATAAGCCAGAAACAAAAAGATAAATGCTAATATTCTCAGTTGTGTGAAGTCTAAAAAAATGAACTCATAGAAACAGAGAGTAGAATGAATTATGGAGAGGGAGATATGGAGAGATGTTGATCAAAGAGTTCAGTTTTAAGATGAATAAGTTCTGGGGATGAAATGTACAGCATTATGACTATAGTTAATAACACTACATTGTATACTTGAACTTTGTTAAAACAACATATTCTAAGCATTGTTATCACCACACAAAATGATGACATGTGTGGTGATATGTGTGTTCATCATCCTAGTTGTGGTTAATTATTGTAAATGAATTCAAGTATGTAATTGTCACACTGTATACCTTAAATATATACAACTTTACTTTTCAATTATATCTCCGTAAAACTGAAAAAACAAAATAAAAAGAAAATATGTTATGTTTGAAGAATGAGGATCCCTCAGAATGAACGAGCTTTTCTGTTTCCTGAAGACAGTGCAGAAACACATTTTTGGCATTATCGTAATTAGTTATATGAAAAATTGCAATTTCCCTGTTTAGGCCTATTTATTTAAGCTGTTAATTTACAGAAGGATAATAAATAAAGCGAAAGCCATCTGTGGTGTTATGGAGCTTCTTTGTGCCCTGCACTGTGTCTAAAATATCACAAATATCTGAAGAGTCTCTGAATATTTGAGGAACGTAAAGAAGATTACAATGGCAAACATTCATAAATCCAATAACTGTTTCAATTGTGTGATGAAAATCCATTACAAACATTTTGTTTTATGCCATGAAACTTAGTGGTGGAAACAAAAACAAAGATTATCATTTGAAAATGTATTCAAAAAATGAAAATCAAATTTACATCGAATGTTCATTGTTGTGTCTGAAGAAATCCCTCTTGAGAGAAATCTAATTAAGCTGTGCAATGAATACAATCCCTATGGTCCTTAGTCAGAATAAAAGTACTGCCTTTTCCATCACCAGGTTGGAACTGTAGAAGATTTAGAGACCAACAAGGAAACGAAAATTCACCTTGTGGTTCTAGGTATGTTCTCCTATTCATAATTCCCTGTAAAATTACAATGAGGTTGTGGAAAAGAGATTCTGTTAGTTTTGGTTTCCATGGATTTTAGCTGCCTAATCATTATATTATTCTTTTCAAACCTAAATGAGTAAAAATATGTATGAAAATGAATAGATAAATGGCTGGAAATATACTTCCTTCCAAACCTTTAATTGTGGCCTAAAGAGAAGTTTGTAATTCAAAACCTGAATATAGTACCTTTATATTTTACTCTCTACACTCAAGTTTTGTGAAACGTCTTTCAATCAGAATACCTTCTTATATTACTTTCATACACCCTGTGCATAGGATTAGAATATGAATAAGATAAAACCAAAAAATTAGATTATGTAACATAAAGGCATTTTTTTCTTTAAATTTTTGTGAAAACACCATAAGATCTAGAAATCAAAATCAGGAAGAAATACTGCATTCCAATTATTTGAATTAGGCATTTACTTAGAAATATTTAGCAAATGAATCCAAATTTCTAGGTTTTCATATAAGTCCCCTGACTCTAGGAGAGCTTCTTTACTGGGGTTTGATGGACAACCATGCTCGGTGACTCAATTCCCCTTCAGGTTTACCTGTCCTCTCTCTTATCTCCACAGATGTCTGGCTCTGAACCTACAATGAATGGAAATCAGTCCCTCTGCACCAAGTTCACATTTGTGGCTTTTTCTTCTCTAGCAGAGTTACAGCCTGTCCTATTCATTGTGTTCTTACTCATTTACTTGTTTACTGTGGGAGGAAACCTCATCATCATCTCCCTGATTTGGGTCTCCACTCCCCTGCACACCCCCATGTATTTCTTCCTGGTTAACCTCTCCTTTCTGGAGATGTGCTACATCACCAGTGTGGTGCCTCAGATGCTGGTGCATCTATTGGTGGAGAATAAGACCATAAGTGTGGGTGGTTGTATAGCTCAGATGTACATATTTGCCATCTTGGGACTGACAGAATGCTGCCTGCTAGCAGCCATGGCTTATGACCGCTTTGTAGCTATTTGTCACCCACTGCGTTATACTCTCCTGATGAGCCCTCGCATGTGTTTGAAGTTGGCTGCAGCATCTTGGACTACCGGGGTGGTGGTGGAGTCAGCCCAGATCACCTGGATCTTCAGTCTTCCCTTCTGTGGAACAGGAAAGATTCAGCACTTTTTCTGTGATATCATGCCTGTAGTGAAACTGGCTTGTGTTGATACCTCCCACAATGAGATTGTGATGTTTGTTCTCTCCATACTCTTCATCATGACTCCCTGTTTGCTCATCTTGTGCTCCTACCTGCGAATTCTTGTAACCATCTTGAGCATCCCTTCAGCTTCTGGCAGACGCAAGGCTTTCTCCACCTGTTCATCTCATATCCTGGTTGTTTCTCTGTTCTATGGCACTGCCTTGTTCACTTATATCCAACCAAAGAGTGCACACACTCCAGAAACAGACAAAGCCACTGCACTCATGTACACGGTGGTCACCCCTGCTCTGAATCCCGTTATCTATACCTTGAGGAACAAGGAAGTCAAGGAAGCCTTTCAAAGGGTAACACAGACGAATCCTCTTAGACAAATGACGCACCAATAAACCCACCAATCAGATGAAACTTAAACTTATATACAGATGAGTTACCCAAGGTTTTATGATCCCTCTACCAATATACATTGTCCTTAAAGTATTTATATCATCCTACTAGGAAACACTTATAAATGTACATTTTTCAGTGTGTTTAAGCAAAGAGGAACTATGTAGTAGCATCTTCAAAATATTTTTCTTTCATTCACAAGCATTTCCTCTGTCCCAGACACTATTTATTTTTTCCTTCTCCATAGTACCAGGATTAAGGTCAGTATCCTTTACACCATTTTACTGAGGAATATGAAATATTTTTGTGGAAAAAGTTAAAAATGGATGGAAAGTAATTAGTAGTTTTTTTTAGTTTCAAACACAGGCTGTTAGAATTTAAGTTCTTAAGTGGAGTACACTCCCTACTTACTTAGCTCTCTATATGTAAAAATCATGCATCTTAAATAACAAACTGTTAATAAATACTGATGAGTGATATACACTGCAAATCTAAGATTTAAAGTAAATGTTTAAATGTCTAACTTGTAAATCCATTGGGACCCTGATTCCTTGTTCAAAACTAGAATCTTCTTTTGCTCTTATTCACTTAGTGTTTGGTGTTTCATATGAATCAAGTTTTAGAGAAATTTTTCCTCATGTGACATTCAGTCTTGTTACTCTCATTGTAAGTCTTGTTTAAATGTTTTTTTTAATTTAATTTTCTTTAGGGACTTCCAATTTATTGTAGCTAATAAACTGTACAATTTTGACCCCCCAAACCATGAACAACAAGACCTCCGTACAAGATTCAAATAATAATTTTTAAGCAAATCCTAGTGTCTTATGGCAACTTTGGAGAAGTCAGGTGACCAAAATAATTGAAATGTTCAATGTTTTGTAGGACTTAGAGTTTAACTTCAATATTTGTCTTAGTCTAATTACTCTATAGTCTTCTATTTTTTAATAATTTCAATTTAATCCTCCAGAGTATTTCTTTTTTTCTTCAGTTTATTTTACTTATTTTCAGAGACGGAGAGGGAGAGACCATGCAAATGAGTGAGGGGAAGAGCCAAGAGAGAGGAACTGAGAGAATTCCAAGCAGGTCTGCACTATCAGCACAGAGGCTAATGCAGGGTTCTATCTCAGTTTGTGAGATCATGACCTTAGCGAAGATCAAGAGTCAGAAACTTCACTGACTGAGCCATCCAGGCGCCAAAACCCTAGAGTCAAATTTTAACAACAGTACAAATAATTTATTTGGAAGGGGCTCAGATTTGGGAAAATGATAAAAGCAAAAGAGAGAAGACAGCCACTAAACTGCCCATTATTATACCAGGTACCATAAAAAGCTACCGAAGTTTATTCTTAGGGGGAAATAGTATAAAATACAATCCTAAAATACACTGTGCCATAGGTCTGTATACATATACACTTATTCTTATAACTCATTGATTGGGAGTTGATCCGGGGAATTTAACTCTGACACTACTACTTCACTACTAACTGTAGCAGACTTCTGGCAATGCCCTCAAGAACAGTGATTTGAATTTGAGGCATCTAGAAAGCATCTGGCATTGGATATTAAAATGGCAAAGTTGGAGGGTTATAAGAAGTGTACTAGTGAGGGCTTCAAATGTATTCTATAGAAGTATTTGTGATATTTGTATTTGTGATAGTAATTGAAGGTAAAGTATATGTATATACAACAAAGAATTGGTATGAATATAAAACAGGAATTTATGTTGCAAAAAGTGTTGCTTTCTCTTTCGTATTCTGACTCTTTTTGGAGAATGGTAGTTTCTTAGGTATATGCATCTAGAGATGTATATCACACAGACAGGAGAAAAATATAAATCTTGTCATATCAAAATTTTTTTTATCATAGATTGATCTTCCCTTCAATCATTGATTTAGCTTTGTTATATCTATAAAATTACTGTCTTTTTTAGAATAGCCTTCATAGACACACATTTAATATTTTAAATTAAGCAGAAGAAGAAAGACTATAGGTACAAGTCCCAAGAACATATTCACATAGTTGTGTTTAAGTGAGCTTATTTTTCAAAATTACCCAATGCAACATTTCTTATGATTTGTTACTTAAATTGAACATAGTCATTTCTAATATTTCTTTATTTGCATCCATGTAGTGCTATGAGTAAAAAATGAAACACACAGTAAGCTCTTTAAGTATATGTTCACCATTATAAATATTTTATAATATTTTATACAAAGTAATGTGACACCACTTCATTTACATTTAGGTTTAAATATCCCTATTACCTTAAAAATAAAAAGAGGAGGCACTAAATGGAGGAGTAGTAAAAGGACCTAGGCTTGCCTTGTCCTCAAACACATCTAGGTAAATATCAAATCACTCTGAATCCCCAAGAAATTGATTGAGGGCTGACAGAACAAATTGCACAACTAGAGGGAGAGAAGAATGTAGAAGGTATGGAGATATGGTTTGGAAGAGAAACAGATCACAGATGCTACAGAGGGGAGGGAACCCTGGTCACTGAGAGAGGAGAGAGAGAGAAAGAGAGACAGAGAGAGAGACTGAGAGAGAGGAGCACACAGGAGTAACACAAGAAAAACACTTTCCCAAAGCCATTGACTGGGAAATTAAGAAGGAATGATTTTCATGGGTTTTTGCAACCAATGGGGCTCAAAGACTAGAGTTTCACAGGTCTCTGGCATGTCTGATATAGAGCCCTCAAGGCACTGCAGTCCTTCTATAGAAAGGCAGTCAGGTAACCCATGAGCAGAGGGCAGGATCTGTAGATCACCAGAGACACACTGGAGGAGATGATTTCCCCTTCTTGCAGTGCATCTGGGACAGGTAGCATTGTCTCTACAGTCACAAAGGAACTGGGGATCCTCATTACCTTCTCTCATTCCTCAGCATAGGCATAGAGACACCTGCTGAGGGAGGCTAATCTAGACACTGGCACTTTACTGTGCTTTGCTCCAAACCTCCTCCTGCATTTTTGTACGACTGTCCTTCTGGGTCAGTCAATCCTGTATCAACCCCAGTTCAGTGAGGTCCTACCTGCGTAGGCCAGCAAAGGCCCCCACCAGACAAGGTCCCTAAAGTTGGAGTTTTAAAACTCAGCCACCTGACTGGGATAGAAGCTAAAGTGCACTGCTCTTGTCAAGGAAGGCAAGCAACGCAGACATAGAGTGAGAAAACAGTGATCTGAAAAATACTTATGACCCACGAGGGGAAATTATTTGCTCTTCTGGGAGGGCTTACCTAATAGCAGCAAGCATGAACTCTTCTCTCCAGAGACAAAGGAGCTGGCGAGTGCCATTTTCCAACCCTACCCCTCGGTATCAGTAAACTTCAATAAACAGCACAGAGTAACACTGGCTGCATAACCTGCTAACACCAAGTCCCAGTAACCCACTTTCTGGGAAAGTGTGCCTGACCACCAGCATCGTGGGATCCTCCCCCAGAACACAAGTGCAAACATCCGCACACACAACATCTACTGACTATAGAGTTCTGCAAAGCTTGAGCCCTAGTGGAAATAGAATCAGGTCTCTCTTAACAACCAGACAAGAGCACACCTAGTTAAAACTCACCACATTCTGTCTAATGTCCAAACACTCCTCATGGCAGGCAAGGAGAAACTCTGCAGAGGACTGACCTGAGGGACAAAGTAGAGAAAAACACAGTAGAGTGCATGCAGCATACACCAGATACACTTCTTGAAGCACAAAGCCCTGGACATTAATTATATGACTTATTCTTACCAAAGCTATTATTCTCAGGAGCAGGAAACATAATACGCTTTCTTAACAAACAGAAGATAGAGACCTAGACAAAATGCCAAGATGGAATAATTCATCCCAAAAGAAAGAATAAGAGAAGGTCATGCCCTGGTTTCTAATTGAAACAATTATAAGTAATATTCCTGATATACAATTTAAAGCAACAATCTTAAGGATACTAGTTAGACTTGAGAAAAGCATAGAAGACTTCAGGGAGTCTTTTACCACAGAGATAAATGAGCTTAAAACCAATGAGGCTGAAATGAAAAATGCCACACCAAGATTCAAAACTGACTGGATGCAACTACAAAGATGGAAGAAGCAGAGGAATGAATAAGTGAGGTAGAAGATAAAATTATGGAAAATAATGAAGCTGTACAAAAGGGTAAAGGAAAATATTAGATCACAAAAGTATGCTTAGGGATCTCGGTGACTCCAGAAAACATAATAACATTGGTATGATAGGAGTCCCAGAAGAAAAAGAAGAAGGAGGAGGAGGAGAAGGAGGAGCAAGTGGAGGAGGAGGAGGAAGAGGAGCAGGGAAAGGAGGAGGAGGAGAAGGAAGAGGAGGAGAGAGAAAAGGGGGGCAGAGGTTCATTTGAGGAAATTATAGCTGAAAACTTCCCTAATTTGGGAAGGAAACAGACTTCCTGATCCAGAAAGCATATAAATCCCCCAACAAAATCAGTAAAAACAGGCCAATACCAAGACATATTGTAGTTAAATCTGAAAAATATAGAGATAAAGAAAAATCCTATAAGCAGCTAGACCAAGATTCCTAACTTACAAGGGAAGACAAATAAGATTGACAGCAGATGTCTCCACAGAAATTTGGTAGGCAGAAAAGAGTGGAATGATATATTCAATGTGCTGAATGGGAAAAACTGCTCCAAGAATACTCTATTGAACAAGGATATTATTCAGAATAGGAGAGATAAAGAGTTTCCCAGACAAACAAAAACTAAAGCAGTTCATGACCACTAAACTGGCCCTGCAGAAATTTAAAGGGGACTTTTTGAGTGGAAACAATACTAGAAAGGGACAGAGAAAATATCCAGAAACAATGATAAAACTAGCAATAAAATGGCACTAAATTCATATCTACCAATTATTACTCTGAATGTATATGAACTCAATGCTCCAATCAAAAGACATAGGGTGTCAGAATGGATAAAGGAACAAGACCCATCTATATGCTGCCTACGAGAGACTCATTTTAGACCTAAAGACACCTGCAGATTGAAAGTGAAAGAATGAGGAACATTTACCATGCAAATGTATGCAAAATAAAAGCCAGAGTAGCCATACTTGTATCAGACAAACTACATTTTAAACCAAAGACTGTAACAAGAGATGAAGAAAGGCACTATGTCATAATAGAGGGATCTATCTAACAAGATCTAACAATTGTAAATATTTATTACCCCAACTTGAGAGCACACAAATATGTAAAACATTTCAAAATAAACATAGAACATAATAATACAATAGTAGTTAAGGACTTTAACACCCCTTACCTCAATGGACAGATTATCTGAGCAGAAAATCAACAGGGAAGCAATGGTTTTGAATGACACACTGGACAAAATAAACTTAACAGATATATTCAGAACACTTTATCCTAAATAGCAGAATACACATTCTTTTTGAGTATACATGGGACATTCTCCAGAACAGATCACATACCAGGTCAAAATTTAGTCCTCACTAAGTATAAAATGATTGAGATCATATCAATCATATTCTCCAACCACGACACTCTGAAACTTGAAGTCAACCACAAGAAAATATTTAGAAATGCCACAAATACATGGAGATTAATGAACATCCCACTAAGAAATGAATTGGTCAACCAGGAAATTAAGGAATTAAGAACATACATCCAAACAAGTGAAAATGAAAACATGCTGGTCCAAAACCTTTGGAATGCAGCAAAAGTGGTCATATAGGTGAGGAACATAGCAGTACAAGCCTCCTCAAGAAGCAAGAAAAATCTCAAATAAGCAACCTAATCTTACATGTAAAGGAACAAGAAAAAAGACAACAAATGAAACCTAAAACCCACAGAAGATGGGAAATAATAGTGATTAGAGGAGAAATAAATGATATAGATGCAAACAAACAAACACACAGTAAAACAGATCATTGAAACCAGGAGCTGCTTCTTTGAAAAAATTTAAAAAATTGAAAAACCCCTCTCCAGAATTGTCAAAAAGAAAGAAGAAAGGACCCAAATAAGTAAAATCACAAATGAGAGAGGAGAAATAAGATAAGCACAGATATACAAAGAATCATAAGAGAATATTATGAAAAAATACATGTCATCAAATTGGGCAACCTGCAAGAAATGGATAAATTCCTAGAAACATATTAACTATCAAAACTGAAACAGGAAGAAATAGAAAACTTTAGATTGACACAGTAAAGAAATTGAATCAGTAATCAAAAATCTCCCAACAAACAAAAGTCTAGGACTAGATGGCTTTCCAGGAGAATTCTACTAAACATTTAAAGAAGAGTTAATACCTAATCTTCTCAAAATGTTCCAAAAAATAGAAATGGAAGGAAAACTACCAAACTACGAGGTTAGTATTACCTTGATTCCAAACCAGACAAAGATTCCACTATAAAAGAGAAATACAGGCCAATATCCCTGATGAACATGAATGCACATTCTCAACAAGATACTAGCAAATTAATCCAAAAGTATATTAAAATAATCATTCACACAATCCAGTGGGATTTATTCCTGAATTGCAAGGGTGTTCTATATTCCCAAATCAATCAACATGGTACACCATATTAGTACAAGAAAGGGTAAGTCCCACATGATCCTCTCAATAGATGCAGAAAAAGAATTTGACAAAATACAGCATCTATATTTATATTTATTTATAAAAAACCCTAAATTTTTATAAAACCCTAAATATTTATATTTATTTATAAAAAACCTTAAACAAAGTAGGGATAGATGGAAAATATCTCAATATCATAAAGGCCATATATGAAAGTCCCACATCTAATATCATCCTCAGTAAGCAAAAACTGATAACTTTTCTTCTATGGTCAAGAACAAGACAGGGATGTCTACTTTTACCACTGTTATTTAACAGCTTACTGGTAGTCCTTGCCTCAACACTCAGACAACAAAAATAAACAAAAGGCAGTAAGGAAGACATAAACTTTCACTATTTGCAGACAACAAGATAGTCAACGTAGAAAATCCAAAAACCTCCACTAAAAAATTTCTAGAACTAATACATGAATTCAGCAAAGTTGAAGGATATTTAATCAATGTACAGAAATCTGTTGCGTTTCTATACACCAATACTGAAGCAGCAGAAAAAGAAATCAAAGAATCAATCCCATTTACAATTGCACCAAAACCATAAGATACCTAGGAATAAGCCTAACGAAAGTGGTGAAAGATCTGTACTCTGAAAAATGTAGAACACTTATGAAGGAAATTGAAGATAACACAAAGAAATGGAAAAAAAAATCCTATGCTCATGGATTGGAAGAACAAACACTGTTAAAATGTCTATAGTACCCAAAGCAATCTACATATTCAATGCAATCCCTATCAAAATACCACTAATATTTTTCACAGAGCTAGAATAAACAATCCTAAACATTGTGTGGAACCACAAAAGACCTCAAATAGCCAAAGCAATCTTGAAAAATAAAAATAAAGCTGGAGGTATCACAATTCCGGACTTCAAGCTATATTACAAAGCTATAGTTATCAAAACAGTCCAGTACTGGCCCAAAAAGAGATACATAGTGGGGCACCTGGGTGGCTCAGTCGGTTAAGCATCTGACTTCAGCTCAGGTTATGATCTCATGGCTCATGAGTTCGAGCCCCATGTCAGGCTCTGGAGGCTCCTTCAGATTCTGTGTCTCCCTCTGTCTCTGCCCCTCCCTTGCTCGTGTTCTGTCTCTTTCTCAAAAACAAATAAATATTTAAAAAAATTTAAAGAGGTACATATTTCAATGGAACAGAATAGAAAACTCAGAAATGGACCCAAAACTGTATGGTCAACTAATCTTTGACAAAGTGGGAAAGAATATCCAATGAAAAAAGACAGTCTCTTCAACAAATAGTGTTGGAAAAACTGAACAGCAACATGCAGAAGAATGAGACTGGAATACTTTCTTAGACCATACACAAAAATAAATTCAAAATGGATGAAAGACCTAAATGTGCATCAGGAAACCATCAAAATCCTAGATGGGAATACAGGCAGCAACCCTTGAACCTCAGCTGCAGCAGCAACTTCTTAATAGAGTCCAAGGAAACAAATACAAGCATGAGCTATTCATACTTCACCAAGATAAAAACTTCTGCACAGTGAAGGAAGAAATCAACAAAATTAAAAGGCAGCCTATGGAATGGGAAAAGATATTTACAAATGACATATCAAATAAAGGGTTAGTATCCAAAATCTATACAGAACCTATCAAACTCAACACCCGAAAAACAAAGAGCCCAGTTAATAAATGGACAGAAGACAAGTATAGACATTTTTCCAAAGAAGATATCCAAATGGCGAAAACATACATGAAAAGATGTTCAACATCACTCGTTAGGGAATACAAATGAAAATCACATTGAGTTACCTCCTCACACCTGTCGGAATGGCTAAAATTAACAACACAGGAAACAACAGATGTTGGTGAGAATGTGGAGAAAGGGGAGCCCTCTTACACTGTTGATTGGAATGCAAACTAAACCACTCTGGAAAATAGTATGGAATTTCCTCAAAAAGTTAAACATAGAACTACCTTCTTATAACTCAGCAATTGCACACTTAGATATTTACCCAAAGGATACAAAAATACAGATTCAAAAGGGAAATAGGAGATAGTCCAATGTCCAGCGACTGATGAAAGGATAAAGAAGATGGAGTATACTTATGCATGGTGGAATATTCCTCAGCCATCAAAAAGAATGAAATCTTGGGGTGCTTGGGTGGCTCAGTTGGTTAAGCATCCAACTCCTGATTTTGGTTTAGGTCATGATCTCATGTTTGTGGGTTCCAGCCCCACACTGGGCTCTGCACTGATGGTGCAGAGCCTGCTTGGGATTCTTGGTCTCCCTCTCTATCTGCCTCTCTCCTGCTTGCTGTCTCTCTCTCTCTCTCTCTCTCTCTCTCTCAAAATAAACATTTTTTTAAAAAGAAGGGAATCTTGCCATTTGCAAGGAAGTGGATGAAGCTAGAGTGTATTATGCTAAGAAATATGTCAGTCTAAGAAAGACAAATACCATATGATTTCACTCAAATGTGGAATTTAAGAAAAAAAACAGATGAGTATAGAGAAGAAAAAAAAAGAGAGGCAAACCATAATACAGACTCTTAACTATAGAGAACAAACTGAGGGTTGCTGGGGGGTGGGGCTGTGAGCACTGTGTGTGGTATGTGATAAATCAGTAAATCCTGCCTGTGAAACTAATATTACACTGTATGTTAACTAACTTGAATTTAAATAAAAACATGGAAGAAAAACTAAAGAAAATCAACCTTTCTAGTGGGCTGAACAATACTTTCAGGTTCCTTTTGTTCCTTACTGATTTATGGATATGCATACTTGTTGTCCAGAAGGACTGAGAAACTCCTTTATGTATCTTCCAATACAAAACATCCCCTTTATAATAAACATAAATGAGATTTTGAGATATGTCTATGGAATTCTGTTCAAAATATACTTGTCTCTAATATGTTAATCATAATGCAATAACAGAAGAACAAATTATTTTCTTTTTGATTACGTTTATAGGTTGTGATTAAATCAGTAAAACATTATTAAAAATCACCTAACTCATGTCCTGACACTGAGAAGCCATACAATAATAGTTGCTATTAACTTTATTAATAAGTGATAAGCTTTGATAATAATCACTGTATTATAAATTATTTTGAGACATTCTTCTGGACCCAGAAATTAATTTTTCTCCAAGAGATTTTATTATATTTAGAGTCTGCTTCCATTAGTTTAGTATTTTACATAGTTTAATGTTCTCATACTCAAGTAAATCAATTAGATAAAAAAGCATTGTGAAGTAAGTTCTATGGACACGAATACATAGTTTCAGCTTTCAAGTACTGAGAAATGGTGTGTACGTTTTAATAGTTATTTTGATTATTTAATCATATTGTCTTCTAATAGCAAATTTTCAATAGGTTCCAAATGTTTCAAAGCAGCTATATTTGATAATCAAGAATTTACTTCACATTTGAGGACGTGATAAAATTGATACCTATGTTATCATTCACTTGTCAGTTACCTTACATTCATTATTTTGGGAAAAGATTATATAATGTGTGTGTGTGTATGTGTGTGTGTGTGTGTGTGTGTGTGTGTGTGTGTGTATTAGCGGGGCTGATGATAAACTGTTATCCAAGTTGTTTCCCACTTATCTTATTTTTAAATTGTGGTTGTCTTTTTCACCCATTTTTCTGTCTTCCTCTGTATTGAATACATGATGTATTGTTTTATTCAGATTATTACTCTAGTCATATTGTCACTCAGGTCCCAGATTTTAGAATAGTGATGATCAGAGCCTGGATGTTTATCAATAGAATTTCCACATACACATTCATTTCTTCATGTCATTACAATAAATTTCACTAAGACAGAATATAAGGATAATTAAAATAGTTTTTTTCATCAGATTTGTAGAAAATATTTCCTCAAAGGCAAAGTAACAGCTTTTGATACAGTTTATCATACATTAATCATTTTTAAAAGTGTCCCATTAGTATGTATAATCAATACCAATTACTCATATTTTCATATTGTTATCTTCACAATTTTTCTCAGTATTTTTACTACAGCGGAAGCATATCAGGAGGTAACGATGAAAAACCATACGACCGTGACAATATTTATCTTAGCAGGATTGACAGAGGACCCAAAAGTGAAGATTTGTCTTCCTGCTTCTCACCTACTTGCTAAGCATCTCAGGCAACTTAATTATCATTACCCTCACTTTGCTAGATTCTCATCTCAAGACCCCTATGTATTTCTTTCTTCAAAATTTTTCCTTCTTAGAAATTTCTTATACAACTGTCTGTATCCCCAAATTGCTTGTAAGCATGGCAACCGGAGACAAAACCATTACTTATAACAGTTGTGCAGCTCAGTTATTTTTTGCCTTCCTTCTTGGGGCATCTGAATTTTATCTCCTGGCTGTCATGTCCTACTATCCTTATGTTGCCATCTGTAAGCCTCTGCATTATACAATCATCATGAGCAGCAAAATCTGTATCCAGCTGGTCCTTAGCTCTTGGATCACTGGTTTCCTCATCATCTTTCCAGGACTCATTTTAGGCTTAAGCCTGGACTTCTGTGACTCCAATATCATTGACCATTTCTACTGCAACACTGCTCCCCTCCTACAGATCTCCTGCATAGATACACACATGTTGGAAATGATGAGTTTCATCTTAGCTTTGGTGACTCTGCTGGTCACCTTGGCATTAGTGATTCTGTCGTACACCTATATTGCCCTGACAATTTTAAAAATCCCTTCTGCCAACCAGAGAGAAAAGGCTTTCTCCACGTGTTCTTCTCACATGATTGTCATCTCCCTCTCATACAGGCAGATGCATCTTCATGTACATTAAACCCTCCATCAAACAGAGGATATCCTTAACGAAGGGAGTGGCAGTTCTCAAAACTTCGGTTTCACTATTTTCAACTCCTTCATTTACATTCTATGGAACCAGCAGGTGAAGCAAGCATTTAAGAACTTGCTACAAAGAGTTCTGTTTTTATCCAAGTAGAATCATAATGAGGTTTATGATATTTAAAAGAAAAATTGCAAAGGAAGTGCTTAGATTGGGTCCCAATGTCACTATTGCACCATCCAATATATAATCATATTTATCCTTTCATTTCTTTCTGAAGTACCGTGATGTTTACACTGGCTCTTTTTTCTCAAAAATGCCTTCTGTTCAAAATACTGAAACTTTATTTTTCTGTTCCATCATAAGGATTCTCAAATTTGACCCCTTCCTCCCCTTTTCCTGCATTTAATTGTAGCAAATATTTGAAAAATTTGTTTAAACAACATTATGCATTAGGTCATGGAGATAATTATTTCCATATATGTGCAGTATATTTTGTTCTTATATTTGATTTGTTGTAGAATCTTGATAAATTCAAAATAATTATATGATGTATCTTCTTTGGGATGTTGCCTTGACTTGATTTTTATATCTTGATACACATTCTCTATGGTTTTTTAAATAAAGATATTTAATAATAGGAAGTTGAGATTAAAATATCAATTCTTTGTCTTGAGAATTGAAGAAGAAAACACACCGTGCTAGTATAATAAAAAAATCATATATTTATTTTACTTTCCATTTTATTCCATATAAGTAAATAAATAAGTACGTTAATTAATAAATAAATACTGACTCATATGGGTGTACTAAATCTGGGTAATTCTGATGAAGAATAAAATGCCACCTGGAGACATCACATTTGATGCTTTACCAGCTATTCCTTATTCATCTTGAAACTAATCATGATTTTTAGAGTCTAAATCGATAATATAACACTCACTTTATTTTGAGATGTTTTAAGGCTAATTTGAAAGGATAAAATAAGTATACATGTAATCTCCAGATTAAAAATAAAACTGAAAGAAAACTCGTATCATAAATTATTCTGATTTTATCTTGTAAAAAACAATGAACTTCAAAGAGGTACAGTAAGTTACTCCTGGCCACATGACTAGGAAGAAAGAGAGAATTCAAATTCATTCTGCCTCATCCCAAAGGCTATGCCTATCCACCACCAGCACTGCATAATCAGATGGTAGCGAAGAAAGTTTACATGTATACCAAAATGGTGATGGCTTCAGTTCAGTTTTGGGGTTGGGTGTAGAGGTGCAATAAGAGACTCTCAAGCTGGTTACATGGTTGGTATTATAGTTTACTGTAGTGTCTTGTCATTTTATATATGTGACATGCCACTTAAAACTCTGGAAAGCTCTGTAATATATCCATTATGTACTTGGAAGACGCTTCTTACAGTTTTACCATATGGCCGGCTATAGAGTCAGAGAGTCAAATTGTCTTGAAGTAGATAATTGTGTTTGTATGCCCAAAATAATCTTTCTCCCTGTCTGTCTAACTCTGTCTCTGTCTCTCTCTTTCTCTATCTCTGTCTCTCTCTCTTTCTCTCTCTCTCTCTCTCTCTCTCTCTCTCTCACACACACACACACACACACACACACACACACACACACACACATTTATCTCTATATCTACGTCAGTAATTTTCTTTTCTTTTTTTTTTCTTTTGGAAGAATGATTCCCATAAATCATATATGAGTCCATAAACCACAGTTAGCCAATCAAAGCATTGGACTCCCTGATTAGTTCAAGGTTACACTTCTATTCTTGGTTTTACAAATGACAGTTTTCTTTCTACAAACAAGAACTCAATTAGTGTTGGGCATGAGACAAAAGTCAGTAAAACTCAATTCAATACATTTTTGTAAATGTTAGAGAGACTTTCTTTTCTGTTGTAAATGCAGCTATAAAAAAATAAACCCAGAGGTTTCAGGGATCCTTTAAATAGAGCATGTCTACCTCACTATGAAACCAGGATAAAGAAAAGCAGAGCCAAGAAAAACGTGGAGAGAGTATGAATACCAATAACTTCATTTGATTTTCTGTTACCAAAAATAACAAAAGCTATCATCCCTTGGAATTTCAGAGTGGATTTTTCTATACTTATAACCATGATGAATTTATTTACTTGTTCTATCTACTAAATGTTTTCTCTACCCCAGTGTGAACCTCTTGGCCTTTGGAGGCTTTGTCCTCAGGTAGAAAGCAAGAGAAAAGGAAAACTAAGAGAAATTTACTCCCTATATTTTTTGTCTGTTAAGTTTTTACTTAATGTTTATGCTAATATTTACCATTAGGCCAAATATTTCTAGAAATTTGTTTACAGAAAGGGACAATCTTTTTAAGGTGTTCATTTTAGAGTGGTTTTAGATTTACAACAAAATTGAAAGGAAGGTACAGAGATTTCCCATATACCAGTGGACTTCCAAGATGTATAGCCTCCCCTCCTTACAATATCCCCCAGCAGAGTGGTAGGTTTGTTACAA
>CM053571.1:57115372-57134120 GCA_028646485.1 Cryptoprocta ferox
ACACAGGGAGCTTACACAGTGTATTTTATCTGAATTTGGTATGTGTGTGGGGGCTGAGAAAGTGATATTCATTTAGGAACAGATAATTTAGAAATAACTCCATCGAGTTAACTCATCGAAGTTATGTTTGGATAAGGCGATTTGCACAGTCTTTTTGTTGAGATCTTATAGAACTTTCATTTAAAATTTTAGAAAACAGGGCCACCTGGGTGGCTCAGTCAGTTAAGCATCGGGCTCTTGATTTCTGCCTCAGGTCATGATCTCACCATTCATGAGATGGAGCCCAGCAGGAGCGTGCTGCTATCAGAGCAGAGCCTGCTTGGGATTCTCTCTCTCTCTCTCTCTCTCTCTCTCTCTCTCCCTCTCTTTCTCTCTCTGTCTCTGTCTCTCTCTTTCTCTCTCTCTGTGTCTCTCTCTCTTTCCACCTTTCCTCATGCTCTCTCTCTCTCTGAAAATAAATAAATAAACATTTAAAAAAAATAAAATTTAAAAAACGAAACAAAAGCCTGACACATGAATTCAGCAACTCACCATTTACAAGTGACTTTTAAAAATTCTTAATATGATGCATAGTTTATTATTTGGTACAGGTACAAATTAAGATAGATCAAATACATTTGTTACAACTTGTTCTTTGAAATAGTTGCATTTGTTTTACGTATAAAGGTAAATTTATTCAACTGAAGATTTAAAAATATTATCCCATTGTTACTTCATTTTTACTTGAAATATAAGGGTTAAGGAGTAGTCCTTTAATTTTTGCTAATGTAACAGGAAACTTTCCTATTTTTTTCCAGAAGGAAGTAAAATCAGGAAGTGATGTATAACCTATTTGTTATACTCCTTGCTCCTGCATAGATTAACCTTAAACACTCAGGGCTTTTTCAAGGCTTTTTGTCCCCCAAATATTTCATTACAAGTTTTGGGAATCATTCCAATTGTGTTAATTTGTAAGTGTTTTAAGTTTATATTTATTTAAGAGTTGCTTCTAAAGCAAAGACATTATAATTAGAGTGATTTCCATAGTTTTGTTAGCTCACTACAAACGTCAAAGAAGAATGTGATGTCTCTAGCTACCAAATTGAAATAGCCTTAGAAATTACAAGGATAAAACATTCCAAGTATTAATAAAGAAAGAAAAATTACTTACTATTTTATGGCATTAACCATATTATAAGATATTATAATATAATAAGTTATTATAAGACACTTCTTCCATGTAACAATATATGAATCATGGTACTGTTTACAACGTTCTCGTATTAAAACAAACCAATAGCCAAACTATTTAGGGCTTAAGACAGCATAAAATACGTGCCAATTATCAGCTTAACTTGATGTATTTAATCATTTGAAAAACGTTATTATTAGGAAAATATATGTTTAAAGTAATATTTAAAAATATATTAAATCATGTATGTTTCAAGGACATGGTACAAATCTCTTTTATCAGTATTGAACCAAAATCTATTCCACAAAAAATACAAAAATCATACAGGGAAAATTAAAATCTCTGTTCCTCACATAGACTTGGCATATTAATACCTGTAATCTTGAGGGACTTTACCAGTGTGCCCAACAGACCCTCCACAAAATATCTGTTATTGAGAAATACATATTGAATTGCAGTCTTTATAACTTAAAGAAAATATAGACAGATCCATGAAAATTATGTATTCTCCCCTATGAGATAAAAACAGTTGTGTGATTAATAGTAGTTCCTTCTAATGTCCCTGGGATCATTTCCCCAAAGCCATCATGCTTTTAAATATTACTACTAAAATATACCATTCGCTTAGTGCCAGTGCAAAGCTGGTCAGTCTGCCTAAGGTATTTACTTACTTCTAAAGATTTGAACTAATCAACAAAATTGCGTATCTTTAAAATATTAAACTTCTAACTAAAGAATAAATATGGTGTTTTATTTGGTAAGATATATCTAGATATTCTTTATGGTTTGTTTCCTTTCTCAATTAAAAATTTGTTTTATCTGCACATCTATGTATAATAAAAACATTTTAAGAAAAGTAAATATGAGATGTTATTATGGAGAAAGGAGTGTTTTTGCTTTATTAAAATAAAAGAAAACAAAAAACAATAGTGCCCTTGTTCAGTCTAGAAAGCTAAAGAATGGTAAGAAAAGAGTATGAAGAAAAAAATGAGAGTAGTGTACTTAAGGAATTATGTGGATTAAAACCATACACTATTTTTTTTATTTTTTAAAGTTTACTTATTTTGAGAGACAGAGAAAGTGTGAGAGGGAGAGGAGCAGAGAAAGAGGAAGAATCTTAAGGAGGCTATGTGTTGAAAGTAGGTTCAAACTCACAAAACCGTGAGATCATGATCTGAACTGAAAACCACAGCTGGACACTCAACTGACAGAGCTGCCCAAGCACCCCAGTATGTTCAGTAAAGATACTGAATTCATTCATTCCCCAGTTTACTAACTTTTACTTTGTGTTGTACTGCTCCAGTAAGAGACATGAAATGGTTTCATCTTTGGCTTGCATTCCAAGTACTGATTATGTAATTGCAATGACCCATCATCATTTTTTTAAAATGAGAAAACATATATTTGGGAGAAATCTGACCAGAATGAAAGGTAAAGTCTATTTCTTCATAAACGTTGGAAGTTGACCTACTTAGTAAGAAGTGCAAAAGCTTTTCAGCTTTATTAGACATAGCCAATTAAATTAGTTGACTTATGTAAGGTCACTAAATTATCAAAATGCTATGCAACAAGTAAAATAGTATATTCTCTGGAGCTATGTAGTAATCATGGCAACTCAGTCCCAGTTTGCAAATTTTAAAAAGACATTAATATAAATCTGTGATATTTTTGTAATCAGTGCTGATGAATTGTGGGTTTTTTTGTTGTTTTTTTCTTTTTTAAGAGGATATAGGGAGTGTAATCTGTAGGGGTTTTAGGATTATAGGAAGACTGAGAGAAATATTTGCAAGCACATTCTATGACATTATAAACTCCTAATTTTCCAAAATTTTATTTAATTTAAATGTGCCCAGTCATGGTAGAAAATGTACAACCTTAATTATCAAGAAATAAAAAAACTGATGATTTTCTTGGATAGCCTTATTGATATTTTACATTAGAGACCATGGATGGTATACTGTAGTCCTTAGTCACTCAAAGTTCAGCCATTCAACCTAGCATTGCTTTCTGCCGCCTCAATATCAGAGTTCTGAGAGTCAGTGGTGGTAGAGGCATTTTAGGAATACACTAAAAATAAAATATAATAAATATCAATAAATTATGTATACCTTCATCAACTCTCTTATCCTTGTTTTTTCTCAAGACAAATAATGGAGTATTGTTAGCACCATAACATACTTCGAATTGTTACAAAATGCTGGTGACCATGATCACTTTCTGTAAGTTTGCTAAATGTATCAGAAATAATGTTGTTCTAACACTGGTGATGAGAATGGCACTGAAGTAGGTTTTGCAATAATGGTGAAAAGGTAATGCGCACAATTACTGCTATATCTGTCCCTGTGATTCAGGGACAGAATCTAGATTCCATTCTAGGGGGATGGAGAGTGTGGGATTGCCAGGGTTCCTTTCCTTATCCTACTGAGGACATTGGCTTCAGAACATAGAGAGAGCAAAATAGAAAGTGAGATAGTACCAAAAGTACATATGTTTGGGGTAGAATTAAAGCAGAATTTTTCAAATAAGCCACTTGTTTCAGAATGGATCTAGAGGCTGTGAGTTTTCAGCTCCTTGCTTTCAGATGGGAGACCTGTTTTAAATATAATTTTTCTCTAAAATAAAGTAGTTACTTTTTTATGAATTAAATTTGAAAACGCATTGTAAAATAACAGATCCAATATTCACCTATCCCAATAAAAAAAAGAAACATTGTTCATACTCAGCACTATGAGTAATTGTTTTTTCAACATGTTCCTGTGATTACTAATGTCTGCTATGTTATGGCTGAGTAAAACTTGTACAGAAAATTTTGTATAATTCTACTCTTCGTAAAAATATTTTATTCTAAATAATATAGAGTGATTGAGTTCATAATAACTGAGTCAGTATTTTTAGGACTAGATTTTTAGTGGATGCACAATAGTGACTAACTCTCACTTCTGACCATGCAGTTTTGGAAATGACAATCTGTTGAGAATTTAGCTAAACTACTTCACAATGTTGCTGACTCACATCCATTTGTGATAGCAAAATTGCCTGCAATGCCCTTGAACTGATATTAATCCCTCCCTCAAGTGCATATCCTTGTTAATAGCCCATAGAGTCACCAGTAAATATAAGTTCCTGATATGATTCCCTCAACTGCCCTTGTGATAAATATAATAGGCTCCTTTGTCTCCCAGGGCTTTGCTCTTATGTACTATTATATAAAACCACCAGGAAAAATACTGAAATCCTGTTCTTTTTGGTTTAAATTGACCAATTGACCAGACCCCAAAGTACTTCACACTCAAGCTCTAACACAAGCATGTGCCCAGCTCTCTCTGCTCTCTCTTCCCATACTCTGCCTTGACTTCCCTATGTGGCACCTTGAGTGAGCCTTGTGCCTTCTCCAGAACCGCTGATTAATAAATTTCTCTATCTTGCTTCCCTTGTGGTCTTTTGTTGAGCCCTGGCTCACGAACTTACACCCGCTTGTTACTTATTTAATGATAATTTAGCAAAGTCACAACACAGTGGGAAGCAGAACAGTTTTGATGGACCAGCACTGAAATGAATGATGGAAGGAGGATTTCTCTGTTGATAGTCATATTTATTCAAAGTTTTATTTTAAGCACAACCCGAAAGATAGGACTATACCTATGTCAATAATAAGAAATAGGGGCTCAGGGAAGTTAAATTATGGTTCATGAAACAATATCAAAAATCACATAAATAAACAGTCCCGTGAAGATTATAGAGAAGCAGCAAAATCAAATTATATGTTGTGTTCATTTTTTTCTTATGATTGATTATTTACTGTTTTTTTGTGTATACATATATGACGTGCAAATGTATATGTATATGCACATGTACATATGTATGTCCATAGTGGATGATGGAATGGAATACACTACATTCAATAGAAACATGTAGTTTTTATACTAAAACATTAGAAAAGTAAAACTAGCCCATAATTCTCTTTTTCTACATTGGATTTATTTCACTTTTTAAAAAAGTAGTAGATGATAAATATCATGTGCCTAAATTACTTCTACTTACTCCTGACAACAGCACGCCTCTGATGAAGAACATGAACTGCAGGCTGTGACCACTGACAAGAAAAAATGGCACCTAGGTGACAGCAAATAGTAAAATTCATGAAAAATATTTCTTTGTTCTTGATTTTATCTTATTGTAAACATTCTTTCCATTTCAGAGAAATCAAATGGTGAGATGCCTGAGTACAGAGATTTTTTTTGGGTTTTATTGACATTTTTGAAATTATATCTATATTTAAATAATAACATTTGATGCACATAGTTGACGCTTACAGAGAAACAAGTCTAAGATATGATTTCTGAAAATCACACCAGAGTCACTGAATTTATTCTTCTCAGTTTTACAAATAACCCTGAGATGCAAGTTTCTCTCTTTCTTTTGTTCTTGCCCAACAGTCACTTTGTTGGGCAACTTCCTTATTGTCACAGTTACCAGTGTGGATCCTGCTCTTCAAACACCCCTGTGCTTCTTTCTCTGAAACCTATCACTTCTCGAAGTCTGTTTTACCTTGGTCATGGTGCTGAAGATGCTGGTAGATCTAGTGTCTCCGAGGAAAATCATCTCTTTTGTGGGCTGTGGTGCCCAGATGTATTTTTCTTCTTCTTTGGCAGCTCTGAATGTTTTTTTCTATGATGGCTTATGATCGCTTTGTGGCCATCTGTAACCCTCTCCGGTATTCAGTCATAATGAATAGGTCCCTGTGCTTGTGGATGGCTGTCGGCTCTTGGATGTCTGGTGTTCCTGTCTCCCTGCTACAAACAGCTTGGTTGATGGCCCTTCCTTTCTGTGGACCAAATACCATAGACGACTTTTTCTGTGATGGTCATCCAGTGTTGAAACTAGTCACTCAGGATACAACCATGTATGAAATGCAAGCACTTGCCTCCACACTCCTCTTTATTATGTCTCCCTTTTCCCTCATTTTGGTCTCCTATACCCGCATTATCACAACCATCCTGAGGATGCCTTCTGTTACTCGTCATCAGAAGGCATTCTCCACCTGTTCATCACACCTCATTGTGGTATCCCTTTTCTCTGGAACCTCCAGCTTGACCTACCTCTGGCCCAAATCCAACCAGTCTCCTGAGAGCAAGAAGCTAGTGTCCTTGTCCTACACTGTCATCACTCCTATGTTAAACCCGATCATCTACAGCCTAAGGAACAAAGAAGTGAAGGGGGCTGTCAAGAGGCCAATCACTCAGAAAGTCCTACAGAAGTTAGATGTGTTTTGAGTTCTATTGTGTAGAGTTTTAAAACAAAGTAGGGGCAACAGAGCCCACAGACAAAAGCTTAAAAGGAATATAAGATCTGCTCTGATTTTGTCAGTGTCACTTACTGTGATGGGTGTATCTCAGTGTATCAGTCTGAGTCCCAGCAAGAGACAGATGGTATGGTATTTTCAAATTGGGATATTTGAGAATCTTTATTAGGGTGCTATTTACAAGTTGGGGAGCTCATATGATGGAAATTCCATATCTTGCCCTGAAGGGGACGAAGAAGAGGTATTAATTGGAACCTGGATGATCCTACAACTCTAAGTAAACACCACACAGCAGGTCTGTGTTCTTTAGTAGAGGAAGGCAGCCATCTCAGTCTTATTCTGTTGACTTTCTCAAATCTGCTAGTGCCTGTTCTTCATTAAACCAATTTTTGCAGCCAATGTGATGCAAATATCCTCATCCAATGTGTTTTAAGTAACTTTTTAAAAGATGTATTAAAATGGAGAGATTTCAAGTTGCCAAGAATTCATGGTATGAATTCTTTAAATGGGTCGCTGTTTTAAATGCGGTTTTTAATAAGACTACCTTAGTATTAATATTTGATGACATGGTTCTGGACTTCTTTGATCACTGGCTGAATCATGTATTAATTTTTATTAATTAGCTTTTACTTCTTAGCTTTTAAACAAGAAATACTTGCTGGACGCTATAGTAAAAGCAAGAGTAGTGATAATAGTAGCCAAAATGATTTATCAAGGCACTGTCTTTAAAATGCCCATGCAACAATCCAACAGATAGATCCTATTATACATTTAGTTTTTATAAAAAACATACTGGGTTCAAAACATTTAAGAATCTTGACAGGGCAAAGAATTATTGAGAAGTAGCCAAAGAATTCAAATTCAGACCCATTTATATTTGAAACTTATATGTTAGCCTCTTAAAAATCTCAAGTCACAATTTCATCCTAATAAAGCACCATTTATACTTGGGGATTTTTTTTCATTAAGGGCTTAACATGCTTTAAAACAACTAAGAAAACAAAATGTGATTGAATCTAATGTAATTTTGGATATTTTCTTATTTCCACTAGGATGAAGATATATTGGCTTTGAATATACAATTTATATCTGATAATATCTGTGGGTCTGAGTCTTCATTAGCCATGTTTTCCTTAATCGTACAGATTTTTCTTTAAGCAGTAACCACCCAACATCATTCTTGGTCAATTTCTAGGAAAAATTTAAAATCATCACTAATTTGCATCCTGTGATAACGATATCAACTTAAGTGCGATTCCCTGAGGTTGTATCCATTGAGTATAATGGAAGTTTGGGACAGGAAATATCAGTTCCTTTAAATCTTTCTCCAGTGGCCTTTTACTTTTTTAAGGCTAATGCATGTATTTCAAAATCAATGTTACTAAGTTCAATGGCCATCTGATAACACTATTGCAAGGATTTTCTACTAGTCATATGTGACTCATGAGTAGATTGTGAGGTTGTAAAATCAGTTTATGCATTTAATATGTATGCATTTAATAAGCTGGCATCATACAACCTACAAATTTAGAAAAATATAACAATTTATGAAGAGTCTATGGAAACACCTGATATATAATAAACACTATCTGAGTGTTTGATAAGTATAATTGTGAGAATAACAGAAAATATAGATTGGATTCCACAGGTCAAAGGGTATGCTTTAGTTATGCTTATATTATGTTGTGAGTAAAATGTAAAATTAATTTTTTCCTGTAAGATACCAGCAAAATTTTTCATAAGTCATTCATCTGTAGCATATCTTGTGTGATAATCCATGGCTTCTTGCAGGGAATTTATAATATAATTATGTTTCATATAGTTTTCTTAAAATTGATGTAAGTCACAGAGCCCCAAATCTTTGAGGTTTTTTTAAGCTTGTCATCCTCCATTTACAAACTAATTTTTTCTTTAGAGTTCCAAAATCTAAATAATAGAGTCATTATTACATATGGAGAAATGATCAAAAGGATTGATTTGATGAGTTCTTCACCCCCAAAAAACTAAGATTTTCATCCCTAACAGTAATTCCAGAGTTTGCTTTGGACAAATATTTTCATCATTGTTTTTATGATGATATGATTGACTTTTTTTAGTTGTACTGAAATATATTTTGTAAAGAGTTTTTCTTATGTTTACAATTCCATAGAGCTTTTCTATATATATGCCCCCATATTTTTATTTGCAAGCATTTCTGGAAATATCTGCCCCAAATGTCCTTCAGTTTGAGTGTCAGAGGATGTTCTCAAAGACCAAACTTGGTCTCCCTAAAATAAGAATTGGTAAGATAAGATACTTTACATATTATCCAATCCTGTCACATGTATGAGAACTGAGGTAAGAAGAAAGAGCAATCAACGTGGTTGATAATGTAGCTTAAAAATTCTGTCTTGCTTTATTTCAATGGCATTCAAGTCAAATTAATAAATCCAATCCATGTAGAGCATTGCTTTATATTTATATTTAACATGAGGGAAATAACACCATCCCAAAGGAGTTTTAAATTTAGTTAGAAGACAAAACCTAAGAGCAATCAGTAAAAATGCAATTATGTAATGAAGTCATAAAACAAAATGTTCATTGCCAAAATCAATGCCGCAAAATGCACATACATGCACATTTATAAACTCTTATTATAAAATAATATTGATAATGAGTGCTGTGGATTTTCAGATAGTAAAGAGACTAAAATGTACTGTTAATATGCTGATTCATTATGGAATGAAACCCACACACCAGATGGTCAGACAATCATTATTTTGAATCAAGATCCAATACACAATAACTATTTATCCTCCATGAACCCTCATCTCTGGCACAGGTTTGTGGCACACTCATGAGAACTTTCATTGTGCTATTACAATTCAGTACATTCATAAAGGAGGGATCAGTGATTATTTACTGACCACTTGCCTTTGCACTCCTCGTTTTATGAGTCTTAGGGAAGGCAGAAAGCATTTCCCATGGAGAAAATCTGAAGGTCATGTACATATTTTACCAGACCCCCTTACAGCTATTTTGTGGGCATGTAAGCTAAGCTCAACTAATCAGATATTGAATTCTGTTTTAACAATGTAAAGAAATGGGGGCAATGAGGACCCACCTAAAGCCAGCAGGTCCCAGTGTCCAGGGTCATGGAGACTGCAGTGACAGTGGCAGTTCCCAGTGTCTAGTGCTGGTAGTGCAAGCTTAAGTTGTGGTATCCAGGTTTTGGTTCTGGCCACATCAGTGTGTTTATACAACTGAATCTAGAGTATTAAGAGGGATTTTCATTGTGGTCCTGACTGCTGCTTATTCTTGCATTTCCCTTTCCATTTTATATGTGGTATACTTCTCACTATCTCTTAGGTTTTTTTCCCGGATAAATCATGAAAAAAGTCTGTTTCAAGTTTTTTGGTTTCCTTTGTTTTTGTCTTTGATTTAATGAAGAAGTCTAATGGATAGATAACAAGTCAGGAAACAAGTGTCATTTGACAGAATTAATGTGTAGGTTCCCATCAAAATGGCTCACCCAGGATGTTATGAAAGGAACATTCTCGATTTAGAAGAAAAAATTACATATACGTATGTATATATGGAATATATTGATATGTGGAGACAGAAATCCCTCTTCATCATAAATTCATGTAAATAACCTTCTCTGTGTGTTTTAAGGGCATCTAGAGATGGTGCAGAAGTACTTTTAAAATAGGCTTTTGGATGTGGCCCTAAAAACTATTATGATATTTTTACTTTTCATATTAGTTGAATGCACTTTCTATTTCTACAACCATTGACAAATTTGTGAAGAAACATTTGATAGAAAAAAACAAAGACAATTTGTTTAAGCAATTTTCTAAATGCTAATGTGAACAAAACCATATATGAATAAAGCAAACTAATATGATATATGATAGCAAACTAATCAAAGCAAAGATATCATGATGTTTGTCCTTCTTGCAGGGAATATATATAACCAGACTGGTTAGAGTAATTCAATTGTTATTATTTCACAAGACTAGATTAAGTGTTAGAGAAGTCACATGAGGAGATAACATATCAAAGGAGGAAGGCATTGTACTCATGAATATATGGACTAAAGGGAAGTTTAAGAATGAAATTGACCTGTTTCCCTGAGAAAATATTAGAACCATTAATATGTGTGTGACAGTGTGGTGTCAGGCAAGCAATTAGTGGCTATCTGGAAGAAATTCAAATTGCATACAATATTTTTTCATATTTCTATTTTGTACATGAGATTTTTATTGATTACATTTATTTTGACGCATGGGTATATTTAGCATATATACATGCTCTATCTATCTATCTTCATATATATTTTCCATTACTTTATATATATATAAACTGAATATATACTGAACAGTTTATTTCTGTACATTATGTTATACGGTCTTTATTTTATAAATTTAATTTTAAACATATATTTGGTTGGAAATTTTTTCATCAATAAATTGAATTCATACTGAAGATTTACACATGTAAATTGGAGAAGACTCATCTATGTAATTCTTTAACTTGAATTCATCTATATAATGTTTTAAAAATTGAATCAAAATAAGAAAATATAAAGATGACATTTTCTTCAACTGTTTAATGTTAAAATTTTATATTTGTGTATGTTTTCCTTGCTTCTAAATATTATTGACTACTTTGTGATTTTTGCATGTGTATCCGCATGATTTACTCAGAAATATTAATCATGATAAATTTTCAGGAAGAACTACAAATTTCCTTTAAAATTATCCCATGAGTAGGATATGTTACAGTGAAATCTATTTCCTTAACTGAAAACTTAGAAGGGCCTTTTAGATAAGTATATTTGAAATATTTAATATAAATCAAATATCTATATGATGTCTGTTAAAACTGTTTGTGATTTGTCAATCTCAAATCTCTATTGTCAATCTAAATCTCTTTTTCTGTGTTTTAGCATCTTTGGGTTTTGAGGAAAAAAAGAACAGTTCTTTCAAAGACATTTGATCCCTTATAATAGAAAAGGCAAATATTATGTTGGGATAGCTCAAGCCTATCAAAAATTGATATAAATAAGTTTCAGGTAAAAAATAAATTTCAATTAATGCACATCTCTAGGATTCTAAATATGTGCTGGTCACTTTCATAAGTCCCAGAGATTTAGCATTAAATAAAGTTCTTCACTTAGTGGAGCTTACAGTTTAGTGAGGATGCAAGACAATAAACACATAGAAAATTAAGAAATAATAGGTTTAAGAGTGGTGTGAACAACAAAAAAATCTAAGTATAAAATATCAAGCCAGTTAAGATGTTAGATAGTGAGTGAGTAGTGGGCATCTTGGATAGTATGAACAGGGAAGCTTTCCCAGCAGCATATCCATTTCTGAGATCTCAGTGACACAAGGGAGCTAGTCAGGTAATGTCTGGGGAAAGAACATCACAGAAAGATACAACAGTCATTGCAAAGGCTTTGAGTTGATCATGGGCCTAGAAAACAAAGAAATAGAAAGATATCCATTCACACAGACCACAATGAATAAGAAAATTAGTGAGATAAATTCTAAGAGCAAGGGAATGGCAAGGAAGGGTTGGCAGTGGATTTCAACCTGCTTATATATTCTTTGTTTCTTCTTTTTACCTGCTAATTTGACAGATCTTTGTTGGGACAAAAAGCCAGGAAATCCTGAGCATTTTGAAGCAGTCAAATTTTGATGACCTAGGGACCATTTCCCAACGGGTCATAAGCCTTTGTATTCTCTGATTTAGCCATGAAGGAGCTGATTTGAAACTAAAGCAGAATTGTTTCACCTGTTTGAGGTAGGAGAGGGTTGGTGATGGCTGCATTAAACTAATGATGTGTAGTCTATCATTTTATCTATCTACCTTTCATTTTGCTTGTTGACACAACTGTGCACACATTCTTTTTAAATAACATTATGATTGGGGCACCTACGTGAGTCAGTCAGTTAATTGTCCGACTTTGGCTCTGTCATGATCTTGGGTTCAAGCCCTGTGTCAGGCTTTGTGCTGACTCTCATAGCCTGGATCCTGCTTCAGATTCTGTGTCTCCCCTCTCTCTGCCCTTCCCCTGCTAGCACTCTATCTTTCTGTCTCTCGTTCAAAAATAAATAAACATAAAATAAATAAATAAATAAATAAATAAATAAATAGCATTATGATTAATTTAACAAATACAGGTAAAAAATTCAAAATATGACAGTTCAGTATGTATACATATATTCAGCAGAAAATGTTACACAATACTCACAGAATTAGGACTTAAAGTAAATCAAATCACACTTTCTTCTGTTTTTCCACTAAGCCCATTCCTAATTCCCATGGATTCAGTCTTCTGAAGTTTCCTCCTAAATGCTTCATAAACTAGCAAACATGCCCAGTGCAGAAGGAGACAGAAGCTAAACATGAAATTTATATACAACTTATTATAGAGATGATTTTACTTTGGGAGAAATTACTTATTCCAGAAAATTTTAAGAACGCTCTTCTATGTCCTTGTAACTACAAATAAACCCTTTAAAAAAATCAGTGTCATAACAGTAAATCTTTTGAGTTAAATATATTTTTCCCAATTAAATCTAGTTTGGGTCATGTATTTATTATTGGATAATATATATATATATGTTTATGTATATATCACATATGGTTTGTATGTTATTTTTCTGGGACTAGCACTAATCTTTATTATAAAGGTTGATCATCTTTTATTTGGTGAAAGAAATATGTTTGATATAAATCTGTCTTCTTATACAAAAATTCTCATCTTATTCATCTTTTATTAACACAAGATGAGGTCACTTACTAATATATAAATGTTGTTTTGTTCTCATTTTTGAATGCTCGTTGATTTGTCAATAAAGTGTTTCTAGAGAAGAGTTAAGATGGAGGAGTATTAGGAGGACCTTATGCTTGCCCCATTCTTTGAACACAGCTAGATAAATACCAAGTCTTTCTGAACACTCAGGAAATTGATCTTAGGACTGAGAGAACAAACTGCACAACTAGAGGGAGAAAAGAGGCCGCATTGTGGAAAGTAGGAAATGCGGTGTGATTTGTGGGAGTAAAGAATTGCAGGTGCATTGGAGGATTGGGAGCCCTGATCATGGAGAGAGAGAGAGAGAGAGAGAGAGAGAGAGAGAGAGAGAGAGAGAGAGAGAGTAGTATGCAGAGGATTGCACAATCAAAACATTTCCTCAAAACCATTGACTGGGAAAATGAGAGGGGCCGATTATCCTGTTTATATAACCAGTGGAGCTGAAAGTCTGACAGTTTAGAAGTCCATACCATCGCTGGGTGGAGCCTGGTAGTCTTAGTGGTACTCCTGTTGAGATGGAGGTCAGAGGCCCAGGAGGGGACAGTTTGCTCTGAGGATCCCCTGGGTCATCCTGGAATGAGACAGTTCCCCTTTTTGGAGAGGTGGCACTGCCTCTCTGGGGACAAAAGAGCTGGTGGATGCCATTGAGTTTCCTTGTTCATTAGCATAGGATCAGAGATCCCTGCTGAGTGTAGCTAACCTGGAAATGGGCTTTTTGCAATGAGTGTCCATAAAATCCAAGCCCCTGCCTAGTCATGTGACTTTTTCTGGGACAAACTGGCAACATCCATAGTATGGTGAGACCCTCTCCCAGAAGATCAGCATGGATCCGCACCATGCCACATCCCCCAAATTTAGAGTTTTGAAAACCCAGCTGGCAAGCCTGAAATCACACACAGGAGCAGTACACTGTGGTTATGCAGATGGTTTGGACAAGACAGGCTGAAGTCAGGGATCTGACAGAAGCCAGGGACACAAGAAGAGAGATTGTTTGGTTTCTGTGAGGGCTTCCTGAACAGTGATGTGCAAGAACTCCACTCTTGGGGAAGAGAGTGACCAACGCTATTTTTCACTCCTCACATCTTCACAGATGGACTTCAGTGAGTGGCACAGCACATAAAGTGGAGGCTGGAGTCACCTACACCAAGCCCCACACCCTGTGCTCTGCAGGTGCTTCTGAACTAGGACAATGTGCCTGAGAGTCAGAGCAGCAACAGCCCCCTTTCCCAGCAGACAAGCACAAACTCCCTACATGCACCAAGTCTACTTACCATAGAGTGAAGCAAAGCTTCACCTCGAGAGGAAATAAGATCTAGACTCTTCTAACAAGCAGACAAAAACGTACCTAGTGAAAACTTTCCAGACAGTGGAAGAAGTCCAAATACTCCCCGCTCTAGGCGAGGAGAAACGCTGCAGAGGACTGACCTTAGGGAAACACAGTGAAAACACAACAGCAGAGTGCACACAGCATATACTAGAAACACTTCTTGAAGAGCCAGGCATTGGACGATATAGGACCTCTTTGCAACATAGTCATTATTCTCAGGAGTAGGAAACATAACAGGCTTTCCTAACACAGAGAAAACAAGGACCCAGACAAAATAGAATAATTCAACTCAAAAGAAAGAACATGAAGCGGTCCCAGCCAGGGACTCCACCAAAAATTGCTACAACTGATACACAAATTAAGTTGCAGGAAGTAAAATCAATGTACAGAAATCTGTTGCATTCCAATACACCAATAATGAAGAAGCAGGAAAAAAAAATCAAGAAATAAATACCATTTACAATTGCACCCAAAACAATAGGATACTTATGAATAAACCTAACCAAAGAGGTAAAAGATTTGTACTCCAAAAACTATAACTTATGAAAAGAAATTAAAGACTAGACAAAGAAATGGAAAAATGCCCCATGCTCATGCATTGGAAGAACAAACTGTTAAAATGTCTATACTACCCAAAGAAATCTGCACATTTAATGCAATTCTTATCAAAATACCACCAGCATTTTCCACAGAGTAGAACAAAACAATCTTAAAGTTTGTATAGTACAACAAAGACCTCTGAGTAGCCAAAGCAATTCTGAAAAAGAAAAGCAAAGCTGGAAGCATCGCAATTCTGGACTTCAAGCTATCCTACAAAGCTGTAGACCTTAAGATGGTATGGTATGCTATGACACAAAAACAAATAGATCAGTGGAACAGAATAGAAACCCAGAAATGGACCTACAGCTATATGGTCAACTAATCTTCGACAAAGTGGGAAAGAATATCCAACAGGAAAAAGACAGTCTCTTCAACAAATAGTGTTGGGAAAACTGAACAGCAACATGCAGAAGAATGAAACTGGACCACTTTCTTACACCATAAACAAAACTAAACTCAATGGATCAAAGACCTATATGTGAGACAAACCAACCAAATCCTAGAAGAGATCACAGACAAGTATTTCTAGAAATACTTGGCATGAAGGTATTCATATAAACATTAAATAAAAACCTAATAGACAAAAAAATATAGGGAGTAAAATTCTTCTTAGTTTTCATTTTCTCTTGCTTTCAACCTGAGGACAAAGCCACCAAAGGCCAAGATGTACACAGTGAGGTAGAGAGAACATTTAGTAGATAGGACAATTAAAAAGACTCATCTTGGTTATGAGTATAGGAAATCCACCTTGAAATTCCAAGGGATGTTAGCTTTTGTCATTTTTGGTTACTGAAAATGAAAAAATGAAGTTGTTGGTATTCATACTCTCTCATTTTTTTTTTCCTTTTCGGTTCTGTCTTTCTTTACACTGGCTTCATAGTGAGGTATACATGTTCTATTTAATAGATCCCTGAAAGTTCTGGATTTATTTTTTTATGTAATCATAACATAAAAGAATATTCTCTCTAACATTTACAAAAATGTATTAAATTGTATTTTACTGAAATGACTTTGGTCTCATGCACAACACTAATTTATTTGTTTGTAGAGAGAATATGGTCATTTGTAAAACCCAGGATAGAAGTGTAACCTTGAACTAATCAATGCCTTGATTGGCTAACAGTGTTTTATAGACCTATATACCATCTATGGAAATCATTCTACCAAAAGAAAAAGAAAAAAAACAAATTATTGACGTAGATAGAGAGATAAATGTGTGTGTGTATGCATGTGTGTGAGAGAGAAACAGAGACAGCAACAGAGAAAGACCAAGAGGGAGAAAGAGATATTATCTTGGACATATAAAAACAATTATCTATTTCAAGACAATTTGACTCTATGACTGATAGCAGGTTATATGGTAAAACTGTAAGTAGCATCCTACAAGTACATAATTGCTATATCACAAAGCTTTCTAGATGTTTAAGTGGCATGTCACATACATAGAATGACAAGACACTACAGTAAACTACCATACCAGCCAATGTAACCAATGTAACCAGCTTGAAAGTCTTTTATTGCACCTCTACACCCAACCGCAGAACTGAAGTCATCATCCCTTTAGTATATATGTAAACCACTCTTTGCACAAACTGATTGCAGAGTGCTAGCACCATAGACATAGCCTCTGAAATAAAGCAGAAATGAATTTGAATTCTATCTTTGTTACTAGACACGTGACCAGGAGTAATTTACTGTACCTCCTTGAAGTTCATTTTATTTACAAGATAAAATCAGAATAATTTATGTTATAGGTTTTTAATCTAGACAGTATACTTATACTTATTTTATACTTTCAAATTAGCCTTAAAAACATCACAAAATAAAATAACTGGTTATTATTACATTATAGATGTAGATTCTAAGGAAAACAGTTAGAACATGAATAAAGAATAGCTGTTAAAGTATCACATGTGATCTCTCTAGGCAGCATTTTATTCTTAATCAAAGTTACCCAGATTTAGTACACTCATATGAGTCAGTATTTATTTACTTATTTACTTATATAGAATAAAATACAGTAGAAAATAAATATACCACATTTTTTATTACACTAGCCTACTGGGTTTTCTTTTCAATTCTCAAAACGGCATTTTAATCTAACTTTCTGTTTTTAAACATATTTCTTTAAGAACAGTAGAGAATGTGTATCAAGACATAAAAAGCAAAACAAAGGAGAAATCCCAAAGACGACACATCATTTAATTGTTTTGAACTGATCAAGATTTTACAACAAATCAAGTATAAGAACAAAATATACTGCACAAATATGGAAATAATTAAGTCACCATGACCTAATGCATAAAGTTGATTAAAATAATCTTTTATATATTTGCTGCAATTAAATGGAAGAAGAGGAGAGGAAAAGGTCAAATTTGAGAATGCTTGTAATGGAACAGAAAAATGAAGTTTCAGTATTTTGAACAGTAGGCATTATTGAGAAAAAAAAAAAAGCCAATGTAAACATCATGATACTTCAGGAAGAAGTGAAAGGACAAGCATGATTATATATTGAATGAGGCTATAGTGACATTGGGACCCAATGTAAACACTTCCTTTGCAATTTGCCTTATAAATTTCCTTATAAACCTCATTATGATTCTACTTGGATAAAAACAGAACTCTTTGTAGCAAGTTCTTAAATGTTTGCTTCACCTGCTGGTTCCTTAGAGTGTAAATAAAGGGATTCAAAAGTGGTGCAACTGAGGTATTGAGAACTGCCACTCCCTTCGTTAAGGATATCCTCTGTTTGGCGGAGGGTTTGATGTACATGAAGATGCAGCTGCCCATATGAGAGGGAGATGACAATCATGTGAGAAGAACACGTGGAGAAAGTCTTTTCTCTCTGGTTGGCAGAAGGGATTTTTAAAATTGTCAGGGCAATATAGGTGTACGATAGAATCACTAATGCCAAGGTGACCAGCAGAGTCACCAAAGCTAAGATGAAACTCATCATTTCCAACACGTGTGTATCCATGCAGGAGATCTGCATGAGGGGAGCAGTGTCGCAGTAGAAATGGTCAATGATATTGGAGTCACAGAAGTCCAGGCTTAAGCCTAAAATGAGTCCTGGAAAGATGATGAGGAAACCAGTGATCCAAGAGCTAAGGACCAGCTGGATACAGATTTTGCTACTCATGATGGTTGTATAATGCAGGGGCTTACAGATGGCAACATAATGGTCGTAGGACATGACAGCCAGGAGATAAAATTCAGATGCCCCAAGAAGGAAGGCAAAAAATAACTGAGCTGCACAGCAGTTATAGGTAATGGTTTTGTCTCCGGTTGCCATGCTTACAAGCAATTTGGGGATACAGACAGTTGTATAAGAAATTTCTAAGAAGGAAAAATTTTGAAGAAAGAAATACATAGGGGTCTTGAGATGAGAATCCAGCAAAGTGAGGGTAATGATAATTAAGTTGCCTGAGATGCTTAGCAAGTAGGTGAGAAGCAAGAAGATGAATAGCACAATCTTCACTTTTGGGTCCTCTGTCAATCCTAAGATAAATACTGTCATGGTCTACAGGTTTTCATTGTTACCTC
>CM053571.1:57134620-57157401 GCA_028646485.1 Cryptoprocta ferox
GTGCTGATGCATAGGGGCACTTGTACCCCAATGTTCGTAGCGGCACTTTCAACAATAGCCAAATCATGGAAAGAGCCTAAATGTCCATCAACGGATGAATGGATTAGGAAGATGTGGTTCATCTATACAATGGAATACTACATGGCAATGAGAAAGAATGAAATCTGGCCATTCGTAGCAAAGTGGATGGACCTCGAGGTGTCATGCTAAGTGAAATAAGTCAGGCAGAGAAGGACAGATACCATATGTTTTCAGTCATAGGTCTAACAGGAGAAACCCAACGGAGTACCATGGGGAGGGGAAGGAGGAAAAAGAGTTGGGGAGAGGGAGGGAGACAAAACACGAGAGACTCTTGAATACTGAAAACAAACTGAGGGGGGAAGGGGAAGGGGGAAAGGTAATGGGGGTGATGGTCTTGGTGGAGGTCACTTGTGGGGAAGAGCACTGGGTGTTATATGGAAACCAACCTGACAATAAACTATAATGTTAAAAAAAAAAAAGAAAGGAAAAAAAATAAATTAATCATTTATTAATTCATTTAAAAATAACAATAGTGGGGTGCCTGGTTGGTTCAGTCAGTTGAGCTTCCAACTCTTGATTTCAGCTCAGGTCATGATCTCAGGGGTGTGATATGGAGCCCCACATTCAGCTCCACGTGGAGTATCGAGCCTGCTTAAGAATCTTTCTCTCTTTCTGCTCTTCCCCCGCAAACACACGTGTTCTCTCTCTCCCTCTTTTTTAAATAAAAAAATAAAAAATAATAAAATAAAATAACAATGGCAAACTCTTAGATGCTGACATAATTATTTATAAAAAATATCAATTCCAAGCAAATAGGAATTTCTTATTACTTTGCTTATTATTTTTGCAAATTTCTCTCATTTTTTGTTTAATAAAAAAAAATTTGGATTATTTGATCTCCTTCATAGTGTTGGTTGTAATATCAAATATTATGTTGCCTGAGGAAATCCTACTATATAATATGTGCAAGGATGAAAGTAAAAGTGAAAGGCTACAAAGGGTGTTTTCCAGACTAATAATAATCAATGCCAATGGTCACTTTCCCAAGCTGATCTGGATTCCTATTTCTCTCTCATGTGATGTTTTTCTAAATATCATTTAAACAGTAGCATCTGAGAATCAAGAAAAATGGTAGATTGATTCACAGTTAATTAATCCTGAGACGTCTACGCATAAAATCAGTGGACCTCTTATGAGAGATAGAGAGAAACCTGACTTGAACTGCCATGACTCAGATCACGTTCAGCCTCCAACTCCTAGACCTGAGTTGGCTTACACACAGCCACTAGAATGTAGAGAAGACTTGATTATTCTCGAGTAAGATATGAACTGAAATTCTCTCACTACACCTTCCTTAAATCTTTTTGTAACAAGTCTCAGGTGACCAAATACTGAAGAAAAGTTCACCCAAACAGTTTTGGACTTTTAAAAATATTTAGATCCTGTCTCAGAACTAATCAGCAGAGAAACAAAGATCTGAACTTTTGCCAGGTAAATATTTCCAATAAGAATAACACACATATGCATGCACACACATACAATTCAAATATTCATAGAGGTTATTGTAAGGACTGATATTTTTTAACATATTTTCAAACTGACTTTATTTCTATATGGGGCTTTTACTAGTTGCATGTTCACTACCAATGACTTGTATTATCCAAATGATACAGGGCATCAGCTCTAAAATATCATAAGCATCCTAAAATGTTTTCATAGTATGAGAACAAAATAAGGATGACTATCCCATTCAAAAAAAACCAAACAAATGCCAGATATGTCATTCCATAGGTTGCCTTTTGTTGATTGTTTCCTTCACCATGCAGAAGGTTTTTATTTTATGCCGTTCCAATAGTTTATTTTTGCTTTTGTTTCCTTTGCCTCAGGAGACATATCTAGAAAGAAGTTACTACAGCCAATGTCAAAGAGGTTACTGCCCGTGTTCTCCTCTAGGATTTTTATGGTATCATGTCTCACATTTAAGTCTTTCAACCATCCATTTTGAATTCATTTTTGTGTATGATGTAAAAAAGTGGTCCGATTTCCTTCTTTCACATGTTGCTATCCATTTTTCTCTACACCATTTCTTGAAGACACAGTCTTTTTACCATTGGATATTTTTTTCCTGCTTTGTCAAGCAGCCCAAGTGTTCATCAACTGATGAATGGATAAGTATGTATACATATATATTTTACTCTGCTATAAAAAATACTGAAATCTTTTCATTTGCAACAATGTGGATGGAGCTAGAAAGTATTCTGCTAATGAAATAAGTCAGGGAAAGAAAGACAAATACTCTATGACTTCACTCATACATGGGATTTAAGAAACAAAACAAATGAGCAAGGGGAAAGAGAGAAAGAGAGAGAGGCAAACAAAGAATCAGATTCTTTCTTTAATTAATTAATTTATTTTTGAGAGACAGAAAGAGCAAATGGGGAACATAGAGAAAGGAGAGAGAGAATCCCAAGCTGGCTTCATTCTGTCAGCACAAAGCCCATTATGGGGCTTGACCCCAAAAACCATGAAATCATGACCTGAACTAAAATCAAGAGTCGGATGCTTAACCAACTGAGCCACCCAGGCACCCCCAGACTCTTAACTATAGAGTACAAACTGATGGTTACCAGAGGGGCGAGGGTGGGGGAATGAGTTAAATAGGTGATGGGGATTAAGGAGTGCCATTTGTTGTGATAAGCACACGGTTGCATATGAAAGTGTTAAACCACTATCATGTACACTTGAAACTAATACAACTCTGTAGGTTAACTAACTAGAAACACACACCGAAAAAATAATTAATTATATTCCCAGTCTGATTTAGCCATGATCTGCTTCAAGCAATGGAATATAAATTATTGAAGTTTATTCTCATCTTGATAATCTCTAATTTCTGACATGCCACATTTTGAAATGCAAGAAAAATATCTTTTAGACATGTAGGAAATGTTCTTGGCTGTCTTATTATATGCCAAAAATAGGTGGGATTCCTTTTTAATTATTCTTCCCTGAACTTATATTGCTTTTCTATCTTATGAATATTTCCATGCAAAATTTCAGAGGTCCAAATTTTTTTATTGCAGTCTAGAAAAGAAAATTCATTTAAAAAATGAAAACTATCAATCACAATGCCAAACTTAGACATCTCAATGTTTAATCCCCAAGAAAATAACAACCTCCTTAAGCACAACATGACTGTATTTTTTGTTGCTGGCATTGCCTACAGATCCGTAATTTTTTATGGCCTATTATTAAAGTTTGCTCTTTACCTAATATAATTTTATTTGAAAACCTGTTGTGTCTGTCTTCCTGAATGCCAACTGAAGATGTTGGACTAGGAATCTCCCTGGCTCCCTTAGAGAATTACTGGTAATTCTCTGCCAAAATTAAAGTAAGTGCCAATGGATCTATGAAATCAAACTGCACAAAGATCACTGCCTCCATGATGACATGTTTTGCAAACTTTTTAATGAAGATGGGAATAAAGTGGAAATTTAAAACCAGTAACAAGATTCCCCAGTCCCTGACAACCTACAAAGATAGGAGCAGCTAATATCCATGATAGTGGTAGTTTTTTTCCATTCCTGTGAAACTATTTCAGAGAATTGCTGCATGAATTCTTTTTGAAGTTTGGAGGAAACAGTCCCCCAGAGAGAGGGCTGAAAATAAGTCAATTATAATTTCTTAATAAGGGCAAACTCCAGGGTCATCCCATGAGGGCTACTGGAGGAGTGAACATTCAGTGTTCTTTCTTCACTTGTTAAATACTCTTGGGACAATTACAAAATTATTTTGTACAAGATTCCCAGTTAGAAGGTATTTTTCTTTATAGTAAGCTAAAGTTTACTTGTCTGGAACCCTATCAATCTGATTGGCAGAGGCTTTAACCAAATTTCAGGTAGGACACTGACTATCTCTACTTGATTTTCTAAATGACATCTTTTTAAAATTAAAAAGACAGATAGACTCCCGCCCCATAGTTTTCTCATTTCTGGATTTATGGTCCTTTCTTTTTATTAAGCTCTCCCTTCAAGCAGCTATTAAGTGATTTTTATCTTGCCAGCATCTCTGTCAAATAATCCACTGTCAACGTTTGACATCACTCTGCCTATAATCTATCCCCTTGAAATATCACTCCCTACTTGCCATTTATACTTCTTTTAAGTCAGATAAGACTGAAAGATTTTTTCACATGTTGCCTCGTATTCATCTTGCAGTCAAGGGCGACCTTTTGTTTTGCTTCGTTCTGTTATGGCCTTATGTGAATTGCCACTAAGCCAGATGTTCCTTGTCTTGTTCTGTGGATTTTTCCTACACCTTCTTATTCCATATATCAGTTTGTGGTATTTCATACTGAGCCTCTTGTTATATTTTAGTCTGTTGGCTGTAGCCTAGATTCCTATGTTATAAAAGTCAGTTCTAACACATTTGTAGATCCTCTTCTATTACACAAATGAAGGTTATATCATATAGACTTCCACATTTTCATTGAAATAATTTTGGTGCAGAAAAAATTCAAGATTGCTTAGTAAACACCCCCTCCAGATTTATAAAGATCCATTAATTAATTTTAAAAATGCACACTTCATAAATCACCATAAATCTAGCCTTTTTTCACAAAGACTCGAAAATATCTCATCAAAATAAAAATTCAGTATATGATAATCTTCTGAATGAGTATTATCTTAATCAGAAAAGAGTTTCAATTCACTTCTCCTGATTCTGGACTCACCAAACAACCTTGTGAAATCTAAGATATCAGGGCAAATTATCAGACATAGTCCAAGCCTTGTGCTATATATTCAGAACTACAAAATTAATATATAAAGTAACTTTGTATGTGTTAGTCTGTAGGTCTATGGATAGGCTCAATAGTCATCTCAGAAACTGTTCATACGTGTGAGCTGAATATCACAATTCTAATTCATAAAGCAGAGAATTCAGTTTTTCACAATCTAGTTTCATGTATTAGCTTTTAATAATCTGGCTCCATAATGTATATTTGCAGCTTCAAGTCTTACCCTTTCATCTTATTCAACTTATACTCAGCTTTCATAACACCTGAATAGACCTTGAGGCTTCATGACTCCCTACTGTTACTCTGGCCTTTTTTTGTTACCGGAATATCTGTCTTACCTCACTTCTGTACTGAAATTATTTGTTAATACCATCATAAATGTCTCTAAACTCTTCCCTCCACGTGTTCACTTATCACCATTACTTAAAAGCCAAGATTAATATGAATTTTGTATACAGAATGTAAAACCTAAGTGCCTATGTGGATGTCTTAAGGATATCAAACTCATGCCAATCTCTCCTTCAATCCTGACTTAATGACATACAAGTGAATATTAAAGACAAGAGAAAACACAAAGAATAATTACTTGCCCCCCCAAAGTAATGGATTTTTATCAATTTTAGCAATAGTATTGATATGATGATAATTGGGAAAATCATGAAAAAAAATTTAGACAGTATAGAATGAAACCAAGAAATCGTCTTGATGGAAACACCAGTGATGAGACAAATACACTTGTACAAAAGGGGAAATTATGTTACTCTTAGTTGCTTACCTTGTCAAATATTAAACACAGAGGTGTAGCTCCCTCTCCTTCTCATCCAACACAACCCCCCCACACACACACGCTGATGACATTTGCTAATTGTGACAACTCCTTTTCAGTGTTTATTTTGTCCCATTATTTTGCTTTCCTTTTTCAGAGGTTTATATATTTGTACTCTTTTGCTTGTGTTTTATTATTTTTTGTAGTTTCAAGTTTTTATTTAAATTCCAGTCAGTTAATATAGAGTGTAGTATTAGTTTCAGGTGTAAAATTTAGTGATTCTTCACTTACATACAACACCCAGTGCTCATCACAAGATGCATTACTTAATAACCATCACCTATGTAATTCATCCCCACCAACCTCGCCTTTGGTAACCATCAGTTTCCTTATGTTCATCTGTTTTGTTTCTTAAATTTGACATATATGTGAAATTACATGGTATTTGTCTTTCTCTGAATGACTTATCATGCTTAGCATAATACACTTTAGCTCTATTCACGTGATTGCAAGTGGAAAGATTTCATTCTTTTAGTTGGCTGAGTAATATTTCAATGTGTGTGTGTGTGTGTGTGTGTGTGTGTGTGTGTGTATTCCTTCTCCATCAGTTGATGAACATTTGTGCTCTTTCTATAATTTGGCTATTGTTGATAATGGACTGTAAACATTGGGGTGCACGTGCCCCTCAAATCATTATTTTTATATCCTTTGGGTAAATACCTAGGTATTTACAATTGCTGGGTCATAGAGTAGTTTTATTTTTAACTTGTACAGGAACTTCTATGCTGTTCTCTAGGGTGGCTGCACAGTTTGCATTCCCACCAAGAGTGTAATAGGGTTCCTCTTTCTCTGCATCCTCTCCAACATCTGTTGTTTCCTTGTTTTTAATTTTAGCCATTCTGACAGGTATGAAGTGATATCTCATTGTAGTTTTGATGTGCATTTCCCTGAATGTGAGTGATATTGAGCATCTTTTCCTGTGCCTTGTGGCCATCTGGATGTCCTCTTTAGAAAAATGTCTATTCATGTGTCCTGACCATTTCTTAACTGTACTATTTGGATTTGGGGTATTTTATAAGTTCTTTATAAATTTTGGATAGTAATTCTTTATCAGATGTCATTTGCAAATATCTTCTCCCATTCAGAAGGTTGCCTTTTACTTTTGTTCACTGTTTTCTTCACTGTGCATAATTTTTTTCTCTTGATGAGGTCCCACTGGTTCATTTTTGCTTTTGATCCCCTTTTCTGAGGAGACACATCTAGTAAAAAATTACAATGTTTTATGTCAAGAGATTATTGCCTGTGTTCTCCTTTAGAGTTTTGATGATTTCCTATCTCACATTTACATCTTTCATCCCTTTGAATTTGTTTTTGTGTATGATGTAAGGAAGTGGCCCAGTTTCATTCTTATGCATGTTGCTATCCAGCTTTCCCAGCACACTTTGTTGAAGAGATTGGGTTTTCACATTACATATTCTTTCGTCCTTTGTTGAGGATTATTTAACTATATAACTGTGAGCTCATTTCTAAGTTTCTTTTCTGTTCCATCGATCTATGTGACTGGTTTCTACCAGTACCATACTGTCTTTATCACTGGAGCTTTGTAATATAACTTGAAATCTGGAATTGTGATTTTGGCTTTCCTATGTGCTTCCATACAAATTTCAACATTGGTTTTTCTGGCTTTTTGAAAAATGCTGGTGATATTTTGGTAGGGATTGCATTAAATGTGTATACTGCTTGGGTAGTATAGATATTTCAACAAATTTTTTTTCTTCCAATCCATGAGCATAGAAAGTTTTTCCATTTCTTTGCAGCATCCTTGGTTTCTTTCATCAGTGTTTCATAGTTTTCAGAGTCTTTTACCTCTTTGATTAGGTTTACTCATAGATGTCATAATTTTTGATCCAGTTGTAAATGGATTTGATAAATCTTGATTTATCCTTCTGCTGTTTCATTATTGGTGTATAGAGATGGAACAGATATCCCTACATTGATTTTGTATCCTGCAACTTTTCTGATTTCCTGTATCAGTTATAGCAATACTTTGGTGATAGTCTTTTGGGTTTTCCATATAAAATATCATGTTGTCTGGGGATAGTGAAAATTTAACTTCTTCCTTGCTGATTTGAATGCCTTTTATTTCCTTTGTTCTCTGATTGCTGAGGCTAAGGCTTCAAGTACTACATTAAATAACATTGGTGAGAGTGTACATCCCTGTCTTGTTCCTGACCTAGAGGAAAAGCTCTGAGTCTTTCCTATTGGGGATGATAGCTGTGAGTTTTTCATAAATAGCCTTTATGATGTTCAGGTATGTTCCCTCTTTCCTTACTTTGTTGAGGAGTATTATCTGGCATGGAAGCTATACTTTATCAAATGCTTTTTCTACATCTATTGAGATGATCATATGGCTCTTAATCCTTTTTTTATTAATGTGGTGAGTCATTGATTGATTTGCAAATATTGAACTGTCATTGGAACCCAGTAATAAATCCCACTTGATTGTGGTGAATGATTCTTTGAATGTACTAATGGATTTGATTTGCTAGCATTTTGTTGGGAATTTTTGCATCCATGTTCATCAGATATATTGGCTGGTAGTTCTCTTTTTTAGTGGGTTTTTGATGGTTTTGGATTCATTCACAGAATGAGTTTTTTGGAATTTTTTCTTATATTTCTATTTTTCTGGAATAGTTTGAGGAAAATAGATATTAACTTGTCTTTATTTAGTTGGTAGAAATAAATAAATACATAAATAAATAAATAGATAGATAAGTATTTGGTAGATTTTCCCTGGGAAGACATCTGGCCTTGGACTTTTGATTGTTGGGAGATTTTTGATTACTAATTAAATTTCTTTGCAAGTTATTGGTCGGTTCCAGTTTTGTATTTCATCCTGTTTCAGTTTTGGTAGTTTATATGTTTCTGGTAATTTATCTCTTTCTCCCAGATTGTCCAATTCGTTGGCATAAAATTTTTTCATAATGTCATAATGTTCTCTTATAATTCTTTTGTATGTCTGTGGTGTTGGTTGTGACTTCTGCTCTCTCTTTGGTGATCTTATTTATTTTGATACTTTCTTCTTTGTGTTTGATAAATCTAGCTACGCATTTATCAATTTTATTAGATTTTTCAAAGAACCAGCTCCTGGTTTCATTGATCTGTTCTACTGGGTTACCATGAAAACAAGGGGAACAAAGTGAAAAAAGGAGACAGTACTTAGCCTTTTATCTAATGCAGTGTTGAAACCTAAGTGTGACTCTTAACCAAGGATACACAGTGGCTAAAGACACAGGGTAATAGTGTTTCAGAGTGTGTCTGAAACTCATGCTAAAATCAATTAACTAATTAATTAATTAATTTAATGTTTATTTATTTTCCAGAGAGAAAAAAAAATCGTGAGTTGGGGAGGTGCAGAGGGAAAGTGAGACAAGGGAGACACAGAATCTGAAGCAGGCTCCAGGCTCTGAGCTGTCAGCAAAAACCCGGACACGGGGCTTGAACCCACGAACTGCGAGGTCATGATCTGAGCTGAAGTCAGATGCTTAACTAACAGAGCCACCCAGGTGCCTGAGCATGCCAGAATTTAAATTGCCACTCTGAAACATCATAAGACCTTGGAACAAACTCCTTCCCTAAAATTTTTTCCTGCATCTTAGAAAAATAATACCCTTGCCCAAAATGTCCATGTCCTAATCCCTGGAACCTGAGAATGTCACCTTAAAGCGCAAAAAGGATCTTGTAGATGGAATTGTTAAGGATCTTAAGATGGAGATATTATTTTGGATCATCTAATGGTCCCTAAAAGGAATCCCAAGTGTTCTAAGAGAAAGATGGAAGGAGATTTGCTACAATTAAAAAGAATGTGTTCATGAAACAGGGATTAGATTAATGTGGCCAAAAGCAAGGAATGGTAGCAGCCATCAGAAGCTAGAAAAGGAAAGGAAATGGAGCTTCTAGAGGGAGCACAGCCCCGCCAACTCCTGATTTCAGCCTAGCAAAAATGGTTTAGGACCTCTGACTTTGAGGATTATAAGAGAAGAAATGTGTTTTAAGCCACCAGGTTTGCGGTGACTTGTTACAGTAGCCATAAGGGAACTCGTACCTCACAAAACTGTTACTCTAGATAAAATGTGTGACTGGTGCTTCGTGAGTTCAAGCCCTGTAGTGGGCTCCGTGCTGACAGCACAGGGTCTGCTTGGGATTCTCTCTCTCCCTATTTTCCTCACCCCACTCTCAAAATAAATAAACTTTTAAAAAATGTGTAACTGGAAATACACTTAGTAATGTGTCTAATACACAGTAGGGAGGCTGTAACATGTATGTCCTGTTTTGAAACTGAAGTTTGGTTTGAGGGATCATTAAAACCAGTAAAGTGGTCATCATTCTTTTTAATATATATTTTTTAACATTTTAGTTATTTTTGAGAGACAGTGAGAGTGGGGAAGGGAAGAAAGAGAGGGAGACACAGAATCCAAACCAGGCTCCAGGCTCTGAGCTGTCAGCACAGAGCCAATGGTGGGGCTCAAACCCACAAACTGTGAGACCATGACCTGAGCTGAAGTTTGAAGCTTAACCAACTGAGCCACTCCCTCACCCCCAATGGTCAGCATTTTTGTCCATGTTCATCCTGGTAGAAAATGCCCAGACACCTGCTAGGAAGATCTCTCTAGTCCCCCACACCCCCTGCTTCTCCTAATACTTAGAGGGGAAAGATGCCTTCTCCTCACTTAAGTCACATTGTTATTTTCCTTTCTACTTTTTGTTTTCATTACTCTTCATTCAACCAGTCTTTCTGAACTTTAAAGAAAACCAAGTCATGTCTCAATCGATTCAGGTGCTATCTTAAATTAATATCCCAACCAGCATCTTATTATTTCTAAGCCTCATTACCAGCAATTTCTGAACGTAGCTCCTCTTCAGTTTCTGCTGTCATTCATTTTCTCATTTTTCCCTTCTGCTTTTAGTTTCTTCTTGACCACTTAGTCCTTTCCCTAAACACAGCTTTTAATAAGGTAACACAGCAAAGTGACAAAAGTCTAGACGGCCTGGTTTCAAATCTTGGGTTTTGCCATCTACTTACTGTGTGACATTGGACAAGCTATTTAACCTCTCTGGTTTCCCCCCAGAAGTGGCTATTAGAAGTGATGCCTAGGGGGAAAGGTAAAGGGGAGTGATGGTCATGGTGGATGTCACTTGTGTAGAAGAGCACTGGGTTTTATATGGAAACCAACCTGACAATAAACTATAAAGTTAAAAAAAAAAGAAGTGATGCCTACTGCTATTATAAAGATACGGGAGTTGATATTTCCTAAGTCCTTAGAATAGTGCTAGTCACAGTACAAGCACTACAAATATGCTTGCTAGCAACGATAAATGCAAAGTTCAAGCATATAAGTTTCTCAGCTTTCTGTCATAACTCTGAGATATGTATTTGGTGAAATCAATATGTCTTTTCAAGGGAAACACAAAGATATTTCTATCCAGGAAAATAGTTTTGAATGACTGTCCATGTGGCTAGTTTAGGTGTTTCTCCTCAGTGATTCCAAATTTCTATATGACAGAACCTGGGTTTAGTCCAGTAAAAAATTAGAAACTTGAGTCTCTGTTTTAAACCCTTTACCTTAAGGCCTCCCACCCTCACCTCTTTGCCTGTTAACTTTCATTTGTCCTCCATGCTATGAAAATCTACTTCTAAGAAATTCTCTGATGTCAGGCTTAGCATGGATTTAAGACAAAGGCACTGTTTACATGAGAGAGACGAGTTTTCAGGAGTGGCTTTGTCTTGCTTTGTTTAGTTGCCCTCCTCACGCTGGCAGCCTTGGAAAATATCCGGAGATCCAGGTTGTGGCTCTAATTCTTAGCATCTGTTTGATTATTCGAGCCTCAGTTCTCCTATCAGGAAGGGGTATCTGAGGGCAACGCTCTGTCTTTGGGACTGCTAAAAAGAACATTTGCAGCTCAGGTATGAACTGCTGCCAGGAAGCCTGGTTATATCACATCACCCCGGGATCATAGCAGGAATTGGGTCAGGAAGGGCCTGAGCAGGCTTATCACAATCAGGTAGTTTCTAGATCTCTAAAATGAATGTATCTAGGGCAAGAAAGACATGCATCCGGGACTCTGAACTACTGAAACTTTTCACAAGCTACCTTTTGGTTCTTGAGAAATAGATGTAGAGAAAAAGTCCTGCTTATTGCTAAGAGTTTTAGCCCAAAATGCTATCCAAAATTCTTAACCTTATAAAATGTTTGGGGCCTTTGGTGAGCTCTCACTTAAGGCCTAGTCTAGTGTTTGGTTGAACGTGGAATGTGGACTACCTGAAGTGCTGGCTGAAATCTGTATTGCTGTTTCTCCTACAAAGCTACAAAATTGGGATGTTGGGGCCAGAATTATGAATTTTTCATAATTAGTGATTAGTAAGCATTGCTGGCCTAGCCTAAAGGCAGTCTGAGTAGTCCCTCTGGCCCCCATTCTTCTAGGATAATATGCTTCAGTGTTCTAGCTTCCAAACTGAGGAGGGGAGGTGTAAGCGTTCTAGAAAAGGTAGGAACCCAGCCAAGTAAATAAAATCATATCAAGATTGAAAATAAAATAGTTTTGATGTGCACATAGTGCAAGGATTAAAAGAGGGAAATAGTTCAAATTTTAGAAAAACTAATTTAAAATAGATGACAAGCATAAACCAAACTAAAATGTACCATGGTTTTGAACAACTGATGTTAAAGACAAGAAGGAGCGCTATACTGGCAGAGTACAAAATATAATCCAATCACACTATTTTCTCCCAGACTAAGCGATACCTCATCAATACAGTTTATTGGTTTTCAACCCTTAGAGCCAACCTGTGGATAAAACACAGAACACTGCTACAACTGTATGGCAACATGTAAATGCTAACAGCACAAACAAAAGCAAGCACGTATTCACAGAAGGTGATTGGTATGAGGGGAAAGGAAAGGCAGAGCTGCTACAGAGCATAAAATCTCTGAGATTTTATGAGAAAATCATGAGATTAAGATGAAAGTTAATAACACAAGATATAAATACTAAAAGTTAATGTTTCTTGAGCTCTCCTGTGTGTTAGACACTAAAGGCTACAAATGCATTATTAGTTGCCTCATCACAAGCAACCCCATAAGGTAGAGAGGTATCCTTGCCCCTGGTTTATGGATGAGAAAACAATGGGCACAGGTAGGATGTGTAAATTTCGCAGGGATACAGAGCTAATAAAAGCTGAAGAACAAGGATTCTAATTCAAGCAGTTCACCTCCAGGACCAGTGCTTTTAGTCCTCTGCTACCACTTCCCTCACCAATGAAGCCAGAAAAATTACATGAAGTTACCACAGAGAGAAGCAGCCAAATTAATTATGATATATTGGAAAGGAAGAGGGAGCGAAAACAGGGGGAGTGGAGTTTTATCTTCCTCCATCTTGGTAGAGCGGTAAAAAGATTGTCTAAAATGAGTATGTCCTGATACAGCAAGATCAGCATAATGTTTCATATTAAGGGGGTGACATCAAAGTAGCAAAAACTGTCTCTGGAGAGGGGAACTCAGGAGAAAAGGGCTACATTTCAATAGGAGTCAAGTTACTATTATACTTATGTATTATTTTCATACAAATAAAATATTTCTGTTTATTTAGAAGTTGCTTCTAAGGGGCACCTGGGCGGCTCAGTAGATTAAGCGTCCAACTTCAGCTAAGGTCACAATCTCGCGGTTCATGGTTCGAGACCCATGTCGGGCTCTATGCGGATGGCTCAGGGCCTGGAGCCTTCTTTAGATTCTGTGTCCTCCTCTCTCTCTGCTTCTCCCCCCCAAAATAAACATTAAAACAAATTTAAAAAATAGGAATTGCTTATACTGTGTAAGTGCATCAAAACATGAAATTTAAGTGGCACTTGGGTGGCTCAGTCGGTTGAGTGTCCAACTTCGGCTCAGGTCATGATCTCACAGTTTGAGCTCGAGCTCCATATCAGGCTCTCTGCTGTCACCTCATGGCCCGCTTCAGGTCCTCTCTGTCCCTGTCTCTCTGCTCCTCGCAACTCATGCTCTCTCTCAAAAATAAATATTTGAACAAACATGAAATTCAAAATCTTCCTTACATCTACCTCATACTTGTTAAATGTTTGTCTTATCAGGATATTACTTTTAGCTTTAAAGGCTTTCAAAAACTCAGGAAGAGGGGTGCCTGGGTGGCTCAGTTGGTTTAGTGCCAGACTTTAGCTCAGGTCATGATTTCACGGTTTATGAGTTGGAGCCCTGCATCGGGCTCTGTGCTGAAAGCTCAGAGCCTGGAGCCTGCTTCGGATTCTGTGCCTCCCTCTCTCTGCCCCTCCCCTTCTCGCGCTGTCTCCCTCTATCTCTCTTTCAAAAATAAATAAAACATAAAAAATTAAAAAAAATCAGGAAGTAAGAATGTTTAAAAATTGTCTCTGCTAATATTACCAGGCATGGCTGAGAGATGGTGCAGAACTATTAGAAACAAACTGGATTTTAACCCTGCTTCTGAGAGGCAGTTCTGACTACAAAGGGCAGGCGATTCTCTGTAGTCACAGAACAGGAACTTTGATCCTCTGGAACCGTAATAAACAAGTTAGAGTAAATGAATCAGACAGAGAGTGCCTGGAGGGGTCCGGCAGCCTCTGTGTGCTGGTGTTCTTTGTTTTAAAGGGCTAATCTCATAAATGTTGCACTAGACTCAATGTCGTACATTTTTAGGCTGTTATCGTATTTTTCCACGTGTTTACTTCATAAAAGTAGGCACTTTTATGCTCCTGTTAAAATGGGATCACTTATTCGAATTACCCGGTGAAGGCAACTAAAGCATTATTGCCTACGGAACTCATTAAGGGTAGATGTATATATCCCCTATCTCCATCCATGTATGTATGTATGTATAGATGTATGTACATATGTGTATATTTATCTATCATCTATCTATCTCCTTATCTACTATGCATCTATCCTTATTTATAGAACAAAACAACAACAATAATTTAAATTACATCCTTACCTTATTTTATTTTAGCTTTCCCAAAATCTTGCAAGGTAAATACATCATGGAAAAAGCATTGAGTTCACCGAGACACTTGAAGGACGGCTCTACTGTTTGTCATTGTGCAACCAATAAATGGTGCAAGGAATTCAACCCACATCTTCTCTGTCCTCCTCTCTTATCTCCCTTTGCTGACTCTATTCCATGCATATTAGATTATAATTGCTTCTTGAGGATATAAGGTACCTTTCCTCTGAGCTTTTGCAGTGATGATTCCCGTTACCGGAATGCTCTTCTCTTAGACATTTGTTTCATTCACTTCCCGCTAGCCTGTTCAAATTCCACCTCCTAGTGAGCTTGTCCTGTCCACCATTTAAATTGAACGCTGTGATTCTGCCTGTAATATCAATGCTCCATATGCTGCTTTATTTTCCATAACATTAGTTATTGGCTATCCTGTTAGATAATTTGCATGTTTGTACTTCTGCTCCCATCCACCTAGAAAGTAGGCTCCACACAGTCAAGTTTTTGCCTTTTTTAAGTCTAGTGGAGATGCAGCAAAAAAAGTCTAGGGTCAACCAGAACTAGGCACAAGTGTAACTTGTGTGATTTGATATTTTAGTCATTTAGATCAGAGCTGGGCCAATTACTGAAGAGGATCTCTTCTACTGCATTTAAGCAGCACAATAAATTCAAAGAAACTGCAATTTCCAACAATGACAGAGCAGGTATGTGCTCTTTCTCCCTTCATTTCTCCAGGCTCAAATCTATCCTCCCTGGGTGATAACGGAATGTGTAAGAATGACTGGCCTAAGTCTAAATTAAAGATGAAGACATACAAGAAAACATTTAAACATTTCTTAAAAAAAAAAATCATTGAGTGGTTTCCTTTGACACATCAGGGATTATCTAGCCTCTAATAAGGTCAGAGCGGGATGAGAGAAGAGCAAAACACAGAAGGAAGAGGCATGGATGAGTCACCTCATCTCTCCCTCCTTTGTATCTTACTTCCTCCTGGACTGTCATCCCTTACATTCAAAACGCAGATTGCAGAAGTCAGCACATGTAGGTAGAACATGCAACCACTTCCACATCCCAGTCACTGTGACATGGAAAATTCTGCATACTTAAGTCTGGCTCAACCCATCACCATTCACACAGGTTAATTCTTTCTCCACTGCTGAGTCAAAAAGACACATGAGCAAAGGCAGACTAATAAGAAAGTTTTATACTCAGAGGTATGTAAGTACACAATCTGGGAATGATAAAACCCATTGAGGCAAATAGGTTGGGGTAAAGTAAAAGCCTACAGCAGTGGTGTCCTGCCGGTTCCAAGACCAGAGAAAACCAGAGCTTGGGTGAGACGAGTTCACAGTCACAACAGGGATGGCACAGTTGATGATTTATGCAGCTTTCTTGTGTTTTCCACCACTGGAACTTCTGGAATCTGGTGTCGTTCTGGAGTAGTTCTAAACTGGGGCTCATGTGCCCCTCGCCCTCCAATACACACGTGGATAGAATGCAAATAGACACGTGCACACAACGTACACACTTGCTGTATGAAGAGATCAGGTTAAGTTCCACTTAAAGGGGCTGGGCCCCTTTCTGGTGCAACAAAGTCCATTTCCGGTTATATACAATTTGCAGAGGAAGATTTGGTCCTTATTTGTTGAGTTTCATGACAAGAGAAAGGAATTTTTAAGTCCATTTCCAGTTTTATACAATTTACAGGGGAAGATTTGGTCCTTGTTTGTTGAGATTCATGACAAGGGAAAAGAATTTTTAAGACCATTTCCGGTTATATACAATTTGCAGAGGAAGGTTTGGTCCTTATTTGTGGTGCTATCCCTCATCACATGACCAGCACTAAGGTTATGGGAGGCACATACCCTCTATGCGGATGAAGGACCGTAAGTGTATCCTAGTCATAGCAGGTGTAGAGCTCTTCCTCAGAGCACCTTCTTTCTCGGGGGTACGAGAGCTCCCGTTGTTCTTATAGGGGGTGCTGACATAGAGGCCTGCCATCATAGATATGATAATGTCTATGTCTGCTACAGCACTTGCTGCATTTGCATTGGGTCAGCTGCAATTATTCTGCTGTGAAGCAAGAATACCAGGTCCTACCATTGTGGGAATGACGTTGTCCCCTCCATGCTTGCTGTCTGTATGCTAGGCAGGTGGACCACCGTTGTTTGGAAGGTGGATGGAGTTACAAACGGTCCAAGCACGGAGTTGGTGCTGCCACTTGCAACTGCAACAGATGCACTATGGCCCGGCAAGCCACAGGGGCTTTGTGGGGGGGGCGGGTCACTAGAGGTTGGCTGAATACTGGTAGTAGTAATAGATGCAGAACCTGCCAAACCTGACTGCACTGTGTTGTCTCTGGTCACTTGGCTACACGAGCAGTTGAGCCCATAGCTTGTGTTGAGGTTATTGGTGATCCTAACAGGTAAGTATTATTAGCCTGCTGCCCATAATGGTGCCCAGTTGTGGGCTGAGAGGTGCTTCCTGGGCCTGACTGGTTGGAAACTGAGATCTGTGTAATGGATGACCTTTTAGGTAAATAGATAGAGTCCTGGGCCACAACAGTACTGTTAGTGGGTGGTGTCTGATCAGAACCAGGAAGCACCATGGAAAGTGGGACATGGTTGTCCCTGAACACAGGGGAGGAATAGAAGATGGAAGCCTGAGATGGAGATGTAGTATCCATGGCATCATCAGAAGCTGAGTTGCAGTTTGCAGGGAGATTGCCTACTGGAGCGGAGGTGACACCAGAACCCCCAAGGGGCAAGCTAGTGGGAACAGCAATACTTGCAAGGGCTGTCTTCTGATACCCGGGTGTGCTGGTAGAAACTGGAATGTTTTCAGACCGCTTCCGTTTCAAACTAGGATGGTCCTGAGATGAAGGCAGTCCCTTTCGGGCTACTTGGAAATATATGAAAATAACCTTTGAAGGGGAAGTGGTGCCCATGTTGACGGCACCAATCTGAAGTAAGCTTGGAGGTAGAACTAGATGCATTGCTTGTGATGGTAGAAGTAACTGCCTTATAACTGATGGGCAGGACAGTTGAAACAGCGCTATTTGTGGAAGGATTTGGAAGAGGGGTGGATAGCACAAGAGGGGGAAGATCTATACACATGGGCTCTGGGGATTCTGCTTTGCAGGAGTGTGGCTGTAAGGTGGGGGTTGAGGTGTTAGGAAGTGTGGTGAAGTCACAAATAGGAGATGTTGTAGCTGTGACTGGCTGAAGAGGGCCTTCATTCTTTAGAGAAATTCCCTGAATGGGTTTGGAACTAAGAGGAGGAACGGACCCAGCGGGAACAGCAGGAAAAGGTTTAAAAACTATGTTTGCTGTCTCTTGACCAATATTTGGTGTTAAAGATGGAGGAACAGATGGGATTGGGGGCCTGGCAGATGGGTCAGCCATGTCAGCTGTAGGAATAGGGACTTGCAAAGTGTGAATACCCAAAGGCAGGCAGTTAACTGTCTCTGGTGCAAGTACAGATAGAGCAGGGGCAGGTTGACTGTCCGAACAGTCTGCTCTGATCTGTCTTCTCTCCTCCAAGATCTTATTCCTCTGACATTTGGTATTCTTCATGGTGTGCAGGTTTTTGTCAATAGCTATGTAAGGGAGCTTAGGGGGTGGGGGCAACTCACCATGGTCCCACAATTGTGGCTGTGGTGGTGTCAGCGATAGAGAAGATGGCATGGATCTTTTTCGTTTGCAGAGCCTCCTGCTGGCAGATACAGAGGGAAAAGAGCTCCCGGATGAGTTTCCTGAAGGCTCACTAGCCTGTTTCTCTTTCATGGATAGGTATGTGTCCCCGACAGGCTAATGATTTTCACCCGATACTTCCTTTGTTGATGTCATGCCTGAAGGTTGACCACCACCTATCTCCTTCCTGGATAGGTCTGATGTGCTCTCAGACGACTGATGGTTTTCAGCCAACACTTCCTTTGTTGGGTTGGAGAACATGGCTGCATCTGTATCAGGCATGACATCTCTGGCAGGGCCATGTGAGGGGGTGACTCCATGGCCTTAAGGGGAGGAGTTAATCAGAGACTTCTTGGTGTTCTTCCTCAAACTGTCTTCCAGAGGATTAGGATGGATGTCCAAAAGTGCAGGCTTGTGCTGCCGGGAACTGAGTAGCTCAGCGGTCTCCTGTCTCCGGGGGACTGGATCTTAACGGTATATTCCTGCAGCTATGGGTGGGGGGGGGGGCTGTTCCCACCATCTTCCCCTTCGGTCTCTACAAGATCCTCCATCTTTTCTCTGGGATCTTCTTGGACCTTCTCTTCCATCCCATTTGGGTACAAAATTGGGCAGTGCCTGGATGGGACCAGCTCCCCAACCTCTACCCTCTCAGATAGCGAACGCGGGAGAGTTACTTTGCAACCCGGAAGAGGGATTCTTACGCCTCTGGAGGGTCCAAACATCAAGGAATTACAGAAGACAGAACAGGTTTTTTCGAAGGGTTAGTCCAGTTCACCAGAGGTAGGATGCCCAGAGAAGTACATGCAGCCTGCGGGATGGGGTAACGCCTCAGTGGCTCGATATGAGGTAGCCTGTAAAGGCCTGCGATCCCGGTGGAATAGCCTGTACCCAATGCCTCCATGAAGGAGGAGCGAGGTGGTCCCAGACAGGTGGTGGATGGGCATCAAGGGCAAGGCGGACCAGGGGCCGATTGCACCTAGGCAGGGGGCAGCGTCGGACTGTGAAACGAAACTTACTAAATAGGTTGCGCCGTTTGAACCTGTTGTGCGCCAAAGGATCGCGAGGTTGGACTATAAAAGCCGGAGACAGACTCCTGGCCTTCTGACTCCTCTCGAGGTCAAACATGCACTGAGCCTGAGTGGCCCAGTGTGGTCCTTGTGATGCATCCCAGGAACACGTCACAGAGAAGAGCGCGCATGCGCAGCGTGGAAAGAGACCACAGCAAAGGGCAAAGGGGGAGGCTCCAGAGCCCCTCCCCTTAGCACCTCGGGCCTGAGACTTCCGGCCACTGGGGGCATTGGACAGACTTCCTTCTGCCATTGGCAGGGATGCCCCTGGGCAGGTACATACAACCAGCAAGGCCACTGCGTGGGGACTGTTGGGGAGTGCAGTGGTTGTCCGGCCCCTCAGTGCCTGGGTGTGTGTCGCCAGCCTTTCTCCCAAGAAAGATAAGTGCTGGGGCTCCCAACGCTGCCAGGGAGTGGCCCGCTGCCCCCAGGACGCTCTCTGCTTCCCTGTGAGGCTTAGAGCCAGCCAGGTGCATCTTCGCTAGGGCTGCCCAGGCTTTCAGCATCCGCCTCCAGACAGCGGCAGTTTCCAAGCAGCCGCCAAACCCTGACCTGACTGGATACTGCACCCCAAGACCTCCCTTCCTGGCATGTAGGTTCTTGCTTTCTTCCTTTGGAGGAATTTGGCCAAACATTTACAGTTTAGACTGCCCCTCAGGTCACACAGATGGTGGTGGCTTAGCTGGGATTCAAACCCAGCGTAGTGACGCCCAGAGCTCTTAACTCCGGACTGTGGTGCCTCTTTACCATAGATGCATCGTGTGTTACCATTTCTTCTTTTTCTTTTTTGTAGTTCTTAGGGTACTTAGCACGGTGCCATATTTACAGCGAGCACAGGCAGTGCCCAGGACAAGGCCTTCATTGAACAAAAGCTCAATTCATAAATTAATCAGGGACCACAATGGGTTCTGGTCTCAGAAGATGTAGGTCATGGACCACCAGTTGTAAGAATAGTACCATCCCACATTTGTAACTGAGCCTCGCAGCCCAGATTTTCTCTTTGTTCTACTCGGAAGAATCCAAATAGGTAGGATTCTATGTAGAGACTATATGTAGAAAGATTATATTCTAGATATGTTGTGGTCTACCTGAAAGAAAGTCACCAGAGGATTATTCCATATGGATTAAAAGCCAGTTTCTTTGGCCTTCTAGGAATATGTCTAGTAAGACATCTTACTAATGTCTAGAAAGCAAATATGTCATTTATTGTCAATTAATAGTGGGGCAATGTATTGGATTAAAGAAAGGTCAACACAATTTGGTCATTGTGAGCATGCCAGCCAGGTTCATTCTTCACCTCACATTGTTGGCACTTAAATATAATTCTAGAGATTCTTATGACCAAGAGGGGAGAGTTATGCTTGGGTGTCTGGCAAAAGAAACATGTATTATTGTCTAGGCACTGGAAGCTTCAGCATGAGGACAGTTTGCAAAATTTTGGATTACGTGTAGCTTTACCTAGTTTGAATCTTTTTTCTGTGGCTTACTTCATTGAAGTGTTTTCTCTCTCATGGGACTGATGTTGCATATCAGGGACATGACATGCATAAGTTTCAGAACCAAGAATCCTATACATCAATGAAAAATACATATTAAAAATTTTAAAATATAATATATTATAATATATATACATATATACACACGGTAAAATCTTGGATTGTGAGTAACTTGTTCTGCACGTGTTCCGCAAGATGAGTAGACATTTCTGATAAATTTTAACTTGATAAACAAGTGATGTTTTGCAATACAAGGAGTACATGATGCCAAACGTCACATAACAATTGAGCCAATGGTTCTCTCTCTCTCTGTCAGTCTCTCTCTCTGTTTCTCTGTGGAATTGTGGGTGATCTTCTCCCATGCTCTGAAGCTCTGTCTCAGGCCATGGTGTTTGGCAGAAATCAGTGATTTTTCAGAACATTGGAAGGTGTCCACAACTGGCACTGGTGCATTTTTTGTCACTTCAAAGCACTTATGGGCAGTCCTTTGCTTTTCCATACAAGACTAAGCTTAGGAATGCTTTGCTTCATTCTAGGTCAGGCTGTCTGCAGATATAGACCCTTTCCTCTGCTGCCTTATTGCCAGTTACATTAAATACAGCATATGACAAGAGCTTTTTAATACTGTAGTGTAATCAACATCCGTTAATGATAATGAAACATCCTACACAATAACCCTTTTATCTATTGTCTCCCTTACGCTAGCAATGAAGGTTTTGAAAGGTAAGTGCAGGTTAATTTGTTTGTTTTGCCTTGTATTTTGTATTTTCTTTATTATTTTGTATTATATTACAGTAGTGTAATATTTTTATATGAATATTTTTCAGTTGTGGAACAAATCATCTGAGTTTCCATTATTTATTATGGGGAAATTGGCTTTGATATACAAGTGCTTTGGATTATAAGCATGTTTCCAGAACAAATTATGCTCATGAAACAAGGCTTTATTTTTTCTGGATTTATTTTTTCATATTTAAAATAGAACTGGACATAATTCATATATTACAAAATTAGTTTTAGTGCTCTGTTTATTAGAGCTTTTATAGTATCTTAGAGCAAATTTGGACTCCCATCCCCAACAAACTTGAGGGTGGTAGGACACAAAAGGTTTTGCTCAGACACTAATTCTGTTTGAAAAACAAGGAGAAATATTATAAGCACTTTCTAATCTCTCTAGGAGCAAAAATGATTTCCAGATATGACATTTAACCACGATTCCTTTGACATCATTTGAGTTCAGTAAGGAACAATTTCTTGGTGGTGTTTGTTTGAACAGAAATAGCAAGCTTGTACAAATTTTGGGCAAAGATTTCTTATGAGAACTCTGAAAAAGATGATGATGTCAGATATATTTGAAAACAATAAATTTCAATCATGTTATTTCCATCTTTTTATTTCCCAGGGAGGAAAAATTAAGCATATGATGCGTGTTGGGGCTTCAGGACAATCCAAGGAATTTGGGAAAGGATATCCCAGAAAAATCTACCTCTTGACTTCTCTTGTCACATGGAAGTAGACACATAGGATGGTTTTGTGAAATATAGACCATTCTCTTGTCCTTACAGGCAAAATATATTAATGGCAAGTGGTTATTCCGAGATAATTTGCCTTGGCAGAGGCAAACATGTTGAGACAGCATTTGTTAAGACAAAATAACAAATGTTTTGAGACTATCAGCAAATTAGAGTCGCCAGGAAGATTCCTTCTCACTTGACAATTTATGAAGCAACAAATCTCCAGTTATAGTAAATGAAGCCATGGTGTGTAGTCTTGGATGGAGTTGGTAGTAGTGACAAGGAACCATAGCTGACACCCTGTGGTTCAACACTCCCTGCCTGTTCCCTTGTCTCGCTCACAATAATCTGTTGTAATTCATGCAGAGTTAATACAGAGGGAAGACTGAGTGACCCATGGAAC
>CM053571.1:57157901-57173999 GCA_028646485.1 Cryptoprocta ferox
GTACATTTGTGGGTCCAGTTCTGGGCTCTCTAATCTATTCCATTGGTCTATGTGTCTGTTTTTGTGCCAGTACCATACTGTCTTGATGATGAAAGATTTGTAGTAGAATCTAAAGTCTGGGATTGTGATGTCTCCTGTTTTGGTTTTCTTCTTCAATATTACTTTGACTATTCTGGGTTTTTGGTGGTTCCATACAAATTTTAGGATAGTTTGTTCTAGCTTTGAGAAGAATGCTGGTGCAATTTTAATTGGGATTGCATTGAATGTGTAGATTGCTTTGGGTAATAATGACATTTTAACGATGTTTATTCTTCTGATCCATGAGCATGGAATGTTTTTCCATTTCTTTGTGTCTTCTTCAATTTCTTTCATAAGTTTTCTATAGTTTTCATCATACAGGTCTTTTACATCTTTGGCTATGTTTATTCCTAGGTATTTATGTTTTTTCGTGCAATTGTGAAATGGGATCGGTTTCTTGATTTCTCTTTCTGTTGCTTCATTATTGGTGTATAAAAATGCAACCAATTTCTGTACGTTGATTTTGTATCCTGCAACTTTGCTGAATTCATGGATTAGTTCTCTTTCTTAAATATTTAGTACTAAACAGTAGTAAAGCCAATTATAAAAGAATCATTTTTCATGCGAAGATTATTAATGAAAGTTCAATTTCTTTAGTAGATTTTTAAAATTTATATTTCTCCTATATACATCATCTTGATCTATTTAAAAATTTTTTATTTTAAAAAATCATCAATTTTTGGTAAAAAATATTGTTTATTATACAGTTGAACCCCTGAGCAGGGGATGGGAACATAGAATTCCCATGTAGCCAAAAATCTGCATGTAACTCTTGACTCCCTAAAAATGCAACTGCTAATAGCTTACTGTCAACCAGAAGACTTACTGATAACATAAACAGTTGATTAACATATATTTTATGTATTATATGTGTTATATGCTATTTTCTTACAATTAAGTTAGGTAGAGAAAAGAAAATGTTACTAAGAAAATCATAAGGAAGGGATAATACATTTACATCACTGTACTGTATTTATTGAAAAAAATCTGCAATGAAGTGAACCCTTGCAGGTCACGTTCATGTTGTTCAAAGATGAACTGTATGTATATATATATATACATATATATATATATATATATATATATAATATCAGGAGTATCTCTCTGTAGTGCTATCACCTTTTTATGCCTGATACTTGTGATTTGATGTTGCTGTTTTTCCACTGTTATATTGGTTACAGTTTTATACATCTTACTAGTCTTTCTGAGAATCAATGATAAGCCATTTGACCACCTCACACTTGTCAGAATGGTTAAAATCAAAAACAAAAAACAAGTGTGGGTGAGGGTGTAGTTCTCCATGAAGGAAACTTCGTGCACTGTTGGTGGGAATGAAAATGGTGCAGTCCTATGGAAAACATGGAGTTTCCTCAAAAAGTTAATAGAACTACAATAGAATCTGGCAATCACACTAGTGGGTATTTTTCTTCAAAAATACAAAAACCCTAATTCAAAGAGATACACATATTCCTATGTTTATTGCATCATTATTTACAATAGCCAAATTGAGGAAGTGACCCAAGATTCTGTTGATAAATGAATGAATAAAGAAGATGTGGTCTAAATATACAATGGAATATTTTTCAGCCATAAAAGAATGAAATGTTGTCGTTTGCAGTAACATACATGGAACTAGAGAGTATAATGCTAAGTGAGATAACTCAGTCAAGAAAGACAAATACCATATGATTTCACTTATATGTGGAATTTAAGAAACAAAACTTAGTAGCAAAGAGAGAGAGAGAGAGAGAGAGAGAGAGAGAGACCAAGAAACAAACTGTTAACTACAGAGAACAAACTGATGGTTACCAGAGGGAAGGTTCGGAGGTTACTGGGGGGATGGGGAGGAAATACAGGAAAGGGATTAGACAGTACACTTACCATGATAAGGATTGAATAAGGTATATGGTTGAAGAATCACTGTATTGTATACCTGGATTAATATGACATGTATGTTAACTATACTGGAATTAAAATTAAAAACTTAAATACTAGAATGTCCAGAGAAAAAAAATTTTAAGCCATGTGAGTATCCTATATTATCCCTATTTTTCTATTTCATGATTTTTTATCTGTATTATTTACTTTCTTTTTTTTTGTTTTGACTTGCTGTTTTCTCTTTCATCATATTAAAATAGAAGTTTAATCCAGTGTTTCCTGTTTTTCTTGTTTATAGTATTCTTTTACTGTATTGCAGAAGTTTAGACATAACAATGCACTATTTAGTTCAAAGTTAGTCAAAATTTAATTTGATTTCTTTTTGATCTGTTGAGTATTAGGAAGTATCTTTAATGTCCATGCCCATAGGCCCTTCTCAATTAATTATCTAATTGTTATTAATTTCTATATTGAACTGACCATCATCAAAAAACACACACTGGATGATTTCAGTTGTTGAACCCGTGGAGGGTTTCTTTATGTCCCATCAATTGTGAATGACAGTAAGCGTTCTTATGTATTTTGAGCAATAGCATGTTTTTATTGCTAATGCCATTGTGGAAAGTTTAAGGAATTGGATTCTGGCACACTTTATAGATTGGATAGCCAAGCTCTATTACATGTGTTTTCTAGTTGGAGATGTTGGAAAGTTCAAATATCTCCTAATACTATGGTTCTGGCACAGATTTTGTTCTATCAATGAGATTCACACAGATTCAGAATTGGAAAGGGCACAGTGAGTTGGGGATAATTTTTCTGTTCCTTTCAACATTTTCTACCAAGGAAATGTCACTTTGGAAGCTTGGGAATACACGTGGGCTATTTTCTGCAGCATTGTTGAGTTCCCAACTTCCTAGAGAAGTTATTTTGATGGATGAGGAAGCAGTGACATCTTTTTGCTTCCATGTATCTGATCCCTGGTTAAGATTCTGTATTTTTAAATTGCATCACCAATGGTGGTCTATCTCTGTGAATTTTACTATATTGCTCTAAGGATCCTTATAAGAGTGTCACCCAGAAGTTCCTCCAGCCTTTCCAAATTTCACAGGCCTTAATCACCTTAATTAATAATTTCCTGTTTAAAACATTTAAACTGTTTACTCTTCCTACACTTGCCAAGTTTCTACTAATACTGCATTATAATAAATAAAAGCTCTAGCCCCATATGTTTTGCTATCTACCCACTAAAAAAATTACAGATAATTCTAGAAATAATTTTTACCTAAAAAAGATTTTCTAAAAATAGAATTATAAATAAGTTAAGGAAATACTCAGGGGACAATGTTATCCATATAATATTGGTTTCTTTAAATAGAGTATTATGTCTCTGGTTTTACTGTAGTCTTTAGTCACATATAATTAGTGAGGATTTTGTAATACAGATCATGATTTTTTATACATATTCTTACTAAGAACTTTTAAAATATTTCTTCCACTATATTTTAAAACTATATACTACTACTACTATATGTAGTATCTACATATAGGAAAGCTTAGAATTAGCAAAACTTTATCTGACTTTGTGACTTAGAGGGCATTTGTCATATCATGAAATGCATTGACATCAGGAAATATAGGTAAATCATAATTTGGAGTTAATTTCTATTTTTTTAAAACATAGGAAATGTAATTTATCATGATTTACTGTGTTCATTCATCTTAAACTTATATCTGACAAATGTTTAAATCTGTTTCTATATGCTTGCCAATCTATATGCTATGATAATTACCAAAAATTTTTTCCTTATTAATGAAGAAAATAAAATGTAGAGAAATTTCCCAAAGGATACACATAACCAGAGAAGGAAAGCTGCTTATATCTGGACTATTAATAGATTATTTGCTTATTTCTGAGGTTACTTCAGTCCTCATGGACAACAGCCCTTGAGCCTGCACTTCTGTCACCATAATTGACTTTATGATTATTCCTCTCCCAATGGAATCCATCACAGAGGATGAGCAAACCTCAATGTGGAAAAATCCTGAAGAAGGGTATCAGAAGTAAAGTAAGTACTGTTGATATTCTACCAAGTGATCATGGACTCTGGAGACCCAAGGTTGTTAGGGTCCTCAAATATCCAAGGTTATCCTATTATCCTTATATTAAGATATATAAGCCATAATAGAATACAAGAAAGGAAGTCTCCTTCATATATATAATATTCCTTAAGTCTACTTGCCCTGACGAAAGAGTGAGAGCCTTTGAATTGATGCAGCTTTGGTAAAAAGTTATTCATTGTCATGTGTGGATTGGGATGTTTATCCACTTCTTTCTCTTCTTCAATGAAAATGGCTAAGTTAATAGGTAATATATTAAATCACACAACTACTAATGGAAATAAAATATATATAACGAGACAATAAAAATGAATTTGTTTGGGAGGAATATCCTTTAACTGAGAAAATGAACATATATTTGGAAAGAGCTTTAGAAAATGTTATCTGGGTTTAGTGATTGCTTTGATGTTATTAGTTTTAACATACCAGTAACATCACTTTTTACTCTATTTTCAAAGATGGCACAGTAATAATGGAAACAAAATAGATGGAGGTAAAAGAAGGTAAAAACATTTCTAAATATATTTCGTACTGTCTTTTAATGATTCAGGCACTGACAGGCAATCATGATGGCTATAGCACTATCATACAGATTATATGTATTCCTTGTATTTTAGGTTATATTTTTACTTTAGGTAAAGACAACTATTTAAAGAAAAATATATTAGGAATAGAAACTCAAAATGTGACTAACATTAGACAGTATATTATGTTACTTTCTTGGTAAATACTCAGCAAAATTATGACCTAAAATACAATAACCCATTCATTTCTTTCACTGCTTAACAGAATAACAGTCTCATGGACTTAGTATTATCTAATCGGAACTCCTTATTCTTCATGACATTAACATGGTTTTATATACAATATTTAATTAAGATATAACTAATTTATTTTACATTTAGGAAGTATTTGTGTCACTAGAAACAAAGCCCAGATTTCATTTGTTTGTTTTTCTTTGTGCCTCTCAGCAGGTTTACGCCATGAGTGACAGGGGAACAAACAATCACTCCGAAGTGACTGACTTCATCCTTGTAGGCTTCAGGGTCCGCCCAGAGTTCCACATTCTCCTCTTCCTGCTCTTTCTGCTGGTGTATGCCATGATCCTTCTAGGGAATGTTGGGATGATGACCATTATTATGATGGATCCCCGGCTGAACACACCAATGTATTTCTTCCTAGGCAACCTGTCCTTCATCGATCTCTTCTACTCGTCTGTCATTGCCCCCAAGGCTATGATCAACTTCTGGTCAGAGAGCAAGTCCATCTCCTTTGCAGGCTGTGTGACTCAGCTCTTTCTCTTTGCCCTCTTCATCGTGACTGAGGCATTCCTCCTGGCAGCCATGGCCTATGACCGCTTCATTGCTATCTGCAACCCACTTCTCTACTCTGTCCAGATGACAGCGCGTCTCTGCATGCAGTTGGTGTCTGGTTCCTATTTATGTGGCTGCATCAGTTCAGTTCTTTTGACCAGCGTGACATTTACTTTGTCCTTTTGTGCTTCCAGAGCTATCGACCACTTTTACTGTGATTACCGTCCACTTCAAAGGATTTCTTGTTCTGATATCTACTTTCTTAAGGTGACTTCTTTTTTCTTATGCAGCATTATTATTTTGCCTACCATAATTGTCATCGTTGTGTCCTATATGTATATTGTATCCACGGTTCTAAGGATAAGATCCACCGAGGGACGTAAGAAAGCCTTCTCCACTTGCAGCTCTCACCTCGGAGTCGTGAGTGTGCTGTATGGTGCCGTGATTTTTATGTATGTCATTCCTGACAGGTTTCCTGAGCTGAGTAAAGTGGCCTCATTATGTTACACCCTAGTCACTCCCATGTTGAATCCTTTGATTTACTCTCTGAGAAACAAAGATGTCAAAGAAGCTCTAAAAAAACTTCTAAAGAAAAATCCCATTCTTTGATTATTATTTCTTCTCCTCCTTTGATTTTGTGGCTATTTCTTTCATACTCCTTGTGGCCATTAATGAAAGTTATTCTATTAAACACCATAAATATATATTATCAGAACCTTTTCCTGGTGAGGTACCTGGAACATTGGTTATCCTGAACGTCTCAGTTATTGGAGATGTCCTGGATATTAGAGAAGCATTTTTCAAGATGAACCTTCCCACTGTCTCAAATAACATTCTGTTTCACAGAACTGATATGTATTTGCTTAATGGCTTGCTGCTGAGCATGGCTTTTACATGTTAATATAGTGTATAAACAATGTTTTGTGAGCAGTTTGTTTGGACTTTCTCCTTGCTTTATAACATAATCTCTAACATTGACAAGAATGTCCAACTTTTTTTTTTTGAGCAGCAGGAAAAATTTTATTAGAATATAACAGTAGAAAGGAAGAATAGTAGGAAACCTCTCTTTATAGAAAGGGGGCATTCAAAAGTGAATGCTCTTCCAACTTATTTTTAAAATTAATATCTTTTCCAATTATATAACTACTTTGTTTTAGCATTTTATGTAGTTATTGAATTTTCATTTTGAATCGAGTGTCTGATATGTATTATAGCAAGAGGAAGTAATAATAATAAAAGACATATAATAATAAATAATCTAGCTATAAAGATTAATTTGGAAATTTTTATATGAAATCAATAGGCATTGTAGAGTGTCGTGAGACATTGCTAGTTGCTAAATCCTAATATAAAGAACCAAAATGGTAGATAGAGAACTAAACATTTTTGAGCAACCAGTGCCTCAATTTGGGTTTTCATACATTGTTTTCCTAGGTTAATATTATGAGAATATTTAATAAAGGCATAGAGAAAGTTATTCATTAATATACTACGTTGCCCAAAATTTATTCATCTATGCCTATGAATATTTACATATTTGATTAATTTATTGGCTGTGTAATATGTCTTGTGTAGGCTCAGGTATAAATAACCTTATTCTTTAGGAAGCTTACAATTCACTGTGAGAATCACATTCCACATGCAAAAGCAGCCAAATCCACAGATTTTTATGCCAAAGATATATATACAGATTCCAAAGGAGGGTACCTGAGAGCATGTACTGGCAATAAGGGAAAGTCTTTAGGCTATATTGAGGGTCTATTTAAGGGGAATAAGATTGGAGTCAGTATACACTTTATCAGTTCATTTTATTGATGTGTTCTTGAAGTATACCAATGTAATTGAAAAAAAAATGTTGATTTGAAAAATTGTAGGTTAAATACACAGAAGTAATTAACTGCTTAGTATGAGGGGAGTATACCACAGAGGAATGTCTCATAATTTTTGGTCTTGTATGATGTTTCTGGTGATGGTACCAATAGAGAAAAAGTAAAGGAACTCTTAGCAAACTAGGAATAGGGGGGCATTTCCTTAACTTGAAAAAAAAATCTATAAAAACCTACAGCTGAGATTATATTTAAAGGTGATGCAATAGAAGCTTTCCCACTAAGACAGGAATCAGGCAAAGATGTCCCCCCTCACCACATCTCTTCAGCACCCTTTTGGATGTCTTAGGTAATGTAATAGACAAAAAGGACATAAAAGTATTATGGGCTGAATTATGTCTTCCCAAACTCATATGTTGAAGCCCTAACCCCCAGTACCCTCGGTATGTGACTATATTTGGAGATAGAGGTTCAAAGAAGTAATCTAAATACAGCTGTTACAGCCAGGTTCTAATACAGTTTGGCTGGTGTCTTTATAAGAAAATATTAGGACACACAGAGACACACTAGAGGTGCATATGCACTGAGGGACAAGAGGACAGACATCTGCAAGTCAAAGACAGAAGCCTCAGAATATTTTCTTATGGCACCTTGATTCTGGGTTTCCAGTCTTCAGAACTGGGAGAAAAATATTTGGTGGTTAGGGCACTGAGTCTTTGGTATTTTGTTATGGCAGCCCTAGCAAATTAGTATAAAGTATTATACAGAATTAAAGGAAGAATAAATCAATCTTTATTCACAGGTGACGTTTGTCTATGTAGAAAATCTGAAAGAATTTCCCAAATACCCTCCTAAAAGTAAGAGGAGATATAGGAGTATTGCAGGATACATGGTTACTATACAAAAGTTAATTGCTTTCCATATGAGCATTGCTCTACCAATGTGCAAGTAGAATTTAAAATTAAAAACACAATATTTATATCATCACTTACCCTAATAAAATACGTAAGTATAAATCTAACAAAATATGTATAAGATCTCTGGAGGAAAAGTATAAAAATTCTACTGGAAGAAATCAAAGAAGACCTATATAAATGGAGAACGATTGAGTGTTCATGGAGAGTGGACAGTATTGTCAAGATGTCATTTTTTCTCAACTTGCCCTATACATTCAGTGCAATCCCAATCAAAACTCTAGCAAGTAACTTTTTTGTATTTGGAAAACTTTAGATATTAAAATGAAGTTATATGGGGGTGCCTGGGTGGCTCAGTAGGTTAAGCAGCCGACTTCAGCTCAGGTCATGATCTTGCAGTTTGTGGGTTCTAGCCCCACGTCGGGCTCTGTGCAGACAGTTAGGAGCCTAGAGCCTACTTTGGATTCTGTGTCTCCCTCTCTCTCTGCCTCTCCCCTACTTGCTCTGTCTCTGTCTCTGTCTCTCTCTCTCAAAAATAATTAAATGTCAAAAAATTTTAAAAAAATAAAATAAAGTTACACGAAAAGGTAAAAAGCCAGAATAGCCAACATAATATTGAAAGAGAAGAGCAGAATTGGAGGACTGATGATACTACAAATTCAATTATACACAACGACACCGCTACACTAATACAGACAGTGTGGTATTGATGAAAGAATAAACAAATAGATCAATTGAGTAGAATAGAGAAACTAGAAATAGAGCCACATAGATAGACTCAACTGATCTTTTTCAAGGGAGTAAAACAAAAATAATATAATGGAGAAAAGACAGGATGTTCAATAAAGAGCGCTGGAACATCTGGACACACATATGCAAAAATGTGAGAACAGACATAGACTTTATAATATTCACAAAAATTAACTCAATGGAATCATAAACAAGTGTAAAACACAAAATTATAAAATCCTTAGGAGATAACATAGGAGAAATCAGGATGACTTTGTGTTTGGTGATGCCTTTTTAGAGATACAATACCAGGGCATGATCCATGAAAAACATAATTGATAAGTTGAATTTCACTAAAATTAAAAATTTCTTCTCTGTGAAAGACATTTTTAGCAATTAAGAAGAAAAGACATAGTCTCAGGAAAAATATGTAGAAAAGATATGTCTAATAAAGGATCTCCAGCGTATGCAAAGAACACTTAATACTCAAGTTCAAGAAAATAAACAACCCTTTAAAAACTGAACAAATGACCCTAACAGACACCTCATCAAGGATGATATGCAGATGGCAGATAAAATTAAGAAAAGATGTTCCATGTCATATACAGTCAGGGAATGTAATGTAAAACAATGATGGGATACCACTATGCACCTATCAGAATAACCAAATTGCAGAATACTGACAACATCAAATAATTGCATGTGGAGCAACAGGAACTCTTAAGCATCACTAGTGGGTACTGCAAAAATCGTACAGTGCCTTTGAAAGACAGTTTGGCAGTTTCTTACAAAGCTAAACACACTCTTACTGATCTATGGTCTAGAAAGTATGTTGCTTGGTATTTATCCAAAGGAGCTGAAAATTTATGTCCATACCAAAGCCAGCACATGGAAGTTTAAAGCAGCTTTATTCATATTGCCAAAATTTGGTGGCCACCAAGATTTGCTCCAGTAAGTTACTGGATAAGTAAACTATAACATATTCAGGGAATTAAATATTCTTTAGTGCTAAAAAAAATTGAACTATCAAGCTGTGAACAGACCAGGAGGAATCTTAAATACTTATTACTGAGTGAAAGAAGACAATCTGAAAAGAGGACCTATGTATGAATTCAAATATGGCATTGAGGAAAGGCAAAAATATAGAGTGAGGAAAAAGATAAGTGGTGGCTAGGGCTGTGGGTGGAGGAAGGGATGAACAGCAGAGCAGAAAAGATTTTTAGGGTAAAGCATTGTATGGTTCCATCTTTATGATGCATGTCATTTATATTTGTCCAAACCCATAAAATATATGATACCTAGGGTGAACCCTTAAGCAAACTGGATTTTGGATGATAATAGGTGTCACTATAGGTTGATCAATTGTAATAAACATACCAATCTGGTGGGGAGTGTTGGCAATGAAGGAAGGTATGCATATGTGGGGGCAAGGGATATCAGGTAAATATCTCTGTACCTTAAACTTCTCTAAAATTTAAAGTCTTAAATAAAAAAGAAACAGAAAGAAAGAACAATATACTCCTACTACAACACCTATTAGAATGGCCAAAATAGAAACCACTGACTCCACCAAATGCTGGCAGGGATGTGGAGGAACAGCAATCCTCACTCATTGCTATGGTGAATGCAAAATGGTACCGCCACTTTGGAAGACAGTTTTTCAATTTCATACAAAATGAAACATACTCTTACTATACAATGCAGCAATTGTCCTCCTGATATTTACCCAAACAAGTTGAAAACTCTCATATCTACACAAGATCCTGCACATGAATGTGTCTAGCAGCTTTATTCATAATTGCGAAAATATGGAAATAACCAAAATATCCTTAGGTAGGTGAATGGATAATAGACTGTGATGGAATATTCAACCCTAAAAAGAAATAAGCTGAGTGGCTCACTCCGTTAAGCATCCAATTCTTGATTTCAACTCAGATCATGATCCCAGGGTCCTGGGAGTGAGCCCCAAGTTAGGATCTGCGCTGGATGGCGACCCTGCTTAAGATTCTCTCTCTCTGTCTCTCTCTCTCCCCCTCCCCCACTCATTCTCTCTCTCTCTCTCTCTCTCTCTCTCTCTCTCTCTCTCAAAAGTAAAATAAAATAAAGTTGAAAGAAATAAAAGAGAGGCGCCTGGGTGGCTCAGTCAGTTGAGCGTCTGACTTTGGCTCAGGTCATCATCTCACGGTTCATGGGTTCGAGCTCCACGTCAGCTCTGTGCTGACCGCTAACTCAGAGCCTGGAGCCTGCTTCAGATTCTGTGTCTCTTTCTCTCTCTGCCCCTTCCCTGTTCACACTCTGTCTCTCAAAAATAAATAAAATGTGAAAAGAAAAAAAAAGAAAAAAAAGAAAGGAAATGAGCTCACTCTTTCAAGCTGTGAAAGGACATGAGGCAGCTATAAATGTATGATTAAGTGAAAGAAGGCAATCTGAAAAGGGTGCATACTGCATGACTCCCACTATATAACATTTTTCGGTTATTATACCTTTAAACTCCAGAAAATGTTTTTGAAATAATTTTTGTATTTTTGTGTGTGTTTTGGCTTGTTTAGTTTTTGACTGTATTATTCAAATCTGTTTGCTCTGAGAAACGCTTTGTGTCCCTTCCCAGAGGCACAACCTTAGGCTTGTGCATACTCTTGAATGACAGTGGTTTTATTGGGAACAGCTTTGGCTAGGGATATAGCCTACCCTGATCATTTTATTGAGTGATGTGCCTCTGGAGGTTTCCCACTGAGCAGTGAGACTCCACGAATTCTTCTTGTTCTATTGTTTTGAAAACACTGGGATTCTATTTCTTCACAGTCTGATTCAATTGTTTTGGCCCCTTCTGCAAAGATAGTCTTTATAGCCAGTCAATGAGGTTTGCTCCAATCCCAGAAGGTCCTTAGCTGTCTCCTTCCCTGGTTCTCTTTAGTAAACATCTAGTTGGTCTACAGTTAGGTTTTTGATCTCATGGAACTACCAGCCTCCTCTTAATTTCGTACCTCCAAATGTACATTGTGTTTGAGAGTCAGTTATGCTAGAATTTCCCCATACTTTGTTCCGAATAAAGTCAGTTCACTTGAGGAGAGTCTGTAGCCTCTGGTATTACTGCCTGCCTTTCAGTCCAGGTAAAACCAGTTTAACTGTTCTGGAACTAGAACAGGAGCAGTGGCCCAGTTTTCTCATAGAGACACCCTGGTTTTCTGAGCAGATTTCTGGTGAGGTCAGTACACCATGGTCTTCTAAGCTTATCTCTCTTGGCACAAAACCTCTATGCTTTGTACTGACGTAATCGAAGTTGGAGCCCTATAATTCTTGGCCTTCATGCTTGGGGTAGACTTTCTATATTATGAATGGATCCTGGGTAGAGGTAGAGATCTCTAGACATTTTAGCCACTCTTGCCTTGAGTAGAGCTTCTGCAGCATGGAGCTGGAGGGGATAAGAAATATTTTCAGCCTGCCACTCTGAAGGTGGTATGGTAGCCCTTGACTGGGGTCCAGGGGAAGAGGAGTCTGCACTTGCCTGTGTGCTTCCTATCATGCTGGCCTGGGATAGGGGAGAAGGGAGGAGGCCCTTGTTCAAATACATATCATGTGAATATTCATATTGGCTTTATTCACAATAAGTAAAAGGTGATAACACCTCAAATGCCCATCAATTTAAGAGTGCATAAACAAAATATGGTGTTTGTGTACAATAGAAAATGGAATGCTACTGAACAATAAGAAGAAGGAATTATTTTTACACGTGACAAAAATGAATAAATTCAAATTCATTTTACTCAGTTAAAGAAGCATTCCAGGACAAAAGTCGGGGCACCTGGGTGGCTCAGTTGGTTGAGCGTCCGACTTCGGCTCAGGTCATGATCTCACTGTTCGTGGGTTCGAGCCCTGCGTCGGGCTCTGTGTCGACAGCCTGGAGCCTGCTTCCGATTCTGTGTTTCCCTCTCTCTCTGCCCCTCCCCCTCTCATGCTCTGTCTCTCTCTCAAAAAAAAAAAAATAAATAAAAACATTAAAAAAAAAGAAGCATTCTAAGAAAGAGTGCATATTGTATGAAGATTAAATAAGTAGAGAGATAGATAGATGGATATGCAAAAAGAAAAAAGAAAAAATCAGAACACTGGTTATCTGGGAATGGGGTTGGAAGGAGGCATGATTTAAGTAGAGGCATGATCAATCTTTGTGATGTGATAGAAAAATTCTGTATCTTGGGGTGCCTGGTTGATCTAGTAGGAAGAGCAGGTGATTCTTTACTTCAGGGTCATCAATTCGAACCCCATGAAGGCTGTAGAGATTAGTTAAATAAATTTTTAAAAACTTTAAGACAACTTATTCTGGTAGGGGTTTCACTGATATATAAAACTTCCAAAAATCATAATTGTATACTCTGAATGAATAGTTTATTTTACACTAACCATTTCTCAATACAGTGGTTGAAGAAAGAATTGGGCAGATATTTTTTAGGTTGAAGGAATTGTATTTCAGAGCAATGACTCAGAGATGTCTCTGTCTCTCTTTTTTTTGGGACTGAAATTTTAATTTTGGCCTAAAAACAGGAAACTACTGAAGCATAGAAAATAGAAAATATTTATTACATAAAAAATGTCAACGGTAAAAGTAGGCTCAAACCTTTTACTGTAATTGTTAGTATAGCAGCTGTGGGTGAGGATTCACTACCATTAACTCTATCATTTAAATAAAGAAAACTTTACTAGTTGTTGACAGTGAAGTCAGCTATAATGATACTTTAATGGGAAGTCATTAGATGAGTTTGAAGAAGTTCCTTATGTGTAGTAAGTTTTAGACAATGAGGTGGGTGAAATAGGTGAAAGGGATTAAGAGTACAGTTATGATGAGCACTGAGGAATGTTGTATGGAAGTGTTGAATCACTATATTGTACACCTGAAACTAATATAACACTATATGTTAGCTCTACTGGAATTAAAATAAAAACCTTAATAAAAAATCATGTAATCCCAAAATTATAATATTAGCTATATATTATTAAAATGGCTTTGTACATGACTCAAACTACAACACTGATTCATTTATAAGTGGTCCTATAATGTGTATATCATATTCAAATAATTACATATACATATATGTATAAGCATTTTTGATTCTATTTTGATTCATTTATATTAATATATTAGCTGTTATCATTATTATTAATATATCCATGCTTTAAAAACTTACACTTTATAGTACATGCATCCTTCTTGAATCAAAAGTAAAAGGAGAAGAATAATTTCCTAACAAGAGTGAGAACAGAATATACTCGAAGGCAATTCCTGTACCAACACAGAAATTTCTTAATATCAGGAAAAGAAAAGGTCAGAATTGAAAAAGTATTGTGCATATCTTGTCATGGTGAGGTCTGTTAGCTTCTGCATCAGCCTGAGGATTCTTTCCTGAGTCAGATGCATGACACTGGACATACATTGTTCTAGGGTTAGTGATACATTCAGTGATCTTTCTTGGAGTTGCTATCAAAGATATCCTGGTGTCAGTGAGTGTGTGTGTGTGTGTGTGTGTGTATGTGTGCATGTGTGTGACTGTGTGTGTGTGAGACAGAGTGACAGAGACAGAGACAGACAGAGATGGAGACAGAGAGACCATGTTAATGTTTGTATATAGGTGCACATGTGGGTCCAATGGTGGTTGTGGGGGTGCAGCACATGGTGAATATAGAGGAACATTGATCTCCCATGGCAGTCAGCACTACTATTGGGGCCTTTATTTCTCAGTTTGATAAAGGATTACTAATAACATTGGATGAAGATTTAAAAAGTTAGGAGCCTCTTTCCTTTCAGGCTTATTCCAGAGTGTTGCCTGAGGGTGTCTGCATTTTATTCATAGGGAGTATTAATAAACTATGCCTCTTTCAACCTAAACATGTTTCTGCTTCATCTCAGGAGAGACAAGACACAGCCTTAGCACAGTGACCTCTTATTTGAAAATCTTCATCAAGTTTTTCTACCTAGTGAGTCCCCTATTTTCCCTAGTAATCTGCATTTTTTAAAATGTGGGTGAAAGATGACATTTGTTAAAGTATAAGAGGATTCTTAGAGGAAGACATGGGTAGAGAGATGAATAGAGATGCATTTGATGATTAGATACTATTTTGCATTCAATTGGGCAATGTGCTAGATGGGGGATGGGTATTAAGGAGGGCACTTTTGATGATTAGTCACTGAATTCTACTCCTGAAACCATTATTGCACTGTATGTTGGCTAGCTAAAATGTACATTAAAGAATAGCACTATATAGAAAAAAAATAATTGGGTCCTCTGCCTTTTTGGTCATTTTACAAGCTTTTCCATTTGCTTTCTGCAGAGAGAAAGGTAAAAACTGAAATAACAAAGTAGTAAGCATTTCTCAAGCTCTGTCTATGGAAATGAAAACAGGATACACTTGGAGAGCTAGGACGCTTCATGGCACAGAGTGAAGAGAAAGGGACAGAGAAAGTTAGTGTCTTCCTCTCAGATGTAACTGAATAGTGTTGAGAGCAGGAGGAAAGGTCAAATCTGATGGCTGTTAAATATGTGGATTTAACAGAATTATATGAAATTCACTTAATTGAATGATTCAAGTAACTTTGAGTTGGAGATGCTATACCCCTATGTCAGGAGGAAATAACAATGTGGAGATACTATGTAATTTCTCTGGTGCTACACAGGCAAAAACAGAATATGAAAGCTAGTCTGACACCTGATCTTATTTTCTTAACTCTTACCAATGAACTATTATTACCCTTAAATTTCCTTCCTAATTTTATGAGGTAGCATTTCTCTAGCACAAATGCTCAAACATTAGAAGTCATTATTCACTTCTAGGTCATTCTCAGGTGATCAACCAGCAGTCAGTATTCAGCTTACTTTACCTGCCATTCTCAAGGTCGTCTCTTTCTTCACCGACCCTAATAAGATTCCCTCCATTAAACCACCATAACTTCTTGGCTGACCACACTTTCTGGGATTACCGTCTTCTCCCTATGAGTATTTATCTTCCTCATAGCTACCAGGATGATTTTCGTAAAATGCCAATCTGAATACAACACTGTTTTTCTAAAAATCCCCGATGCTTACCCCCTGTCTACAGAATAAAAGTCAGCTTCTTTGGACTGACATATAGGTCTGCATGATTTCCATGAATTTGCTTTTAGTCTCATCCTTCACTCTTTGTCTTGTGCATTACAAATCACTGATAAACTTCATGAAGCTCACCATGTATTTTTTCCTTTTGCACAGAAAGCTA
>CM053571.1:57174499-57192401 GCA_028646485.1 Cryptoprocta ferox
TAGCTTTCTGTGCAAAAGGAAAAAATACATGGTGAGCTTCATGAAGTTTATCAGTGATTTGTAATGCACAAGACAAAGAGTGAAGGATGAGACTTAAAAGCAAATTCATGGAAATCATGCAGACCTATATGTCAGTCCAAAGAAGCTGACTTTTATTCTGTAGACAGGGGGTAAGCATCGGGGATTTTTAGAAAAACAGTGTTGTATTCAGATTGGCATTTTACGAAAATCATCCTGGTAGCTATGAGGAAGATAAATACTCATAGGGAGAAGACGGTAATCCCAGAAAGTGTGGTCAGCCAAGAAGTTATGGTGGCTTAATGGAGGGAATCTTATTAGGGTCGGTGAAGAAAGAGACGACCTTGAGAATGGCAGGTAAAGTAAGCTGAATACTGACTGCTGGTTGATCACCTGAGAATGACCTAGAAGTGAATAATGACTTCTAATGTTTGAGCATCTGTGCTGGAGAAATGCTACCTCATAAAATGAGGAAGGAAATTTAAGGGTAATAATAGTTCATTGGTAAGAGTTAAGAAAATAAGATCAGGTGTCAGACTGAGCTTTCAAATTCTGTTTTTGCCTGTGTAGCACCAGAGAAATTACATAGTATCTCCACATTGTTATTTCCTCCTGACATAGGGGTATAGCATCTCCAACTCAAAGTTACTTGAATCATTCAATTAAGTGAATTTCATATAATTCTGTTAAATCCACATATTTAACAGCCATCAGATTTGACCTTTCCTCCTGCTCTCAACACTATTCAGTTACATCTGAGAGGAAGACACTAACTTTCTCTGTCCCTTTCTCTTCACTCTATGCCATAAAGCATCCCAGCTCTCCAAGTGTATCCTGTTTTCATTTCCATAAACAGAGCTTGATAAACACTTACTACTTTGTTATTTCAGTTTTTACCTTTCTCTTTGAAGAAAATAATGGAAAACATTTAAAAATGATCAAAAAGGCAACAGAGGCCCCAATTATTTTTTTTCTATATAGTGCTATTCTTTAATGTACATTTTAGCTAGCCAACATACAGTGCAATAATGGTTTCAGGAGTAGAATTCAGTGACTGATCATCAAAAGTGCCCTCCTGAATACCCACTCCCCATCTAGCACATTGCCCAATTGAATGCAAAATAGTATCTAATCATCAAATCTCTATTCATCTCTCTACTCATGTGTTTCTCTAAGAATCCTCTCCTATACATTAACAAATGTCATCTCTTTCTCCCACATTTAAAGAAATACAGATTGCTAAGGGAAATAAGGGACTCACTAGGTAGAAAAACTTGATGGATATTTTCAAATAAGTGGTCACTGTGCTAAGGTTGTGTCTTGTCTCTCCTGAGATGAAGCAGAAACAGGTGTAGGTTGAAAGATGCATAGTTTACTACCCTCCCTATGAATAAAATGCAGACACCCTCAGGCAACGCTCTGGAATAAACCTGAAATGAGAGAGGCTCCTAACTTTTTAAGTCTTCACCATGGATATTAGTAATCCTTAATCAAACTGAGGGGGGAAAAAAGACCTTAACAATAGTGCTGACTTCAGAGTGAGAACAATGTCCCTCTATATTCACCGAGTGCTTCACCCCCACAAGCACCATCGGACACATGCATGCACATATACACAAACATTATCACAATCTCTCTGTGTCTGTCTGTTTCTCCCTGTCTCTGTCTCTCTGTGTGTGTTTCTGTCTCTCTCTCACACACACACGCATACACACACACACATACACACACACTCACACCAGGATATCTTTGAGAGGAACACCAAGAAAAATCCCGGACATATCAGTGACCTTAGAACAATGTATGTCCAATATCATGTAGCAGGCTCTGAAAAGAATCTTCAGGCTGATGTGGAAGCTAACAGACCTCACCATGACAAGATATGCACAATAATTTTTCAATTCTTTCCTTTTACTTTTTCCTGATGTCGAGAAATTTTTGTGTTGCTATAGGAATTATATTCAGATATATTCTGTTCTCAATCCTGTTAGGAAATTACTCTTCTCTTTTTACTTTTGATTCAAGAAGGATGCATGTACTGTATCGTGTAAGTTCTTAAAGCAGTTATAATAACAGCTAGCATGTTAATATAAATGAGTCAAAATAGATACAGAAATGCATAAACATATATGTATATGTAATTCTTTGAATTAGATATATGCATGATACTTATAAACGAATCAGTGTTGTACAAATCATGTACAAAAACCATTTTAATAATATATAACTAATATTTTAATTTTGGGAATACATGATTTTTTATTAAAGTTTTTATTTTAATTCAAGTAGAGTTAACGTACAGTGTTATATTAGTTTCAAGTGTACAATACAGTGATTCAACACTTCCATACATCATTGCTCAGTGCTCATTGTTACAGAATCTGGTCTGGATCACCCAGCAGAAGAACCAATCAGCACTCGGAAATCTTGGAATGCAGGAGGTTTATTTTACACTGATGGGCTCAGAGGAGATCATTCTCCAGAGGTCTGAGTCCTGAGCATAAGCAGAGGTGAAAATTTATAGTCTATTCATGCAGGGCAAGTGGGGTGGGAAGGAAAACGAGGATGGGGAGTCTTTGGGCAGGGACTGAAATTCCCCTATCAGTCCTGTCAGAGATCTTATGATAGATTTTTCCTTATCACATCATGTAAGTATACTCTTAATCCCTTTCTCCTATTTCACTCACCTGTTGTCTAAAACTTTGTGCACATAAGGAACTTCTTCAAACTCATCTAATGACTTCCCATTAAATGTATAACTATAGCTGACTGTACTGTCAATAACCGGTAAAGTTTCTTAATTCAAATGATAGTGTTAATGGTAGTGAATCCTACTTCACAGCTACTATACTAACAATTACAAGGCTTGAGCGTACTTTTATCACTGAAATTTTTATATAATAAATATTTTCTATGCCTTCAGTAGTTTCCTGTTTTTAGGCCAAATTTAAAACTTCAATTCAAAAGAGAGAGAAAGAGAGAGATCTCTGGGTCATTGCTTTAAAATGGAGCTCCATCAACCTAAAAAAGAAGATCTGCCCAATTCTTTCTTCAACCGCTGTATTGAGAAATAGTGTAAAACAAACTATATTCATTCTGAGTATACAATTCTGAGTTTTTGCAGTTTTATACATCAGTGAAACCCTCGCCAGACTAAGATACCTGTTATTTTAAAATTTTTTAAATGTATTTATGTAATCTCTACACCCAAAATGGGGTTCGAACAGATGACCCTGAGATCAAGAATCATCTGCTCTTCTGACTGGACCAGCCAGGCAGTGCAAGATACAGAATTTTTTTTATCACATCAAAAGATTTATCATGCCCCTATTTAAATCATGACTCCATGACTCCCAACCCCATTTCCAGATAACCAGTGATCTGAATTTTTTTTTTTTTTTTGCCTATCCATCTGTCTACCTATTTAATCTGCATACAATATGCACTCCTTCCTGGAATGCTTCTTTAACTGAGTAAAATGAATTTGAATTTATTCATTTTGTTATGTGTAAAAGTAATTCCTTCTTTTTATTATTCAGTAACATTCCATTTTTTGTTGTACACAAACACCAAATTTTGTTTATGCACTCTTAAATTGATGGGCATTTGAGGTGTTATCACCTTTTACTTATTGTGAATAAAGCCAATATGAACATTCACATGACATGTATTTGAACAAGGGCCTCCTCCCTTCTCCCCTATCCCAGGTCAGCATGATAGGAAGCACACAGGCAAGTGCAGACTCCTCTTCCCCTGGACCCCAGTCAAGGGCTACCATACCACCTTCAGAGTGGCAGGCTGAAAATATTTCTTACATATGAGAAATACATTTCTTACATATGATACATATGAGGGATTGTGGACTGCATTCTCATTTACCCTGAATATGACTTGCATAGCTGTCACATCTTATTTGTCATTTACGAAACAGCTCAACAGCAGATATGAACGGCTTGTAGTAAAACTACGGTAACATTTTCTGTCTTCTCAGGGTTCCATGTGCTTGGTTCTGCCTAAGCAACAACAACAACAACAATAAAGTTGCACTTTTGATATGCCAGTCACTTTTCTAAATGCTTTTAGAGTAGCTCATTTAATCCATAGAACAATAACATGAGGATGAGGTGAGTACTATGATATTCCCTAGTTTACAGATGGGGAAACTGAGATACAGAGAAATAAAGTCTGTTGATCCCATGTACTAGGGACAGAATCAGAATTTTTAGCATTAGCACTTGGCTCCCGAATCCATGCATTCTTAGTCACTGCAGGACACTGCCTTTTACAGCAAGCCCTTCCGGTTCCTTTACCGGACTTACCTCTACTTGTACTTCAGAATTCTGGTCAAGTTTCTTATCTCCAAAATACATTCTCCAATTTTCAACCGAGGTTAAAATACTTCTGCATGTATCATGCTGCCAACGATGGTAGCTATGTCACCACATTTTAATATTCATATTAAATATTAATAAGTCCTTCCTTAAGATCAAACTTCAACTCGTCCTCCATAAATTCAGCACAATGTTCCATGTCTGGAAAATAGCAGTCAATATTTCTTATATGGATATATATTGCATGATATTAGAACATGCAGAATCAGAAAAACTTGAGGACTTTGAAATACTGAGGTGGTTAGCATGGGTTTAGGTTTAAGTAAAGGAACGGCCAGTGATGCTTCTCATACTAACTGGGACCTTGGACTAAGTGACTTGTGCAACTTATTTGTTTCCTGTACAACCTACTTATGTTCCTTAAGTTACTGATGTAATTATATGGCAAGTTACTAACCATTGTATCCCCAAATAGAGCAGGGATAACACAATATAACTATCAAGTTTTCTTGGGGGTATATACTTAGATGATGCACATAAGTTGGGTGGCTCAACTGGTTAAGTGACTGACCCTTGATCTCAACTCAGGTCATGATCTCATGGTTTATGAGTTCGAGCCCCGCTTTAGGCTCTGAGCCGACAGCATGGGGCATGCTTGGGATTCTCTCTCTCCCTCACTCTCAAAATAAATAAATAAACCTCTTTTTAAATGTTCACTTGTTTTTTAGAGAGAGAAAGAGAGCAAGCGGAGAGGGGCAGAAAGAGAGAGGGAGAGAGAGAGAATCCCAAGAATGCACCCTGCTGTCAGTGCAGAACCTGAAGGGGGCTCAAACTCACAAACCATGAGATCATGACCTAACCTGAGATCAAATGTCAGTTGCTTAACTAACTGAGCCACCTAGGGGCCCAAAATAAATAAATAAACTAAAAAAAAGGTAATGCACATAAATAATTGCATATCATTTATGATATTAACCATTATCATTTATCATATCTTTCTGTGCTCAATCCAACAATGCACAAATAATAAGTACTAATTAGTACTAATTAGGTTGAAAATAAATAATATGTATATGGGCTTTTTGGATAAACCATTCAGTGTTGAGGAAAGGAATCAGAGAAACTGTTAAAAGATTTAAAAAAAAGAAAGAAATCTGAGAGAAATATAATATTTTGCCCCAGAAAGAGATCACTGAAGAAAAGTGGTATGGTGTCTCACTGTTATATTATATTCACCACCATCATCAAAATTTAAATATGCAAGTAAGTGTATTATAAAAAAGCAAAATTTTAAATAGATAATACTTAGGTTCTGAAGAAACATAAGATACTTACAGTGAGAATAGAGCCTGAAGTAATCATGAGATATTTTTAATCATATATTTTTATTATTTCCTCTAATTGTTCCTAGTGATAACATAGTATGTCATTTTAATTATCCAAATTTATTCCTATTGAACTTATTCTAATGTTATTAAGTTTATGCCTTAAGACATTTATATCTAGAAAAGGGAGTAGCCAGTAAACCAGTAGTCAGTTTGGGACTTATGTCAAAACTCTCATGTTTTAGAGATGTACTTTTACCTTATACAGTCTGGTACTTTCTCAGATTCTGACAATGAAACAGCAGAATCCCAATGTTTTCCTCCTGTTGTGGTTTTAGTTCTAGAAAGGGTAAACATAAAGTTAATTAATGACTATGCTACAAATACTAAATAATCAGTATGTCAGGATAAAATGAATCCCCCACAAAGAAATTCCAAATGCATGGCTATTATCCAGGTTTACTTCATCCCACAGAGAAATCAGACTAATTCCCCTTATTGCTCTAATTAACAACCGTACTTTCCTTAAGTAGTCAACATCTTGGAAAATGCTATGGTCCTTTGTAGAAGACACAAGATTAATTTTCTGAATGACGCTTTGCTAAGACTGAAACAGATCCAGGAATTACAGTCTATGGTTATGCAAAGTGAACCTGAGGAATCAATCCACAGGATATTCTGTCGGGCATTCTTGGATGCTGAGTGCTTTTAAAGAAGTGAAGTAGATTGTCTTGGATACATAAAGGGTCCTGAGCCATCTGGAATCTCTGATAATCTACCAGAATATCAGCACCACTTATCCATCCTGGCTTTCATTTTGGCATAACAGTTTAACTTTTTCAAATAATTACAACCTTGAGGTTTCTCTTTTCTTTTGGGAGTCCTCCTGGGAGAGAAGGAAGCATAAGGAAGTCATTAAAGTAGCTAGGTGCCAGAGCCAAGCTCCGTCAAGATCACAGATGCTCTACATTGGGGGGGGGGGGGGTGGAGAAAGAGAAAAGAAAGGAAGGCAGGAAAGGAAAGGAGAGGAAAGGAGAGGAGAGGAGAGGAGAGGAGAGGAGAGGAGAGGAGAGGAAAGGAAAGGAAAGGAAAGGAAAGGAAAGGAAAGGAAAGGAAAGGAAAGGAAAGGAAAGGAAAGGAAAGGAAAGGAAAGGAAAAAGAAGAGCCTAAACTTAATAGGAGTCAAAATACATACAACAGTTGTTTTTCTCTTTTCCTTTTTTTTTGGTGTGAATCCTTTGGGAGGGACCAAAATGATCTCTCAATCTGAGTAACTTCACTGAAAAAGAAGTTACTTTTTATCATTATAGCAAAACTTGTCATAGGCAAACTGACATATGTATCAAAGTAAATATTATATTATGAAACATGTTTGTAGAAATATTTATATTCCTAGTCATGAAGTTCATTTCATTTTCACTTAAAACTCGCCATATTTATCTTTTAGCTATATTTTGTCAATGATAATTGATAATTAGAAGTACAATAGCATAGTATATTAGTTCATTAATACTTAACATCAGGCATGGTGGTTAGAAGGCATCCTAAACAATCCCTTAGGTTTCTACTATATACCACCTCCTCTCTTTCCTTTTAATGTCATTTGCTAATCACTATCAGTTACCCAAAAGAATGCAAAGCATTTTGTTTACCTATAAGTTCAGTGAAATGAATACCCACGAGATAAGAGCAATTGCTGTGTCCCCCAGTAAAATTATCCCTTTGCTGAGTAGGAAGTATACTAAATCAGCAAAATCCAATGTCATAGGGACAGTAAGGAAAAATAAGTACATTAGCAGGTGTTAGAGTGGTAGTTGACATACCCATTTGACCCAAGAATTTTGGGCCAATTGTCAGATTATGAAAGAAATAACCTCATATATTGTTTGCTAATGCAGAGTACAGACAGTATCCTAGAGACAATAACCCAACTATATAAAGGACTCACAACAAGCATATCCAAAAATGGAGTCTTTAGTAAGTGATTCTACCATTCCAGGAGTTCACCTGATTCTGTCTGTTGAGGTGCATGACAATTCCATTGAATCCCATGGATATGAGTGTATCGCCTGACTTCTCTTCTTGTAAAGTGAGTGTCTTACACCAAAGTCCTAGTGCAATACGGTATAATAGCAAATAAGGCATTTGTTGAGTCTTGATGTAGTTGTATTGACAGAATTAATTTGAGCAGGAAGGGCAAAATCATAACTAGAGTAGAGCCGGGACCGATCACCACTTCGCCTTGATGGAGAAACCAATGTAATCAAACTGAAGCATGATGACTAGCTGGTAGCCCCAGGTCATACTATATTTATCAGGAAAAAATTTTTGTTGTAGTAAGAATATTTACCATGAGATCTACCCTTTTAAGGAACTTTTAAGTGTGCAACACTTAAAAAAAGTTACAGTTTGTAACTATAGGCACAATGTTATACAACAGATCTCTAGAACTCATTCACCTTGCATAATTTAAACAAGTTGAAACCCATTGAATGGCAATTCCTCATTTTCCCCTCCCCTCAAATCCCAGAAAGTCATCATTCTGCTCTCTGATTCTATGAGCTTGAATTTTTCAGGTACCTTATATAATAGGAATTATGAGTATTTGTCTGATTGGCATTTTCTTTTAACATTATGTCTTCCATGTTCATCTATGCTGTCAAAAGGTAGACTCTCCTTTCTTTTTAAGGCCAAATAAGGTTCTATTTTATGTATGTTCAACATTATCCATTCATCCATCAGTAGGCATCTTGTTTTTCTCTCTGTATTTTTGATAACCATCATCAGAAAATTGTGCACTCAGTATGAGTAATTTCCAGGTCAGCCAATGTTGAGCCATCCATGTTGTGAGTTCTAGCTCTTCTACCATGGCTATATTACTGATAAGAACCTACTGAATGGTAATGATGTGAATGGCAAAGAATCTGGAAGATAATGGATCAGTGCCTTCACCGGATTTCAGAAAAGTTACCCCATATCTGATGTGAATTACTGAGCATTCACATGGGCAACTGATATTCTCAATTCCTTTTATCATTCAGGGAGGTCTCTCTACAAACAAAACACTGTGTTCATATTCCTTTAATATTGTTCCTTTCAAATTCCTAGTTATCCACATAAACCACTGGCCTACTGACCCTAAGTCAGTGTAAATATGTGTCTGAGACTATATTCCAGACATGAGAAAAACTATGCAGCTTTAAATTATGTCTCTTAAGAATATTTTCCTTACAAGTATCATAAGAAATAACTTTGAGGTGGACTAGATGCTGCAGTAGTAGTCCATTTCCAGCTGGTTATCATATCACATGAAGCACAATCTATAAACCTGGCTCTATGTATTTTTTTCTCAGAAACTTATAATGCTAAAATTCTGATTTTTTTAAGTTTATTTCTTTTGAGAGAGACAAAGACCAAGTGGGGGAGGAGCAGAGAGAAAGAGAGAGAATCCCAGGCAGGCTCCATGCTGCTGGAGCAGAGCCCAATGCATGGCCTGAACCCATGAAACTGTGAGATCATGACCTGAGCTGAAACCATGAGTCAAATGCTCAACCACCTGAACCACCCAGGTGCCCCCTTATTTTCCAATCTTATCTCAAAATATCTATGACCTATGCTAAATATTCATATAATGACCAGACAACTTTGATAATATTTTTGAAATTGCTTTCCCCAATTTAAGATCCCAAATTCAGAAGGAAAACAATTTTTAAAAGATATTTTGTACTTGAAGTATTTTTCGAGATTTTAATATGGTTGCTCCATTTCCTTGTAATCCTTGATGACATGGTAGTAATGAGTGAGACATTATGATATAAATAATTATTTATAATGGTTATGTTCCCTCTATTTAATTAGCCTATCACAGTTATTTCAGTGGCCTTGTTTGTAAGTTTACAATATGGTTAATTGTGAGATCGAAAAGAAAAGCTCAAGCTTCCTAAATTATATACAGGTAAATGTATTTGATACAAATATATTTCACTGACTATATAATACTTATGATCAGTGGAAACATAGTTTTTACCAATTTCCATAAAAGTATTACATACATAAGAAGACAGAAGTCATAAATATATACCACATTTCATTCTTTTTTGATGAAGGGGAAAACTGGAAAACTCATGGTTATAATATTCACCACACAAAAACAAGAAGTTCCCAAATTGGTATCCATCTTAAATATTAATAGTAATTTTAAAAAGATTCTACCCTTATAATGTGTACATAAATTTCCTACTGAGGAGATAGTAATGTCTTAAAATAATGAGTATTTTTCCTCTCTTACATTTTAAATTTGTTTTCTTATTTCATTGGCTATCATCCTTGAGTAAATGAAGATGAATCCCTGGTAGTGGATATCCTTCTTTAATTCTTAGTTTCAAATAAAGGGCTTGCAATAGTTTCCCATTAAAATTATGTGACTAGATGTTTTTCTTTAATTCTGTCTTTTATGTCTACCTTCAGTTAGTTATGGTTTTTTAAATACCATATATATGTGTGTAGAACTGTGCCAAACACTTTTCCTTACCTATTGAAAACATGATGGTTTTCTTCTTCAATATGGCTCTATTTCTAGTTTCTCTATTCTATTCCATTGATCTATTTGTTAATTCTTCCACCAACACCACACTGTTTGGATTAATTTAATTGTATGGCTGTGTATAGTTGAATTTATGTATAGTTGAATTTCCTCTGATTCTGTTCTCTCCATCAATATTGCGTTAGTTATTCTGATCTCTTGCCATTTTCATATAAACTTCATTCAATATCTAAAGTTTGTCAAACACCAAAAAATAACTTGCTGGAATTTTGATTGGGATTGCGTTGAATAAATAGAGCAAGTTGGAAAGAGAATATCTTGACAATATTCAGTCTGCCTTGCCTTGAACATTCAATGGTTTTCCATTTATTTAAGTCTGTTTTTATTTCTTTCATTAGAATCTTACAGGTTTCCTCCTAGAGATCTTGTACATATTTTGTGAGATTGACATCTAAATATTTTATTGGGAGTAATCATAATAGGGATGGTATTCTGTTTTTAATTTTAAATTCTACTTCCTCATCGCTGGTCTATGGAAAGCAGTGAAATTTTGTATATTAACTATGTATCCTGCAACACTCCTATATATCCTATTAATTTTAGGAGGATGTTTGAGCAACTCTTTCAGATTTTCTACATAGACAACTATGTCACCTATGGACAAAGACAGATTAATCTTCCTTTTCACTCTGTATAACGTTTATGGTAATTTTCTAGGGCTGCCATAACAAAATACCACAGAATGAGTGCCTTAAACACCAAATTTTTTCTGCCAATTCTGGAGACTGAAAGTCCGTGATCGAGCTGCCATAAATAAATATTCTGAGGCTTCTCTTCTTGGATTGGAGACGTCTGCCCTCTTGCTCCCTCTTCACCTGGTCAACCCTCAGTGCATATGCACCTCTAGTGTCTCTCTGTGTGTTGTAATATCTTCCTATAAAGACACCCAGACTGTATTAGAACCCACGGTAACAGACTTATTTTATTTACTTCTTTGAAGGCTCTATCTCCAAACATAGTCACATACCAAGGTACTGGGGGTTAGGACTTCAACATATGAGTTCAGGAAGATATAATTCAGCCCGTAATACTTTTATTTCCTTGTTTGTCTATTGCATTACCTAAGACTTCCAAAAGGTTGTTGAAGAGATGTGGTGAGGGGGAGACATTCTTGCCTGATTCCTATCTTAGTGGGAAAGCTTCCATTTCAACACCATTAAATATAATCAGCTGTAGGTTTTGGTAGATGTTATTTTCAAGTTAAGGAAATGCCCCTCTATTCCTAGTTTGCTAAGAGTTCTTTAACTTTTCATCTGTTGGTACCATCACCAGAAACAGCATACAAGACCAAAACTGGTGAGGCACACCTCCTTGGTTTACTCCCCTCATAACAATCAGTTAATTGCTTCTATGTATCTAACCTACAATTTTTCAAATCAGCCGTTTTTCTTTTCAATTACATTGGTGTACTTCAAACCCGCATCAATAACATGAACTGTGTAGGAGTATGCCGACTCCAATCTTCTTCTGTTTATATACATCTTCCTTTATTTATTTGTTTACTTCAAGGTTTTATTTAAATTCTAATTACTTAACACATATGGTAAAATTGGTTTTGGGTAGAGAATTTAGTGATTCATCACTTACATATAACACCTAAAGCTCATCACAAGTGTCCTCCTTAAAACCCAACATCCATTTAGCCCATTCCCCACTCACCTGCCTCCGTCCACCCTCAGCTTTTTTCTCTACTTAAGAGTTTCTTATGATATGCTTCCCTCTCTCTTTTCCCACTTGCCCTATGTTCATCTGTATTGCTTTTTAAAACCACATGAGTGAAATCATATGGTTTTAAAACAAAAAAAATCATTTGTCTTTCTCTGAGTGACTTATTTTGCTTAGCATAATACACTCTAGCTCCATCCGCATTGTTGTAAATGTCAAGATTTCATTCTTTTTGATGGCTGAGAAATAGTTCATTGTATATATACACCACATCTTCTTTATTCATTTGTCAGTTGTTTGACATTTGACCTCTTTCCAAAATTTTATTATTTTTGATAATGTGCTATAAAATCAGGGTGCACATATCCCTTCAAATTATTTTTTAATTAAAAAAATTTTTTATGTTTATTTATATTTGAGAGAGAGAGAGAGACAGAGCATGAGCAGAAGAGGGGCAGAGAGAGAGGGAGACACACAATCCAAAGCTGGCTCCAGGCTCTGAGCTGTCAGCACAGAGACCGATGCAGGGCTTGAACTCATGAACCACGAGATTATGATCTGAGCCTAAGTTGACTGAGTCAGTCACCTAGGCACCCCATGAATCAGTATTTTTGTGTTCATTGGATAAATACCTACTAGTGCAATTCCTGGGTAGTAAAGTAGTTCTATTTTTAACTTTTTGAAGAAACTCCATACTGTTTTCCAGAGTGGCTGCACCAGTTTTTAGTCCCAACAGTGTAAGGGAGTTTCCCTTTCTCCACATTCTCACCAACATCTGTTGTTTCCTGTGTTACCCATTCTGACAGATGTGAAGTGGTGTCTCATCATGGTTTTGATTGCTATTTCCCTGAATATGAGTGATGTTGAGAATCTTTTCATGTATCTTCTGCCATCTGGATGTCTTCTTTGGAAAAATGTCTCTTCATGTCCTCTGCCCACTTTTTAACTGTATTATTTTTATGGGGTGTTGACTTTGATAATTTATTTATAGATTTTGGATGCCAATGTTTTATGTGATATGTCATTTGTAACTATCTTCTCCTAGTCTGTAGATTGTCTTTTAGTTTTCTTGATTGTTTTCTTCACTGTGAAGAAGATTTTTATCTTGATAAAAGTTGTTAAATAACAATGGTGAGAGTGGACTTCCCTGTTTTGTTCCTGACCTTAGAGGAAAAGCTCTCAGTTTTTCCCCATTGGAGATATTATTAGCTGTAGATCTTCTGTATCTCACCTTTATGATGTTGAGGTATGTTCCCTTTATCTCTACTTTGTAGAGGACTTTTATCAAAAATGGATGCTGTATTTTGTCAAAAGCTTTTTAGAAATCTATTGAGAGGATCGTATGGTTCTTACTCTCTCTTTGGTTAATGTGGTGTATGACATTGATTGACCTGAGGATTCTGAATTACCCTGGAAACCCAGGAATAAAATTCACTTGATCGTGTGAATAATTCTTTTAATGTACTGTTGGATTTGATTTACTACTATCTTGTTGAGGATTTTTGCATTCATGTTCATCAGGGATATTGGCCTGTAATTGTCCTTTCAGTGGGCTGTTTATCTGGTTTGGGAATCGAATTAATGCTGGCTTCATAGAATGTTTGAAAGTTTTCCTTCCATTTCATATTTAACAAAACAACCACAAACATAAAGAATGGATTACTACTTTTAAAAGTCTTCCTAATGAAGAATTCATTCAGACTGGTTAAACTTTTTAGATATACTTAGCAGATTTGCACCCTCAGAGTGCTTTGGGGTCATAGTAGACTAGGAATATTCTGGAAATAAGAGCTTGTTTGTTCTTTTTTCATTGATTGTTGGTTTACTGTCTTTGAAAATTGCCTCCTTTAGTGAAAGATAGTTCCCACACACATTATCATCCATCTAAGATTTCATTTGGAGTGATAATCCATACCATTGATATTCTCTCTCTTTTTTTTAATGATTACTCCATTTCTTTATCTTCCCAAAAATTGTATTTCTCTTTCTTCTATCAGTAAAAAGACTTCAGATCCTGAAAAATGCATCATTCTTTTACATGTTAACCTCATATTCTTATTTCTTCTATTATTTTTGTCCCTATGGTGACATATACTCTTATTGACACAGTTTATCTGCTAAAAATAGAGGTGATTCTTGTTTGTATTTCTGAAATTCAAAAAATCAGATTTCATTTTTTCCCTTCATCGCCTCTTGCCTTTATTTCTTTCTTGTTTTTTGTTTTATTTCATTGTTGTTGTTTTGTTGTTGTTGTTCTGTTTGGATTTTGCAGATTGGAATGCAATAGAGAACTCTATTCTGGGACAGAGATTTTTCTGTCTTTTCAGAAATAGACAAATCTTATCAGAAATACAAATATCTGTGCATATGAAGGATAGAAGGCACACAGAACTAATTAAATATGGGTATAAAAGGGAACAAAAGGAAGAAGTGTGCACTAAAATAAGTTTGCATTTTATTTATTTAGGCTTATGCTATTATGACCATTAAATGTCTATAATGAAATACGGTAGAGAGGTAGAGAAAGAAAGTAAATTTAATACTAATGCATGAATGAGGGAATTGAAACAAAAACAGATTTAAAAGGCTTATTTAGAGTCATTAAATTAAGCAGCACAGTTGTTTACTCTTCAATAATCTGTCATAATAATCTAGAGGATATCATGCTAAGTGAAATAAGACTGGGAAAACAGATACTATATGATTCTACTCATTAATAGAATCTTATTTAAAAAATGAATAAACAGGGGAGTCTGGTGGCTCAGTTAGTTAAGCATCTGACTCTTGATTTTGGCTCGGATCATGATCTCCTGGTTTCTGGGTTTGAGCCCCATGTTGGGCTCCATGTGCCACCAGTGGGGATTCTGCTTTGGATTCTCTCTCCTTCTCTCTTTGCCCCTCCCTTGCTTGCGCCTGCTTTCTCTCTGTCTCTCTTTCTCAAAAAAAAAGGTATATATATATATATATATATATATATATATATATACACACACATATACACACTTTAAAAAATGAATAAACAAACAAAATCCAGAATCAGATTTATAAATACAGAGAACAAACTGATGGTTGCCAGAGGGGAAGTGGGCAGAAGGTTGGGCAAAAGGGGTGGGGGGGACTCCTGGGAGTTCTCCAGGGAGAACTGTAGAATCAAAACTATTTCATCATAATAATAAGATATTATGGCCCTTTTCACTTTCACTCTTTCACGTATATATAGTAGGCTTTCCACACGCAACATAAGTTTTGATATTGCAACCAACTGAATGAAGGAGCAGATAAGAAAATCTAGCTCTTTTCTATTAAGCAAAATATTAGAGAAATTTGCAAAAATGAAAAACCATGCTACTAGGGCACCTGTGTGGCTCAGTCAGTTAAGCATTGGACTCTTGATTTCACTTCAGGTCATGATCTCATGATTCATGAGATGGAGCCCTGTGTTGGGCTCTGTGCTGACAGCACAGAGACTTCTTGGGATTCTCTCTCTCCCTCGCTCTGTGCCCCTCCCCCACTTGGGCTCACTCGCGTGCTCTCTCTCTCTCTCTCTCTCTTTCAAAATAAAGAAATAAACTTTAAAAAAAAAACCAATGCATCTCTTCTTACTATTTTGTTTGGAACAAACAGCTATTTTTCATATAATATTATTTATGCTAACATGAAAAAGTCTATTGTTACTTTTTCTTTTAATACTTGGAGTCCATTTTTTTTCTGTGAACATCATTTATTTTCTAGTTATTTTAACCAAATCATACATACAGCAGAAAATTTAAACTTCTCTGATAGCTTAGTTACATTGTCCTAAGTACTAATCACAATGTAATGTTTAAATTATTTGCTGAGGTATAGACATACCAATAGATTATTTAAGCATAGGATGATTGAGACAGCAGTGATGAGACTGGATTTATTTTCATACTGTATTTTGGTTTTTTTTTTACATTTTTTAAAAGTTTTTGTTTAAATTCCAGTTAGTGAACCTACAGTGTAATATTAGTTTTAAGTATCGCTTCTTGGCCTTTTGGCTAAATCAAGTGTAATATTAGTTTCAGGTATACAATACAGTGATTCAAATATTCCATATATTACCCAGTGTTCATCACAAGTGCATTCCTTAATCCCTATCACCTGTTTAAACCATCTCTCCACCCACCTCCCCTCTGGTAGCCATGAGTTTGTTCTCTATAGTTGAGTCTGTTTCTTCATTTGCCTCTCTCTCTCTCTTTTCTTTTTCCGTTTTGCTTGTTTGTTTTCTTTCTTTAATTCCACACCAGTGAAATCATTTGTCTTTCTCTGACTTATTTCACTTAGTGTAATAGTTAAGTGGTAGATTTTGTGTTTGGTGATGACTTTTTTAGATGCAACACCAGGGCACAATCCATAAAAAGCATAATTGATAAGTTGAAATTTACTAAAATTAAAAACTTCTCCTCTGTGAAAGACATTTTTAACAATTAGGAAACAAAGACATACTCTCGGGGAAAATATATAGAAAAGATATATTGAATAAAGGCTATCCAAAATATACAAGGAACATTTAGTACTCAGAAAACAAACTCTTAAAAACTAGACAATGACTTTAACAGACACCTCATCAAGGAAGAGATGCAGATGACAGATAAACATAAGAAAAGGTGTTCCATATCATATGTAACCAAGGAATGTAATATAAAACAATGGGATGGGATACCACTATGCACCTATCAGAAAAACCAAAATGCAGAATACTGACAACATCAGATCATTGCATGTGGAGTGACAGGAACTCCTAAGCAACACTAGTGGGTGCTGCAAAAATAGTACAGTCACTTTGGAAAACAGTTTGGCAGTTTGTCACAAAACTAAACACACTCTTACTGATCTATGATCTAACAAATATGTTGCTTGGTATTTATTGAAAGGAGCTGAAAATTTAGGTCTGTACCAAAACCAGCACATGAAAGTTTACAGCAGCTTAATTCATAAGTGTCAAAATTTGGAAGCACCAAGATTTCCTTCAGTAAGTGACTAGATAAATAAACCATGGTATATTTAGGTAATAAAATATTATTTAGTGCTAAAAGAAATTGAACTATCACGCTGTGAAAAGACCAGGAGGAAGCTTAAATGCTTATTACTTAATGAAAGAAGCCACTCCGAAAAGAGTACATATATGTATGACTCCAAATATGGAATTCTGGAAATGGCAGAACTATAGTGTGAGGAAAAAGATAAGTGATGGCTAGGGCTGTGGGTGGAGAAAGGGGTGAACAGCAGAGCATAAAAGATTTTTAGGGCAAAAGATTGTATGGTTCCATCTCTATGGATGCATGTCATTTATATTTGTTCAAACCCATAAAATATACGATACCTAGGGTGAACCTTCAAGTGAACTAGAACTTGGATGATAATAGATGTCACTATAGGTTCATCAATTGTACTAAACATACCAATTTGGTGGGGAGTGTTGGCAATGGAGGAAGGTATGCGTGTGTGGAGGCAGAGGGTATCTGATAAATCTCTGTACCTTAAGCTTTTATAAAATAATTAAAGTCTTAATTAAAAAAGAAACAAAAAGAAAAAAACAGTATAGTACTACTACTACTACTACTACTACTACTATTACACCAGACTAGAATGGCCAAAATAAAACATGACTCTACCAAATGCTGGCAAGGTTGTGGAGGAAGAGTAATCCTCACTCATTGCTATGGTGAATACAAAATGGTACCGCCACTTTGGAAGACAGCTTTTCAATTTCATACAAAAAGAAACATACTCTTATTATAAAATCCAGCAATTGTGCTCCTTGATATTTACCCAAACAAGTTGAAAATTCTTTTTTTTTAATTTTATAGTTTATTGTCAGATTGGTTTCCATATAACACCCAGTGCTCTTCCCCACAAGTGACCTCCACCAGGACCATCACCCCCCTTTACCTTTCCCCCTTCCCCTTTCCCCCTCAGTTTGTTTTCAGTATTCA
>CM053571.1:57192901-57216427 GCA_028646485.1 Cryptoprocta ferox
AGTAAAACTCCCGTATGACCCAGTAATAGCACTGCTGGGGATTTACCCAAGGGATACAGAAGTGCTGATGCATAGGGGCACATGTACCCCAATGTTCGTAGCGGCACTTTCAACAATAGCCAAATCATGGAAAGAGCCTAATGTCCATCAACAGATGAATGGATCAGGAAGATGTGGTTCATCTATACAATGGAATACTACATGGCCATGAGAACGAATGAAATCTGGCCATTCGTAGCAAAGTGGATGGACCTCGAGGGTGTCATGCTCAGCGACATAAGTCAGGCGGAGAAGGACAGATACCATATGTTTGCACTCATAGGTCTACCAGGAGAAACCCAACAGAGGACCATGGGGAGGGGAAGGAGGAAAATGAGTTAGGGAGAGGGAGGGAGACAAAACATGAGAGATTCTTTAATACCGAAAACAAACTGAGGGCGGAAGGGGAAGGGGGAAATGTAAAGGGAGTGATGGTTATGGTGGAGGTCACTTGTGGGGAAGAGCACTGGGTGTTATATGGAAACCAACCTGACAATAAACTATAAAGAAAAAAAAAAAAGATTCATCCATGTATTTGTATATATCATTAGTTTATTCCTTATTTGCTGGAGTAGTACGTCATTGCACAGATACATGGATTCACCAGTTGATGGAAATTATAAAGCTTCAGGTTTCATACCTATGAAGAAGTTTTCTTGAGTTGTCTTTTGTGCTTAGTGAAACATTTATGGTTCAGATTTTACTTATAGAAGCCCACTTTTCCTAGCACCATTTGTTGAAAAAAAAATGTGTTGTCTTTGAATTCCCTTGGCACCTATTAAACATCCAGCTCTTGATTTGGGCTCAGGTCATGAGACAACAGTTCATGAGTTTGAGCCCCACATCGGGCTCTGCACTGACAATGCAGACCCTGCTTGGGATTTGTTTTCCCTCTCTCTCTGTTCCTTCCCTGCTGGCACTCTTTCTTTCTCTCTCTCAAAATAAATAAAAAGAAAGAATCAAAAGTTAATTTAACATAGATAGATAGACATGCATATTTACACACACACACACACACACACACACACGCCTATTTTTGGACTCTCTATTGTGCCTTGATATATTTGTTTTTTATTTTACCAATGCCAAGTTACTTTAATTAATATGCTTCATAACAGATAATTGTTTAATAATTTTACTGTATAAAAATGCACACAAAAGAATATATAAATAAATAAAATCATGCCCACTACTCTTATTTCTGAAAATCTGATATATATATATTAAATTTTGTTTTCAAAAGATATAGTAAATCTTAAATCAAATATTACATATTTTCCAATTATGTTTATTCTTTCTCAATTATTTTTAGTATTTTAGATGTTTTGGTTTTCCATATAAATTTTAGATTAGGCTTGTAATTCTAATAGCAACAACCACAATACTTCCAGTTTCCACTTGACATGTCAAGAACTTGGAATTTCAATTCTTTTTTTTAATGTCTTTATTTATTATTGAGAGACACAGAGAGACAAAGCATGAGCATGGAAGGGGCAGAGAGGGGGAAGACAGAGAATCTGAAGGAGGCACCAAGCTCTGAGCTGTCAGCACAGAGCCCAACGTGGGGCTCGAACTCACAAACCCGGAGATCACAGCCTGAGCCGAAGTTGGACGCTTAACCGACTGAGCCACCCAGGCACCCCTGGAATTTCAATTCTTAAAACAAGAAAATGCTGGACAAATTGAAAACTGAGGACCTAGCTCGGTCCTTGCAGAGAACTGAGGAGACAGGGTCAACTGCCACCCTGCAAATTAAAGGGAGGAATGGATTCAGAGTCATGGCTGAGATCTGCTTACCTGGAACACAACTGCTGGGGCCATGAAATGATAGGAATTCTTATGATAAGTTCAACAAATTGCTGGGGGCCAAATGTGACCTAGACTTAGAGGAAGAATCTTGGACTACCTCACACTTTCACGGGTGTCATCTCCACGGGTGGCATCGGGTTCTTATGGTGAAGAGTCAAGAAAATCCCCTCATGCTGAAGAAGATAAAAGTAAGCATTTTGAAACACACTAAAATTGTTCTCCATTACAAAGACCCCTTTTCAGTGAACTGTACCATATCCTCATCCCAACTGGGAAAAGGGATGTTATCCATATTCCATTGCTCTCTAAATTTTATCCCTCAACTCAAAGGCAGTAGTGAGGGACACTGGAGAAACAGTTGGGAAAATCACCGCTTACAGACACAGGCCCAAAATATTGAGGTATAACCAGAAGATTACAGAGCACCAACCCTTTGCCACAACTACCACCACGCAGTATATAACATAATATATAATATGGTGGATTCTAGCTGTAGAGCCCTTTTCTCTCTGAGAAAGAACACTTGTAGGAGTTCAGAGTCAAGAGAGGAGACAAAGGCCAATATACTAGAAGATATGACTACTTTTCCAGAAGCACCTAGAGCTTCATCGACACAGCAAATATTAAACACATCTTAACAAGATTTTCATAAATCTTCATACTAGTGGGCTATTTACATTAGTTTCTATTGTCTGATACAAGATGTTCTGCTTTTGACAACAACAAAAAACCACTATGTGTAACAAAAGGAAGAAAAAACCCAAAGCAAGCAACAGAATCAGATAGATGGTGGAGATATCTAACAGGGAACTGAAAAGAATTATGATTAATACAGTAAAGACGCTAAAGGAAAAAGTAGCATGCAATAATAACAGATGACTAATATAAATGGACAAATGGAAACTTGTGGGGAATAAGTTGAGGAATTCCCTGGGCTTGCACCGGAGTAACAAGGCATAAAGAATTAGAAAGCCATAAGATACTCACACCCAAGTTTGGGTTAACAAGATTAGGTAAATAGGTATAAACAGAGTGGGGCAGGGATGCCTAGGTAGCTCAGTTGGTTAAGCAACTGACTTCAACTCAGGTCATGATCTCATGGTTCGTGAGTTCGAGCCCTGCATCGGGCTCTGTGCTGACAGTTCAGAGCCTGGAGCCCGTTTCGGATTCTGTGTCTCCCTCTCTCTCTGCCCCTCCCCTGCTCACATTCTGTGTCTCTTTCCTTCAAAAATAAACATTAAAAAAAATTTTTTTAAAGAGGGTGGGGCAAAGTTCCCAATATAGAACAAAGGTATAGAAGGTAAACAAGATTAGGTATTCAGGGTGAAAACACCCCCCAATTTAGTACTATTAGAAAGCAGAAAGCTGCTTTCACGGGAAGGAAGGACCAAATTAGGTAAACAGGTAAATAGGGCTGTAGAGGGCTGAGGGGTGAAGTTGCCCAGAGTGGAACTAATTAGCAAAAGAAAGGTGCCTTGTTGACCCTGAGGAAGCATGCTTTATCTGTCTTATTGCCTAGGCTAGCTAAGATAAACAGACACAGGTGCCTCATGTCTGCTATTAGGAACCATCTGCCCAGAACCAGAATTTTGTTTTATATTGACCTAAACCCCTAACACCATGTATCTTCAAAACCCCCTTTCCCTCACGCCCATGAGTTAATGTTCACAGATTCATTGTCTCTTTGTGCATGTCCATCACATTTGTAAGCCTTCCGATCTTAATAAATACAGAGCAAGGACACTTATACGGGGCTCTTGTCTTCTCCTGGACATTAGCCATCTCTCACATTTTTATCCTGCATTCTGCTTTCTTGCTAGACAAGAAAGAACTCAAGACCCAGAGTGTATGACAGAAACTGTAAGAAAGAATCAAAAGAAATGCTAGATATCAAAAACATTGTAACTGAAATGAAGAATGCTTTTCATAGGCACACGAGTAAACTAAACAAGGTAGAGGAAAGAATCAATGATCCCTGAAGACAGCTCAAAAACAGAAACTTACCAAACTGAAATGCAAAGAGAAAAAGAGAAAAACCTAACACTGCATGGCATCCAAGAATTATGGGATGATCTGAAAAAATGTAACATATACATAATTGGAATACCAGAAGGAGAAAAGAGAAACGAGAAAAAGGAACATCTGAAGAAATTGTGGCAGTAGTACTTTTCAAAATTAATGACAGAAACCAAAACACAGAGAAGATTAGAGAACATCAAACAGGACATACCTAAAAACTCACAACTACCCATATTCAAAATACAGAAAAGGAAAGAAACCTTGAAATAATCCAGATGGAGGAAAATCACAGCCATCTCGAGAAAATGTTTATTTATTTGTGTGTATGTGGGGGGGGGGGTGTATAAGGAAATTCACAGCCATTTTTCTATCCCCATAAGTTTTGATGTGTGAAATACTCAGAATGATGTTTTAGTACATAATATGCATCTCCAACAGATAGATTCATCCATACTTATATTTTATTTTATTTTTATTTTAGAGAGAGAGACAGACAGAGATCACAAGTGGGGTAGAGGGGCAGAGGAGAGAGAGAGAGAGAGAGAGAGAGAGATCATCCTAAGCAGGTTCCTTACTCACCATGAAGCCTGATGGGGGACTTGATCCCATGACCCTGCAACCACAACGTGAGCCAAAACCAAGAATCTGATGCTCAACCTACTGAGCTACCCAGGTGAACCTATACATTCACACTTTTAAAAGAAAATGTAAAAGGAGTGCATTTTGTATGGTGAGCAGTGGTCGCAGCTCATTGGATTTTGATATATATGACACACATATACAAAGCTCTTTTGAGAAAAATGTCGGGCATACACCTTGTTGATAAGTCCTTTTTTTTTTTTTTTACTGATTCCTTTAAATTCAGATGATCAAACATGCAGAAGTCATTGTAGAATAAGTCAAACACAAAAGTAGTAATGGGAACTGTATACAACACATGGCCGTACAAGTGTAGTGAGCTGTTTCAGAAAAGCAAAAACAAAAAGATGAGCAAAATATAGAACAATGGCAACACCAAATGCTGGTGAGAATGTGAAGCAATGGTAATTCTCATTCACTGCTAGTAGAAATACAAAATGGGACAGCCACTTTGAAAGACAGTTCGGCAGTTTCTTACAAAATTAAATACTCTTATCATATGGTCAGCAAAGGAGTCAACCCAAAGGAGTTGAAAATTTATGTCTACACAAAGTCTGCCCACAAATGTTTATAGCAGCTATATTCACAATCGCTAAAATTTAGAAAATTACCAAGATGTCCTTCAGTAAGTGTATAGATAAATAAACTTTGGTACATCTAGACAATAAAACATCATTATTGGAGGACAGGAAGAAAAAATTTAAGAAGGAACAGATAAAAATGGAAGAAAAAATATATGGAAAATAACTATCATCCAACACATTCAAAAAATAAAGAAAGAATGAGGTAGGAAAGAAAGAGAAAAGAAAGGAGAATTGGGGAAAAGAAATCTTAAAAGAAAACAAATAAGAAATGGGAAAATAAAGGAAAAGCTACTTCTGAAAAATCATGAAGCAAGATGAAATTTTGAAAGATTGCTTGGCAATTTGATATCTTAAAACACAACACATGCACACACATGGTTAACTTAAAAGATAAATATAAAGCTGTTCAATAAAGAACAATCTGATCATGGTAATAATACTAAAAGGTAAAGGGAAATAAGAAAGATGTTTAAAGCTTGATAATAAAAGAAAGTTATAGAAAGATATAATAAGCAAAAATGAAATCACAATTCAAATGAATAAAAATCCAAAAATTCTGACATTGCATCATTTCAAAGCTGTGATTAACAGAATACATACAAAGGAGTTTCTCCAAAACTCAGAATGTTTTTAAATGACAGGAAATAATTTAATAGATGTGGGCAACAAATAATGGAGAGTTTAAAATGTGGAAGCATAGTATACCGCAGTTAGAGAAAATAAACAATGGAAAGGAAGAAACAACACAGATAACTAATGGGAAGGATAGAGTCAATAAGCAAAATATAATTATAAAAACAGATAGATAATAGATGATGGGTATATAATAGATAAACGATAAATAGATGATAGATAGGCAAAGATATACATAGAAAAATCCTATGTTAAACTATGATGAACAATATGCAATAGTTATTAAAAACAAAAAACTAAAGACAAAGATCAGATTGAATTGAAAAATGTAATTAAAATGAACTATCAATATCCTATCAAGTTTAAATATGAAAAGCATTACCTTGTAAATAGCTAACATGACTTATTGTGTTACATTAACAAAAACCACAAAACTATTCAAGAAAATTTCTGAGTAAGTATATTAATGAAGAATGATTAAATAAATATTTTAAATTAAAGATCCCATGATTCTAGAGGTAAACTTATTTATTTATTTATTTATTTACTTATTTATTTAACAAATATAAGTGAGCACCATTTTGTACCATATAGAGAGTGCACTAGGCTTTGGGAATAACATGTTGAACAAATTAAAGCTCCTATTTTCACTGAACTTACATTCCATGTGTGAAACAGATAATTTTAGAAAATGTCCTAAAATTCAAATACTAAACTAACAAAATTGTTTTCACTTTTTAGGTATTGATAAAACCTCTTCACATGGGCTTTGAAAACAGCAGAGAAGGATGGAATACTTGTTAGGATTTGATAAAAGAAGCAATCTATTATTTGTGGTTCTGGATAAAATTTTTTTTTCAAGAATAGACCTAGTTGGCCATGCACAATTATGGAACTGAATGGGGAAAAAGCTTATATAAACACAAGTTTCTTGCCTCTGTTTCCAGTGGTCCCCCTAAAGTTGATGCAGAAGGACAGCAGGCAGTTCAGAAGAAAGACAGATGTGAAACAAGGGGAAATTCTTTTAAAGATGACAGATTTCTGCAGAAGCAATGTGGACTAGAGACATTAAAATTCCAGGAAGAAAAGAAACTTTCACAGAAGGAACTAATGTCTATTCATTGGGATCATTTGCTACATCCAACTTTTGGTCAAATATGAGGATTTGGGCTTAACCTTGGTAGAGGAATGCTTTTGTGGGTCAAACAAATCAAAAACACTTTGGGCAGTATAATTGGAATGAAAAATAGAGAACCTCAAACAGATGGCTAATTTTACTGCTAAAGACCTGTGCCAGCCTCTAAAGCAGTGTGGCATTTAAGACTAATGAGTTTAGCTAATTCAGCAGTTTCTTCCTCAAGATATTTGCCAAATTTTGAAAATGAATAGAGCAAGAGTCCTAAACAGATGATCTTTATATTTCTGATATATATGTGTGCAGATTCTGTGTGCTAAAAAGGCATTCATTCCACCTCAAAGCATTAATAAAAATCTTTGGAGAGCCACACATTAAATACAAGAGTGATCCAGAAATAGGCTGGGTCTATCTAAATAAATCCAGCTTCAATTCAAATAATCCTTGTTTGGATTAAGTCAGTCAGCTTCACCCTTATCTTCATATCCATGAAAATAGTAACTTATCAGAAGCATACAAGGATTTTTTAAAACAATGTCTGGCATTCAACATGAATAAATGAATGAGTAAAAATATAGAGTTACAAGATGAATAAAAGACAATAGGAGAAGTAATAAATGATATAGATATTATAGTTAGGATATTAAGATCATACATTTATCATTAATGGTATGTTAAAGGGAATATAAAGAAATGAATAAAATGATTAAAATATGGAAATTTCAATACATACTTGAAACCTATATAAAAGAATCAATCAGCTTAACAGAATTAAACAATACAACATCTAAATATAAGAACCTATCAAATCATTTTAATAGCAGTTGAAGGCTGGCAATGTAAACTGGAAGACAGGTAAATAATAAATGCCCAAAATAAAGAAAGAAAATAAAAACATAAAGGCACATTTGGGGCATAACCAATAGTTCTAATATACATGTAAGTTAGCATCTCAGAAGAATAAGAGAGAGAATATAAGGCAGAAGTAATATTCAAAGCAAATACTGCGAAGAATTTTCTAAAATGTGATAACATCAACCCACAGACCCAATCAAGAAGCTCAGGGAAATCCATTCAGGGAAAGACACTCAGTTGTCTCTTCATTGAAATTTACTGAATCCTGGGTGGTTCAGTTGGTTAAGTGTTCGACTTCAGCTCAGGTCATGATCTTATAGTTAGTGAGCTTGAGCCCCGTATTGGTCTCTGTGCTGACAGCTCAGAGCCTGGAGCCTGCTTTGGATTCTGTGTCACTGTCTCTCTCAAAAATAAATAACATTAAAAAAACCTTTTTTTTTTTTTTTTAAGGAAATGGAACTTACTGAAATTTAATGCAGGCAAAATCATTATGAATTCAAAACCCTTGGTAATGAGTTTTTGTGTCTCTCCAGTTAGTAAATATACTTTTCAGAAATCTGGGCCATTGCCAAAGGGAAAATAGAAGAGGTAACAGAGGCAAGATATATAAATACCATGTAAGGTAGTTGTTTCTGCTATTCTTCAATATTTCTTTCTTCTCCATACAAATTACAGTCAGGAAAGGAAAAGGGAAATATCACCAGGGGGAATTCCACACAAGAAACTTGCTATTTAGGTTGTAAAGGGAGCACGACAAAAATCAAAAACAAAAACGAAAACAAACAAACAAACAAAAACACTGAGGTTATGCAGAGATAATAACTACACTTTCAGGAATGTGGTTTTAAATAAAAAGAAATGTATGGCTTCTGAGACTAGATCAGAAACAGCATTGATGCTTCTGCCAGGCCATTTGGCTTGCCTCTTCTGGGGAATGAGGTGGTTTCTCAGACCTCAGGTACTCAGAGCAGGGGCTGCCTGGAGTTGTGTTTCTTACTTATGAGTGTGCGATGTAAGGATGCGTTGGGTTTGGGGAACTCAGAGGAGAAACCTGAGACAGGGTGCTGCCTACTCCTGCTTACACATCTGAGGGCACCAAGTGGCTGGTTCTGAAAATGCTGAAGCCTGGAGCCAATTGCTTTTGTGAGGTCAACTTCCACTTCTACGGCCATCAGACAGACACCAAGACCAAACACTGGAAAAAAAATCTGATTGTTTTCTCTCACTTTCTACTTTTTCTGCAGTGCCTCTTATTGTCAGAGTCTAGCAGAAAACCAGATGGCAAAAGAGACTAGATAGTGTAGTTTTTCAGCAACTGATCCCCAACATCACAGAGCAAAGTATTAAGTGGTGCATTTGGAGTTAAAAATTGTCATTAAAAATTAGCATAATTTCCTCTCTGACACTTAGTATACTTTTATTTCCTCATATTCAAGATTATAAATATGTCTACTCGACTACTTGGGGCCATGAAATATAAGTAGAAAAGCTATGCTACTCACAAACAGACGTATATAGTAGCCTCTACATTGTATTGCACCTTAGTTTCCTCCTGATTGTTACTGATGATATCGTTTTTTTTAAGTTTATTTATTTATTTTGAGAGAGAGAGAGAGCGAGCGAGAGCACATGAGCAGGGGAAGGGCAGAGAGAGAGGGAGAGAGAATTCCAAGCAGTCGCTTCACTGGCAGCATGGAGACTGACGACAGGCTCAATCCCATCTCAATCTTGAGATCCAACCTGAGCCAAAATCAATAGACAGACGCTCAACCAACTGAACCACCTAGGCACCCCATTACTGATGTTATCTTAAATGATATTCACTCGGATCCCAGAAAGAGCATGTTGTGGAGCAGAGTCTTTAGCCAACCTGCATTTGACATGTGTTGGGAAGGAGAAATAATTAAGTTTTAACCCCCGAACTTTTGATGTCGTTTGTTAATGAAGCACACCACAGATAATCCTCAATAGTATAGCACTGATGGCCTTATGAACAATAGAAGAAAAGAAGCACAATGATAACTATCCATATGTTTTCCTTGTTCTGTTACCTCTCTACATTTTCCCACCTATTTTATAACAAAGAGGAGGGGAAGAGATGATGATGACTTCATAATTTAAACATAATTTTGCAAGATATCAAAGAGAGATTTCCCACTGAACTACAAGGGGAATGAATGTCACCCAAAGAAAAATAAAACTGATGACAATGTGCCCTTCCCTTGGTGTAGAGATTGAATCTGCTTTTGATTGAAATATAGGGGCTTTACATTAGGCAAGAGTATGCTGTTCTGTTTACAGTTGCTCTTCTTCATATTTTATAAGTGAGGAAATGCTTTATTGATTTAAGAATTAAAGGAAGAGTCTATGCTAGCTAGCATGCATTTGCTAATTGACTTTTTAAAATCTTCCTAGCTGAAATGACAAAGGAAATAAATGGTTTTTTGAGTCTAGTTTCTTTCAGAAAAATTATGTTCCCCAAATTAAAAATCCTTCCACACACCTTCTAAAAACAAGAGCTTAAAAGAAAATATGGGTATCATTACCCATGGCTCAAGCCCTCAATGTAATTTGAAGACTAGAATAATCATCTCTAAATCCACATGAAAACAAGGAATAATGTAGGAATTTTATGGGGTGTAAGAAAGTTATTTGGAGTCTTAGATGTGACAAAAAAATTTTAATGAAAAACAAATACAAATCTATGAGGTCAATGAGCGTTTACCATAGAAGGAATATCATTCGCTAAATGGAAAAATAATAAATTTGTGTATCAGATGGTCAATTACAAGGGAGTCCAAAGGAAAAATATTGGAAGGCTTGCAGGATCTAAACTGGATTTCTTAAAAGAGGTCACTTATGAGGCAGAAGGAAGACCTTGTATAATAGTTTTCCATGCTGCATCATAAATTACCACTATCTTAACACCTTAAAACAGCATACAAATTATCTCACAATCTCTTAAGTGAGAAACCTGGGCACTGCCTAGCTGGGCAGTCTGCAAAGCTACAGTCAAGCCATCATGAAGCCTGAATCATGATCTGGAGGTTTGACTTGAGGGTGGGTCCCCTGCAAGATTGTTGGTAGAATCACATTTTTAACGTCTATGAAATTCATGGAGGCTTATTTATTCAAAGCTAACAGTGGAGAGAGAGACTCCACAGTAAATTTGTTAACAAGAGTTTTATAGTACATAACATAATCATGAGACAATATCATATCATCTTTGTCACATTGTATTGACTGGAAGCAAGTTAAGGGGTCTGCTTAGACTCATGAAGACGAGATTGTACAAGGGCATGGACAGCAAGAATTAGGAATCATGGAGACTCCTTTAAAGTCTACCTACCATATCTTGGAAAGGAAATATTTTCCTGGAAATTGCATGGAGAATTTTTTTTAATGGCCCAAACTTCGGGGAATAAGCTTAGGAATTCCCCCGGGGTTGCACCAATGGGTTAACAAGGCATAAAGAATTACAATGCCATAGGATGCTCACACCCAAGTTTGGGTAAACAAGATTAAGTAAATAATTATAGTGGAGATGGGGCAGAAGCCCCAGTATAGAGAAGGAGGGGTAAAGGCCCCCAATACAGAGGTATATGAAATAAACAAGATTAGGTGTTCAGGGCGGAAGCGTCCCCCAATTTAGTACTATAGCAGAAAGCTGCTTTCACAGGAAGGAAGGACCAAACTCAGTAAACAGGTAAATAGGGCTATAGATGGCTTCGGGGTGAAGTTGCCCAGAGTGGAGATGATTAACAAAAAAAAAGGTGCCTTGTTGACCCTGAGGTAGCATGCTTTAATCTGTCTCATCCCTCAGGGTAGCTAAGATAAACAGAGGTGGTGCCTCCTGTCCACTGTAAACAACCAAACTACTTTCCACCCAACTGCCTGGTGCCAGGATTTTGTTTTGTATTAACCCAAACCCTTAACCCCAAATATATTCAAGCCCTTCTTTACCTTATGTCCCCAAGTTAATGTTCACAGTTTCATTGCCTCTTTGTGCACGTCCATCACCATGTTTGTAAGCCTTCTGATCCTAATAAAAACAGGACAAGGACCCTTATTCGGGACTCTTGTCTTTTACCAGACATTAGCCATATCTCACTTTTAATCCACTCTCTTGCTGGCCAAGAGAGAACTTTAGACTTAGAGTCTACGATACCAAATCATGCTAAACATGAAATTTACAAAATATTAGAAAAAAAGAGGAAAATGTACCATGTTTTGGCTGAAAAAATACTGGCCTTTATTTAAAGTTCTATTAAAATAAGTTAACCGGCCTAAGTCACCAGTATTTCCCCTGCCCCACTCCCATAGATTCATCTGCTACAGCAAGTTCAGAAAAGTGCAAATATATCATTCCAAGGACAAAAAGAATTTATCACAGCATGCATTTAAAAATACTGTAAGAAAAACACAAAAATGTGAGTCAAATAATTCAATGGCTGGAAACAAGTTATCAGATCCCAAACAGACTAGTAGGAAAAATTAAACAAATAAAACAAAACAGCACATAAACTCTGCTTGCCTTATTTTCTAATGTGAAAGAAGCAATATGTAAGGAGTTTTCCAGATAACCAGGTTCATGAGTTTTATGTTTATAAATCAGTCTTTCAATTTTGATTGTATTTACTAACTCTACCTTACCTAAAATTGATACTTGGTATGTTTTTTATTAACAAATAAAACATTTGAATAGCACATTTTATATCCTTGTGGCCCTTTCCTCTTGCTATTTTCTGCTTCTTTACAAGTTTACATGTAATTGGACTATAGTGCCTCAACAGACATTTGTCTCAGGTTAAAATAAAATAACATTGATAATATGAAACCCAAAATAATTCTAAGACTTCTTTTTCTTTACTGTTGTTCTGTGCATTATGCACCCTTCTCATGTTTAATTTTAAAAATATAGTTTCCCAAGAATACTTAATTAAAATTATTCAACTAAACTTTTGGAGATACGCATCAGGAACATCTCTCTCCAGAGACATTTTAATTGTTTTCCTGCAAGAATTCCCTGTGATACTCAGGGGGAGGGGAGTGGAGATAAAACCAGGCAGTTTGTTTTGGTAACAATGGTTAGAAAACTAAATTTTCCTATTGGAAGGAAAAAAAGTAAAAAAAAAAAAATAACAACCAATCTTTATTTTACAGAAGTTACTGAGAACCAGGTCTAATAATATATTCGTAGGTCTTCCTAGTATCTAAGGTTAGGACATTGTTATTTTTATAGCAATTTTGGAAAACAAGGGATACAAAATGTGTGGCCTTGGAGTGTGCAATATAAAATAGTGCCTTACTATTTCAAGGATTTTCTTTCTCACAAATATTTACTTATTCCCATGCAGCTCACCTCTTTTCTATAGCTGTTAATTCTTGATTCCCATTCATTGTTTGAACCTCTCCTTATGAACAAAGAGCTTTACTTAATTAACCAGCAAAATATACAACTTTCTCCCCTCTATTTGCTTCTTCCACTGTAACTACTGCCCTCATCCCACATTTTTCTTTCTCTTTTACTTTTTATTTATTTTCAGAGTCATACTCACATTTCAGGAAAGTTTAGTCTCTAGTTCTGCTGTGTAGCCAGGTAGAAACTTAAGGCAGGAGCCCATTTTTGTGTTGACCTCTCCCTTCTCCACCCCTCTAGCTTTTTGAGAGACAGAGGGAGACAGAGTATGAGCAGGAGAGGGGCAATGAGAGAGGGAGACACAGAATCCAAAGCAAGCTCCAGGCTCTGAGCTGTGAGCACAGAGCCCGATGCGGGGCTCAAACCCACGAGCTGCGAGATCATGACCTGAGTCAAAGTCACATGCTTAGCTGACTGAGCTTCCCAGGCACCCTTAGCTATATTCTTAAACAATGAGTTAGTGCCAGACACTGCTACCCAATGTAAAATTTTGCAACACCACTTGAATCTCAGCCTTTCAGACTAAACATGGATTGACTACATGGAACAGTCCATAGAGCTATTTCCACTATGTTACCAACTGTTTCTTGGATCACAACATGCAGGACCTCTCCCTTGTGGTTGGGCGAGGCTTGGGAAAAGGGCTCTGGCCCAAAGACTTGCAGCTGAGGCACCTCATAAGGCCAGAAGGAAAGAATGAACTGTACATGCTTGGGTGAAAATCTATAGCCTTCCAGGAGGCCCAACATTTTAGGACAACAAAAGGGACTTCTTCTGGTATAGAACCCTGAGTCCCAATCAGACCTCTGCCAACCTTCAAAGCCACACCAACCCAAAGATGCCCAGGGATTGGAGACCTCCATGCCATCAGATCATGTGACCACAGGAACAGTCCTAGAGGGTTCTTTGGAGTAATAATGAGTGACGCCACTCTCATTTTCACCCATTGATTCCTGGACCCATGAATCCTGGCTATCGAAGAAGCCAACAGCATTCATTGGATGCTGACTCAGAGCATATACAGCCTTCTGGAGAACCTTGCCCCAGCTCTGCAAGGTATTATCACCTAGCTGGTGATAGAACTAGGTCTTCAAAAAGCCATTCCACCATTCTATCAAACCAGCTGCTTTAGGGTGGTGGGAAACATAGTAAGAGCAGAAAATTCCATGAGTGTGGGCATATTGCTATACTCCCCCTGCTATGAAAAGAGTTCATTGACCAAAGCTGTACATACAAATGTATGCAAGACCATGGTGATGGACAACATATTCTTTTTCTCCATGAATGACAGTGTGAGCAGAAGCATTGCATTCAGGGAAGGTAAATTCGTATGTAGATTGTCTATTCTAGTTAGAACAAAACTCTGCCCCTTCAATGATGGAAGCATCCCAGTGTAATCAACCAGCCACCAGGTATCTAGCTGGATGGTCACCCTGGGGAAAAGGCAATATTGGGAGCTCAGTCTTAGTCTCTGCTGCTGGTAGACAGGAGAGTCAGCTACCTTGGTGAACTAAAGTCCATGCTGCTGAGCTCCTGCATAACCTCCATCCCTGCCACCATGGCAGCTTTGTTCCTAAGCTCTTTGCATAGTAATGGAAGGGGCTGGAAAAATGCACCGACTAGTATCCACAGAATGGACTAGCCTATCCATTTACTATTAAAATCTTCTGCTGAAGTCATTCTTTGGTGAGCATTCACATGGAACACAAATATCTTCACGTTTTTGCCCTCAGAAAGGTCTACCTATATGCTTTCCTGCAAAATTTCCTAGTCTCAAATTTTCCTACCATGTAACTTCCAAGTGCCTTACCATTCAGTGAAACCATTGGACACAGACTATGAATATGTATAGAATTGCATGCCTGGTCATTTCTCCTTCTAAGCAAAGTGAACAAACAGATGCACTGCTTGAAGTTCTGCTCACTAAGATTTTGCTTCACTGCTGTCCTTCAGAAATGTCCCAGAAAGGAGCTGTAGATCTACAGCCATTCACTTGCAGGTGGTTCCTGCATATCATGCAGAAACATCTGTAAAATGGGCCCAAGACTCTTTTTCCTATCAGTTGATCACAGAGAACTCCCTATGAAGCCAGAGGTGCAGGCTGGGAAAGGAAGGCAGTGTAGCAGGAATGGGGAGCATGGGTGTTTGGTGGCTTCTTCAGGTTATTTTCAGGCCTGCTTGTGCCTGATCACATATATACCGCCTCCATTTGATGATGGAGCACACCCAACTTTATGGCTTGGCAAGTCAGACAAACACCCAGTTCATGGCTGTCAACTGAGGTTGCATGGTAATGTTCAGTCTCTACCAAGGTCCAGTCACACACCAAGAGCTATTTCTCAAAAGGAGGAGTAGTTATCTGCAGAATATGGCAGGGCTTTGCCTCAAAATCCTAAGGGCCTATGCTGTGACTCATCTATAGGAACCTGCCAAAGGTTCCAAGCAGAATCTCTATCTGCCATGAGCTTTCAAGCATCACTGGATCTGCTGGGTCATGTGGTCCGAGTGGCTGGGCAGCCTGCACCAGCAGCCTGGACCTGTTGCCCAGCCTTCTCCTGTTCCTGACCCCACCCAAAACTAGCAACTTTTCAGGTCACTCCATAAATGGGTCAGGGTAACAAACCCAAATGAGGAATCAGTTGTCTCCCAAATTCCAAAAGGCCCACTAGATGTTGTGCCTGATTTTTGGTTTTAAGAGGGGCTGGATGTAGGGCCCCTGGGTGGCTCAGTCATTTAAGCATCAGACTTTTGATTTTGGCTCTGATCACAATCTCACAGTTTGTGAGTGTGAGCCCCACATCAGGCCTTGCACTGACAGCACAGAGCCTGCTTGGGATTCTCTCTCTCTCTCTCTCTCTCTCTCTCTCTCTCTCTCTGAAAAACAAATAAATAAACTTAAAATTAAAAAAAGAAGGGCCAGATGCCGCAACTTATCCCTCACCTTAGAAGAGATATCTTGATATGCCCCACAACCTAGAAATTTCACTGAGATAGAAAGCCCCTGAACTTTAGCTGGATTTATTTCCCAACCTCTGCCATGCAAATGTTTTACCAATAAGCCTGAAGTAGTTGTTACTTCTTTTTCACTACATCTGATGAGTTTCATGCTATCAATGTAATGGAACAGTGTGATATCTCATGGAAAGGAAAGGTAATCAAGATGCCTACAAACTAAACTATGACCAAGGAGCTGGAATTGAAGTACCCTTGAGGTAGGATGGTGTACTGAACCTGTATTTCTGGCCTTTCTAGCTGAAAGTAAACTATTCCCTTGATCTTTACTAAAAGATATTGAGAAAAAGCACTTGACCTACTTAGATGTTTTTTAAATTGGCTTACCATGTGATCCAGGCTCTGTTGTCTAGCTCTTCTGATATAGTAAGTCCAAGGGAGTTTCAGCTTTTTATAATGGATCAATATGCCTGGTGGAGCCAATAATATACCCCAATACGATTTCATTTAAAAAGAATCTTACATTTTGAAGCTAAGCCTTGTCTTCCTCAAAAATCAAACTATTTTAGAAAAAGTCTGGTTTTCAAAAGGGTACTAGTGGAGTCTGAATGCCTGCTCATAATGCACCAGACAACCTTGGAACCTGAGTTGCTCACCTAAACTGGGCATTTTAAGATGAATCATAATGTGGGCATTTCCGGAAATACTCCACATCACCCATTTTATTAGTGGAACTGGAAACTAACAGAGCCTGAAATCATAAGCAATTTCCATTAATAAGTTATTCACTCTCCCAACATCCCTGCTTCTGTCCCATGGTTGGCACATTAACACATGTCTATGGCTTCTTTGAGAGTTTTCTATGAAAAATTGACTGAAAAAATAAAATCAGTATATTTTATTTAAATCTACTTTTTCCTTTATGATAGCTTTATATCTACAGAAAAATTATAAAGATAGTACAGAGTTCCTACATACCCCTTGCCAATTTTCCCATGCTGTTAACACCTTACAATCCTTTGGAATATTTATCCCAATAAAGGAAGGAAGAAGGGTATACTACTAACTAAACTCCACACTTAATTCAGATTTCACTAACATTTTTTCCCCTAATATTCTTTTGCTGTTAGGGATTCCATCCAGGACACAGCATTAATTCTCATGTCTCTGAGGCATGTCTTTAATAAGACAGTTTGACAGATTTTTCTTGTTTTTGATGACCTTGTTGTTTTGAAGAACACTGGTCAGGTATTTTACAGAATGTCCTTCAGTTTGGCTTTGCTGGATGCTTTTATCCTGGTTAAACTGAGAGTGGGTTTTGAGAAGAAAAATCACAGAAATAAAGTGCCATTCTCATGACATCATATCATCAAACTCATACTATCAACATGACTTAACACTGGTGATATAAACTATGGTCATCTGGCTGAGACAGTGCTTTTCAGGTTTCTCCCTTATCAAAACAAATTATCCTCATACTGTCCATAACACTATTCTCTATAAGCCATTCTCTAAGAGGACCACATATTCAAGGGGCTAAGTTCTACTTTCTTGAGTTTGGAAGGTATCTACATAAATTATTGGGAATTCTTCTTTACAGAAAATTTGTCTCCTCTCTCTGATTTATTTATTTCTTAAATCATTGTGAATTATGCACTTGGTATTTATTTTATACTTTGAGTTATAATCCAATACTATCTTCTTTATTTCTCACTCAAATTTTTTCAACTCTGGTCATATGGAGCTCTTTCAAATTGATTCCTGTGACATTTAAAAAAATTTTTAATGCTTATTTATTTTTGAGAGAGATAGAGAGACAGAACATGAGCACAGCAGGGGTAGAAAGAGAGGGATACACAGAATCCGAAAAACGCCCCAGGTCCAAGGTGCCAGCACAGAGCTTGACAAACAGCTTGAACCCAACTGTGAGAACAGTGAGATCATGACCTGAACCAAAGTCAGACACTCAACTGACTGAGCCACCCAGATGCCCCTCCTGTGTCCTTTTAAAACATCCTATGTTGGAGCACCTGGGTGGCTCAGTCGGTTAGGCATCCTACTTTGATTCAGGTCATGATCTCTCAGTTCACGAGTTCGAGCCCTGTGTCCCACATTGGGCTCTGTGTTAATGGCTCAGAGCCTGGAGCCTGCTTCAGATTCTGTGTCTCCCTCTCTCTGTCCCCTTCCCCTGCTCACACTCTGTGTGTCTCTCTCTCAGAAATAAATAACCATTAAAAATTAAAAATAAAATAAAATAAAATAAAGTGTCCTGTGTTGTGAATAGACACTTTTCCAAAGAAGACATCCAAATGGCTAACAGACACATGAAAACATGCTCAACACCACTTATAATCAGGGAAATACAAATCAAAACCACAATGAGATACCACCTCCCACCAGTCAGAATGGCTAAATTAACAACTCAGGCAACAACAGATGTTGGCAAGGATGTGGAGAAAGAGGAACCCTTTTGCACTGCTGGTGGGAATGCAAACCAGTGCAGCTACTCTGGAAAACAGTGTGGAGATTCCTCAAAAAATTAAAAATAGAACTTGCCTATGACCAAGCAATCACACTATCAGGTATATATCCAAGAGACACAGGTGTGCTGTTTTGAAGGGGCACATGCACTCTAATGTTTACAGCAGTGTTATCGACAATAGCCAAAGTATGGAAAGAGCCCAAATGTCCATCGACAGATGAATAGATAAAGAAGTGGTATATATATATACAATGGAGTATTACTCAGCAATCAAAAAGAATGAAATCTTTCCATTTGATCACTCATATGTGGAATTTAAGATACAAAACAGATGAACATAAGGGAAGGGAAGCAAAAATAATATAAAAACAGGGACAGGGACAAAACATAAGAGACTCTTAAATATAGAAATCACACCAAGAGTTGCTGGAGAGGCTGAGGGTGGGGGCATGGGTTAAATAGGCAAGGGGCATTAAGGAGAACAATTGTTGGGATGAGTACTGAGTATTATATGTAGGGGATGAATCACTGGATTCTACTCCTGAAATCGTTATTGCACAATATGCTAACTTGGATGTAAATTAATATTTTACATATTAATTATATTAATAGATAAATAATAAAAATAAAAAATAAAATGTCCTAGGTGGTTAGGCTGGTTAAGCATCTGACTTTTGATTTCAGCTCAGGTCATGATGTCAGGTTGTGAGATCGAGCCTTGCGTCAGGGTCTGCACTGGGAATGGAGCCTGCTTGAGATTCTCTTTCTCTCCTTCTCTCCCTCTGCACCTGCCCCCACTCAAAAAAAAATAATAATAATGTAAAATAAAATAAAATGTTCCATGCTTTTATGTTTAAAGGATCTCTTACTTTCTGGCACTGTAAGATTCTTCAGACTCACCTTGGATGTCCCTTGCCCAAACCTAGAATCAGCCATTTGTACATTGATTCTTGGTTCCTTTTGCTAGAGAATGCAATTAGAAACCAGAATTGGGTTCCTAGGTATGTTTATTGCTACTGAGGTGTCATTGCTTCTAGACTCTTTCAACACACACACACACACACACACACACACACACGTGTAGGTTTATGTTCAAATCTATAGTTATTCTGCATCTACTCATCTGCATCCACACTAATCTAAAGATGAGTTCATTCTAATGTCCCCAACTCTAATTCCATGCCACATGATTTATGCTAGCATTCTCTTTTGCTGATCTGTAACCTCCCATTTCAGAAGTGAGAAATGTGATGGTCTCCACCATTTGCCATGCATTTACTTTAATTTGTTCCATCCCAGTATACATGCAGCCACATGTATTCACAATTGTAACCTGTCTCCCTGTGGGGAACAACATTACCAACCAGAGTGCAATGTTTATGCACTATTCCTTTTATACTTTGTCTTATATTTCCCTTCCTTCTTTTCATTAAAATTATGTCATATATTTGTAACATAGTGTGATTCTTTTATCACAGTCTACATTTCATCCATGGATCCAGGACCTCCTAAATTTTTTAAATTTGTATACATGAGTATTCATTATTTGTGTCATGAAGGCCTATGGGCTTTGACAAATGCATGGTGCCAAGTATCCACCACAGGAGTCCTATTAAGAGTAATTCCACCACTGAATAGCCCTTGGATTTTCATGTGAACATAAGTTTTCAAATCAGCTAGGTATATATGTAGGACCACAAAGGCTCATTTGCAGAATTTGTATATGTTTAATAAATAAGGATCTGCCAACTGTCTGCTATATAGTTTTCCATCCTCATGAGCAATAAAGGAGAGTTTCTATTACTCTACCACTTCACCAATATGTAGCATTGTCAGGTTTTTGGACTTAAGCTATTTTATAGGTGTGCCATTATATTTTGAAAATTCATTTTTTTTTCTAATTAAATAAGGCTATAGGCAAGGGTCTAGCCATCCTCTAGTAAAGGGCCACACATGTACTCAAAATTCGGCCTCTATGGCACACTGTATCAGAATTTAAATGTATAGGAAAGGGGTAAAAATGTTTGAAAATACTTGGAGCTCTCATGCTCCAGATGTAGGCTTCAATAAGACTGAATTCTGCTAGCAGAATCTTCTACAGTTATCTCTTCATGTCTTGGAAGTCCTTGGTTTCTACCCAATTATAAGGGTGGTTCCCTAGTTTTTCTATCCATTCACGTGTTCCACATAGCCTTCTAATAAATTTCCCTTACTTACATTAGCCAGTCATTTTCTTTTTTTCCCACTCTTACTACTCTTTTTATTTAAATGTTTTATTTTATTTATTTATTTTAATTTTTAATTAATTAATTAATTAATATAATTTATTGTCAAATTGGTTTCCATACAACACCCAGTGCTCATCCCAACAAGTGCCCTCCTCAATCCCCATCACCCCCTTTCCCCTCTCTCCCACCCCCATCAACACACAGTTTGTTCTCAGTATTTAAGAGTCTCTATGGTTTGCCTCCCTCCCTCTCTGTAACTTGTTTTTCCCCTGACCCTCCCCAGACCAGAAGTGGTCTTAAGTTTTTCAATGTTTTATGAACAAATAAACCTAACTTGTATACACTAGTCTCCCTTTGTCCACAGGGGATAGCTGTCAAGACTCCCAGTGGATGCCTAAAAAGGACAGATAGTACCAAAGTCTGTTTTTCCTCCTATACCTATATGCCTATGATAAAGCTTAATTTATACATTAGGCACAATAAAGTATTAAAACCAAACACTAATAAGGAAATAGAACAATTATAGCAATATGCTATAATAAAAGTAATGTAAATGTGCTCTCTCTCTCTCTCTCTCTCAAAATATCTTACTGTTCTGTACTCACCCTTCTTCTTGGGATGATGTGAGGGGATAAAGTGCCTGTGTGCTGAGAAGAAGTGAGGTGAATAGACATAGGCATTGTGACATAGTGCAAGGCTACTACTCAGCTTCCGATGTATCAGAAGGAGGATCCTCTGCTTCTGGACTATGATTGACCTCAGGTACCCAAAACCAAGGAAAGCAAAACCACGAATAAAGAGGGGACTACTGTACACTCAAACAAATGAAAAAGGCCAAAGCTGATAAAATAATAATTCATTTATTGGAAATATTGGTATGGAGCAAAGAATATCAATTTTTAAATTCTAGACCACATTTGGAATATTAAAAACAAACAAACAAACAAAAAACATTGTCCTGTAAGAAAAATATTGAAGTAGTCTTTGGTAAAAGACTTTGGTAAAAGAATTTTTCTAAGTTGGTTTTGTAAGAATTAAAAGAGAAGCTTATTTTTGTTAGTAGTAGGTTATATACCAGAGAACTTTACCATTCCCCATCCTACCGCCTATTTCACTACCTCCTTTTCTAACCTCACAAGTTGTGTACTCTCTAAGGTCACTGGGATTTTTCAGAATTTATTGGCTATATTGATATATTCTGATATTGTAGAAATAGGCAAACACATTAAACTGTATATCTTTTACAACATCCTTCCACTTCTGCCTTGGGTGTCTTCCCATCAATATTACAATTTTATCTCATAATACACAAATAAAAGATATACAATAAAAGTGAACCTTGTTTTTATCTAGCAGTCTTTTCCATTGATTTTTTTTATATTGGAATTACCTACAATTTGGATTAGAAAGCACAACCTGAATTTAAAAATTATAGCAACATGACAACAAAGATATTACTCTCCAAGTGTATATAACTTCATTATAATTACACCAATTCAACAAATGTTAGGAAAACAAAAAGATCATATGCAACTAAAATATGAAATACAAAGCAAATAAAAAATTTTGTACAGGTAAATAGCATTTATCAAAGAAAAAAATAATCCAATACAAATTGGCAAAAGTGATTTGGAACATCCAATGCAATTTTTGTCCCCTCAAGATGGAACATCGGTACCAAAGACTTACCAGTTGTAGATTTGGGGGCCCAGCTTTTGGACCACTGGATATGAAATAACTTTCCTAACTCTTTGATATGATAATAAATCAATAACAATCAATATTAAAAATAAATAACAATAAGATATAAACACTCATGATTTATTGAGATAAACTCATGATGACACACAAAAAAATCTTACACCATGATTTCTATTCAAGAATTATGGGCCCCAAATTAAATCCCTATGAATAGATTTATACAGAAATTAAATATTACAACTAAGAAATCATCCTGCTTTGAATTGACACTTCCTCTACTCATGAGCGATAATATATTCTAAGATTAAGATCCTACCAAAGCAATTTTCTGCCCATCATCTAAGTAGTTCCAAAGGAAAATAATAATTAAATTAAATCCTCCTATCCATACTATCTCCGCTATCATAAAGTTATACCTACAAAGAGTGGAAAGTATAAATGTTGATTGAATGGCTGGAAATTCTATTGATGCTGAAGATATAACACTGCTCTCAAGGAAGAGTGAATGATGGATTGATTGGTACTACTCCTTCAATGAAAACTATTCATTCATCTGTAGATGGTCAACTTAAAGGATCCTCAAGTGACTCATACTAGACCCCTTGTTAAAAGCAAATTAGGACAAAACTATCAATGACCCCATTATAAGTCACAAGAAAGTGGAATTAATATAAAGCTTTTTCCCTCCGCAGGATTTTTCCCAAAGCTTGTTTGACATCTTTGTTTCTTAGAGAGTAGATCAGAGGGTTTAACATGGGTGTGACCAATATGTAAAATACTGAAGCCACTTTACGCAGTTCAGGATTGCTTGGAGGTGTGAGATACACAAAGGAGACAGTCCCATAGAGCAAACTTACCACTCCCAAATGGGAGCTGCAGGTGGAGAAGGCTTTCTTTCGCCCTTCACTGGAGGGGATCTTCAAGACTGTGGTCACAATGTACATGTAAGATACTACAATAACAACTATTGTAGGCAAAATAATGAAGGCAGCCAAACTAAGAGACACCATCTTATTGACAGAGAGATTGGA
>CM053571.1:57216527-57230917 GCA_028646485.1 Cryptoprocta ferox
AGCGGTCATAGGCCATGGCTGCCAGGACGAACCCTTCTGTTACAATGAAGAAGGCAAAAAAGAAAAACTGGGCAGCACACCCTGCAAAGGAGACAGTCTTTTTCTCAGACAGGAAGTTGACCATGGCTTTCGGGGCAATAACAGTGGAGTAGGAGAGGTCAATGAAGGAGAGATTGCCTAGAAAGAAATACATTGGTGTGTTCAGCTGGGAGTCAGTCACAATGATTGCCATCATACTAATGTTCCCCAAAAGGACCATGACATAGAGCAGCAGGAATAGGAGGAAAAGGAGAATGTGGAGCTCTGGACGGACCCTGAAGCCTACAAGAATGAAGTCAGTTACATCTGAGTGGTTGCCTGCTCCCTTGTCACCCATGGCAAGAACCTGATAAGAGGTACAAGACAAGATTAAAAATTGAACTTCCTATTTATTTCCTGGTATCATAAAACACCCTTTTTGTGGACGACATTGAAATTTGTTATCACCTTCTTACCATCCAATTGTGTTAGGTATGATTTGCTGTGTCTTTTTATAGAAAGTAAATCTAAAGTATAATTGTGACTGCCCGTCAGCACACAACATGTAAGTTACCTAACTCATAGTTTTCTGTGACTCTCCAAACCCAGGGTTCCCATTATAGCACATGTGACATTTACGCATAAAGCATTATTTCTTTAAACCTGTGTAACTTGTCACTTGATTTTCATGGTAAGTTTAATATATCTGAAGGTTTTAGAGATGCATAAATATTTGTCCTCATCTTTAATTTGTAGTTTTAAACTCATTTTATCCTTAGTAATGCTTACAATATACAAAAGAAAAATCTAATTTAAGAGTGATTTAAAACTTCATAAATAGACATTAGACCTGAATAGAGGTTACTATTTAAATAGTTTGTGAGAGTTTAGGTCACCAAGAGATTTAGTCAGGGGTTCCTGGGTGGCTTAGTTGGTTAAGCGTCCGACTTCGGCTCAGGTCACGATCTCATGGTTCGTGGGTTCGAGCCCCGCTTCAGGCTCTGTGCTGACAGCTAGCTCAGAGCCTGGAGCCTGTCTTTGGATTCTGTGTTTCCCTCTCTTTCTGACCCTCCCCTGCTCACTCTGTCTCTCTCTCTCTCTCTCTCTCTCTCAAAAATAAAAACAATAAAAAAATTTTTTAATAAAAATAAACCACCCAACAAAGGGGACAGCTTGCATGGCTTATCAAAAGCACCAAAGATCTAAAGTATTCATTTTCGATTTGGCACGTGTGGGCAGAGTCACCATGTCCTGCTCTCATCCTCTATTAGGCATGTGACTGTCTGTCTTCAATCTTCTGCCCTCCTCCATAGGCTTTTACCACTCTCAGCCCATCTTCCTCCTCTCCACCAGATACTAACCTTCTCAAAATGTTAGCAACTTAGTGTCCATGAGAAAAAACTGGCAACGGCTCAGTAATGAAATCCTTTGGCCTCTTCTTTACCCCAGCACTGCCAGGGCAAACCGAAATCCACTGGAATAACCTTAATTAAATTTGTTTTTGAGAAAAGCATGAAGTGCCCATGTTAACTTGTATAAAGACATCTGCAATTAAGTAGGCCTAGAGGAATAAACATTTAACAGGGGAATTTCAGGCAGCAGTCATCAAATTTAAGTGAGTAAAAGAAAAGAAAAAAGACTAGAGATTTTAGGGAAAGTAAGAAGGCCTTGTCAAAGCTGCCAAATTCACACCATACAACTGGATATCTGGCAGTATTTTAGCAGAAATCTTTCTTTGTTTTATATATAGTTCCCATTGTTATTAACCAAATTCTGTATTGCCTGAAACTATATCAGCCAATATGCAGTGACAGGAAAGGAGAATGTTTTGAGATTGTTATCATTTTTCAAGAGTAATGCGTATTCATCCAATCGTTCATTAAGTCACTGAACACTATGGGCCACCTATACTGTACGCCAGCCAAAGTACAGGAATACACAAGTATCAGAAACGGATTTTTTTCCCGACATACAAGTGTATTGCATTTTATTCTTTGCCTACCTTTTTTATTATGAAATAACCAGCACATTGTGATTTGTCCCTCAGGAAATAGGGGTATGGTTTTTTGAGGTGCATACTAACATTTTTTTTATAATTTGTGACAAGAAAATCTTACCAGTTATAAAATAATTTTTGTACATGAAGGCACATGGACATACTCATAAATGACTAATTATTTGACTGAAATACACATAAATTTCTCTCATCTCTTACCTGAATAGTCCTTTCTTTACTTCTTTTGAGCAATTCTTTAATGGTAGATGCAAGGATACAAAAGCTATTGTGTTTAATTGTAGAAATACAAAAAAGTTTATAAAACTATATAAAAGAAATGAAGGACAATGTCAAAATAAAGGACTTTTTGAAGTCAACATTTCATTCAAGATATAAACTCTTGTTTTGAAATACATAGTTTTATTCTGTCTTAGGCTCTGCTCATAGATTAATATAACCTTTTCTTTGGTTAAGAGTATCTTTTTCTCTCCTTTAGTAGTGTTTCTGCCTGAAAATCCCCTGTAATTTTGTACCTTTGAAGAGACAAGAGGATGGGAGAGGTGATCTAGTGAAGTCTCTTCCAACCCTGTGAATATTTCTTTATCGAAACTGAAAAAAAAATGCACCTGAGCCTCTAGGCCGCCCTGCATGAGATTCCTCTCCTGCACAGGGGGTATCTCACAGGCCTCAGAATGAGGACGATGACAGCGAATGGGAATTTAAGTAGGGCAAAGCAAAATCACCAGTGAATAGTGCAGTCCCTGATGGCCTGGGGAATACAGCAGGAGGAGTCCTGGTGCCCTTAGTTAGCTCTCTGCAACCATTTCAGGTAGTTACAGCATGCATTGCTTGGAAAAAAGGCCCCTCAGAAAGAAGTAAGAATAAGTCAATTATGGGATGATAACAATGGCAGGCTTCACATCCATCCCATAGGGCCACATTAATAAGAGACAAAGAGAACGAATTATATTTACTTTTATTACTCACCTTGAATTAACTCTGGGTCTTTTTCCGTGTCTTCTTGTTAAAAAAAAAAAAACTTGTTTTAAGGTTGAGATATATATTTTACATGATTTCCATTCCTCAGTTTAATTTCTGCCTTCTACAGTCACACTGCATTTATCTACTGATGCTTCTACTTGACAGCCCATAGCCTTGGATTGTCTGGGTTCATTGTCTCTATATTCTCATCAGATCTTACCCTCTGCTAAAGGATTTCTTTTTACATGTTATCCCACAAAATATATTATAGACAATGTGACTAGTGTATTCATAATTAATAATCAGAATCAATAAATAAATCTATTTGAATATAAATGACAATTATTATCTCAAGGCCTTGTCATCTCTGGTGGACTAAAACTGTGATTCCAGTTTGAGGGCCCAAATATCAGAATGTGTCTAGTTTACTGACATAGAAGAAGAAAGAAGCAATGAACTTGAAGAAAATAAACACATAAAACTGTAGCCATTCTTAGTCTACCTCATACTGAATTTCAATTATTACAGACTTTAGAATATAATGCACAGATAAAATTCTTAAATAAATTTTTCTTTAGCATACACATTGCAAAAATAATGTATAGAGAGCAACCATAATACTTTAGTGTCATATAACCACAGGTTGCGAATGGGGTCATCAACTAGGCACTTCTGATTCTGGCCATGCAGTCTCTACTGTTGGCTGGTTGAGGTTGGCCTTAGCTGGGATGACTCAAGCAGTTTGTCTCTTCTCCATGTGTGTCCTCTACTCCAGAAGGCAACTCTGGGCATGTCTTATAATGATGGTTGAGAGAGAAAAGCGAAAGCAGAAATGCACGAGCACTTTTCAGTGTAATTATCCCATTGGCAAGAGTGAGTGATACGGCTGTATCAAGGCATGGGGCAGAGCAGCCTCACCTAAGTGGGATAACACACAATTGCATAGTATGGAGCATGGGCAAAGGGAGGGGTGAAGAACTGGGATCATTTCAATGTAAGGATATGTCCTGAAATGGAGTCCAGTTGGTCCTTTTTGAAAGACCTTACCACGGGTCGCTGGTATACACACCCCATTTTAACGGGTAGAACTTCTCCCAATTTCAGCTCGTATTCTCCAAATGATCTGCCACACTCTCCAGTGAATATCTGCTGCCCATTTTGATTTTTTCTCTGCTTTTGTCTATTAGAAATCTCATTCTTCATTTGCTTTGTCCCACACAGCAGTCAATTACATTCAGTTCTTGAGGCTGTTGGTGGTTTGTTCTCACCTTCTTGTACTTAGATATTCATAGTCATGAGTTGTCATATAAATTTGTTGTAAAATTGTCCATGAGGTTTGGTTTATTTTCTAGATATTCTGTCTGTTTTTGTGTTGATATTTAATAAGATCCAATAAGTAAACTGTCATTCATTGCTACCATCATCTTCCCAGAAGTTCAGGTGGAAACCTGCTAAACATGATGTCTTCTCTGGTACAAGAACTGGACAATGTAAGCATTTTGGGCCCCATAACCTTTGCTTTCTAGTGCCATATTCATTTTTACATTATGTTACAAAGAAAAAAGGAACTTGTATAGGAAATTAACATATTAATTAGCTGATTTTTTTAAATTTTTTCACATCTTTACCTTTTAAATATTTCCCATTTTCTAGATTAAGAACCTAAATGTGAGACTTGAAACCATAAAATCCTGGAAGAGAGCACTAATCCCTGACATTAGTCATAGCAACATCCTTCTAGATATGTCTCTTGAGGCAAGGGAAACAAAAACAAAAGAAAACTATTGGGATTCCAACAAAATGAAAAGCTTCTGCGCAGGAAAGGAAACAACCAACAAAACTAAAAGATATGTTTTCACTCATGTGGATCTTGAAAAACTTAACAGAAGACCATGGGGAGGGGAGGGGGAAAATAGTTACAGAGAGGGAGGGAGGCAAACCATAAGAGACTCTTAAATACAGAGAACAAACTGAGGGTGGATGGCCGGGGTGGGGGAGAAGGGTAAATGGGTGATGGGCATTGAGGAGGACACTTGTTGGAATGAGCACTGGGTGTTGTATATAAGCAATGAACTACGGGAATCTACCCCAAAAACCAAGAGCACACTTACACACTGTATGTTAGCCAATTTGACAATAAATTATATTCTTAAAAAAAGACAATCCACTGAATGGAAGAAGATATTTACAGGTAACATATCAGACAAAAGGTTAGTATCCAAAATATATAAAGATCTTATATAACTCAACACACACACACACACACACACACACAAACAAACAAATAATCCAATTTAGAAATGGACAGAAGACATGAACAGACATTTCTCCAAAGAAAACTTACAGTGTCAACAGCACACACACACAAAAAAGATACTCAACATCATTCATCATCAGGTAAATGCAAATCAAAACCACAATGTCACTTGTCAGGATGACTAAAAGATGTGAATAAAAATTAATTCCTGTGTACTGTTGGTGGGAATGCAAACTAGTGCAACCACTGTGGAAGACACTATTAAGTTTGCTCAAAAAAATAAAAATACAACTACCCTATGATCCAGTAATTGCCCTACTGGCTATTTACTCAAAGAATACAAGAACAACAGTTCAAAGGAATACATGCACTCCTTTGTTTATAGCACCATTATTTAAAATAGTCAAGAATATAGAAGCAGCCCATGTCCATTGATAGATGAATGGATAAGGAAGAAGTACAAGGGAATATTATTCAGCCATAAAAAAGAATGAAATCTTGCCACTTGCAACAACACAGATAGATCTAGAGAGTATAATACTAAGAGAAATAAGTCAGTCAGAGAAAGACAAATACCATATAATTTCACTCACATGTGAAATTTAAGAGACAAAACAAATAAGCAAAGGAGAAAAAAAGACAAACCAAAAATCAGACTCAACTATAAAGAACAAACAGGTGGTTACTAGAGGGGTGATGGGTGGAGAGAGGGGTAAAATAGGTGTCTGGAATTAAGAGTACACTTATCTTGATGAGTACTGAGTAATATATGGAACTGTTGAATTACTACATTATACACCTGAAACTAACAAACACTGTATGTTAACTACATTATAATTAAAAATTTTTTAATAAATAAAAATAAATAAATTTTTCCTATTTTCACTTGCCAAGATTTAAAGATCTTCCTTCTCTAAAAGGTCAGTACCATATTATGTACACATTACCTACAGAGTGCAATTGTATTGTTGTGAACTTTTCTTCAGCGATGCATCAGATAAAACAGACTTGATTCAAAAGATAAAGGAGGCTTGATTTCTTTAGGGAGTGTTGAAACACTTTTCTTTTTTTGAGGAACCCCTCCTCCATTTACTCAGGAAGTTTCTACCTATTAGAAACCCTAGTGTCACTTATTTGCAAATATTCTATAGCGTTTCATTATCAAATACAAAAGATAATGAATAAAGACACTCTTTTGAGGAGTCCCATTGTTTTGATCCACTCAAATCATACACAGTCATTGGAGTATAGGAAGACCTATTTGTCTCTGGGGAAGTAGCCATTTGACCTAAAATCATCTACTGGTTCTCTCTATGGAAATCTTCCAGTTGGCTCTTTCCTGGTCCTTCACTGTTTCCTATTTTCTTCAGTGAACGCTTGGTCTTGGCAAAAGAGTCTTTATCCCCCCCCCCCATTATAATTATCACTGTAGAAGAAAGAAATGAAAAATAACACTACTTGTTAATACTTGTCAGCTATTGCCACAATAATGCTACATAATAAATTCACCCAGAAATTCAGCCCCAAATCCAGTAGTTTAAAACAGTAAGTATCATCCTCATCCTTGGATTCTCAGCTTAACTACTATTGTCTCCTCTAAAATAGGCTTGCCTGAGCATCTCTACTTCAGGCTCCATGTTCCCAGATGGAAGCTCCTGGCTGGGTTTGGGTTCAAGCTAATTCCATGTTTCATTCTGGGGCCGAAGCTAAAGGAGGAGTAGCAGTTACTCGGGATATATTCTTCTCATAGAAGATCACAGTTGCCAAGAGAACGTGCCCAACCCTCATGTTTTATGTCATGTCTAACATCTTTTTTTTTTAATTTTTTAATGTTTATTTATTTTTGAGAAGGGGCAGTGAGGCAGAGAGAGAGGAAGACAGAGGATCTGAAGTGAGCTCCATGCTGAGAGCCGAGAGCCCAATGTGGGGCTTGAACTCAAGAACCATGAGATCATCACCTGAGCCAAAGTCAGATGCTTAACCAACTGAGCCACCCAGGCAGCCCTAACATCTCATTGTTCAGACAAGTTGTATGGCCAAGGAGAAAGGCTTAGAAATGGCAGAGGTGTATATTTATAATTTTAGTAAAAGGAAATGAAGAACTGGGTGAATATTTTTTTATCTGAAAATATGAAATAATTTGACTGGGAATTTAGCAAATTTCTTTCAAAAAGAGCTAGGACCCTATAGAAGCCAATGCTATGACAAGACAAAGCATGACATTATATTGTCTATATCTGTATCAATTAATCCAACAGCTAACATGTGGGATCTTATCTTGTTTACATTGAGAGAGACTTTCCCACCTTGGAGGCTTCCAGAAGAAATCATAGTTAGTTCAATCACAGAATTATAACTATAGCACTTTTAATCACTGCAGATTTTTCTCTTTTTTATTTATTATAACCATATTTTTATTTTTTTAATTTTCTTTTCTAATGTTTTATTTACTTTTGAGAGAGAGAGAGACAGCGTGAGCAGGGGAGGATCAGAGAGAGAGGGAGACACAGAATCCGAAGCAGGCTCCAGGCTCTGAGCCAGCTGTCAGCACAGAGCCTGACGCGGGGCTCGAACCCACAAACCACGAGATCATGACCTGAGCTGAAGCCGGAGGCTCAACAGACTGAGCCACCCAGCTGCCCCTATAATCATATTTTTAAACTGAAATATACATTATATTAGTTGTAGGTGTACAATGTTATAATATTATATGTGTACAGACTACAAAATGATCACCACAATAACTCTAGTTAACATCAATCACTATACAGAGTTATAAAGTTTTTTCTCTTGAGATGAGAGCGTTAACATCTACTCTCTTAGTAATCTTCAAATATACAATACAATATCATTAACTATAGACACCATGCAGTACATTATATCCCCAGGACTTACTTATTTAGATTTGGAAGTCTGTAGCTTTTGGTCATTTTCACCCATTTTGCCAACTCCTCCCACCCCACCTCTGGCAATCACCAATCTATTCTCTGTATCTTTGAGCTCTTTTTTTTAAGATTCCACATAGAAGTGATACTATATGGTATTTATCTTTCTCTGTCTGACTCCTTTCACTTAACATAATGCCCTCAAGTTTCATCCATGTTGTTGCAAATAACAAGATTTATTTTTTTAATGGCCGAATAGTAATCCCTCATTTTGACATTTTCTTTACCCATACATCCATTGAAAGACACTTAGGTTGTTTCCATATCTTGGCTATAGGAAATAATGCTGCAATGAACATGGTAATGCATATATTTTTTCAAATTAGTGTTTTTGTATTCTTCTGATAAATAGTCAGAAGTGGAATTGCTAGAGCATAAGATAATTCTATTTTTAATTTTTTGAGGAACCTCCATACTGTTTTCTATAGTGCAATTTGCATTCCCACCAACAGTATACAAGGGTTCCCTTTTCTCCACATCCTCACCAATACTTGTTACTTCTTGTCTTCCTGAAAATAGACATTCTAACAGGTATGAGATGATATCTCATTGTGGTGTTGATTTGCATTTCCCTGATGATTAGTAACATTGCGCAACTTTTCGTGCACCTGTTGGCCATCTGTATATCTTCTTTGGAAAATATGTACTCGAATCTTCTGCCCATTTTTTAACTGAATTATTTTTTTTCTGTTGAGGTGTATGACTTTGTTACATATTTTTGGATACTAGCCCTTCCTCAGATATATGATCCATCAATATTTTCTCCCATTCAGTGAATTTTCATTTTTTAATGGTTTCTTTTGCTATGCAGAAGCTTTTTAGTTTGGTATAGTCCTACTTGCTTATTTTTGCTTTTGATGTCTTTGTTTTAGGTGTCAAATACAAAAAATCAACATGAAGATCAATGTGAAGGAGCTTACTATATATATTTTTTTCTTCTAGGAGCTTTAGAGTTTCAGGTCTTATGTTCAAGTCTTTAATCCATTTTGAGTTAAATTTTTGTGCATGGTGTAAGATACTGGTACAATTTCAGTCTTTTGCATGTGACTGTCCAGTTTTCCCAACACCATTTATTGAAAGGACTGTCCTTCCCCCATTGTACACTCATGACTCCACTGTCATAATTTAGTGAGTCGTCTATATGTCAGGTCTTTTCTTGAGGATGGAATAAAATATGCTGAGAACTAAGAGAAGCAACCCCTAAAGGAATTTGGGCTTCAGAGAGTGTGACTATTCTTTAAAAAAATGAATGGAAATATGTAATTTTCTTCCTTGAATATCATATAACTTGTACAGACAACTTCATCAATGTTAGAACAGTTTTATCCATAGGAAATTTAAGTTTAATTGCCATCAGTGGCTCTTCAGTGTTCAATGAAAAACATCTGGTATATCAAATTGCCCATACCTATGGAGATCCTTAGTTAAATTGAAAATGAAAAAAAAATTATAAGATAACTGCCTTTCTGTTACTTAGGCACATTGGAAAAGAAGTTTAATTTGGCTAGGAAAATAAAACAGATATGACTGGACTTATCCTGGCCAAGGTATAGGGTGGCTTTGTCCATTTCCAGTTATTTCCGACCAATCTCCCATGCTCAGAACAATATAATGGGGATGAAAACCAGTACAGATACTCCTGGTGGTTAGAAAGTTTTCGTTAAGCAAATTTGCTTTCCATGAAGGACCTACATTAGTTCGTGTTTTCACTATACTAAGCAAAATATATCCAAAAAGAATTTTCCCTTTTATGAAAAAAAGGTGAAAAATGAAAATAGGATCCAGCATTTGTTGGCAGCAAACCATTATAGAGGCACAAATAAGCTCCTTCCCAGGAAACTAAGCATCTCAGTATCAAGCCACCATAGCTTTGAACTTGTCTGTGAGCATCTGTGCTTCATCTCACTTTATTTTATGCATCTGTTAACAAGATGTGTCATAAGGTATCAGAAAAGCATGAAAGGCTATTTTTTGAGTATGGAGATGCTAAAAAATTCCATATTAATAATGGGTATTGCTTCTTTGATTTCTGCCATTTCAGCTTAGGAAAGGTTTCATGGGAATGCTCTACTTTGGGGCAGGAGGGCCAATCTGCAACTAAAAACTACTTTCTTTTATTAGTCATTGTTCTGGAAGTTTCATTCAATCACAGTACCTGATTCTTTAGATTTTTTTGACATGGACAGCACCCACCAGATGGCAGCAAACTGCAGCTGCATCCAGGGTTTGCTTCTGGAGCCAGAACTCTCCAAAAATATTGAGCAATTCTGTGTATTTTTGCCTGGATCATACAAAAATCCATTGCCTGGACTCATAAGAAAAAATTCTCCTTATTTTTTAATCTGTTTGATCATGTTTTATAAACTCTTTTTCTAGTAATTTTAACATGTTTACAGGACAAAATTTTAATAAGTCAAAAAGAGACTCTAGGCCTTGGAAAGACTAACTGAAGATATGGTCTTTGCTATGGAGACATTCACTGGCTATTGCCAGAAACAAAAATTGATACATTTTAAAGGGCAATAGAAAAGATGAGAAAGCATAGAGGAATATATGGTTTTCATAAATGAGACTTGACTTTTAAGAATTAAAATAATAAGCTATTTTTCCACATATGATTAGAGATAACATAGATTTTTAAATATATGTAAAATTATAGTGATTTCAAATTTCTCATATGTCAAATGATGTAATAATGTTTTCTGGAAAAAAATTATTAGATTTCAGATCATTTGTTTCTAATATAAGGACAACTAAAAGGCATATATAATTTCACAATATGAAAAACCTATTCATAAAAGACGAGTTATAATAATTTGTTGTGTCTTAAAAGTTGGAAGTTAAGGGCACCTGCGTGGCTCAGTCAGTTGAGTCCAACTTTGGCTGAGGTCATGATCTCATGGTTTGTGTGTTGGAGCCCCACGCTGGGCTCTGTTCTGACATCTCAGAGCCTGGAGCCCGCTTTGGATTCTGTGTCTCCCTCTCTCTGTCTGTCCCTCCCCCACTCAGGCTGTCTCTCTCTGTCTCAAAAATAAATAAACATTTTTAAAACAAATTTTTTAATAAAAAAAGTTTAAAGGTAAAAATGTGACACTTATTTGCTAAATATAGACAAAGCGATGTGATATAGGCTCAAAGACAAAAACAGCAGAAATATTATTTTCTCAAAAACAGGAGAGGAATATACATAAAATAAGAAAATATTAAAAATGAAAAAAATTAAAAATAATAGATTATAACAGTGAATGTAAATGAGATGTACTATCTTCATCTTAAGAAAGTGACATTTCTTAAAGCCACCTTGGTGGCTCAGTCAGTTAACCGTATGACTCTTGATTTTGGCTCAGTTCATGATCTCATCGTTCGTGAGTTCAAGCCCCACATCGGGCTCTGCACTGACAGTGTGGAGTCTGCTTGAGATTCTGTCTCCCTCTCTTTCTGCCCCTCCCATGCTTGCTCTCTCTTTCTCTCTCTCTCTCTCTCTCTCTTTCAAAATAAATAAAAAATAAACTTAAAAAAAAGAAAAGAAAAAACATTTCTGTTGGGGTAGGAGAAACTTGACTTATAAAAGTCACTGCTATAAGAGATTACATAGAAAGGTTGAAAATCAAAGCATAATAAGATCGATTATGGGTGATAAATCACATAATGGATAAAAACAACAGACTTTCCTTCTCTTGCATGCTATGAATTTGTTTGATTGTTGAAGCAAAAATATGATATTTTCCTCTGTGGTTCTAAATGTCTAGAGATTAAATATTTGGAAAAATTATATTATAAATGAGAGAGGGTAAACAGACACAAAGGGAGGGTAAATTCCTATACTTAAACACAAGTGATAGGATGCAATTTAGGCTTCTGTGACTCAAAGATGAAAGCAGCAGGATAATTTTTAATAGTAAAATATAAAGAAAAAAGGAATACAGAAAGAGCAAAGATGTTAGAAAATAACAAAAGTGAAGAAAAATAAGACAAATAAAGGGTATTACAACTAATATAAATAAGAAAAATCCCTCCCATTTAACAATAAGGTATGCTAGCGTATCCTATTACTATGCACACTAGTCCCCTCTCATCTGCAGTTTTCCTTTCCAAGGTTTCAGTTACCCCTGGCCAACTGCGATTTACAAGCCAACGGTCCTTGTCTGACTTATGGTCAGAAAGAGAACAGTACTCTCATGTGACATCACATTGCCTACACCATTCACCTCACTTTATCTCATCACGTAGGCAATACCATCTCACATCATCTCAAGAAGGGCAATACAGTGTAATAAGAAATTTTGAGAGAGAGACCACATTCATATAACTTTTATTACAGTTATTGTGATACTTGTTCTATTTTATTATTATTGTTAATCTTTAATGTGCCTAATTTATAAATTGAACTTTATCATAGGCACATATGTATAGAAAAATCCATGGCATATATAGGGTTCGGTACTACCTGCAGTTTGGGTATCCACTGGGGTCATGGAATAAATATATACATTTTTTAAATTTATTTAATTCTATCTTAACAGTGACATAACAAAGGCATGGGCATTATGACAATCTCAGTGGGGGGGGGCATTGATGCAAAGAATGCACCCAATGATTTTGTAATTTTTAATTGTAGTAAGTTTATTTATTTGAATCCCATGTACTTACAGCTGAGGAATACATTTGGTCTATATTTTGCCTAGCTGTTGATTTTGAAGTGCAATGGCTTTCTCTATAATTCATCTCCATTTGAATAAACAATGATTTCCATGTAATTTGATTTTAGAGAAAATACATTCCAAGTTTGCTGCTGGCTCTCTAAGGATAATGTTAGGATGTACTGTTTCTCTTGAGTAGGTAACGTGCAGATGTTTGCTGGTTGATCACATGAGAATGACCTAGAAGTGAATAATAACTAATGTTTGAGCATCTGTGCTGGAGAAATGCTACCTCATAAAATGAGGAAGGAAATTTAAGGGTAAAAATAGTTCATTGGTAAGAGGTAAGAAAATAAGCTCAGGTGTCAGACTAAGCTTTCAAATTCTGTTTTTGCCCATGTAGCTTCCGGGAAGTTACATAGTATCTCCGCATTATTATTTCCTCCTGAAAAATGGGGTGTATAACAACATCTCCACCAGAGTCACTTGAATAATTAAATTAAATGAATTTTATATATGTTTGTTAAATCCATATATCTAACAGCCATCAGATTGATCTTTCCTCCTGCTCTCAACACTATTCATGGTACATTTGAGAGAGGAAGACACTTTCTGGGCCCCTTTCTCTTCACTCTGTGCCATGAAGCATCCCCAGCTCTCCAAGCATATCTGTCTTCCTTTCCATAGACAGGGCTTAAGAAACTCTTAGTACTTTATTTCAGTCTTTACATTTCTCTCTGCAGAAAACTAAAGGAAAAGACTGTAAAATGACCAAAAACGCAACACAACCCCCAATTTTTTTTCTATTTAGTGCTATTTTTATGTACATTTTAGCTAGCCAAAATACAGTGCAATACTGGTTTCTTGAGTAGAATTCAGTGATTGATCATTTACACACAACACCCTGTGTTCATCTCTAGTGCCCTCCTTAATACCCATCCCCCAATTGAATGCAAAATCATATCTAATAATCAACTGCTATATCTATTCATCTCTCTACCCATGTCTTTCTCTAGGAATCCTCTCCTATACATTAACAAATGTCACCTCTTTTGCCCAAATTTTTAAAAATGCAGATTGCTAGGGAAAATAGGGGTCTCACTAGGTAGAAAAACTTGATGGAGATTTTCAAAAAGAGGTCACTGTGCTAAGGTTGTGTCTTGTCTCTCCTGAGATGAAGCAGAAACAGGTTTAGGTTGAAAGAGGCATAGTTTACTAACCTTCCCTATGAATAAAATGCAGAAACCTGCAGGCAACACTCTGGAATAGCCTGAAATGAGAGAGGCTCCTAACTTTTTAAATCTTCATCCAATGATATTAGTAATCCTTTATCAAACTTTGAAAAAAAAGACCCTAACTATAGTGCTGACTGCCAAGGGAGAATAATGTCCCTTTATAATCACCATGTGCTACATCTCTACAATCACCATGGGAGACATACATGCACATATATACAAACATTAATTTGGTCTCTCTGTCTCCATCTCTCTGTCTGTCTCAATCTCTGTCTCTCTGTTTCTCTCTCTCTCTGTCTCTCTCTCTCTCTCTCTCTC
>CM053571.1:57231417-57276126 GCA_028646485.1 Cryptoprocta ferox
AAAAAAAAACAGACAACTCCCCTGTGCGGATGGGCGTGGTCTGGTGTCAGGTCAGGTCTCGGGGGGCTGCTCTCTCCAAGGCCCCACCTCGGTGGTTGCGGGGAGAAGTATGGCGCCGCTTCAGAGCTTTGCCGGAACCAAGCGTTGCAACCGCCCTTCTGAGTCCGATCTCCCTGTGCCGCGGGCGAGCCAAACTGTACTCTCCAAGCTCCGCCTCACTTCCAAATCCCAGTCCGTGCAGTTCAACACCGTCACTGGGGATGAGATGCGTTCCCACTGGCGGCCGGCCTCCCGCCCGGCTTGCACCGCCCTTTTCGCGGAGCTGCCGCTGCTGCCGCCACCGCTGCCACTTTTCAAGGCACCTTTCTTGGCGCCGCCGCCGCCGCCGCTTTTCGCACCACCGCCGCTCCCCGTGCAGCTTGGAGTGGATGCTGCTGCTGCTGCGCCCAAGGAAGAATTCGCCGGCCAGATGGGACGGATTTCTCTCCCCGCGCCCGGCAGTTATATATGGGGAGACGGGCGCGTTTTTCCTCCCTTAGAGATGGTTCTAGGTGTGTTTTCCGTCTCTCTTTCTCTTCCCCTGGTCTCTCCGGGGCACAGCGCGCTCTCCCTGTGTTGGGCTCGGGGGCTCCTTTTCCCTTTACCACCAGGACCCGCCCGTCCCCTAATTTCCCAGATCACAGTCACTCACTCAGGCATCTTTGAGGTTGTCTTCTTTCTGGCATCTGTTTCTTCTTTCCCCCACTCGCAAATCCAAGTTTTATCCCTTCAGTCCTTCTCAGTTCAATCCATAAGGGCGTGCGTGGATTACAGAGCTCCCTGCTTCTCCGCCATCTTGCCCCAGTCACCCACACTAGTATATCTTTGAGAGGAACACCAAGAAAGATCATACATCCATATCACTAACCCTAGAACAATTTATGTTCAATGTCATGTAGCTAGCTCAAAAAGAATCCTCAGACTGATGTAGAAGCTAGCAGACCTCACCATGACAAGATATGCACAATAATTTTTCAATTCTGCCCTTCTCCTTTTTCCTGATATCCAGAAATACTGTGTGGCTATAGGAATTGCATTCAGGTATATTCTGTTCTCAGTCCTGTTAGGAAATTACTCTCCTCCTTTTACTTTTGATTCAATAAGGATGAATGTGCTGTACAGTGTAAGTTCTTAACTCAGGGATATATTGAATACTAATGATAACAATAATAACTAGCATGTTAACATAAATGAAACAAAATATACAGGAATGTATAAACATATATGTAATTCTTTGAATATGATATATGCATTATAGGACCACTTATAAACAAATCAATGTTGTAGTTCAAGTCATGTACAAAATCATTTTAATATATGTAGCTAATATTTTAATTGGGGGATTACATGATTTTTTTATTAAGGTTTTTATTTTAATTCCAGTAGAGTTAACACACAGTGTTACATTAGTTTCAGGTGTACAATATAGTGATTCAATACTTCCATACATTATAGCTCAGTGCTCATCATGATAACTGTACTCTTAATCCCTTTCACCTATTTCACCCAACCCATTGTCGAAAACTTTATGCACATGAGGAACGTCCTCTGACCATCTAATGACTTCCCATTAAGTGTATCATTATAGCTGACCGCACTGTCAACAACTAGTAAAGGTTTCTTAATCTAAATGATAGTGTTAATGGTAGTGAATCCTCACCCACAGCTGCTATATTAACAATCACAGTAAAAGGTTTGTGCCTACTTTTACCATTGAGATTTTTTATGTAATAAATATCTTCTATGCCTTTAGTAGTTTCCTGTTTTTAGGCCAAAATTAAAACTTCAATCAAAAAAAAAAAAAACGGAGAGAAAGAGAGAGAGAGACATTTCTGAGTCATGGCTCTAATATGCAACTCCTTCAACCTAAAATACAAGATCTTCCCAATTCTTTCTTCACCCACTGCATTGAAAAATAGTTGGTGTGAAACAAACAGTATTCATTTAGAGTATACAATTCTGAGTTTTGTATATGTGCTGCAGAAGCAAGCACTACAATTCTGAGTTTTGGCAGTTTTATACATCAACGAAACCCTCATACCAAACTTTTATTTTAAAGTTTTTATACATTTATTTAAGTAATCTCTATGGCCAACATGGGGTTGAGAGTCACCTGCTCTTCCGACTAGGCTAGCCAGGCACCCCAAGATACAGAATTTTTCTATCACATCAGAAAGATTGATCATGCTCCTTCCAACCCCATTTCCAAATAACCAGTGATCTGATTTTTTTTTTTTTGCATATCCATCTATCTATCTACCTATTTAATCTGCATACTATATGCACTGTTTCCTGGCAGGCTTTTTTAACTGAGTAAAATGAATTTGAAGTTATTCATTTTGTCATGTGTAAAAGTAATTCCTTCTTTTTATTATTCAGTAGCATTCCATTTTCTGTTGTACCTAAACACCAAATTTTGTTTATGCACTCTTAAATTCATGGGCAATTGAGGTGTTATCGCCTTTTAGATATTGTGAATAAAGCCAATATGAACATTCACATGACATGTTTGAACCAGGACCTCCTCCGTCTCTCCCCTCGTCTAGGCCAGCATGATAGGAAGCACACAGGCAAGTGCAGACTCCTCTTCCCCTGGACCCCAGTCAGCCGCTACCATATTACGTTGAGAGTGGCAGGCTAAAAACATTTCTTATTCCTTCCAGCTCCATACTACAGAGGCTCTATTCAAAGCAAGAGTGGCTAAAAGGTCTAGAGATCTCTACCTCTACCCAGGACCCATTCATAATGTAGAAGGTCTACCCCAAGCATGATAGGCCAAAAATTATAGGGCTCCAATTTCAGTTGTGTCATTCAAAGAATAGAGGTTTTTTTTGTTTTGTTTTGTTTTGTTTTTTGCCAAGAGAAGTAAGCTTAGAAGACCATAGGCTACTGACCTCAGCAGAAACCTCCTCATAAAACCAGGCTGTCACTGTGAGAGAACTGGGCCACTGCTCCTGTTCCATTTCCAGAACAGCTGAACAGATTTTACCTGGAATGAAAGGCAGGCAGTAAAAACAGAAGCTCCAGACTCTCCTCAAGTGAACTGACTTTATTTGGAACAAAGTGTGGGGAAATTCTAGCATAAGCGACTCTCAAATACAATGCACATTTGATGATAAGACATTAAGAGGAAGCTGGTAGTTCCATGAGAGCAAAAAACTAACTATAGACCAACTAGATGTTTACTAGAGAGAACCAGGGAAGGAGACAGCTAAGAAGCTGTCTAAGAAGCTTCTAAGTTAAGAAGGCCTTTCTGGGATTGAAGCAAACCTCAAAGACTGGCTTTAAAGACTATCCTTGCAGAAGGGGCCAAAACAATTGGATCGGACAGTGAAGAAATAGATGTCCCACAGTGTTTTCAAAGCAATAGAACAAGAAGAATTCATGGAGTCTCTCTGCTCAGTGGGAAACCTCCAGAGGCACATCACTGAGCAAAATGATCAGGGGAGGCTATGTCCATAGCCAAAGTTATCCCCAATAAAAAACTGTCATCCAACAGTATGCACAAGCCTGCCTCTGGGAAGGGACACAAAGGGATTCTCAGAGCAGATTTGAATAATTGAGTCAAAAAACCAATTGAATAATTGAGTCAAAAAACCAAAACAGCAAAAACACAACAAAAATACAAAAATTATTTCAAAAACATATTCCAGAGTTTAAAGAGACAATAACTGAAAAATGTTATATAGTGGGAATCAGACAGTATGTACCCTTTTCAGATTGGCTTCTTTCACTTAATAACACGCATTTACAGCCACCTCATGTCCTTTCTCAGCTTGAAAGAGCTCACTTCTTTTATTTTTTTTACTTTATTTTATTTTATTTTATTTTATTTTTGAGAGAGAAAGAGAGAGAGAGCACGAGCAGGGGAGGAGCAGATGGAGAGAAAGAGAGAATCTTAAGCAAGCTCCCCACCAGCACAGAGCCTGGTGTGGGGCTTGATTCCAGGACCCTGGGGTCATGACCTGAGTCGAAATCAAGAGTCACATGCCTAACTGACTGAACCATTCAGGCTCCCTTTAGCTCATTTCTTTTTAGGGCTGAATATTATTTCAGTGTCTGGATATATCACTATTTTTCATCCACTTACCAAAGGCAATTTTGGTTATTTCCATGTTTTTGCAATTATGAATAAAGCTGCTAGAAACATTGATGTGTAGTTTCTTGTGTGGACATGAGAATTTTCAACTTGTTTGAGTAAATATCAAGGAGCACAATTGCTGGATTATATACTAAGAGTATGTTTAGTTTTGTATGAAGTTGAAAAACTGTCTTCCAAAGTGACTGTACCATTTTGCATTCCCCAAAGCAATGAATAAGGATTGCTGTTCCTCCACAACCTTGCCAGCATTTGGTGGAGTCACTGGTTTCTATTTTGGCCATTCTAATAGGTATTGTACTAGGAGTATACTGTTCTTTCTTTTTGTTTGTTTGTTTTTTTAACTAAGACTTTTATTTTTTTTTTAAGAAGTTTAAGGAGATTTACCAGATATCCCCTGCCCCTACACATGCATACCTTCCTCTATTGCCAACACTCCCCACCAGATTGGTATGATTATTACAATTGATGAACCTATAATGACACTTATTATCATCTAAAATCCAGTTCACTTAAGAGTTCATCCTAGGTATCATATATTTTATGGGTTTGAACAAATATAAGTGACATGTATCCATAAAAGATGGAACAATCTTTTGCCTAAAAATCTTTTCTGCTCTGCTTTTCATCCCTTCCTCCACCCACAGCCCTTGCCACCAGTTATCTTTTTCCTCACTCTATAGTTTTGCCATTTCCAGAATTCCATATTTGGACTCATACATAGGTACTCTTTTCAGAGTGGCTTCTTCCACTCAGTAATAAGTATTTAAGCTTCCCCCTGGTCTTTTCACAGCTTGTTAGTTCAATTTTTTAGCACTAAAAGTATTTTATTTCCTGAATATACTATGGTTTATTTATTGAGTCACTTACTGAAGGAAATCTTGGTTGCTTCCAAAATTTGGCATTATGTAAAGCTGCCATAAACTTCCATGTGCTGGTTTTGGTACAGACTTAAATTTTCAGCTCCCTTGGATAAATACCAAGCAAAATACTTGCTAGATCGTAGATCAGTAAGAGTGTTTTTAGTTTTGTGAGAAACTGCCAAACTTTCTTTCAAAGTCGCTGTACTATTTTTGGAGTAACAGTTAGCAATGCCTAAGAGTTCCTGTCGCTCCACATGCAATGATTTGATGTTGTCAGTATTCTGCATTTAGGTTATTCTGATGGGTGCATAGTGATATCCCATCGTTGTTTTACATTACATTCCCTGACTATATTTTACGGAACACCTTTTCTTATGTTTACCTGCCATCTGCATATCTTCCTTGATGAGGTATCTGTTAAAGTCATTGTCTAGTTTTTAATAGGGTTGTTCATTTTCTTATACTTGAGTATTAAATGTTCCTTGCATATTTTGGATAACCTTTATTCAGTATATCTTTTCCACATATTTTCCCTGAGAGTATGTCTTTTCTTCTTAATTGCTAAAAATGTCTTTCACAGAGAAGAAGTTTTTAATTTTAGTAAAGTTCAACTTACCAATTATGCTTTTCATGGACCATGCCCTGGTGTTGTATCTCTAAAAAGCATCACCAAACACAAACTCATCTATATTTCTCCTATGTTATCTTCTAAGAGTTTTATAACTTTGTGTTTACTCTTAAGTTCATGACTGCTTTGAGTTAATTTTTGTGAATGTTTTAAATTCTACGTCTATGCTCACATTTTTTGTATGTGGATGTCCAAGTGTTTCAGCAGTCTTTATTCTACATACTGTCTTTCTCCATTTTATTTTCTTTGCTTTCCCCCTTTGTTAAATATCAGTTGAGTCTATCGATGTGGCTCTATTTCTAGTTTCTCTATTCTATTCAGTTGATCTATTTGTTTAATCTTTCATGAATACCACATTGTCTGGATTAGTGTAGCTGTGTTGTTGTGTACAAATGAAACTGTGTAGTATCAGTCCTCCCATTCTGCTCTTCTCTATCAATATTGTGTTGGCTATTCTGGCTTTTTACCTTTTCATATAACTTCATTTTAATACCTAAAGTTGTCACTAATAAAAAATTACTCTCTGGAGTTTTGATTGGGATTGCATCGAACATATAGAGCAAGTTGGGAAGAAATGACATCTTGAAAATATTGTCTTCCTATTCCAAACATTCAATGGTTCTCTATTTATATAAGTCTTTGATTTCTTCCATTTGAATTTTATAATTTTCTTCCTATAGATCTCATACATATTTTTTGAGATTTATACCTAAGTATTTTATTAGCAAAAGTGATAATATAAATAATATTGTGCTTTTAATTTTAAATTCTACTTGCTCATTCCTGGTATATGGAAAGCAATAAACTTTTGTGTATTAATCATGTATCCTGCAATAGTACTATATTTCCTATTAGTTGTAGGAGCGTGTTTGGGCAATTCTTTCAGATTTTCTACATAGACAACTGTCACTTGTGAACAAAGATCGATTTGTTTTTCCTTTCATTCTGCATAATGCTTTATAGTAATTTGCTAGGGCTGCCATAACAAAATACCACTGGGTGCCCTAACCACAAAATTTTTTTCTCCCAGTTCTGAAGACTGGAAGCCCAGAATTAAGGTGCTATAAGTAAATATTCTGAGGCTTCTAACCTTTACCTGCAGGTGTCTCCCCTCCTGCTCCCTCTTCACATGCTTGTTCCTCAGTGCATATGCACCTCTAGTGTCTCTCTGTGTGTCCTAATATTTTCTCTAAAGACACCAGCCAGAGTGTATTGGAACCTGGCTGTAACAGCTTTATTTAGATTACTTGTTTGAAGGCTCTATCTCCAAATATACTCACATACCGAGGGTACTGTGGGTTAAGGCTTCAACATATGAGTTTGGGAAGACATGATTCAGCCCATAATACTTTTATATTCTCTTTGCCTATTATATTACCTAAGACATCCAAAAAGGTGCTGAAGAGATGTGGTGAAGGGACATCTTTGCCTGATTCCTGTCTTAGTGGGAAAGCCTCTATTTCATCACCATTAAATATAACCTCAGCTGTAGGTCACTATAGATGTTCTTTTTCAAGTTAAGGAAACGCCCATCTATTCCTAGTTTGCTAAGAGTTCCTTTACTTTTTATCTATTGGTACCATCACTAAAAACATTATACAAGGCCAAAAATGGTGAAACACACCTCCTTTGTGGACTCCCATCACACTAAGCAGTTAATTAGTTCTGTGTGTCTAACCTGCAATTTTTCAAATCACCTTTTTTTAATCACATTAGTATATTTCAAGCCCACACTGATAACATGACCTGATATATCAGTATACTGACTCCAGTCTTATTCCCTTTAAATATATCTTCAGTACAGCCTAAAGCTTTCCATGATTTCCAGGACACACTCTCAGGCACCCCACTTTGGAATTTGTATGTTTATCTTTGGCATAAAAATCTGTGGATTTGGATTGCTTGTGCATGTAAGGATGTGATTCTCACACAAAATTGTAAGCTCCCTAAAGAATAAGGATATTTATACCTGAGCCTACAACAATATATACTACACAGTCAAAAAATTAATCAAATATACAAATATTCATTGGCATAGATGAGTAAATTCTGGACAACAGACTATGTTAATGCTAACTTGCTCTATACTTTTATTAAATATTCTTCACAATAATTAACCCAGGAAAACAATGTATTATAACCCAAATTGAGGCAATGATTGCTCAAAAATGTTTGCAGGTCTCTATCTACCACTTTGGTTCTTTATATTCGGATTTAACAACTAGCAGTGTCTCAGAACACTACAATGCCTGATCTTTTGATATGAAAATTTCCAAATTAATCTTTACAGCAAAGATTACATATTATTTATTTTTTATTATTATTACTTCCTCTTGACATAATACACATCAGACCTGATTCAAAATGCAAATCCAGTAACTACCTAACATGCTAATACAAAGTAGTTAAATAATTGGAAAACGTATTATTTTTAAAAATCAGTTGGACATTCTTGCCAATGTCAGTGATTATGTAATGAAGGAAGGAGAAATTCCAAAAGAAACAGCTGACAAAATATTGTTTATACACTATATTAATATATAACAGTCATGCTCAGCAGCAAGCTATTAAATAAACAAAAATCAATTCTGTGAAACAGAATGTTATTTGAGATAGTGGAAAGTTTCATCCTGAAAAATGCTTCTTTCATATCCAGAATATCTCTAGTATCTGAGATGCTCAGGATGAATAATGTTCCAGGTACCTCACCAGAAAAAGGTTCTGATAATATATTTACGATATTTAATAGAATAACTTTCATTAATGGCCAAAAGAGTATCAAAGAAATAGCCACAAAATCAATGGTGAAAAAGAAATAATAATCAAGGAGTAGGATTTTTCTTCTCTAGAAGTTTCTTTAGAGCTTCTTTGACATCTTTGTTTCTCAGGGAGTAAATCAAAGGATTCAACATAGGAGTGATGAGGGTGTAACATAACGAGGCCACTTTACTCAGCTCAGGAAATCTGTCAGGAGTGAGATACATAAAGAAAACGGCACCATACAGCACACTCACAACTCCTAAATGAGAGCTGCAAGTGGAGAATGCTTTCTTACGTCCCTCAGAGGAGCGTATCTTGAGAACTGTGGACACAATATACAGGTAAGAAATAATAATAACTATGATGGTAGGCAAGATGATGACGCTGGATAAGAAAAAGGAAATCATTCTATAGATGAAGAGGTCAGAACAAGATATCCTCTGAAGTGGGCGAGTGTCACAGTAAAAGTGGTCAATGGCCTGAGAAGCACAAAAGGACAGTGTAAATGTCATGCTTGTCTGAAGAACTGAGCTGATGCAGCCACAAAAGTAGGAACCAGCCACCAACTGGGTGCAGAGACGTGTTGACATCTGGACAGAGTAGAGGAGTGGGTTGCAGATGGCGATGAAGCGGTCATAGGCCATGGCTGCCAGGAGGAATCCCTCGGCCACGATGAAGAGGGCAAAGAGAAAGAGCTGAGTCACACAGCCTGCAAAGGAGATGGACTTGCTCTTAGACCAGAAGTTGATCATAGCCTTGGGGGCAATGACAGACGAATAGAAGAGATCAATGAAGGACAGGTTGCCTAGGAAGAAATACATTGGTGTGTTCAGCCGGGGATCCGTCATAATAATGGTCATCATCCCAACATTCCCTAGAAGGATCATGGCATACACCAGCAGAAAGAGCAGGAAGAGGAGAATGTGGAGCTCTGGGTGGACCCTGAAGCCTATAAGGATGAAGCCAGTCACATCAGAGTCATTGCTTATTCCTCTGTCACCCATGGTAGAAACCTGCTGAGAGCCACAAGGAAAAATAAACAAATGAACTCTAGACTTTGAACATAGCTAGAAATGATCATTGTAGAATTAGGATTACAAAGCTATTGTATGATCAATATTCTTGTTAACTTTATAAAATTACTGTGACTTAAATTTAAGCCATTGCAACTGATGATGAATCAAAATGTTAGTTTTATGTCCTTCTTTCTACAAATGTGGAATTAGATGTTTTCCCTTGAATCTAATGCCTTTTCCTTCCACCCAAGTGCCTTTCACATTTGCAAGTATCCCCTCTGTGTATGTTTCTGACTCACGGTTTATGCAATAAATTCATTGTCATGAAAAGGTGATTGGAACGGACCACAAATAATTTAGTAGATGATATTTGAGAAGGAATTACAGTGTCTGCATTTGGAGATACCAGGATTTCAGTAGCCTCATTTAGGAAACCTTAACTTTGAGGACTTAACTTATATTACATGAAAACATATCTAAAGGAAGTGATGGACTTTAAATAAAAATTACTTAAGGGGTGCAAATAGTTTTTGTAGGTAATGGAAACTTTGAATTCTGATATTAGTTATTTACTCATTAGGACCAAAGTTGTGCACAAATAAACACAAATACCATGGGGACTCATATGCTAAGGTTTCTCTCCCAGATGGGCATCCATAGCCTTTTCATAAGGATAATTTCCCTGCATTAACTCAGACTGCAGCTCAGAATGTTTTTAAGGAGAGGCCTCCAGGTAGTCTAGATGGAAGAGTTACTTTAGAGAAAGATACTGAACAAACGATACATATGAGAGATTGTTGACTGCATTCTCATTTACCCTGGATATGACTTGCATAGCTGTCATGCCTCATTTACTAGACAGCTCAACTGAGGATTTGAACTGCTTGTAGTAATAATATGGTAACTTTTTCTGTCCTCTCAGGGCTCCATGTGCTTGGTTCTGCCTAAATAATAACAATAATCATAATCATAACAATGCCAATAATAATGTTGCACTTTTGATATGCCAGTCACTTTTGTAAATGCTTTTAGAGTAGCTCATTTAATCCATAGAACAATAATATGAGGTGACTACTATGATATTCCCCAGTTTACAGATGGGGAAACTAGATACAGAGAAATAAAGTCTGTTGATCCCATGTACTAGGGACAGAATCAGAGTTTGTAGCATAAACACTTTGTTCCCAAATCCATGTGTTCTTAGTCACTGCAGGACACCACCTTTTACAACAAGCCCTTCTGGTTCCTTTACTGGACTTACCTCTACTTGTACGTCAGAATTCAGGTCAAGTTTCTTATCTCCAAAATACATTGTCCAATTTTCAACCTAGGTTAAAACACTTCCTCATGTTTCATGCTCCCGAGGATGGTAGCCATTATCACCACATTTTAATATTCATATTAAATATTAACAAGTCCTTCCTTAAGATCAAACTTCAACTCGTCCTCCATAAATTCAGCACAATGTTCCATGTCTGGAAAATAGCAGTCAATATTTCTTATATGGATATATATTGCATGATATTAGAACATGCAGAATCAGAAAAACTTGAGGACTTTGAAATACTGAGGTGGTTAGCATGGGTTTAAGTAAAGGAATGGCCAGTGATGCTTCTCATACTAACTGGGATCTTGGACTAAGTGACTTGTGCAACTTATTTGTTTCCTATACAACCTACTTATGTTCCTTAAGTTACTGGTGTAATTATATGGCAAGTTACTATACCACTGTATCCCCACATAGAGCAGGGATAACACAATATAACTACCAAGTTGTCTTGGAGGTATATACTTAGATGATGCACATAAGTTGGGTGGCTCAACTGGTTAAGTGACTGACCCTTGATCTCAGCTCAGGTCATGATCTCATGGTTTATGAGTTCAAGCCCTGCTACAGGCTCAGCGCTGACAGCATGGCATATGCTTGGGATTCTCTCTCCCTCACTCTCAAAATAAATAAATCTTTTTTTAAAATGTTTTCTTATTTTTTAGAGAGGGAAAGAGAACAGGCGGGAAGGGCAGAAAGCAGAGAGAAAGAGAGAATCCCAAGCATGCTCCCTGCTGTCATTGCAGAACCTGAAGGGGTCTCAAACTCACAAACCATGAGATCATGACCTAAGCTGAGATCAAAAGTCAGTCATTTAACTAACTGAGCCCCCCAAGCATGCCAAAATAAATAAACTTAAAAAAAGGATAATGCACATAAATGATTATCATTTATGACAGAATAGGCAACTTGACAGATATTAACTATTATCACTTATCATATTGTTCTGTGCTGAATCCAACAATGCACACCACATAATAGGCACTGATTAGGTTGAAAATAAATAATATGTATATGGGTTTTTTTTGGGTAAACCATTCTATGTTGAGGAAAAGAATCAGAGAAACTGTTAAAAGATTAAAAAGAATAAAGAAATCTTAGAGAAGTGTAATATTTTGCCCAAGGAGATCACTGAAGAAAAGTGGTATGGTGTCTCACTGTTATATTACATTCACCACCTCCATCAAAATTAAATATGCAAAAAGTTGTATTATAACAGAGCAAAATTTTAAATAGATAATACTTAAGTTCTGAGAAGACATAAGATACTTACTTAACAGTGAGAATAGAGCCTGAAGTAGTCAAGAAATATTTTTAATCATATATTTAATTTATTTCCTCAAATTTTGCAAAGGGTAAGATTGTACATCATTTTAATAATCCAGATTTATTCCTATCAAACTTATGCTAATCTTAATAAGTTTATACCTGAAGACATTTATACCTAGAAACGGGAGTCTTTCCTAGAGTAGCCAATAAATAAGTAGTCAGTTTGAGACTTATTATTTTTCAAAACTCTCATGTTTTAAGATGTACTCTTACCTTATATGGTCTGAGAATTTGTCAGATTCTGAAAATGAAGCAGCAGAATCCCGATGTTTTCTTTTTTTATTATTGTTTTAATTCTAGAAAGGGTAAACATAAAGTTAACTAAGACTGTGCTACAAGTACTAAATAATCAGTATGTCAGGATAAAATGAATCCCCCTCCCCCACAAATAAATTCCAAATGCATGGTTATTATCCAGATTTACTTCTTTCCACAGAGATATCAGACTAATTCCCCTTATTGCTCTAATTAACAACTGTACTTTCCTTAAGTAGTCGACTTCTTGGAAAATGCTATCATCCTTTGTAGAAGAGACACAAGGTGAACTTTCTAAATGATGCTTTGCTAGGACTGAAACAGATCCAGGAATTGCAGTCTATTGTTATACAAAGTGAACCTGAGGAATCTCCACAGGATAATCTGTCCTGCATTCTTGGATGCTGAGTGCTTTTAAAGAAGTGAGGTAGATTGTCTTGGATACATAAGGGGTCCTAAGCCTTCTGGAATCTCTGATAATCTACCAGAATATCAGCACCAGTTATCCATCCTGGCTTTCGTTTTGGCATAACAGTGTAACTTTTTCAAATAATTACAGCCTTGAGGTTTCTCTTTTCTTCTGGGAGATAGTCCTCCTGGGAGAGAAGGAAGCATAAGGAAGTCATTAAGGTAGCTAGGTGCCAGAGTCAAGCTCCATCAAGATCACAGATGCTCTAGATTTGGGGGAAAAAAGAAAGAAAAGAAAGAAAGAAAAGGAAAGGAAAGGAAAGGAAAAAGAAGAGCCTAAACTTAATAGGAGTCAAAATACATACAACAGTTGTTTTTTCTCCTTTCCTTTTTTGTGGTGTGAATCCTTTGGGAGGGACCAAAATGATCTCTCAGTCTGAGTAACTTCACTGAAAAATAAGCATTTCAGTTTATCATTATAGCAAAACTTGTCATAGGCAAACTGACATAGATGTGAAAGAAAATACTATATTTTGAAATATGTTTGTAGAGATATTTGTATTTCTAGTCATAAAGTTCATTGTCTTTTCACTTAAAACTCTCCATATGTATTCTTTAGCTATACTTTGTCATTGATAATTGATAATTAGAAGTACAAAAGCATAGCATACTTGTTCATTCATATTTACCATCAGGCATGGTGGTGCTAGAAGGCATCTTGGAAAATTCCCTAATTACTGCTATACCTCCTCCTCTCTTTTCTATTAATATCTTTTGCTAATCACTATCAGTTACCCAAAAGAATACAAAGCATTTTGTTTACCTGTCGGTTCAGTGAAATGAACACCCAGGAGACAGGAGCAATTGCTGTGTCCTCCAGTAAAAGTAGCCCTCTGTTGAGTGTTAAGTATAATAACTCAGCAAAGTCCAATGTCATAGGGGCAGCAAGAAAAAGAAAAAAAAAGTGAATTAACAGGTTTTAGAGTGGTAGTTGACATTCCAACATTGACCCAAGGTACTTGGGCCAATAGTCAGATTATGAAAGAAATAACCTCATGTATTGTTTGCTAACTCAGTATATGTACACTATCCTAGAGACAATAACCCAACTATGTAAAGTGCTGACAACCAGTATATCCAAAAACAGAGTCTTCAATAAGTGATTCTACCATTCCATGAGTTCACCTGATTCTGTCTGTTGAGGTGCATGATAATTCCATTGAATCCCATGGATATGAGTGTATCACCTTACTTCTCTTCTTGTAAAGTGAGTGTCTTACACCAAAGTCCTAGTGCAATATGACCTGATATCAAATAAGGCATTTGTTTAGTCCTGATATAGTGGTATTGACATAAGTAATTTGAGCAGGAATGCAAAATTATAACTAGAGAGCTTAAACAAATCACTACTTCTCTTTCATGGAAAACTCAATGTAATCGACCTGAAGCATGATGACTGGCTGGTATCCCCAGGTTATACTATATTTATCAGGAAAATTTTTTGTTGTAGTAAGAGTATTTATTATGAGATCTACCCTCTTAAGGAAGTTTTAAGTGTGCAACACAGTATTGTGACTATAGGCACAATGTTATACAACAGATCTCTAGAACTTGTTCACTTTACATAATTTAAACAAGTTGAAACCCATTTAATGCCAATTCCTCATTTTCCCCTCTGCTCAACCCCAGCAATCACCATTGTACTCTCTGCTTCTGAAAACTTGACTTTTTCAGATACCTTATATAATAGGTATCTGTGATTGGCATTTTCTCTTAGCATTATGTCTTCCATGTTCATCCATATTATCAAAAGGCATAATTTCCTTCCTTTTTAATGCCAAATAAGGTTTCATTCATATGTATATTCAACATTATCCATTTATCCATTAGTAGGCATCTTGTTTTTCGCCCTATATTTTTGATAACCATCATCAGAAAATTGTGCACTTAGTCTGGGTAATTTCCAGGTCAGCCAATGTTGAGCCATCCATGTTGTGAGTTCTGTCTCTTCTACCATGGTTATATTATTGATGAGAACCTACTGAATGAGCAATGAAGTGGATGGCAAAGAATCTGGTAGATAATGATCATTGCCTTCACCAGGTTACTGATAAGCCACCCCATAACTGATATGAATTACTGAGCATTCATGTGGGAAATTGATATTCTCAATTCCTTTTACCATTCATGGAAGTCCCTCTACCAATAGACCACCATGTGAATAATCCTTCAATCTTGTTGCTTTCAAGCTCCTAGTTAGCCATGTAAACCACTAGCCTACTGACCCTAAGTCAGTGTAAATATGTGTCTGAGACTATATTCCAGACAAGAAAACAACTATGCAGCTTGAAATTATGCTTATTTCTAATATTTTCCTTCTAAGCAATATATGAAATAACTTTGAGCTGTACTAGAATGTTGCAACAGTAGTCCATTTCCAGCTGGTGCTCATACTACATGCAACACCCACTATAAACCTGACTCAATTTATTTTTTTCTCAAGACATAATAATGTTAAGATTCCAGTACTATTTCAAACCATGTATGATCTATGCTTAAATATTCATATAATGACCAGCCAAGTTTGATATATTTTTGGTATTGCTTTCCCCAATTTAAGATACCAAATTCAGAAGGAAAACACTTTAAAAGGTATTTTGTACTCTAAATATTTTTTCAGATTTTAAGATGGTTGCTCCATTTCCTTGTAATCCATGATGACATAGTAGTAATGATTGAGAAATTATGATATAAATAATTATAATGTTTGTGCTCCCTCTGTTTAATTATCCCATCACAGTTATTTCCATAACCTTGTTTCCAAGTCCACAATATGATTAATAGATCAAAAAGAAAAGCTCAATCTTCCTAAAATTATACACAGGTAAATGGATTGAATATAAATATATTTTATTCATTATATAATACTCATTATCAGTGGAAACATGGTCATTATTAATTTTCATAAAAGCATTACATACATAAAAAACACGTCATAAATAGCACAATAACATTTTTTCTTGTTGAAAGGAATAATCCATGGTTATAATATTCAGCATACAATAACTAGAAGGTCTAAACCCAAATTTGATATCAATTTCAAATATTAGTAGTAAATTTAAAAAGATTCTACCCTCATAATGTGTACATAAATTTCCTATTGAGAAGATAGTTATATCTTAAAATAATGAGTGTTTTTCCTCCCTTACATATTTAATTTGTTTCTTATTTCATTGTTGATAATCCTTTGGTAAATGAAGATGAGTCATTGGTAGTGGATATCTTTTCCTTATTCCTGGTTTCAAATAGAAAGATTCCAATGATTCCCCATTAAAAATATTTATAGGAATTTTCTTTAGTTCTGTCTTTTATGCCTACTTTCAGTTAGTTTTAAATTTGTAATACCAGAAATGCATGATGAATTGTATCAAATACTTTTTCTTGCATATTGAGAACATTATACTTTTCTTCTTCAGCGTGGTTCTATTTCTAGTTTCTCTATGCTATTCCATTGACTATTTGTTCATTCTTTTACCAATACACACTGCCTGGACGAGTATAATTATATGGTTGTGTATAGTTGAATTTGTGTATTGTCATTCCTCTGATTCTGTTCTCTCCTTTGATATCGTGTTCTCTAATCTATTCTCTTGCCTTTTTCATATAAACTTCATTTAATATCTAAAGTTTGTCAATAACCAAAAAATAACATCCTAGAATTTTGATTTGGATTGAATTGAATGAACAGAACAGGTTGGGAAGAAAAGACATCTTGACAATGTTAAGTTTTCTTCACCAGAAACATTCAATAGTTTTCCACATAGTTAGGTCTTCTTTGATTTCTTCGATTAGAATTTTATACTTTTCCTCCTAGAGATATTGTTCATATTTTGTGGGATTGATATCTAAATATTTTACTGGAGGTAATTATAATATAAACGGTATTGTGTTTTTAATTTTAAATTCCACATGTTCATTGGTGGTATGAAAAGCAATTAACTTTTGTATATTAACCATGTATCCTGCAACACTCCTACATAGCCTATTAGTTTTAGGAGGGTGTATAGGCAGCTCTTTCAGATTTTCTACATAGACAACTATGTCACCTGTGGACAAAGACAGATTAATCTTCCTTTTCATTCTGTATAATGCTTATGATAATTTGCTAGGACTGCCATAACAAAATGCCATAAACACCAGTTTTTTCTCCCAGTTCTAGAGACTGAAAGTCCATGATCAAGGTGCCAAAAATAAATATCCTGAGGCTTTTCTTCTTGGATTGAAGATGTCTGTCCTCTTGCTCCCTCTTCACATGGTTGTTCCTCAGTGTATATGCACCTCTAGTGTCACTCTATGTGTCCTAATATCTCCTTATAAGACACCAGCCAGACTGTATTAGAACCTGCTGTAACAGACTTATTTTAGTTACTTCTTTGAAGGCTCTATCTCTGAATATAGTCATATACTGAGTTACTGGGGGTTAGAGCTTCAACATATGAGTTTGAGGAGGAGGAGTCAACATGGCATAGAAGTAGGGGGACCTGAGGTTCCCTTGTCCCTCAAACACAGCAGCAGTATTGAGGTCAGAAGACTTGAAATTCCAGGAATCCAGGCTATCGAGTGAGACAAACATCTCCAGGGGCCCACAGGGACAACATGGTGGGCCATAGGTGCATGAGTGCAAACTGGGAAAACTAAAATGTGTGGCATAGGAATGGAGGGGCGAGACTGCCTTCTGTGAAGAGACAAAAGGAAGAAAAAGAGAGACTGTGGAAGTGTAGGATTGTGTTTGGATAAGAGAAAAACCACGGAATGGGTAATGGAAAAAAATGAAGAACCAATTTCTAACCGCAGGACTTTCTCTGCCCTATTCCTGCACCTGGAGAGGAGGGGAGCCAGCCCCAGGCTCCATAGCTGGCTTCCAGGTGCAGTTGGAGAGAGCCATTCTTTCCCTTCAGTGCTGAAGGAAGAAGGTAAATAGCCATTCCAAGGACAAAAGACCCCACAAGCCCTCTGCCAGCCAAAGGCCCTTTGTCAGCTGTCTGGTGGAGTGACAGTACCCCAGAACCAGAACTGGGGCATACAGAGTGGGATCCTTTAAGACATCAGGGTTTGAACCCCAGCCAAGCACCAGGGAGGCCCAGGAGATGGTGTAGCAGGATATAACAGCCTGCATGCACCCGTTTGGCACTGTGAGGAACCAGAGGCCCTTAGTTGGCTGGCTGGGTGGAGTGACACTTCCCTGGAACCAGAACACATGGAGTGGGATCCTTTAAGACATCAGGATTTGATTCCCAGCCAAGCACCTGCAAGGAATAGGAGACTATGGGGCAGAACAGAACCGGCTCACTCACACCCACATGGCACTGTGTGGATGGACTGAACGGACTGTTTGGTACACTCGGTTCTTGCTCAACACATCTCCAAAGGCAAGGGAAATATAATCAAAAATAAACCATCGAGACCTCATCAAGATAAAAAGTTCTGCACTGCAAAGGAAACAATCAACAAAACTAAAAGGCAACCGACGGAATCGGAGGAGATAATTGCAAATGACATATTGGATAAAGGGTATCCAAAATCTATAAAGAATTTACCAAACTCAACACCCAAAAAAGCAAATAATCCAGTGAAGAAATGGGCAAAAAACATGAATAGACACTTTCCAAAGAAGACATCCAGATGACCAACAGACACATGAAAAGATGCTCAACATCACTCATCATCAGGGAAATACAAATCAGAATCACAATGAGATATCACCTCACACTGGTCAGAGTGGCTAAAATGAATAATTCAGGAAACAACAGATGGTGGTGAGGATATGTAGAAACAGGAACCCTCTTGCACTGTTGGTGGGAATGCAAACTGGTGCAGCTGCTCTGGAAAGCAATGTGGAGGTTCCTCAAAAAGTTAAAAATAGAACCCCACAACCCAGCAATACAACTACTAGGAATTCATCCAAAGGATACAGGAGTGCTTATTCATAGGGGCACATGTACCCCAATGTTTATAGCAGTCACTTTCAACAATAGTCAAATTATGGAAAGAGCCCAAATGTCCATCAACTGATGAATAGATAAAGAAGATGGGGTTTATATATACAATGTAATATTAGACAATGAGAAAGAATGAGATCATGCCATTTGCAGAAACATGGATGGAACTGGAAAGTATTACGTTGAATGAAATAAGTCAGAGGACAGATATCATGTTTTCACTCATATGTAGATCTTGAGAAACTTAACAGAAGACCATGGGGGAAGGGAAGGGGAAAGAAATAGTTACAAACAGAGAGGAAGGGAGCCAAACCATAAGAGACTTAAATACAGAGAACAAACTGAGGGTGGATGGGGGGAGGGGAGAGGAGGAAATAAGTGATGGGCATTGAGGGCGCTTGTTGGGATGAGCACTGGGTGTTGTATGTGCCAGAATCCCACTCCAGCAGGTCTAGGGGTCCCTGTAGGATGGACGGTGTCGGCACGAGAGAGTGATGAGAGAGCCACAAGTTTCTTTCTTGATCACCAGGCAGGCATCTCTGCTCTGTCTGCTTTGGTGTCTTTTTCATTGGTCAAGCAATAACATGACATCAGAAAATAGAATTTTTTACAGCGGCTAATTCCTTGTGATAAGATGCTTTGATCATCGAAAGTGTACAGAAACAAGTTTCACAGAAGTAGTTTTGTAGAGCCATCCCATTCATTCTTGGCATCAGTCCCCAAGATTAAGAAAGTAACCAACCTATCTTATTTTGTATGGGTTGGTTTTTTGCCAATAATTATGACTTTGTTTTTAATTAACATGTTATAACCAAGTCATGTAACGTACTTATAGTGAGGTTCAGTAAACTTTATAACCAAGAGAATAACAGGATGTTTTTAATAAAAAACAGGATAATATACATATTATTTAAGTTAGTAATGCTAAAATTAAAACATAGGTTAAATTGTATATAGATAGGCTAGGAGTTATTTTATCTAGCTCATTAACCATAAGAGAAAGAATGCTTGTTAACAAGTTGCTTGAGAAAGCCCTTTCTTTGATGTAAATACAGTGGGGGCCCTATGTGTGTTGGCCTTGCACCTGGCTTTTTACTTTCTTATCCATCCACATAACTGAAGTCAGTACAAGCGACGGTATTTGTGGCTCCAAGTAGCAAAGGCATATGTCCGGTCCTTGTCTGTTTCTTATCTCTAAGTTAGGCTCTTCTTCTTTGGGCCAGAGTTAATCGTAACTCATGTTCTTAGCCCCCCTCATGTCTTGGGTCTGCAAGGCTCATTAGAAGAGCCTTTCGGCAAACATCTGCAGCGCTTTGATCTAAAATCTCTTATGCAGGGGCAGGAATATGCTTTTTCTTATGGGGTAACTGTGTGAGGAATATCAGCCTGATTTGGTACATTGTGAGACCTAATCAATAACAGTGGTCCCATTCCCAATATGAGCCAATAATAGAAGGAGATATCAGTTTCGCTTCATGGCAGGAGCTGTCCAAATGTCTGCCATTTCTTCGCTGTGACTGTGTCATCCAGCAAAGCCGATGCGGCTCCCAGCATGTATGTAAGCGGTGAACCAAGGGAATCTACCTCAAAAACCAAGAGCACACTTTACACACTGTATGTTAGCTAATTTGACCATAAATTATATTTAAAAAACAAAAAGAAGAAGCCAACTAGTCATGAGAAAAGAGAGCAAGAGAAGAGAGCAAGACTCAGGAACTACAAAAACAAACATAAAACATGTGACACAATGGCTATGAATATATACATGTCAATAATTACTTTGAATGTAAATAGACTAAATGCTCTGGTCAAAAGACATAGAATGATGGAATGAATAAAAACACAAGATACATCTATATGCTGCCTCTATGAGTTATTTTTAAAACACTCTAAGTTGGTTTTAAAATACTTAAATATGTAAAACAAAATCCAACAATATATTGCTGACAGGAGATTTTTCTACAATAAAAATAACGATAGTAAATTAAAAATATAATAGTTGGGAAAAACACAACAGATATACCAGTATAGTGTAGCCAAAGTCATGATAGGACTACAAATCTATGCCCAAACTTCACATTTAATACAACGAATGTATTGATATAATTAACAACATAAGGGTATATAATGGCAGTTTTGTTCATGTAGGTAGGAGAGTTTTTTTAACAATAAAGTTTCCAAATAATTTATACATATTAAAATAACATAAAAATATAACTTGTGAAAGGTTTAGAAATGAAAATAACAGGTAAGAAATAACCTGATGACAATTAATGACCTTAAAATTATAACAATGAAACTAAATAATAAAATGACCATCCAAATCAAAAGCAGTTATTTTAATTCTCTTGAAAATCAGAGAGTTATTATAAGTCTCTTGCTTAATCAGAAAGGAAAGTAAATAAATATTAAAAATATTAAAAAATGTAACTCAATGATACAAAATCAATAGATAATTTTAATTACAACAGAAATTCTGAATGATATATTACATAGAAAAAGGAATAATTTTCTACAAAAATACAAAATTTCAAAATACGAACTTTCTAATACAAAATTTTAATAAAGAAAAAATTTAAATGTCAAAAAGATCTCACTTTACCTATCATATGCTGAAGGTTTTGCAGGGCAGTCTAGCATAAAGGCATTCTTTTGCAGAGAATAAAAACTAAATAAATGATACTTAACTCATATAACTTACCCTATATATTTTTTAAAAATATGAGGTGCCTGGGTGACTCAGTCAGTTGAGCGTCAGACTTCGGCTCAGGTCATGATCTCACAGTTCGTGGGTTCGAGCCCCGCATCGGGCTATGTGCTGACAGTTCAGAGCCTGGAGCCTGCTTCTGATTCTGTGTGTTCCTCTCTCTCTGCCCCTCCCCTGCTCATGATCTATCTCTTCTCTGTCTCTCAAAAATAAGTAAATGTTAAAAACAATTTAAAAAAATAGACCAGGGCACCTGGGTGGCTCAGTTGATTGAGCATCTGACTTCAGGTCAGATCATGATCTCACAGTTCATGAGTTTGAGCACCGTGTTAGGCTCTGTGCTGACAGCTCAGAGCCTGGAGCCTGCTTTGGATTCTGTGTCTCCCTCTCTCTCTGCCCCTCCCCTGCTCATGCTCTCTCTCTCTCTCAAAAATAAATAAACATTAAAAAAAGACCAAAAAAATGTCAGTCCCAGTTACATGAATAGTCTGGAAAGAAAAATTGCAAAAGACATGAGACATTGAATTATAAAACTTACATTATGCACAAGAGAGATTATCTTTTACAAACACATAAAGATTCAGCATGTGAAAAATCTATTTCATTCCCAATATCAGTGGATTAAGGGACAAAAACATATGATTGCCCTGAATGACAGAAAAATGATCCGTTACTACACTGGCCTAGAAAAAATGCTCCTTAACTTAAACATTTTTCTCTAAAAGTATTAGACTGAAAATCATAGTAAAAGTTCATAAATATTTCACCTTAGTCCTGACAACTTAAAGAAGTTTGTGACCAACACTGTCTTTCAACATTTCACTGCAAGTTATAGCTAATGCAGTAAAGAAAATACATAAGGATTGGAAAGGGGTAAAAAGTATTAATATAGCAAAATAATTGCCCACAAGCGCATACAATAAAATACAAAGAAAATCTGTATGAGGTTATGAGGACTAATACATGAGTTTAGTCAACATGCTCAATATTTCTCTATACGAACAGGAAGCAACTAGAAAATGTAATAGAGAAAGAAAATATCCCTTTTATAATAAAAATGAGTTACATTTAGAAATAGATATTAATGTGTGCAAGACTTCTTAAAGAACAAGATCTTTTGAAGTACACTATAAAGTTAGTGAAAGATATCAAATAAGGCATGAAGGAGGTGAAAGATATGGCATGATCAGAGGCATATTCATCATGACGCTGAAGAAGCATAGGGTTAAGGGCTCCAACCTGCATGATCCCCTTCAAAGTCACTGAAAGGGTGGGATAGGCTAGCAATGTTTTATCTAGCCAAGTGTTCTAAAATTTGCAAAAATATATTACCTGCAACCAATTAAAACTGCTTGCTCCATCCTCTGATATTTCCTTTCAGGTCAGGTAATATTGAAGTGACAATTGCATTTTGGACACAGGTAATGGGACTTTAAGAATACATTTTAAAAACTTTTAGGGAGGTGTAGTTCATGTTTCTCAGTCACATTTACATGTATCCAGTAATGCTAGCTATCCTAGCTGGGGATGGTTTCCAGGAATATTTCTACTGCTAACTGTGTAGATTTATTGTTCTATGAATGTGCCTGTTGGATATAATGTGGTAAAGTTGGTGCAGCCACAAGAGGAAACAAGGAGGCTTGGAAGAAAGTTTATTCTGCTCACAGGTCCCAGGAAGAAGGGGGAAAGAAGCAGGGGTTAAAATATGCCTTGGAGGACCCCGGGGAAGACCCCAAGATGGAACTCAGGAAATCCCATCAGCTATGGCTTATTGCTGAATAATATCACTTCAGTGATACACCCTCCTCAAGTTAGGTAAAAGTGGAGAGTTTAGACCATACGTTTTATTGGCATTTCCACAGGAAAGGCAAGGTAGGGCCAGGTAAATGGTTTAGGATTGGCTAGTCTGAATAATTTCTGCCGGTTCTAACTACAGTGGTGGTCCCTACTTGCTTGGCACCTGGCCCTGAAATGACTAAGGCAGAAGAATATTGCCTCTTGGAGGTAAGGGCCTGATAGGGGAGGTATGGCTCCAGATTGGTTATTTACCTATCAAAGGCATGCTCCTGGCTGGTTACCTCTGATCGGCTAGCCCTGGGAGGGACAGTCTTTCCCCAGCCAGAAGAGTTTTCTAAGATGTCAAAACGTCATAATATACAGAAACAGAAAATTTTTTTTAACTTTTAAAGAATATTTACAACATGTGTATCCAGGCATGATACAAGATGCAATGCCAAAGGCTTATATTAAAGCATAAAATGGCAACCAGCAAAGAAAATAAATGGGCTAAAATTGACAACACAAGAAACAACAGGTGTTGGCGAGGATGTGGAGAAAGAGGATCCCTCCTGCACTGTTGGTGGGAATGCAAGCTGATGCAGACACTGTGGAAAACAGTATGGAGATTTCTCAAAAAGTTAAAAATAGAACTACCCTATGATCTAGGGTATTTTAGATCTAGATTGCACTACTAGGTATGTACATAATGAATATAAAAATACTAATTCAAAAGAATACACATGCCATGATGTTTACAGCAGCATTACCTACAATAGGCAAATTATGGAAACAGCCCAAGTGTCCAATGACTGATGAATAGATAAAGAAGATGTGGTATAAACATATACAATAGAATATTATTCAGCCATAAAAAGAATGAAATCTTGCCATTTGCAATGACATGGATCGAGCTAAAGTATTATGCTAACTGAAATAAGTCAGTCAGAGAAAGTCAAATACCATATGATTTCACTAATGTGGAATTTAAGAAGCAAAACAAACAAGCAAAAGGAACAAAGAAAAGAGAGAGAGAGCAAGCCAGGAAACAGACTCTTAACTATAGAGAACAAACTGATGGCTACCAGAGGGGAAGTGGAGGATGGGTGAAACAGGTGACAGGGACTAATGAATGCACTTGTGATGAGCACTGGGTGATGAATGGAATATTTGAATCACTATATTGTACACCTGAAACTAATATTAAACTGTAGGTTAGTTGACTGGAATTTAAACAAAAAACTTAAAAAATAAAAAAAAATGCAGTACAAAAATAAATCCAATCTCATTTCTGCTGTCTCAATCATCCTATGCTTAAATAATCTATTGGTGTGTCTATACCTTCAGCAAATATTTTAAACATTGCCTTGTTATTAGTACTTAAAACAATGTAAATAAGCCATCAGAGAAGTTTAAATTTTCTTCTATATGTATGGTTTGTTTAAAATAGCTGGAAAATAAATGCTCACAGAAAAAAAAATGGACTCCAATTATTTTTTATTTTTTAATGTTTTATTTATTTTTTTGATACAGAGAGAGACAGAGCATGAGGGGGAGAGGGACAGAGAGAGAGCGAGACACAAAATCAGAAGAAAGCTCCAGGGTCTGAGCTGTCAGCACAGAGCCCAAAGCGGGGCGCAAACCCACGAATGTGACGTCATGACCTGAGCCAAAGTCGGAGGCTTAACGGACTGAGCCACCCAGGCGTCCCTGGACTCTAATTATTAAAAGAAAAAGTAACAATAGACCTTTTCATGTTAGCATAAATAACGTTTTATGAACAATAGCTATTTATTCCAACCAAAAAAGTAAAAAGAGAAGTATTGGGGATTTTTTTGTTGTCTGTTTTGCAGTGGTTTTTTTTAAGTTTATTTCTTTGAGAGAGAGAGAAAGAGAGAGAGAGAGAAAGAGAGAGAGAGAGAGAGCAAGTAGGGGGAGGGCACAGAGAGAGGGAGAGAGAGAATCTGTGCTATAAGCACAGAGCCTGACACAGTGTTTGAACTCATCAACCATAAGATCATGACCTAAGCCAAAATCAAGAGTTGGACGCTTAACCAGCTGAGCCACACAGGCACCCGAGTAGCATTGTTTTTTATTTTTGCAAATTTCTCTAATATTTTCCTTAATACAAAAGAGCTGGATTCTCTTATCTGCTCCTTCATTCAATTGGTTGCAATATCAAACATTATGTTGCCTGTGGAAAGCCTACTATATATATATGTGCAAGAATGAAAGTGAAAAGGGCCATAATATCTTATCATTCTTATGAAATAGTTTTGATTTTTCAGTTCTTCTTCCCCCTAGAGAACTCCCAGGAGTTCCCAGACTATATTTAGAGAATCACGGTTTAAAATAAACACATTTTTGGGGTGCTTGGGTGGCTCAGTCGTTTGAGCGACTGACTTCGGCTCTGGTCATGATCTTGTGGTTTGTGAGTTTGAGCCCTGCATTGGGATCTGTGCTGACAACTCAGAGTCTGGACTCTACTTCAGATTCTATGTCTCCCTCTCTCTGTCTCTCCCCTGCTCACGCTCTGTCTCTGTCTCTCTCTCTCATAAATAAACAAACAAACATAAATAAATAAATAAATAACACATTTTTCTATTATTAAAATAATAAAATATTATATTTTGTATTCTTATACTGAAAAAATATATCAATTGACTCTATCAAGATTCTCATTTCATTCCTTCTCCAAATTAACAAAGCGTAACAATTTCAGAATAGGTTTGCCTTTCACTCAAATTAAATTTAAATAAACGTGTATAGGGGCGCCTGGGTGGCTCAGTCGGTTAAGCTTCTGACTTCAGCTCAGGTCATGATCTCGCAGTTTGTAGGTTCGAGCCCCACATGGGGCTCTGTGCTGACAGCTCAGAGCCTGGAGCCTGCTTTGGATTCTGTGTCTCCCTCTCTCTCTGCTCCTCCCCCATTCATGCTTTCTCTCTGTCTCTATTATAAATTAGAAAGCTAAAAAATATTAAATGAACGTGTATAATATTTCAAAAAATATTTAGTGCCAGAAATATTAAAGACCAATTTCAGGAAGAGGAGTGTGATCCCCAAAAGCAAATGTGATGACAGAAGAATGATGAAAAAAGAAAGGATTAAGTTGATTGATAAATTTAAATGAATCATAATATTATGTAATGTTATGTTAGTTTCAAAAGTCAGACAAGTCTAAAATAGAAGCAACTAAGTAAAAGATCAAGGCATTAAAGAGCTCTAAAGCCTTGTATTGTTTAGGAAAATGTTAAACATTTAGTAATTGATCCTAGATAAGTTAAATGCAGAAATTTCTGGGATAAATCCTAAAAATAATAATGTTAATAATGACCAATTCAAAATATGACAGGAAGAAAAAGTAAGACACACAGAAACAGAAATCACAAAATCTGGTCACAGAAATAAATCCAAAAATCAGTGCTACAAAAAATAAGATGTAATTGGCTAACTATCACAATCAAATGGCAAATATCTTCAGACCAAATTAACAACACAATACATCTATGTGCTGTGTCCAAGTTACACGTTCAAATATCAGAACAGTAAGAGCAAAAAATGTTGGAAGTGTCCAAACAATGCATTAGTCACCCATCAGATTGATAAAATCATTTTTAATTTTTTAATGTTTATTTATTTTTGAGAGACAGAGACAGAGAATGAGCAGGGGAGGGGCAGAGAGAGAGGGAGATACAGAATTCAAAGCAGGCTCCAGGCTCCGAGCTATCAGCCCAAAGCCCAATGCAGGGCTTGAACTCACAGACTGCGAGTTCATGACCTGAGCTGAAGTCGGACGCTTAGCTGACTGAGCCACCCAGGTGCCCCCAGATTGACAAAATTAAGATTGATAGCACCCAGTATTGGTTGTGATGTAAGACAAGGAAATGTATTCACTGTTAATGTCAACATGATACATATTTTTTATAGAAAACAATTAAGAAACATCTATTAAAATTGAAATGCATGAAAGTTTGGTTCTAACAATCTTGCTTTTGGTGATATATTTCATACAGAAAAAAACCCTGGCGGTACGCAAGGACATGTGCAGAGGCTGTTTGCTACAGCAGTTTTTAGTACATAAACGAAGTGAATGCTCAACAATAGAAGAATGGTTAAAGAAGTAAGGAGAACAAACAACATGAAATTTACCCTCTTAAAATTTTAAGTGTACAATACTGAATTGTTAAGTATAGGCACTATGCTGTACAGCAGATCTCTAGAACAGACTCATCTTGCATAACTGATGATCCATCCCTGGAAAACGACAACTCACCATTTTCCTTTCCCCTAGCCTCTGACAACCCCCATTTGACTCTGTTTCTGTAAGCTTAACTATTTTAGAGACGTCAGTGATTGGAATTCACAAATAGTATTTGCTCCTCTGAGGCTGGCTTATTTCACTTAGCAAGTACCTATACTTAACAATTCAGTGGTGCACTTAAAGTTTTTTAAAGGGCAGATCCCATGTTAAATGTTCTTACCATTAAAACAACCAAGCAAGCAAAGCAAATCCAAACCAAACAAACAAAAATGGGGCAGGAGGAAACTGTTGGAGGTGATGTGTATGTTTACTACCTTGATGATAGTGATGGCCTCGCTGGTGTATGCATATTTCCAAATTCATTAAAATTGCATATATTAAATATGTCCAGTTTTTTATATGAACTATACCTCAATAAGGCTGTTTTTAAAAATAAATACATACGGGGAAATTCAAAAAATCTATAGAATGGTAGAAAACCTGACTCAGAAAGCTAGTAGAAGCTAATTCTGGACACCCAGACTCACAACAAAAAATGCCACCACCATGCTGCTCGGTGTTGGGAACCACCCTTGTGTCACCATCATCAATACCGCGGGACAGTGAAATGCCATCACAAGCAGCAGTGCAAAGTTTTTCATGCATTAGATCCGGTCATTGCTACCAAGAGTGTTCGTTTTAAACTGCTAAGGTTTCTGACCACTGTTCTCTCCAAATTCAAAGTCCCAGGCAAGAGCATCAGGTTGTCTGACTCCTGGTCATAGACCCATGTTCCAGGTTCCAGGAATAGAGAGATAAACATATCAATCTTCAGATTTCCATAAGAAGTAGTGAGAGTATGCTTCCCACCAATAATTGTACACTAGCAGGTTTCCCGAATAGAAGAAGGTATTTAAATGCTAGGCAGCCCAATAATAATACATTTTATGACAAAATTATTATTACCTAAGCATCACTCTGATAGAATGTCAGAGAATTGGAGAAATTAAAACTGCATGGTGGCTAGGTATTGCTCTTTTGCTATCTGGTTTCCATTTCCCCTTTCTCAATAATGCCTGATTTATTTTTGAGGCATTAACCATTTCCAGTTTGATAGAGTCTAGTGGACTCAATTTAGGTGTCCCGTGTTCCTTTAGTAAATGAATGGGCCCATAACAAAGGAAGGCCAAGAGAATGCTTCCTCACCAGAATTCGAAGTCAGCAGAGTGACTCAGACAATACTACTATTTCCAACTTGTGACATTTTCTTCAGATGACTCCCTGCTATACCGTACAAAATGTACCACTTCATTCTCTGCAGTGTGTTTGTTCTTGACCTATTTTAAATCTTTTTCTTCTGCCTTTTCATCAATTCTGTATGCTACCAACAATACATTTAGCTTTCTAATAAATAACTTTCTGTTTAGGTTACTTAAGTCAGTTTTTATTACTTGCACCCAAAACAAATACCCAAAATTGGTTTCAGAGTACGTAGATGTAACATCATCGGTAAAATCAGTCAAAAATATAAGAAAAAGAAACTCTATTTTATATGGGGAACAGAACCTAGATGTTCACACGATTTGTGGCAAAACTGTCTGTTAACTTATCATATTAAATAAATGGTTAAGTGGAATCCTATGCCCATGAAAGCAAGAATGTGATAGATGATGCAGTCACCATCATGAGAAAAAATCATGGTATTATTGATTCAAAGACTGCAACATAGTATGAGTACTTCTGATAACTTAGAACAAAAATTAAGCTCAGATTTTTAAATTCACACCTCTGTATAGGAAACTTCTGCTACGCTACAAGATAATCTCTTATATTTTTTAGCTGCAGAGATGAAATACCAGAAAATTAAATCCCAGAGTGTGATTTGTTTTTTAATTTTTTTAAATGTTGATTTTTTTTGAGAGAGAAAAACAGACAGACAGACAGAGTGCAAGCAAGGGAGGGGCTCGGAGACAGAAGGAGACACCGAATCTGAAGCAGGCTAAAGGCTCTGAGCTGTCAGCAAAGAGCCTGATGCAGGGTTGAAACTCATGAATTGCAAGATCATGACCTGAGCCAAAATCAGATGCTTAACTGAGTGAGGCACCCCCAGAGTGTGATTTCTTTTGGTTTGTTGGCTACAAAATATGTCAATTCATACCTCCAACATCTCTTACAGAAATAAACTCTGCACATCTTGGTATGTAAGATTACTTAAAACACTTGGAATATCCTGATGTTTCTTTTTAATTTTCAGTTATTTAATTTTTTTTATTTTTCAAGACAGAGAGAGAGCACAAGCTGGGAGGTGGAGCAGAAGGAGAGGGAAGGAGAGAATCTTAAGCTCCATGCTTAAATGCAGAGACTGACATGGGGCTCCATCTCACAACCGTGAGATCATGACCAGAGTCAAAATCAAGGGTGGTACACTTAACCGACTGAGCCACCCAGGTGCCCCCTGATATTTTTGACACTCTACCCCAACCACCTTTGCATAGGAAAGAAAATCCACTCATATCCCTGAAGGAGCTCTTTCCTACTTACTTTAAGATGCTACTACTCCTGAGGACATTTCTTGAAGGAAGAAGTTAAACTCCCCTTTCATCCTGCTCCTAATTTTCATGAGTGCAGTTACTCAAATCAGAAACCAGCATGCTGAGACAGGAATACTGTTCCAATGCAGATACAGACTTTTTGAAAAATGGCTTAAAAATTGAGTATTTTTTGGATACATACTGGCAAAATGCAAAGTATGTCGGTGTGAATAAATTTTGGAGGCTCTTTTACTGGAGAGGAGAGAAGATACTGGGTAGAATTTGTACTTAACAGATTTGAAAACTCAAGAGCCGGTTCATGAAAATGAGTAGAGGACTAATAATTTGCTGGATTGATAAATCCAAACTATTAACTGATAATGGATGGCTCTAAAGAAGTTGGGACACTAGAAACACTTTGAGAAAACATTAAAAAAAGAAATTCAATCTCTTTAGGAGACAGTGATGCTGAGGAGGACTAACCATAAATGGTCTGGTCTCATACACTCTGAAACCCACAGGTTTCAGAAAATTTTCCCTGCACCAGTGACAGAAGGAAAAACCAGTAACCTTCAAAGCCTCTGTGATGCTTCTAAGGATGTTGGTGGGAGACAATAAAGTTAAGTGGTTCCCTGATATCAATGGAAACAGGGAAGTGACAGAGCTCAGATGGTGGCATCTGACTGAAAGAAAAAAGGATGATTTGGTTAACATGATAGTAGCAGCTCTGGTTTATTAGTCAAAAAGGATGAATGTGGTACAGTAATCTCCACATAAAGTCAGTTAATCATGAGGTGTCTAGGAATAAAATCAATGGGGCTCTTCCGAGAGAGAGAGAGAGAGAGACCTGACTTGAGCTGCCATGACTCAGATCATGCTCATCCTCCAATTCCTAGACCGAGCTGGTTCACACACAGCCACTAGAACCTAGAACGTAGAGAAGGCTCAATACTCTTGAGTAAGGTATGAACTGAAATCCTCCAAACAAATCTTCCTTAAATATTTTGGTAACTAATTCTTAGGTGACAAACCCTGAAGAAAAGTATATACCCAAACATTCTTTTGCCTTTTAAAAATATTTAGATCTTGTCTCATATCTAATCAGCAGAGGGACAAAGAGCTGAACTTTTGTGAAGTAAATATTTCCAATAGTGTGGCATTAGACAAGTTTGGATCCCACTTAGAAATTCTTTGTCTATTTTCCACCTTCTAATTTCCTGGAATGCTGACTAATAACTCATCCCCTCCAGGCTTACAATTGTGGACGAGAGCTAAACAAAATTTATATATCTAATTCTTAGCTTTTGATTAAGTCATCCAAAGATAATTTATGTAAGTTGTCACAAAAGAAACCTAAGTACAAGACATTCAATTGAAGGAAGTGATGACAGTCATTACAGTGGCAAACAGTGTGAATAAATGGATGAATTTTAAATGTTGATAAGGGAAGAAGAAACTATTTCAAAAATCTAGAATCTACATAAAAGTAACAAATATAAAAATCAGTCTTTGATTAAATTTTTTTGGTTTTTTGTCTTTTTTTCTTTACCAAATTATAATAATTAAGAAATTACTTTGAAATATATTTCTGTTTTCGTGTTTTCACTTCCAGGATACGTTGCTTTTTTTCTTATCCCATCTCTTTCCTTTTCTTCCCCTCCTTCTCCAGACCTCACAAGTAAGTAGATTTGTCCTCAAAGAGATCTCTAGAACAATAGCTTACACACACTCAAAACTTTTATTGATTTTTATGACTTATACTGCTTTCAGGGGATTGGGCAAAGTGACATCTCATACTTGACTCACACGAGTAAGAATAACAGTCCAATATCAATTCAACATTACATTTTACCATACCTAATCAGTTCAGCTTGTCCAATCACCATAACAATTTAAATCTCATAATAAGAAGTTGAAACTATCATAATGAAAGACAATAAATTAAGATTTGGGTGCTTATCCACAGATGCTTAATGTAGTCATTTTAACTTATATTAGTGAAGATTCCAATCAGTGCTTAATTATCATTTGTAACTATCTAAGTCAGAGAGTGTTAGCATCCTGGCAATAGCAAATAACATAAAATGCCCTCACCGAAGTTCTGCATTATTACACTAAAGGTTAGGTAAACATCAACAATACATAACATTTAAAGACAAAATGCAATACATGATGTTACAGAACAATAAAAAATGTCCATATCCAAAAATTTGTCATCAAGATGAATCATGCAGTACAAATAAATTAACAGTGTTTGACATATCAAATTCAATCTTCAGCCTCTCAAGATGATATCACTGTTAAAAGATTTCTCCAGGTGGATTTTTTGCATATAATTTTAAAGTCCACTCTAAATAACAACTTATGATGTATATGTTGCAAAGTGTAATCTTCAAAGTCACCTGGGTATATCAGTGTTTCACGAACAATCCATGCATCATTAAAAAAAAAAAAAAAAAAAGACTTTGTCAGTGAAAGCCAACAAAAGGTTGGTAAGACATTGGGGTGTCCTGATGGGATCTTAATGGCACAAGTAACAAGGTATATAAATTAGGCACTACTTTTCATATAAGACCCAGAAAAAAAGCTACCAAGAAAAATGTTCTTTGAAATTAAAAGAAAATTAAGGGGCCTTATTTAGCACCTTTGAAAGTATTCTGCCTTGGTTTTCAACTTTCTCAGATTTCTTCAGACACTGGAAGTGGTTTCAGTAATGCCACTTGCGAGGTTATGCTCCTGAATACTGTTCTCTGTTATGGCTATAAAACAGGAAATATAATTGACCAGACTAAAAACTAAAGCAAACAAATCTAGGCTATATTCTTATCCAATATTCTAATCTTTTTCCAACAGTCCTTAGTAACCCACACTTGTTAGATCCACCACAGAACAACATTCTAACTAATGGGAATCCACTGGAAATAAATAAAACCTAAGCCTAAAAGGATGTTTTCCAGGCTAATAATAATCAATGCCAACGATAACTTTCCCAAGCTGATCTGTGTTCCTATTTTGCTCTCAAATGATGGTTTTCTGAATATCAATTAAACAGTAGCATCTGAGTACCAAGAAAAATGGTAAATTCATTCACAGGTTTAGGATGAAGAGGATAAATATAACCTTGATTTTTAAAATCATTTTGCTTCTTTCTTTATTTCTTAATTAGGAATAATTATTTATCAAGTTTCTTACCCTAACAAACATTGACCCACATAATGCATGCCCTTGTGCATTCATCAAAGAAGGCTTTGCTATCTAAACAAAAACTGAAAAAAAAGCCTAATCAGGTGTTCATATTTTAGGTTTTCACAATGCCAAGTACATGGAAAAAAACAGTCACTATCATTTACTTCTTAGGTTATGGGTTTTTTTCACATTTGATATTATCTGGACATAAGCATTGGTTGTGTAGCAGAAGAATATTACTTATAGCACTTGTAAAAACAGTAACTTACTATGACTTTCTCTCGAACTGGGTTTCCCTTGATACCTGTCAAATCTGTGGGATGCTGCATTAACCACTCTTCTCCTCTCAATTGACATTTGATGTTTATGATTAATCATGTTTTTATTACCCCTTAACCAAACTAATAAACACACTCATACAAGGGCACCTTGGTAGTTAAGTTGGTTGAGAGTCCAGCTTTGGCTGGGGTCATGATCTCGTGGTTAGTGGATTCGAGCCTGGAGCCTGGAGCCTGCTTCAGATTCTGTGTCTCCCTCTCTCTCTGCTCCTCCTCTGCTCTCTCGCTCTCTCTCTCTCTCTCTCTCTCAATCAATCGAGAATAAATAAGCATTAAAAAAATAAAAATAGAAAAATAAAAATGAACACACTCATACATACACAAACTTAACACATGCATGTACACACATATAAGTCCAACTATTCATAAAGATTATTGGAATGCCTTGTGTATTTTTAACTGAGATTTTTCAAGCTGACTTCATTTCAATATTGTGCTTTCACTAACTGCATACCCTCTACCAATATTTTTTATTATCCAAACGATAGAGGGCATGAATTGTAAAATATCATAAACATCCTAAAATGGTTTCACTGTGTGACAGCAAAGTAGGAATGACTGTGCCATTCAAAGAAAATCAAATAAAATACCTTAATTTACAAAATCAATGCAATTTTCACGTTTCTTCTACTTTGGCCACTTTAATTCAACGAAAACCACTGGTTATTTTACCTTTCCATTTCCTCCTCATTATATGAACATATTTTCAAATATCTTGTATGACATCGAAAACAAGATACAACACTAACATTTACATGGAGTATCATTTGCATATAAACCATTGGCTCACACACTTTCTGAGTTAATCATTATACTAGGTATTTTCTGTCTCTCAAGTTTACCTTGGCATACAGGAAAGAGAACCTATAAAATTCTCTACTTCCCCATGTACATAACATATTATTACCTGGAGAATGAGAAATACATAACTCTTTGTAGAAATGCAGTGAATTTTCATGGTATCCAGAACATTCAGATTTAACATTGTCTTAAGAAAAAGTGACTATGTTGTTTGGAGCTTTCCTTATAGGATGTTATTAATCCTGTGGAATAAAACAGTTAAGGTGGGTTTTTCTTTTGGGGGGAGGGTGGTGGTATTTATTTTTTAAATAAACCTGAGCTTTAAATGTCTGAGTCTAGAAGATCAAGCAGACAAAATCAATTGGTGCAAGAAACAGTAAAACAAGTGGAAACAGATTTAAAGTAAAACTTTTTTCTTCCATATGACTTTTTTCATGGCATCTTTAACATCCTTATTTCTTAGAGAGTAGATTAAAGGGTTCAGCATAGGTGTGAACAAAATGTAACAGACTGAAGCCACTTTACGAAGTTCAGGGTTGTTGGGAGGTGTGAGATAGACAAAGGAGACAGTCCCATAGAGCAAACTTACAACTCCCAGGTGGGAACTGCAGGTGGAGAAGGCTTTCTTCCTCCCTTCACTGGAGCGGATTTTTAAAACTGCAGACACAATATACATGTAAGATACCACAATAACAACTATTGTGGGCAAAATAATGAGGACAGCCAAACTAAATGACACCATCTTATTCATAAAGATATTGGAACAAGAGATCTTCTCAATTGGGTTTGAGTCACAGTAGAAGTGATCAATGACTCGGGAAGCACAGAAAGACATTGAGAATGTTACACTGATTTGAAGGATGGAACTGACCCAGCCACAGAGATAGGAACCAGCCACCAACTGGATACAGAGGCTTCTTGACATGCGGACAGTGTAGAGGAGTGGATTGCAGATGGCGATGAAGCGGTCATAGGCCATGGCTGCCAGGACAAAGGCCTCTGTGACCATGAAAAGTGCATAAAGAAATAGCTGAGTCACACAGCCTGCAAAGGATATGGTCTTTTTTTGAGACAGGATGTTGACCATGGCTTTGGGTACAATAACAGTGGAGTAGGAGAGATCGATGATGGAGAGATTGCCTAGGAAGAAATACATTGGTGTGTTCAGCCGGGGATCAGTCACAATGATGCCAATCATGCTAAGGTTCCCCAGAAGGGCCATCCCATAAACAATCAGGAATAGTAGGAAGAGGAGACTGTGGAGCTCTGGACGGACTCTGATGCCTACAAGAATGAAGTCAGTCACTTCTGAGTGGTTGTCGCCTCCCTTGTCACCCATGGAAAATTTCTGCTTAAAAGTATAACAGAAAGTCAACAAATAAAGTTTCCACTATTTCTCTATCATCACACATAACACTTCACATTAAAAATACCTCATAGTTGGAGAATACTTTCAAATCTCTTATACCATTAAGTTTACACACATGAGCAAATTAAAGAGAGATACTAGACTTGCCTAAGCTAATACAATATGTTAAGGTAACACAACTGGTTAAGGTTCAAACAGGAATTTGAACTCAAAGTGAAATCGTTTTTATTCAAGTTTACTGTTAATTTCAACACAACAAAATTTGATACTCCCTTATATCTAACTATCTTGTCACATGGGTGGTTTGTGAGATGTCATTTGTGATTTCAAAATACTAAAGCCTAACTCTTTATACTAAGAAAAAGACACTTTGTTATATTTTATTTTTAAATTTATAATTTTATACTTATTTTTTGTAATAATGTTTTGCTTCAACACAGTAATAAAGATAATTAATGAAAGAAAAGAAAGCTAAAAGTTCATTTCAAGATAATATGAGCTTTCTACCAAAAACAGCTCTTACAATAGCAAATAAGTTACTAAAGACTTAATTGTTTTATTTGAGATCTTTAAAAATAAAATCAGACTTCAACTTCTGGAAATAATCTAATTTTAAGTGAGAAACTAAAATGTGATCAATGCTTTTATAATTTTTATCCTGTAAAGTTTATTGATACTGTTTTTCTCAAATAAATCTGTCAAGAAATCCATGTCATCTCCAACTTCTGAACTTCTAAGAAAAGTAGAAACTTCAAAGTGAGTAACAAATTAAAAGGCTACCTGTATAAAAGAATACATTAGATTAGAGAGCAAGTTTTATTAAACTTTTTTAACAATTTTTAATGTTTATTTATTTTTGAGAGAGAGAGACAGAGAGAGAGAGACAGAACACGAGCAAGGGAGGGAGGGCAGAGAAAGAGAGGGAGACACAGAATCCAAAACAGGCTCCAGGCCCTGTGCTGTGCAGAGTCTGACCCAGGGCTCGAACTCATGAACCGCAAGATCATGACTTGAGCCCAAGTCAGAGGCTTAACCAACTGAGCTGCCCTGGTACCCCTATTAAAATATTAACCTGATAGTAAAAGCTCAGTAGTTTTCAAAATAAATTTTGATTTTCTAGCAGCATCTAAATTAACCTATTTGGTTTTGGGTGACCTGCTAAGCAACCAAGGCAACTTTAGTTCATTTCAAATATTTTTTTGTTATTTTTCTATGAAACAACACACTCACTGTCAATTAAGAATGACCTCACACATCTTTTCTTCTTTGATGGCATTTAAACCAAGGGTCATTTATGTTTTCTAGGAGAGGTATGAATAATGAAAACCAGCAAATAATACACAAAATGTCTTTACTAAACTTAAAATGAGTGATATATAAAGAGTATTCAGTTTCTCCTTGACTTTTTATCCTCCTTCAATTGTAAGAAGTTTACCTTTTTGTTTTTCAATTGGCTACAAAAATCCCTCAGATCCAACAGCTTTCATGACTCTCCTTGTTTCATTCATTGCCTCTTCCAACAACTTTGTCAAAGAAGGACATGAAATTAATTCATATAGATTCAAAACAAGGGGTGGAAATATTAATGAAATATATTACTATTCTCACTCCTCACTCCACTGAACCACTATATTTTTGAAACCCATTCAAGTAATTGTACAGTAATTTGGTATTAGGAAGTGGGGGAATAAATTAGGTTTACAGATTAACATACATGAGGATGATTATATTTTATTCTAGAACTAATAGAATAAAGCTTTTTTTTTAAGGCATAAAGCTGAATAGAGCAGTTTTTCAAGCACCAGTCATCATTTACTGGTTTGGTTGGAATGGGAAAAAGAGGATGGTTAAAGAAAATAGGAAGCCCTTTTAAGAAATGCTAAAATTTTTTCAAGCATAATTCTTCTTTCTGCAAGGAGGCACAAGCTTAATAGATCTTGTCTTTGGTCTTATTTAAAAAGGAGAAAAGAGGGGAGCCTGGGTGGCTCAGTTGGTTAAGCATCAGACTTTGGCTCAGGTCATGATCTCATGGTTCATAGGTTTGAGCCTCGCATCAGCCTCTGTGCTGACAGCTCAGAGCCTGGAGCCTGCTTCAGATTCTGTGTCTCCCTCTCTCTCAGCCCCTCCCCTGCTCACATCTTTCAAAAATAAATAAACATTTAAAAAAAAATTTTTTTAGGAGGAGGGGGATGGAGAAGGAAATGGATCAGGAGAAAAACTCTTAAGTTTATATACCAAATCAAATGTTACTTTTTTGACACTATATCAGTAAAAATAACCTATTAATATTTCAAAGATATACATTTTCATCTGTCTGATTGTTACCCATTAATATGCTTATTCAATATTTTTGAGCATCAATTCTGTGCCAACTATTGTGCTTATCACTGAATATTAAGATAAAAAGAACTGAATGCAATACTAATTTATGGCATGAAACGATACTTGATATCAAATATTTAATACAACATTATAACTACATTTAATGCATTACTAAATGCTCAGTAATAAATTCACTGCTAGCTTTTGAAATAACACATTTTTAATGTTTTATTGTTTATTTCTGAGAGAGAAAGAGAGAGAGAGAAAGAGAGAGAGAGAGAGACAGAGCCAAGTGGAGGAGGGTCAGAGAAAGAGGGAGACAGAATCCAAAGCAGGCTCCAGGCTCTGAACTGTCAGGACAAAGCCCGAAGCGGGGCTTGAACTCATGATCATGAGATCATGAGCTGAGCCGAAATTGTATGCTTAACTCACCTAGGCACCCCAAGAACACATTTTTTTAATCCCAAACTAAGGATAGTAAAACTTTTAGCTATGAGGGTCTATGACCAGAACAACCTTAGTATAGGCAATCCTCACATTGAATGTTCCATTTTATATTCTGACCAAATTGTGTGACAATTTTTGGTTCAGAAAATGTCAATGTACCTCTAAGGAAAAGGTGATCAATCTAACCTAGAGTAATAAAATATAGTAAGATAATATTGTTTTATGCAAAATTACAGAATACGGATGATGAAAGATTCACCTCTGTTCATAAATGAATGAAAAATAGTCAATATTAGGTATGAAATTATCAAAACAGTGATAACGGTGGATTTTATGACTGCGAGGTCTTCTAAGCAGTGGAGAGGAGAGATAAAAAGAAATAATAGAATATAACATCACTAATGCTGTATTTAAAAATCAGTTATCATATTGCCAGTCTGATTTAGCCATGCTCTTTCTTCAAGCAAAGGAATATAAATCACCGGGATTTCTTCTCACCTTGATAATCATTAATTTATAGCATACCACATTCTGATACTCAAAACATATCTTTAAGCATATAGAAAATGCCTATGGCTATATTATATGACAAAAATAAATATGATTGCTTTATAATTTTTCTTACCTGAACTTATATTTCTTTTCTATCTTGTGAACTTTTTCCTGTGACACTGCAGAAATTCAAATTCTTTTTCTGTCAGTCTAAGAAAGAAGAGGTAGTTTAAGAATAAAACTATCCATGACAATGCCCAAAAGTAAACATCTCAAACAATGTTTAATCCCCAATAAAATAACAACCTCCTTAAGCATGGCATGACCATGTTCATTGTTAGTGGCATTGCCCATAGGCCCATAACATCCCATTACCTATTATTAAAGTTTGCTCTTTCTTTTATGTAATTTTGCTTGAAAACCTGTTGTATCTGCCTTCCTGAACACTGAGTGAAAATGATAGACTAGGAATCTTTCTCTTAGATAATTATGGGTATTCCTCTACCAAAATTGAAAGAAGAGCCCATGAATCTATGAAATTAAACTGCATGAAAATCTCTGCCTTCATGCTGACATGTTTTGTCGGCCTTGGAATGAATATGGGGGCACAATGGAAATTTAAGAACAGTAACAGATTCCCCAGTCCCTGACGACCTACAAAAATAACAGCAACCAGAATCGATGGTAGTCTAGTTTTTTCCAATCCCATGAAACTATTTCAGAGAATTGCAGCATAAAAGTTTTAAAATAAAGAAATAAAGTTTTTGGAGGAAGAAGTCCCTCTGAGAGAGGACTGAAAATAAGTCAATTATAATTTTGTAACAAGGGCAAACTCCAGGGCCATCCCATGAGGACTACATGAGGAGCACTTGTTGCATACTCTTGGGACAATTACAAAGTTATTTTGGACAAGACTCCTTGTTAGAAAGTTTTTTCCTTTATATTAAGCTACAGTTTGGTCCTCTGTAACATCTACACACTTGATTGTTTTCTTCTTTGTAACTTCTACCCATCTTTCAAAGCCTCTACCCAAAATTCTGCTTTCTGAAGTAACACTGAATATCTCCATGTGATCGTCTAACATTTTTTAAAGGTTTACTTATTCTTGAGAGAGAGAGACAGAGCACAAGAGGGGGAGGGACAGAGAAAGAGGGAGACAGAATCCGAAGCAGGTTCCAGGCTCCTAGCTGTTAGCACAGAGCCCGATGCAGGGCTCTGAGATCATGACCTGAGCTGAAGTCAGATGCTTAACTGACTGAGCCACCCAGGCACCCCTCCTTTTGATCCTCTAAATGACATCCTTTCAAAATTTAAAAAGACAAATACACTATTGCCCTACAGTTTTCTCATTTCTGGATTCAATGGCCTTATTTATTATTTAGATCTTCCTTCAAAAGTGATTAAATGATTACTATCTTGGCAGGGTCTGTCAAACAATCCATTGCCAATATTTGATAACAGGCTGCACATAATCTATCCCCTTGAAATATCACTCCCTAATTACTTGTGATTTATAATTCCTTTAAGGCATATGAGACTGAAAGTTTTTTAGTATGTTGCCTCTTAATAATCTTGCAGGCAAAAGAGACTTGTTTTGCTTTGTTCCATTTTGGCCTTATGTGAATTGCTCCTAAGCCTGGTGTTCCTTGTTCTTATTCTGTGCATTTTTCCTACACCTTCTTCTATCTGTTCAACTATCCCCTCACAGTTTGCAGTATTTTATATTTCACCTCTTTTTATATTTTAGACTGTTGGCTTTAGCCTATATTTTTTTTATAAAAATCATTTCAAATATATTTGTAGACCCTCTAATGTTAGTGAATTCTTCATGTTTTTAGACAAGTAGAAGTTACATCATATAGACTTCTAAGTCTTCATTGGCATAATTTTTGGACGGAAATAATTCAAGATTGCTTGAGAAGGCCTTCCTACAGGTTGATGAAGATCTGTTAATCAATATAAGAAATGTATACTTGTGGGGCGCCTGGATGGCTCAGTCGGTTAAGCGTCCAACTTCGGCTCAGGTCATGATGTCATGGTTCATGGGTTTGAGCCCCGGGTGGCGCTCTGTGCTGACAGCTAGCTCAGAGCCTGGAGACTGTCTTTGGATTCTGTGTCTCCCTCTCTCTCTGACCCTCCCTTGCTCACGCTGTCTCTCTCTCTCTCTCAAAAATAAACAAAAACATTAAAAAAATAAAAATAAATTAAAAAATAAATGAATACTTGTTAAAACACTGTAAATCCAGCCTTTGTTCACAGATTCTAAAATATCTCATTAAAATACAGATACATTATATAATAAAATTGAAAATGACTAATGGTAACAACTTTTAATGAGCTCCGAGCCTATTTATTAAATCACTATAACTAATAACACAATATTTTCTATTATATAAAAAATATTTTTAATCCAGTACTTAAAATAAGGTGTACAGTATAGTGATTCAACACTTCCATACATTACCCAGTGCTCTTCACAAGTGCATTCCTTAATCCCCATTACTTATTTCACACATCCTCTACCATCTTCCCCTCTGGTAACCATCAATTTGTTCTCTATAGTTAAGGGTCTGTTTCTTGGTTTGCCTCCCCCTCTTTTTTTCCCTTTGCTCATTTGTTTTGTTTCTTAAATTCCAATTATGAGTGAAATCATATGGTATATGTCTTTCTCTGGATGACATTTCTCCATAGCATAATACTTTAGGTCAATCCATGTCATTGCAAATGGCAAGATTTCATTCTTTTTTATAGCTGAGTAATATTCTACTGTGTGTATGTATATGTGTGTATGTTTATATATATATACATCCATATGTGTGTATATATATATATATATATATATATATACATCTTCCTTATACATCTATCAATCAATGAACATTTGAGCTGTTGCCATAATTGGACTATTGTAAATAATGCTGCTATAAAAACTGAGGTGCATGTGCCCCTTCCAATCAGTATTTCTGTATCCTTTGGGTAAATACCTAGTAGTGCAATTGATGGATCTAGGGTAGTTCTATTTTTAACTTTTTGAAGAACCTCCATACTGTTTTTCACAGTAGCTGCACCCGTTTACATTCCCACCAGCAGTGTAAGAGGGTTCCCCTTTCTCCACATCCTCGCCAGTATCTGTTGTTTCCTGTGTTGTTAATTTTAACCATTCTGACAGGCATGCGATGGTATCTCATGATGGTTTTTATTTGTATTTCCCTGAATATGAGTGATATTGAGAATCTTCTCATGTGTCTGTTAGTCATCTGGATGTCCTCTTTAGAAAAGTGTCTATTCATGCCTTCTGCTCATTTCTTAACTGGATTATTTTTTGGGGGTGTTCAGTTTCATAAATTCTCTGTAGGTTTTGGATACTAACCCTTTATCTAATATGTCATTTGAAAATATATTCTCCCATTCCATCAGTTGCCTTTTAGTTTTGTTGATTGTTTCCTTCACTGTGCAGAAGCTTTCTATCTCAATAAACTCCCAATAATTCATTGTTGCTTTTGTTTCCACTGCCTCCAGAGATGCATCTAGTAATAAGTTGCTACAGCCGACATTAAAGAGGTTGCTGCCTGTGTTCTCCTGAAGGATTTTGATGGTTTCCTAAAAGATATTTAGGTCTTTCATTTATTTTGAATTTGTTTTTGTGTATGGTGTAAGAAAGTGGTCCAGGTTCATTCTTCTGCATATCGCTGTCCAGTTGTCCCAGCACCATTTGTTGAAGAGACTGTCTTTTTTCAACTGGATATTCTTTCCTGCTTTGTCAAAGATTAATTGACCATGTAGTTATGGGTCCATCTCTGAGTTTTCTATTCTGTTCCATTGACCTATGTGTCTGTTTATGTGCCAGGACCACATGGTTTTGATGACTACAGTTTTGTAATATAGCTTCAAGTCTGGAATTGTAATGACTCCAGTTTTGCTTTCTTTTTCAAGATTATTTTGGCTATTTGGGGTCTTTGTGATTCGATGAAATTGTAGGATTGTTTGTTCTAGCTCCATGAAAAATACTGGTGGTATTTTGATAGGGATTGCCTTAAATGTGTAGATTGCTTTGAGTAGTATAGACATCTTAACAATATTTATTCTTCCAATCCATTAGCATGGAATGTTTTTTGTTTTTTTGTTTTTTTGAGTCATTGCCAATGTCTTTCATAAGTGTTTTATAGTTTTAAAAGTGCAGATCTTTAACTTCTTTGGTTAGGTTTTCCCTAAGTATCTTATGGGTTTTGGTGCAATTGTAAATGTGATTAATTCCTTGTTTTCTTTTTCTGGTGCTTAATTATTGGTGTATAGAAATGCAACAGACTGATTTTATATCCTGTGACTGTGCTGAATTCATATAACAGTTCTAGTAATTTTTTGGTAGTCTTTCAGGTTTTCTACATAGAGTATCATGTCATCTGCAAATCATGAAAGTTTGACTTCTTCCTTGCTGATTTTGATGCATTTTATTTCTTTTTGTTGTCTGATTGATGAAGTTAGGACATCCAGTACTATGTTAAATAACATATGAGATGAGAGTGGACATCCCTGTCTTGTTCCTTACCTGAGATGAAAAGCTCTCAGTTTTTCCCTATTGAGGTTAATATTATCTGTGGGTCTTTTGTATATGGTCTTTATGATATTGAGGTATGTTCCATCTGTCCCTACATTGCTGAGGGTTTTTATCAAGAATGGATGCTGTATTTTGTCAAATGCTTTCTCTGCATCTATTGAGAGGATCTTATGGCCCTTATCCTTTTTTATATTAATGTGGTGTATCACGTTGATTGATCTGTGACTACTGAATGATCCTGGTAGCCCACGAATAAATCCCACTTGATTGTGTTGAATAATTCTTTAAATGAACTATTGGATTTGATTTGCCAGTATCTTGTTGAGAACTTTTGCGTCCATTTTCATCAGGGACATTGGCCTATAATTCTTGTTTTAGTGGGATCTTTGCCTGGTTTTGATATTAAGGTAATGCTGGTCTCATAGAATGAGTTTGGAAGTTCTCCTTCCATTTCCATTTTTTGGAACTTTTTTGAGATGAATACTTATTAATTCTTCTTTAAATGTTTTGTAGAATTCCCCTAGGAAGTCATCTGGCACTGGACTTTAGTTTGTTGGGGGATTTTTGATTATTGATTCAATATCATTGCTGGTTAGGATCTGTTCAGATTAGCCATTTCTTCCTGTTTCAGTTTTGGTAGTTTATATGCTTCTGGGAATGTATCCATTTCTTCCATATTGCCCAGTTTATTCACCATATAATTTTTCATAATATTCTCTCATGATTATTTGTATTTCTGTGGTGTTGGTTGTGATCTGTCCTCTCTCATTTGTGATTTTACTTATTTGGATGTTTTCTGTCTTTTTTTGATAAGTCTGGCTAGGGTTATTGATTTTATTAATTTTTTCAAAGAACCAGCTTTTATTTTTTTTTCCTATTTCTTTTTTTTTTTATAACCTTTATAGTTTATTGTCAGGTTGGTTTCCATATAACACCCAGTGCTCTTCCCCACAAGTGACCTCCACCAAGACCATCACCCCCCCTTTACCTTTCCCCCTTCCCCTTCCCCCCTCAGTTTGTTTTCAGTATTCAAGAGTCTCTCGTGTTTTGTCTCCCTCCCTCTCCCTAACACTTTTTCCTCCTTCCCCTCCCCATGGTCCTCTGTTGGGTTTCTCCTGTTAGACCTATGAGTGCAAACATATGGTATCTGTCCTTCTCCGCCTGACTTATTTCGCTTAGCATGCCTGACTTATTTCGCTTAGCATGACACCCTCGAGGTCCA
>CM053571.1:57276626-57290055 GCA_028646485.1 Cryptoprocta ferox
AAGGAAGACCTCGCAGGCCAGATGGGACAGATTTCTGTCCCGGCGCTCGGCAGTTATATATGGGGAGACGGACGGGGATGAGATGCGTTCCCGCTGGTGGCTGGCCTCCCGGCCAGCTTGCGCCACCCTTTTCACGGAGCCGCCACTGCCGCCACCGCCGCCGCCGCCGAGGCTTTACAAGGCTCCCGCTGCCGCTGCGCCCAAGGAAGAACTCGCCGGCCAGATGGGACAGATTTCTTTCCCGGTGCTCGGCAGATGTATGGGGAGATGGGCGAGTTTTTCCTCCCTTAGAGATGGTTCTAGGTGCGTTTTCCATCTCTCTTTCTCTTCCCCTGGTCTCTCCGGGGCACAGCGCGCTCTCCCTGTGTTGGGCTCGGGGGCTCCTTTCCCCTTTACCACCGGGACCCGCCCATCCCCTAATTTCCCAGATCACAGTCACTCACTCAGGCATCTTTGAGGTTGTCTTCTTTCTGGCATCTGTTTCTTCTTTCCCCCACTTGCAAATCCAAGTTTTATCCCTTCAGTCCTTCTCAGTTCAATCCATACGGGCGTGCGCGGATTACAGAGCTCCCTGCTCTTCCGCCATCTTGTCCTCTTCCTCCTCAAAGAACCAGCTTTTAGTCTCACTGATCTGTTTTGGTGGGGTTTTTGCTTGTTTGTTCATTTCTACATCATTTATTTCTGCTCTACTCTTTATTATTTCCCTTCTGCTGGCCTTAGACTTTATTTTATTTTCTAGTTCCTTTAGGTGTAGAGTTACACTGTGTATGAGACTTTTTTGGCTGTTTGAGGCAGACCTGTATTGCTATATACTCCCTCATATGACCACCTTTGCTTCATCACAAAGGTTCTGGACTATCATGTGTTCATTTTCATTAGCTTCCATGTACTTTTTAATTTCTTATTTAATTTTCTGGTTAACCCATTCATTCTTTAGTAGGATGTTCTTTAACCTCCATGTATTTAAGGTTTTCCAAATTTTTTTCCTGTGGTTGACTTCAAGCTTCATAACGTTGTGGTTGGAAAATATGCATGGTATGATTTCAATCTTTTTGTACTTGTTGAGGCCTGATTTGTGACCCATTGTGTGATCTAGTCTGGAGAATGTCCCATGTGCACTTGAAAAGAATGTGTATTCTGCTGCTTTAAGATGAAATGTTCTGAATGTATCTGTTAAGTCCATCCAGTCCAGTGTGTCATTCAAAGCCACTGATTCCTTGTTAGTATTCTGTTCTAAGCATTTGTAACATCTAAGGATAGTTATATCTGTCCACTGATGTAAATGTGGTGTTAAAGTTCCCTACTATTATTGTTTTGTTATAAATGTGTTTCTTTACATTTGTTACTTTATATATTTGGGTGCTTCCAAGTTGTCAGCATAAGTGTTTACAATTGTTAGGTATTCTTGTTGGGTAAACCCCTTTATTATGATGTAGTGCCCTTCTTCATCTCTAGTTACAGTCTTTGGTTTAAAATCTAGTTCGTCTGATAAAAGTACTGCTACTCCGGCTTTCTTTTGACATCCATCAGTATGATAGATTGTTCTCCATCCCCTTACTTTCAAACTGCTGTTATCTTTGGGTCTAAAATGAGTCTCTTGTAGGCAGCATATGGATTGGTCTTTTTTTTTTAATCCATTCTAATACCCTATGTCTTTTGATTGGAGCATTTATTACATTTATGTTCAGAGTGATGATTGATAAATACAAATTTAGTTCTGGTTGTTACCTATAAAGTCGGTGTTTCTGTAGATTTTCTCTCTTCCTTTCTAATCTTTGTTGCTTTTGATCTTTCTTTCCCACTCAGAGTCCCCTTTAATATTTCTTGCAGAGCTGATATAGTAGTCATGAAGTCCTTTAGTTTTTGTTTGTCTGGGAAACTCTATCTCTCTTTCTATTCTGAATGACAGCCTTGCTGGATAAAGTATTTTGAGCTCCATATTTTTTTCCATTTGAATACATGAATGTATTGAATATATCATGCCACTCCTCTCTTACCTGCCAAGTTTCTGTGAAGAGATCTGTTGCTAACCTGATTTGCCTTCATGTACAGATTAGGGATTTCTTTTCCTTTGCTGCTTTTAAGATTCTTTCTTTATCTCTGTATTTTGCAAATTTTACATGTCTTGGTGTTGGCGTACTTTTGTTAATTTTGAAAGAAGTTCTCTGTGCTTCCTGGATTTGGATATCTGTTTTTTTCCCCAGGTAAGGGAAGTTTTCAGCTCTAATTTGCTCAAATAAACTTTCTGCCCACCTTTTTTCTCTCTTCTTCTTCTGAGATTCCTAAAATATGAATGTTATTGTGCATTATAGAGTCACTGAGTTCCCCAAGTCTACATTCATTACCCAATATTTTTCTTTTCCTCTTCTTTTCAGCTTCATTATTTTCCATAATTTAATCTTCTATACCATTAATTAATTCTTCTGTTTCTTCCATCCTTGTGCTCGTTACGTTGAGTCTATTTTGCCTCTCAGTTATAGCATTTTTTATTTCAGCCTAACTAGTTTTTAGTCCTTCTATCTCTGCAATAAAGGACTTCGTGGTGTCTTCTATGCTTTTCTCAAGCCCAGCTTATTATTATTGTTTTAAATTCTTGTTCTGGAACAAGAATTACTTACTATATCTGTTTTGAGTAGATCCCTGGCTGTGACCTCTTCTTGTTCTTTATTTGGGATGAATTCCTCCATCTTGGCATTTTGCCTAGATCTCTGTCTTCTGTGTGTAAGAAAAGTCTGTTATGTTTCCGCTCCTGTGAGTAATGGCTATATTAAGAAGAGATCGGGGTGCCTGGGTGGTCAACTCTTGATTTCTATTTAGGTCATGATCTTGCAGTCAGGAGATCAAGCCCCATGTTGGGCTGACCCTCCTTGGAATTTTCTCTCCCTCTCTCTCTGCCCCTCCCATATTCGTGTACTCTCTTTGTTGCTCTCGCTCTCTCTCAAACACACACACACTCTCTCTCAAAATAAATAAATGTTTTTTTAAAGAGGTTATAAACTGACTAGGGTATGGTGCTTCAGGAAGTTTTTGTGGTGTATGCTGTGTGCACTGTGCTGATGTGTTTTGGCTGTTCTTTCTCTCAGATCAGTCCTCTGCAGAGTTTCTCTTTGCCTGCCTTGGGGAGTGTTTGGACTTTATCCACTGTGAGGCAAGTTTCAACTAGGTATGTTTTGGTCTGCTTGTTAAAATAAACTAGATCTTATTTCCCCTAGAGCTGAAGCTTTGTAGCCCTTTATGGCCAGTAGACTTGATGGGTTCAGAGTGTTTGTGCTGGTCTTCTGGGGGAGGGGCTCGCTGCTGCTTTGATTCTCACTCATTCTTGCCCTAGTTCAGAAGCACCTGCAGAGCTCAGGGTGGTCGGGCTTGGTATAAGTGGCTCAAGCCTCCACTGTTAGTTCTGTGCCAGTCACTGGAGTCTTTCCAGGCTGATGGGCAGGGGTAAAAATGACATCAGTTTTTTTTCTTGTCCCTAAAGAGTGGAGTTCAAGCCTGCCATTGTTAGGGAAGCCCTCAAGAAGAGCAAACATTCTTGCCTCTTGTGTCCCAGGTTTCCGTCAGATCCCTGCCTTCACCATGTCTGTATCCAAGCCATCTGTCCACCAAGTGGCCCAGTGCCCCTGTGTTTAATCTCAGGCACACCAACTGGGTTTTAAAACTCCAAATTTTAGGGATCCAGCATGGCACAGACCCACGCTGATCCTCTGGGGGAGGATCTCACCATGCCAGGGCTAGTGTCAGTTTGTCCTAGAAGTGCAGTCACACAACTGCATACAGGCTTGGAGTTTGTGGCAAAGTGCAACAAAAAGCCCAGTATCCAGGTTGGCTGCCTCCAGCAGCTATTAAATGGGGCAACCCAATGGTGCCTGCCAGCTCTTTTGACCCCTGAGAGGCAGTGTCATTTCTCCCAGATGCACTCCAAGAAGGGGAATTGTCTCACAGTGCAACCATGGGAGGATCCTCAGATCATGCTGTCCACTCCCAGGCCACTGCCCTCCTTCTCTACAGGAGCACCTCTTTGCCCACCAGGCTCCACCCTGGCAATGGCGCAGATTTCTAAAACGTCAGACTTTGAGCTCCACTGTTTATAAGAATTTGTGATCAGCATCAGCCCCTCTTATTTTCTCTGTCAATGGTTTTGGAGAAGTGTTTTCCTTGTGCAATGCTCTGCACCATGCTCGCTCGCTCTCTCTCTCTCTCTGTCTCTCTCTCTCTTTCCTCTCTCCCAGATCAGGGCTGTCTCCCTTATGAAACACCAGTGATTCTTTTCTCCCCAAATCATGTCTCTGCACCTCCTACCTTCCACAATGTAGCCTCTTTTCTCCCTCTAATTGCCCAGTTTGTTCTCTCAGTCCTCGGATCGATTTCATGGATGTTCAGGGTGATTCGATATTTATGTAGTTGTGTTTGAGGGACAAGGCAAGCATGAGGTCCCCCTACTACTGCACCATCTGAATTAACATTCCAATGTCCCTCCTTTCTTTTTTTTTAATTTTTTAAATGTTTATTATTTTAGAGAGAGAGAGAGAGACAGAGAGCAAGAAGAGGAGGGGCAGAGAGAGAGGGAGACACAGAATCGGAAGCAGGCTCCAGGTTCTGAGCTGTCACCACAAAGTCCTACGTGGGCTCGAACCCACAGACCGCGAGATCATGACCTGAGCTGAAGTCGGACGTTTAACCAACTGAGCCACCCAGACACCCAAGTAGCTTGCATTTCTAAAGGCTTACTTGAATGCATGAGTTACAAAAAAACAAAAACAAAAACAAAACAAAAAAAAAAAACCACCTCCAGATAACAGAATGGATGACATTAACTTAGCTAAAAGGAGAAAAAATGTAGTTCTACTCTATCACATTTAGTATCAAAATCTGATGTGACTAAGACCCTGCATTGCTGTTAATATAAATTTTAAGATGGAGACTGTAAAACAACATAAACACTGTCTCTGGCATACAATGAGTTCACCAAATGTTTATATAATTAAAGATCCTAAAAATTATGTGGAAATTATGCAGCTTAACCCATACTTGAAGTAAAAGGCCAAGGATATGTCATAGAAAATGAATGATAAAAAAAAACAATGTAACTAATGCATAAAATTAATAAATAGGTAAAAATTGAATTTAAAACTTGTCTCAATGTATGTTTTCCGCCTTTTCTATATTTTCCCCTTTAAAGGAAAAATAAGGGGCACATGGATGGCTCAGTTGGTTAAGCGTCCAACTTCAGTTCAGGTCACCATCTCGCAGTTTGTGAGTTCGAGCCCCGCGTCAGGCTTTGTGCTGATAGCTGAGTCTGGTGCCTGCTTCAGATTCTGTGTCTCCCTCTTTCTCTGTTCCTTCCCCACTCATTCTCTGTCTCTCTCTCAAAAATAAATATTTTAAAAAAACAAAAAATAATATTTATACAGACATATGCAGAAACACTAGTGTTAAAAGCAGATATCGCTAGAAAATAAGCTTATATGTGTAATATGTATTTTATATTTTGAATAGAAAAAGTTTACATAAGATACTATTAATTTAATAGTGTAGCAATTGAAGTATTACTTATTTAAAAGGCTTATAGAAGTTAGAGACTTAGACCGTGCCTGGCAGATTTCTCCATGATGGCACTGACAGGCAAATACAGATCTACAGATTAAGGGAAATGAATGGTGTATGAAGATAGGGTAATGGATATTTTAACTGGAAGTATACACATGATATACACCACATATCAAAATAGATGTCATATCATGATGTATAATTCACCAAAGAGGTGGGAAAATACCTATGTCACAACTTAAAACATATCACATATATGGAGTGTGCTGAACAAAAGGCACCTACACTAACAGAACAGAACCAAGCTTCAATCCTCTCTTTGCATAGGAATTCTCTCCCATCTTGCTAACCTTCCATCATTAGAGTGTAGGAAAACAAAGGAGAGCAGGAAAATTCTTATCTGATGGATACTGTTATTATGATCTACCAAAGCTGCTCACACACCTGGTAAATCTTGAAAAAATGACTATTTCATTAATGGATTTCTGTAGGTTCTTCAGAAACCCTCCCTAGCACCTGAATATCTCTCCCTTGTGGTTCCCTTGGATCTATGTGTCCATCACCACATGAATGGATAAAGAAAATGTGACCCATATATACAAAGGAATATCATTCAGCCACTAAGAAGAAGGAAATCCTGTCATTTGTGACAATAGGAGTGAACCGAGGGGACATTATGCTATGAGAAATAAGTCAGACGGAGAAAGACAAATATTATATGATCTCGCTTGTATGTGGAATTTTAAAAAGCCAAACATAAACAGAGTAGAATGATGGTTGCCAGAGGCTGAGAGGTGGGGAAATGGTTGAGGATAGTCAAATGGTGCAAACTTCTAGTTATGAGTAAGTTCTGGGGACTTACTATACAGTATGCTACCTATAATTAATAGTATTCTACTGTATACCTGAATATTCTTAATAGAATAGATCTTATATATTCTTACCACACACACACACAAAATTTTAAGTAACTATGCGAGGTGATGGATTTTTTTAACTAATCATTTCATAATGTACACATATATCAAATCATCATTCTGTGCACCTTAAATGTATACAATGTTACATGTCAAACATATCTGAACAACACCGGAAAACAATGATAACAAAAACCAATATTCAGATATTATGATAGAAAGTCAACATATCTTAAATTGCATTAACATACACACGTATTCATAACAAAATAAGGAGAAAATGTTCATGAACTGTTTGTTTGTTTGTTTAAATGGAGTTGAGAAATGGAGATTTTGCATCTGGAAATTCCTAAGATCATTGAAAAAGTGACAAACTATTCCTGGTCTCTGATATGTAAGATTTTTCTGAACATTTTCTCAATCATTAAAATGTACTACCCATTGAGAGTGGCTCTCCAATTAACTTGATTTTCACTGAACTTCAGTCAGGGGGAGTGAGATTGGGAGCATTTGAGAGGAAGATACCTATTACTGTGTGTGGCTGCTCTGAGGGAGCATTCCTTTGGTGAACATACTGCGTGGCCTTGAAGAGAGACTCTGGGCTCATCAAATACTCCTTCCAGAGCTTTTGTGGGTGTTAGTGACGTGACATGGCCAAAAATCCACACTGTGCAGTTACATTGTGGCAAACATTCAATGTGTTGTACAAATTTAATACAATGTAAATGAAATCTCTGTGTAAGTAAAAGAAGAAGAAGAAGAAGAAGAAGAAGAAGAAGAAGAAGAAGAAGAAGAAGAAGAAGAAGAAGAAAAAGAAGAGAAAGAAAGCAAGCTTCCCTCATAAGAACTGTGGTGTGTCTATATTGGTCTATATTATTGCTCAGTATCCGATGTGTTAGAGGGACCAAAGATTAACTTTGTATTATTCCCTCAGTTATACATCAGTAACTTGTTTTCAAATTAGCAAACCTCTCTTTCCCTCTGTTTCTCTGTCTCTGTCTCCTTTTCATATACAACTTTGGAATTGTACTTGATTTTAGAGTCTGCACAGTCACAGCAAGGTGGGGAGTTTCAGGGAGCAGGTATATAAGGCTACCATTACATTTTCAGCAAAGTCTCCTTGCTTGTACTGACCTAAAAGTCAATAAATTAAGAAGTATGTTATCCTTCCTCCGGTAAGTTTTTTTTTAATACAGGTAAGCAGAGCACTACCTAGAATTGCATTTCATATTTATAGGTAGTACTTCTTCAGTTATTTATCAAAGTATGAAGATGTTGAGTATTTTGCTTGTACTATTCCATTCTGAGTCATAATAGTTCATTGTATAATTAAAGAAAAGATTTCTTCATCTTAAAGATGAATATTCATCCAACTGAATCCAAAGTAATCTTTCAATAATTATAACTACAAAGGAGAAAATATATATCTAAAGATACATGGAGTAATTGACAAATGTAATTATTTTCTTTTGTCAAAAGAACTACAAAAACAACTTTAGTCTATGTGACTTGCTTATGATTATTGATGTTCAGAGAAAACTCTTTGATAGCCCAGGTATGTATTTGTAAATTCACAGTCAAGAATAACCTGGGCTCTGAAAGTTTTCTGGCAGTTCTTTTAAAATTATGTTCTGGTGTGCCATTAACTTTAAAATATTAATTCCTAGGTTAGCATTTCTATACAAGGAATCAATATCAAATACCTATCAAAGAGAATAAATAGAACCATAGGAATATTTTTGTTTTTATTTTAGGCTTAAATTTGGTGGTACAAAGTTTGGATGTTGCTATTATGCAAAAATCAAAATCACCTTAAGATTATTTACATTAATAAAAAAAAAAAGGAGTAAGGGACACCTGGGTGGCTCAGTTGGTTAAATGTCCGACTTCAGCTCAGGTCATGATCTCACAGTTCATTGGTTTGAACCCTAGGTCAGGCTCTGTGCTGACAACTCAGAGCCTGAAGCCTGCTTCAGATTCTGTGTCTCCCTCTCTCTCTGCCCCTCCCCCACTGTGTGCTCACTTGCTCACTTGCTCTCTCTCAAAAAAAATGAATAAACATTAAAACAATTTAATAAAAATAAAAATAAATTAAACCCATGTGATGGAGGACTCCCACAGGCCAGAGCCAGAGCACAATTGGAGCAGGTGGAGCGCAAGTCTTCCCAGGAAGACAAACAGGGTGTAGCTGGAGCCTGCAGGGTGCACTGTGTGGCTCCAGGAGCGTGAGGCAGAAGCACAGGTCCTGCTGGAGGGGCAGGTGGAGCATGAGCTGGGAAGCACTGAGCATCAAGAGCAGCTGGGAGAATGGCGCAGTCAGGCCTAAGAAGCAGCTGCTGAAACCCACACTTTCCAGAAGCAGCCTGATCTCAGGCAGGATCTCAGAGTTGGTAGTGGGATGGGATGGGCAGGTGAGTCCTGGGATGAGAAACACCTGGGTGTCCTGGGTGCCAGAGGCCCCCTGGTCCCAGATCATCTATAAGGAATCTGGCTCGGGTCATCTATCAAGCAAGCCCCAATCCTCATAGATACCTCTCTCCCCCAACTCAGAATCACAGCACATCAGCCCCTCTCTCCCCAGTGACTCTGGTAGATGTAGGAAAAGGGCTCTGACCCAAAGGCTGTGCAGCTGAGGGACCTCACCAGACCAGAAGGAGGAAATGAACTGGGAATGCCATGGTCAGAAATAGCATTCCAGGAGGCCCAAGCACCAAGACAACAAAACAGTTTCTGTTGTAGAACCCTGGGCCCAATTAGACTTCTGCCAAGGTCCAGGCCACAGAAACCCAAAAGCATCCAATCATTGGAGATCTCTAGGCCAGCATATCATACAACTGCAGGCAAAGGACGAAAAAAATTGGCAGTGGGTGCCTAGGGGTAATAATTAGCAATGCCACTCTCATTTCCATACATCGATTTCTGGACCCATGAATCCTGGCTATGGAAGAAACAGTACCCTTCATTGGATGCTGACTCAGAGCATACAGCCTTCTGGAGAGTCTTGCCCCAGTCCTTCAAGGTATTGTCACCTAGTTGGTGATATAAATAGGTCTTCCAAAGGCCATTGCACCATTTTAGCAAAACAGCTGCTTCAGGATGGTGGGAAACATGTTAAGACCAGAGAATTCCATGAGACTGGGCACATTGCTCACCTCTTTTTGCTATGAAGTGAGTTCACTAATTAGAAGCTGTATGTAATATCATGATGGTAAATAAGGTATTCTCTTTCTCCATGAATGGTAGCATGGGCAGAAGCTTTACCCTCAGGGAAGGTGAGTTCATATCTAGAATGTCTACTCTAATTAGAACAAAACTCTGCCCCTTCCTTGATGGAAACAGTCCATTGTTACCACCAATCTGATGCTAGATAGCTGGTTGACTACCTCAGGGAAAGGGACCATGTTGAGGACTCAGTCTTAGTCTCTGCTGCTAGCAGATTAAGCATTCAGCTTAATAGGTCAACCTGGTGAATGGAAGTCCATATTGCTGAGCTCACGCATAAACTTCATCCTTGCCACCATGGCCACTTTGTTCCTAAGATCATTAGGCAATGACAGGGTGGCTAGGGAAAGATGCTGATTAATGTCTACAGAATGGGCTATCCTATCCACTTGATTATTAAAATCTTCCTCTGCTGCTTCCTCATCCTAAGGTAAGCATTCCCATGGGACACAAATATCTTCATGATTTTTGCCCATTAAGAGAGGTCTTTCCACAGAACTCTTCCCAAAACTTCCTTGTCACAAATTTTCCAATCATGTTCCTTTTAAGTGCCAATTCACTGGACACAGCCAATGAACCTGTATATAATGGCATGTCTGGCCACTTCTTCTAAGAAAAGTGAACAAACAGATGCACTGTGTGAAGTTCTTCACGTTGGAAAGATTTTTCTTCACTATTGGCCTTCATCGAGAATGTCCCAGAAAGAGGCTGTAGAACTACAGCCATCCACTTTCAGGTGGTCCTTGCATATCATGCAGAAACATCTGTAAAGCAGGCCCAAGACTTATATTCCTCTGTCAGTTGATCACAGAGAACTCCCCATGAAGCCAGAGGTGCAGGCTGGGAAAGGAAGGCAGTGTAGCAGGAATGGGAAACATGGGTGTTTGGCTATTCAGGTTATTTTCTTGTGCCTTCAGGGCCTGCTTGAGCCTGATCACATATATACCACCTCCATTTGATGATGGAGCACACCCAACTTTATGGCTTGGCAAGTCAGACAAATACCCAGTTCATGGCTGTCAACTGAGGTTGCATGGTAATGTTCAGTCTCTACCAAGGCCCAGTCACACACTAAGAGCTATTTCTCAAAAGAAGAGTAGTTATCTGCAGAATATGGCTGGCCTTTGCCTCAAAATCCTAATGGCCTATGCTGTGACTCATCTATAGGGACCTGCCAAAGGCTCCAAACAGAATCTCTACCTGCCATGAGCTTTCAAGCATCACTGGATCTGCTGGGTCATGTGGTCCGAGTGGCAGAGCAGCCTGCACATGCAGCCTGGACCTGTTGCCCAGCCTTCTCCTGTTCCTGGCCCCACTCAAAACTAGTAGCTTTTCAGGTCACTCCATAAATGGGTCAGGGTAACAAACCCAAATGAGGAATAAGCTGTCTCCAAAATTCCAAAAGGCCCATTAGGTGTTGTGCCTCTTTTCTGGTTTTAAGAGGGGCTGGATGCAACAAAATATCCTTCACCTCAGAAGGGCTATCTTAATATGCCCCACACCCAAGAAATTTCATTGAGGTAGAAGGCTTCTGATTTTTAGTTGGATTTATTTCCCACCCTTTGCCATGCAAATGTTTTATCAATAACTCTCTAGTAGTTGCTACTCCTTTATCTCTACATCCAATCAACTTAATGGTACCAATGTAATGGAACAGTGTGATATCTCATGGAAAGGAGAGGTAATCAAGATCCCTGCCAACTAAATTATGACAAAGGGCTAGAGAGCTGATGCTCTCCTGAGGTAGGTTACAGTACTGAACCTGTATCGCTGGCCTTTCAAACTGAAAGCAAACTGTTTCCTATGATCTTTTCTATGAGCTATTAAGAAAAAGCACTTGATCTACCTGATTTTTTTTTAGATAATCTTACCACATGGTCCAGACTCTGCTGCTTGGCTTTCCTGGTCTAGTGAGTCCAATGGAGCTACATTTTACAGTAGATCAATATGCCTGGTAGAGTCAATGATATGCCCCAATAAGATTTTAAATAAAAAGAATCTCACATTTTGAAACAAAGCTTTTTCTTCCTCAAAACTCAATTATGGGCTACCTGGGTGGCTCAGTTGGTTAAGCATCTGACTCTTGGTTTCGGCTCAGGTCATGATCACACAGTTCCTGAGTTCAAGCATTATGACAGTGTTCTATCTGCTGATAGTGCGGAGCCTGCTTGGGATTTCTCTCTCCCATTCTTTCTGCCTCTCCCATGCTCACATGCATGCTCACTCACTCTCTCAATAAATAAATAAATGAATTTTAAAAATCCAATACTATGTTGATAACAAGTCTGGTTTTCAAAAGAGTACTCGTGGAGTCTGAATGCCTGCTCATAATGCACCAGACAACCTTGGAACCTGAGCTGCTCACCTAAACTTTACATTTTAAGCTGAATCATAAAGTAGACATTTCTAGAAGTAGTCCCCATCACCCGTTTTATTAGTGGAACTGGAAACTAGCAGAGCCTGAAATCATAAGCAATTTCTATTAACAGGCTATTCACTCTCCCAACACACCTGCTCTGCCACATGGTTGGCCCATTAACTCACGTCTATGGCTTCTTTGAGAGTTTTCTATGAAAAATTGACTGAAAAAAGAAAATCAGGCTTGCTTTCCAGATGCCTTGTCTTTTCAAGTACCCAATTCTATATTTATAAAGAAATACCTTTATAAAACAGAATCATGTGTTGAATTACCACTACTTCAGCTAAGAGACAAATCATTATAAGATTATCAAGCTACCCATCATTATCCAATTATTTTCTCCAATTATATGACCAGTTTAATGTTTTTACACTGATCACCAGAATATACTGTTTTGAGGGACAAGGAGTAAAAACACGGGTGGTATCTCTCATTTACACCAGAAGACCCATTTAAAAATATCAGATTCCTATGTCTAGGACTATAATAACTATTGGCTTAGAAATTTTAGTACCCATTAGAGGAATACTCCTACCAAGAGACATAATATATTTCAGTTGAATTAAAAGTAGCAGTAAACATGCATACTGATTTTAGATTCCAGATGCCACTAGACAAAGAAGTGTATTATGAATGGATTGAGATTATTAACTCTGAACATCAAGGGAAATAGAGAGGTTGTTATAAGATGGAAAAGGAAAAATTTTGGATTTTTAAAGGTGATTTAAGTCACCTTTTTTAATATTATTATATCTAATGGTAATGGCTAGTGAACATCATGTTGAACACACTGGATATTGGACACTGATAGATATAAGAAGTTACCGTGAGTGTCTGAGACTGCTCAACATTCCACCAAAGTAATTTTTCATCCTACTAAATTGCATCCTCCTTTAACTATTACCGTAAAGTTATACCTAGAAAGAGTGAGAAGTACATTTCTTTTGTAGAATGGCTACAAATTGCATTGATGCTGAAGATATAACACTGCTTTTAGGGAAGAATAAATGATGAATTGGTACTACTCATTCAGTGAAAATAATTCATTGTGGGATAGCAAACTAAAAGGATTCATAAATGACTCAAGCTTGACCCCATATTAAAAGCAAATCAGAGTGAGACAATGAAAGGGCGCATTAATGAGAAAATCACAAGTGGAATTAGTATAAAGACTTTTTCTTCCACAGGATTTTTCCCAAAGCTTGTTTGACATCTTTGTTTCTTAGAGAGTAGATCAGAGGGTTTAACATGGGTGTGACCAATATGTAAAATACTGAAGCCACTTTACGCAGTTCAGGATTGCTTGGAGGTGTGAGATACACAAAGG
>CM053571.1:57298126-57421761 GCA_028646485.1 Cryptoprocta ferox
GAAGAAAAAGAAACAAAAACAAAAAGAAGAAAACAACAAGAACAACAACAAAAACAACAACAACAAGGTGGGGACAGAGACAGCAAAAGTCTGAGGGCAGTCCAAAAGCATAAAACCAGCCAAGAGGAGCGATAAGAATATGCTATCGGATATATATCTGGATGGCAGCAGAAAAGAAGGAGAAGCAAAGAAAAAAGGAAAAAAAAAAGAAAAAAAAAAAAGACCACTCCCCTGTGCAGATGAGCGTGGTCTGGCATCCCGTCAGGTCTCGGGGGGCTGCTCTCTCCGAGGACCCGCCTTGGTGGTTGCGGGGAGAAATATGGCGCCGCCTCAAAGGTTTGCCGGAACCAAGCGTTGCAACCGCCCTTCTGAGTCCGATCTCCCTGTGCCGCGGGCGAGCCAAACTGTATTCTCCAAGCTCCGCCTCACTTCCGTATCCCAGTCCTGTGCAGTTCAACACCGTCACCGGGGATGAGATGCATCCCCGCTGGTGGCTGGCCTCCCGGCCGGCTTGCACCACCCTTTTCGCGGAGCCGCCGCTGCCGCCGCCGCCGCTGCCGATTTTCAAGGCTCCCGGTGCGGCTGCGCCCAAGGAAGAACTCGCCGGCCAGATGGGACGGATTTCTCTCCCGGCGCTCGGCAGTTATATATGGGGAGACGGGAGGGGATGAGATGCGTTCCCGCTGGTGGCTGGCCTCCCGGCCGGCTTGCGCCACCCTTTTCGCGGAGCTGCCGCTGCCACCGCCCCCAAGTCTTTGATTTTTGTGTATGATATGATATATGAATCATGGTTTATTTCTTTTGTGTTACAGGTAGTTGTATTTTTTTCCAGCATACTTTGTTGAAAGACTATCCTCTATTAAATAGCCTTAGCATTTTTGTGAAAAATCAATTAATTGTATATGTGTGGGTGTATATTTAGATTCTCTGTTCTGCGTCATGGACCCATTCTCTTTCTTGAAGTCAGTATCTAGTGATTTGATTACTGTAGCCATAAAAGTTTGTAAATGAGGTGGTGTGATTTTCCAACTTTGTTATTTCTCAAGATGGTTTTGCCTACCTGTCAGTTTTTGTATTTTTTAAATATAATTTATTATCAAGTTAGCTAACTTACAGTGTATACAGTGTGCTCTTGGCTTCGGGGGTAGATTCCCATGATTCATCGCTTACATACAACACCCAGTGTTTATCCCAACACATGCCCTCCTCAATCCTTATCTCCCATTTTCCCCTCTCCCCTGCACCCACCATTAGCCCACAGGTTGTTCTCTGTATCTAAGAGTCTCTTATGATTTGCCTCCCTCTCTGTTTGACACTAGTTTTTCCCGTTCCCTCTCCCATGGTCTTGTGTTAAGTTTCTCAAATTCCACATATGAGTGAAAACATATGATATCTGTCTTTTCTGACTGACTTATTTCACTTAGCATAAGTTCCATCTACGTTGTTGCAAATGGCAAGATTTCATTATTTCTAATTGACAAATAGTATTCCATTGTATATATTAACTATATCTTCTTTATCCATTCATCAGTTGATTGACATTTGAGGTTTTTACATAATTTGGCTATTGTTGAAAGCGTTTTTATAGACATTGAGGTACATGTACCACAATGAATCAGCACTCCTGTAAATTTTGGATAAATTCTTAGTAGTGTTATTGCTGGGTGGTAGGGTAATTCTATTTTTAATTTTTGAGGAACCTCCACACTGCTTTACAGAGCAGCTGCACTAGTTTGCATTCCCACCAACAGTGGAAGAGGCTTCCCGTTTCTCCACATCCTCACCAACATCTATTGTTTCCTGAGTTGTTAATTTTAGCAGTTCTGAAAAGTGTGAGGTGGTATCTCATTGAGATTTGGATTTGTATTTCCCTGATTATGATGCCATGTTGAACATTTTTTTTCATGTGTCTGCTAGCCATCTGGATGTCTTCTTTGGAAAGTGTCTATTCATGCATTTTGCCCATTTCCTAACTGGATAATTTGTTTTTTTTGGGTGTTGAGTTTGATAAGTTCTTTATAGATTTGGGTACTAACCCTTTATTCAATATATCACTTGGAAATATCTTCTCCACTCTGTTGGTTGCCTTTTAGTTTTGTTGATTGTTTTCTTTGTTGTACAGAAGCTTTTTATTTTGATGAGATCTCAATAGTTCGCTTTTGCTTTTGTTTTTCTTGCTTCTAGAGACACGTCAAGTAAGAAGTTGCTTCTGCGAGGTCTAAGAGGTTGTTGCCTGTTTTCTCCTCTAGGCTTTTGGTGGTTTCCTGTCTTACATTCAGGTCTTTCATCCATTTTGAATTTATTTTTATGTATGGTGTAAGAAAGTGGTCCAGGTTCATTCTTCTGCATGTTGGGGTCCAATTTTCCCAACACCATTTGCAAAGAGACTATCTTTTTTCCCATTGGATATTCTTTCCTACTTTGTTGAAGATTAGTTGGCCACACATTTGTGGGTCCAATTCTGGGTTCTCTGTTCTATTTCATTGATCTATGTGTCTGTTTTTGTGCCAGTACCATACTGTCTTGATGACTACAGCTTTGTAATACAGCTTGAAGTCTGGAATTGTGATGCTTCCAACTTTGGTTTTCTTTTTCAACATTACTTTGGCTACTCGGGGTCTTTTGTGGTTCCATATAATTTTAGAATTGTTTGTTCTAGCTCTGTGAAGAATGCTTGTGCTATTTTGATAGGGATTTCATTGAATATGTAATTTGCTTTGGGTAATATAGATTTTTCAACAATATTACTTCTACCAATCCATGAGCATGGAATGTTTTTCCATTTATTTGTGTCTTCTTCAATTTCTTTGACAAGCCTTCTATAGTTTTCAGTGTACAGATCTTTTACCTCTTTGGTTAAGTTTATTCCTAGGTATCTTAGGGTTTTTGGTGCAATTGTAAATGGGATTTATTCCTTGATTTCTCTCTCTTTTTAAATGTTTACTTATTTTTGAGAAAGAGACAGAGACAGAGTGTGAGTGGGGAAGGGGAAGAGAGAGAGGGAGACACAGAACCTGAAGCAGGGTCAAGGCTTTGAACTGTCAGCACAGAGTCTGATGTGGGGCTTGAACTCACAGACTGCAAGATCATAACTTGAGCCAAAATCAGATGCTTAACCGACTGAGACACCGATGCGCACCCCCCCCCCTCTCTTTTTAAAGTTTATTCATTTATTTTGAGAGAGAAAGAGTGAGGTAGGGGCAGAGAGAGAACGAGAGAGAATCCCAACAGGCTTCACACTATCAGTGCAAAGCCTGACATGGAGCTTGAACTTATAAGTTATAAGATCATGACCTGAGCTGAAATCAAGAGTCGGATGCTTAACTGACTGAGCCACCAGGGGCTCCTCCTTGATTTCTCTTTTTGTTGCCTCATTATTAGTTTAGAAAAATGCAACTGATTTCTGTACATTGATTTCATATCCTGCGATTTTGTTGAATTTATGTATTAGTTCTAGCAGTTTTTTGGTTGTGTCTTTTGAGTTTTGCATGTAGAGTATCATGTTGTCTGTTAAGAGTGAAAGTTTGCTTTCTTCTTTGTCAATTTTGATGCTTTTTATTTCATTTTGTTACCTTATTGCTGAGGCTAGGACTTCTAGTACTATATTGAACAATAGTGAGTGGTGAGAGTAGACATCCCTGTCATATTTCTGACCTTAGGGGGAAAGCTTTCAGTTTCTTCCCCATTGAGGATAATATTAGCTGTGGGTCTTTCATATATGGCCTTTATGATGTTAAGGTATGTTCCTTCTATCCCTATTTTCTTGAGGGTTTTTATCATGAAAAGATGCTTTATTTTATTAGATGTTTTTTCTGTATCAATTGAGAAAATCATGTGGTTCTTATCTTTTCTCTTATTAAAGTGATGTATCACACTGATTGATTTACAGATATTGAACCACCCTTCAGCTCAGGAATAAACCCCACTTGATCATGATGAATATTTCTTTTAATGTATTGTTGGATTCAATTTGCTAATACCTTGTTGAGAATTTTTGCATCCATGTTCATCGGGGAAATTGGTCTTTAATTATCCTTTATAGTGAGGTTTGTCTGGCTTTGGAATCAAGGTAATTTTGGCCTCATAGAATGGGTTTGAAAGGTTTCCTTCCATTTCTTTTGCTTGGAACATTTTCAAAAGAATAGGTATTAATTCTGCTTTATATGTTTGGCAGAATTCCCCTGGAAAGTCATTTAGCCCTGGACTCTTGTTCTTTGGGAGAATTTTGATTACTGATAGAATTTCTTTGCTAGTTATGGTCTATTCAAATTTTCAATTTTTTCCTGTTTCAGTTTGGGTAGTGTATATGTTTCTAAGAATTTATCCATTTTTTTCAGATTGCCCAATTTGTTGTCATATAATTGCTTGTAATATTCTCTTATTGTTTGTATGTCATGGATTTGGTGATCTCTCCTCTTTCATTCATGATTTTACTTATTTGGGTCCATGATTTTGGTGATCTCTCCTCTTTCATTCATGATTTTACTTATTAGGGTCCTTTCCTTTTTCTTTTTGTTAAATCTGGCTAAGGGTTTAATTTTGTTAATTCTTTTGAAGAAACAGCTCCTAGTTTTGTTGATATGTTCTGTTTTTTTTTAAATATCAATATCATTGATTTCTGCTCTAATCTTTATTATTTCCCTTCTTCTTCTGGTTTTGGGCTTTACTTGCTGTTCTTTTTCCAGGTCTTCTAGGCATAAGGTTAGGTTGTGTATTTGAGAACTGTCTTCCTTCTTTAGGAAGGCCAGGATTGCTATATACTTCCTTCTTATGACTGCCTTTGCTGCATCTCAAAGGTTTTGAAATGTTGTGTTTTCATTTTCACTTGAGTTCCATGGACTTTTTAATTTCCTCTTTAATTTCTTGGTTAACCCATCATTCTTTAGTAGGATGTTCTTTAACCTCAACGTATTTGAGAGCTTTCCAATTTTTTTCTTATGGTTGACTTCAAGCTTCATAGCTTTGGGGTTGGAAAATATGCATGGTATGATCTCAATCTTTTTGTACTTTTTGAGAGCTAATTTGTGGCCCAGTAAGTGATCTATTCTGGAGAATGTTCCATGTGCACTTGAAAAGAATGTATATTCTGCTACTTTAGGATGAAATGTTCTGAATATATCTGCTAGGTCCATCTGGTCCAGTTTGTCATTCAAAGCCATTGTTTCCTTGCTGATTCTGCTTAATCTGTCCATTGCTCCACATGTGGTCTTGGCTAAATTTATTTCCTTTCTTTGGGACTTTTTTTTTCTTCACAGACAACTAAGCTAGTCTTTTCAAACTGTGACATTCAAAGATTGTCAGGCATCGATATTCCCAGTGGAAATGGGAATTATAACCTCTTCCTTGTTGGGCTCACTGCAGTATAATGGCTGGATTGTCCTGATGGGGACTCTGTCATTCTGTCACCCACCCCTCCCCTTTCACCCACACCTGAGAGGTGGGAACTGCAAATTGGCTTGGAGACTGTGAGCGGTTGTCCAGCTGCAAACCCCCTGGAGCTCTGTCCCACCCATCCTTGTCACCAGCACTGCAGGGATGGTTTGTGGCTGGGGACCCAGGCAGAGGAGGTTGGCTGTCCTTGGTAGAAAATGAGAGGAGGTGGAGCGAGGCAGATGTAGGAGACAACTGAGGTGAGAGAGGAGCAGGGGAAGCATTTATTCCCCAGGCTAATGATAGAGTCCAATCCAGATGATTCCAATTACTGTCCGAGTTCTTTGGAATTTGCCTTGGAGGGGACAAGGAAGCAAATGCATTTTTTTCCTCCTTCAGTTATTGCCTATGCAGATCCAACAGTTACAGACTTAAGGAGGTTATCTTGTCCATACGCTGCCCCAGATGGTGAGCCCCACCTCCCACCAGCTGCACTTTCTAGAATCTTTCAGTTACTCAATTCCTGTAGGGAATCTGGCAAAGCTGAATGTGGAGATGACCTCTTGCTGCAGCCCCAATCCATTTCCTCAATGAGATGGGGTCAGATATACTGTCTCTTAGGCTTTTTAAATGAAGTAATCTCAGATCCTTCTGCTCTCTCTCATGACCAAGATGGCCTAAATATTCCCCTCACTATGACTGCAGTTTGGACAGTTTCTAGGCCCTGACCTCCATTTTCTTTATTGTTTCTTAACCTCCATTTTCTTAGAGCATTTACTTTAGAAAGCTTGTAACTGTAAATCCTTTCTCTGATCCTTTGAGATATAAATCTTCTCCCAGTCTCATTTCAATTTTACAACCCAGGAAAGTCTTTCTCTAGGACCTGAGAATCATTTCTCTGAAATGCAAATGTCAAGGAAGATAGCATCCCTTTCTCCCAAGTTCTGTGGAAGGGTAGGAGCCTAACTTCAGCAGGGCTCCTAGCTCCAAGTTGTCACAAAGATGCCAGAGAGTTTACTTTTCCATTAGATAAGGCTAATCAGCAAATACAGATGTTCTAAAAACCCTCCACCCCAGCTCTTGAACCCTCTAGTCCTTTGTTTACACCTAGTTCAACAACCAGACTTGGTTAATGCTCTGTGCTTTTTCAAAATCAATTTCTGTTGGCTCATCATATCCAGTATGATATTTTTTTTCTTTGAACTCATGGTTATACTTTCCCTCAAATCTCTCCCTTCTGGTCTTTGCTGACTTGCAGTTTATTAGGCAAATGAGTAATATATTACTGGAAGTGTGTGTGTGCGCACGTGTGTGTGTGTGTGTGTGTGTGTGTGTGTTGCTGCTTCTACTCTACTAGAATTTTTTTGGGGGAGGAACAAGTCTAAAATGCTCTGTACCACACACCACCTCAAAAAGCACGTAGGTCCTCAAGTCCTGTTTGTTGGCAAAATATTTTCCCTCCAACACAAACCACAACTATTAATTCTCTTTAAAAATATGCCAAGGTTTTAAAAAATATGTTTATTGGTCTTTTGTTTTCTGCCAGCAGAAAACACTGTGATCGTTTTGCGATGACCAAGAGGAGGAACTCTGAATCCCACTCATCTTTTTTTTTTCCTATGAAGATATGAAACTAGAGATAGAGAGAGAGAAATTTGGGATAAAAGGAGGTTCTTCAGGTGAAACTTCAAGAAAAAAGGAAGAGGACTTTAGTGTTGTGGAAGATTTATGGACCTTAATTGGGAACACATAGGATGCGTAGAGGCTCAGAGGGAACTTACTGCCAGGTGCACCAAGATTTCAGAGCTGAAAGGTGGGATTTCTCCTTCTTCATTACTTTGAGTCCTTTGAGAGTATTCCAGTAACAATCTTTGTTTCCCAAACTCGACCACTGTTAAATCCTCTAACTGTCTTAGGGAATGTCAAAGCATGGGGGAAAATTTATTTTTTGTCCAGTTTACCACTGTCTGTCTTGTGTTTTCTAATGTCCACATGGTAGAGAAACGAATCCACAGAGAAATGAAGTAACATGCCTCAGGTCTTTCTCTGTGCATATAGTATATGATGGCATCAGGGCATAGATTCCAAGTCTCTCAGTCTGGTCTTCTTTTCAGTGAAACATGATGCTTTTCTCCTACTGAGTTCAGGGGTTTGTAGGGCGCCAGGGAGCAGGAGCTGAATGTTGGGAGCAGTACAACCTCTTGTGAGAAGAGGTGGGAATTAGGCTCTTCTATGAAGTTACTGCTATCAGAGCATGTATGGTTGTGGTGGTGGAAAAAGCCTGAAATGGGAATAAAAAGAAACATATCATGCATTTTTGAGACAGCCCTGGGTACTGGGGTTGGTAGAAGCTTTTATATCTCATCTGTTGAAATGTTTCTCACTACTATGTCATATTTAAAGTCATCATCATCATCATCAGCAGCAGCAGCAGCAAAGAAACCCTAATGTAACTGAGATTTTCTGTTGTGTTCAACATGAAGTGAGATTCCTAGAAGTGTTCAGTTCTTATTTTTTTGTACTTATAAAGATATACTTCTTCTTTTATCCTCATTTGTTTATATAGATTGCTGAACACTGCTGGAGAAAAATTTTAAATCCCTGCCAATCTAATTCTGCACCTTGAGCTGAACCCTAAGATTATTCACCTGTTCAACTAGGTGCTTCTTATGATAAATGTTTCTTTTCTTTTCGTAGTGACAGCCTCAAATCTTTACTGTCATCTTCAACTTCCATGCCTTACACTGTTTAGTGATGACTCTTTCTTTAGGAAAAAGAGAGAAACCAATAGGCAGAGATTTCTTGACTTCTTCTCCAGGTGACCAATGTAACTGTCCTTTTTCTTTTCCTCTCATCTCAGACAAAGATGTACTTCTAGTTCATGGCTAAATACTCCAAAAGGACTTTATTTTTGTTTTTAAAATTAAGTTTTCAAAAGCAGTTTACCAGTGACCCCACATCATCATTCTCTCTTCCTTCCTGAACCAGGGCCTCTCCTCCCCATTGATTCTTTTCCTTCAGCAAATATATATGCTTAAACCCTCCCTATCCTAGAAAAAACAAAACATTCCTTAGTCTCTGGACCTCTTTACCTACTTTATTTGCATAATTTCCTATTCACTTTTCACAATCGTACTTTAAAGCAATGTCACACAAATAAAAATACTACATCAATCATTGTGTGGTTGCAAACCCAATGGTATCTTTGCATTCTCCTTCTTTCTGGATATTTTATGATGTATGTTACTGAAGACTACACCCTCCTTCTTGAAACAAACTTCACTTGGCTACTATCTGAAACTTTCTTTTTCCAATCCATATGGCTACTCCTTTATGAACATCCTCTGCTTGATCAATTTTTCTTTTTCTTTTCTTTTTCCTTTTTTAGAGAGAATGTGTGTGCTTGTGCGAGTTCATGAGTGGGGGAGAGAAAGAGGGAGAGAGAGAGAGAATCTCAAGCAGGCTCCACGCTCAGCATGGAACCTGTCTCAGGGCTAGATTCCACGACTGTGAGATCATGATCTGAACTGAAATCAAGAGTCGGCCGCTTAAATTCCTGGGTCGCTTAGGCACCCTTTGATCAATTTTTAAATATTAATGTTTCTAAGGGTTCCTTTTTCTCTTAAACTTCTGATTCTGCAATCTTTCTCTAGGTGAACTGTTATTTCTCATTCCTTCCTTCACCTATTATAAGTAAGCCTTGAATTCCAAAAAAACCCTCCAATCTCAAATTCATATATCCAGCTGCCTTATGCACTTCTTTATTTTAGTATTTCAGAACTATTGCAATCTTATCATATCCAAATCTTAACTCATCAAATTATTCTAGACTTGAAAATAGACAAACAAGATTACCAGATGTACTTTCAGTACAATGTTAGTTTTGAGTTTCTTTTTATCAGCTATTTCACTACTCTGTGGGGGCAGAGGTTATCTCAAAAATTCATGCTGAGTAGAGATGCAAATAATTTCTTTCCAGTGTAGCCAATCTCAAAGATGAGAGTTTATGGTCTGGTTGTAAATCAACCAGTTTTGTAGCTAATTCAGGTTAGCTAGTTTTAAAAGAACTAGCTTCTCAAATAGTCTTTGGACCAGTTCAAACATATTATTGGAATTCCTATTAATTATGAGTTGAATAAAATCTTTGAACATGTTATCTTATATTAACATGAGAGTCATTATTTTGCCCTTTTGAAAATTATACTTTAAAATATTTGCCTTCCAGCTTGCTACTTCTACTGTGTTTTGTTCTTAATACAAATACATTAATATTCACTTAATCTCTCAAGAAGAAACTTGGAAATTTCCCTATGTTTTTTTTTCTTTTCCTTCCCTGTCCCCCCAAACACAAATCTCACTGGTTCTCAGTTTAGCCATTGGGCATATTAAATATCTCAAAGCCCCACTCTCAATCCCTCCATTCCTAGTATGTTCATCTTATTTCTGGTTGTCCCATTTCTCCTCAGTCTTTTGTGGTAGGCTTTCAAATGATTTTCCTTTCTCCGTTGGCTCTCTATTCCATCCATCTTCCATACCTCTGCCAGAATGATTTTTCTAAAAGATAAATCTAATTGTGTCACTTCTTTTGTAAATTTTTAAGTGGCTCCTCATCTTTCTAGACTAAATTAAAGCCCTTAATATTGAAGACTTTTGTTTCATAATATAATTTCTACTTATCTTTCTTAATTTTGATCTCCTACACTACATATCCCCTTTCTCTCAGTTGGCACAAGGTATCGTTTCTGAAGATATTATGATATTCCATTTCTCTCTGCCTTTGAACGTGTTTATCTCTCTACCTGGTATATCAATGTCCTGTCGCTTCTTCTACTTCTCCCACTATTCTTGCCTTGTTTGACCTTTACTCATTTGTCTAGATTCACCTGGATATGTCATCCTCTGGGAAGTTCATTTTTTCTATGCCTCTGGGCCATTTAATGGAATTTAATAAATGTAATTGTTGATTTTCCTGTCATGTCTTTTGCTGAAATGTGAGCATTTCCACTTCATCTGTATGGCATTCCTCTTGCTAGTGAGTTTATAAGAAGGCAGCCAAACTCCAGTGGTCACAAAGGTGGGGAGGGTTTTGGTGCTTAGTGCAAAGGATTAGGGCACATAGTTAATGATAGTCAGATTCAAGTACATGCAGTGAGGCTTGCTCTGATCCATATCAGTAGTCTGAACTCCTGCACACTCAGGGCAGTGTGTTCTGATGAAGAGAGCAGGAGATCTGAGTTTTAGCTAACGTGTTACGTGATCTTGCTAAGTAATTTTTTTCTCATCTGGTCTAAATGATTAAAAGATTTATATGAGGTAATATCTCTGAAAGTGGTATATTGTCATGAAAGACCCTTTCTACCTGAAGAGCTGGGTAAGATGCTGTGGATGCATCTCAGGCCTCTGCTCAACACATCTCTAGAAACAATGTTTGCACTGCAGGCTACATGAATGTTGACACTTGAAGTTGTGTGGCTTGACAGCTTTGGATATAGCCTTGGAAATCCACCAAAACATTTGAAAGATAACTCAGAAAATGGACATTATGCAATGCAAGTGGAGATGATCCTTCCTTCCATAGCTCTAAAGAAGAATGGGACAGTTGAGATAAAGGGAAGGCCAAAGGAGAGGAAACATACAAACACGAGTATAATGGCAAATATGAATTAAAAATAAAAGGCTTAATTTTCCCTGTTGTGGAAAAGCCTCCCACTCTTTTCTGAAAGTGGGTTCCTTTAGAAAACTTGTAAGTTCTTTGTGTCTTTGAAATGTATGTAAATCTTTTTAAAAAGCTAAATAAGCCTTTTGCCACCTTTAAGACCCTGAAATGTCTTTCTCAAGGATTATGGAAGCCTTTGCTTTGAAATGTAATAATCAACCAAGGCTTTCTCCCTATCTCTGGGTCCCCATGAGAGGCCAGAAGTCTAACTTAGATGCCTGGCTCCCACTTGCAAAACTACCTCTGTCATAAAGATATGAGCAGTTTTATTAGTTCTTTGGATAAAGGCAATTAACTAACAAAGTTGGCCACCCCAGTTCCGAGGTGAATCTAGAATGAACTGCATGTCCTCCTCCTTCAGGACTAGTTCTTGTATGTATGCAAGAGACTTTATCTGCCTGCCTATAGAAGAGGCAATCTGCAATCTCTTTATTGGATGACCTCTGACACACACAGATCACATTCAAAAATAAAACTTTTATTTTTCTTATACCTTTCTGGAGAGGTTTTCTGGAGTGGCAGAAGATTTTCTTTAATTATATTTCTCCAATACATGCAAAACCACCTTGGTAAGAATTGTGAGACAGAAAAATAATCGTCCCATGCTCATGATGCCCTCTTGCTTTCCTCTCTCCCTCTCCCCATCTCTCCCTACTTTCCTCTCTCCCTCTCCCCATCTCTCCCTACACCACCTATTGGATAGTAGCTCTTCAAAATTTATTTTGGTAAAAAAGTAACCATGCCCCGTGCAACCATCTATAAAATGTGGAATAATAAAAAAGTTATATCATAGGATTAAGTGATTTAACTCCCACATAGTGCTAAGGGTTAGGCCTGACATGTAGTAAGCACTATATATAAGCATTTGTTGCTAATATTGTCACATGGGAAAATCTTACATCAAAGTGCACTTTTGTAGCTACCTGGCTCGTATAGGTTCCACTAAATATCAACAGACAGCTTTGAATTACCTGCCATTTGGAATCACCTAAGACTAGTTTCCTTCTTTATCCGTGCTCTGCATGGTCTCCCCACCTAATCTTGCCTGTCTTCTCCCACTGCCACCAGCAGAGTTGCCCATAAAGTGCAATTCCCACCTCTAGATATGATGCCTTTGCAAATAGGATATATTTAAGCCTGTGCTACACCAGATCTGGTAAAAGAAACAAACAACAATAACAAAAAAGTAAAACCTTGGCCCTGCCTCTTATAAAAGTGATAGAGGTCAACAGCTTAAATTTCAGCAACAGGGTACTAATAGAAAGGGCTATGCATTTGAAAGCCTTGAGTGCGGTGCAAATTATGAGGAATGATGAGGGTCACCCTTTCCTAGGATCTGGGAGGAAGATTAAGACTTCTTCTCTGGCAGACACTAAATGAAAGCTGATAGCTGGGGACAAGATCCTTTTTTAAGGTGCCCTTGTGCTAACTACAGAAAAGTATTCACCTTATATAGATGACTTAGAAAAAAAAAAGGAACTCCGTCTTAGAAGATGAAGACCTTGAGATTTTTGGATGGTAAACACAGTAGAGCTGAATTTCCACCTCTGTTTGCCTTTTGAATATCTTTGTGCAATGTGAGGACCATGCAACTGGACCCAATGTCTGGCTGGGTGCTGTTATCCCTTCCTACCCATGCTCACACTCTTCTCATGCCTGATGATAAGTAGTAGGTGAACACTTGACACTTGATACAGAGCTCCTGAGAGATCATTAATCCCTGGGAGAGATAATTATAGGTCCTGGAGGAGGAAGAGAGGAATTGTTTCTCAGTAGATCTGAGAAACTGCCCCAGCTGGCTCTGCCTTAGATAGTGGTGAGTGAATTTTCCCCTTCCATATTTATCACACAGCCTTTAATCTTGGCAGTTCTCAGGTGCTTTCACAGCTATTGTCCCCTTCTTGTGATGTCTTAAAGGATGATAGAAGAGTGAATAGAGAGAGATAATTCATAGCTTTGTGAAAAGATGATTAAACAAATTTATGGAACATCCAAAAGATTTGGGAACCAGTGTGGCCCCCTTGCCTCAGCCAAAGACTGTGTCAGTGGAGCAGAGATCTCCTAGTGTTCTAGGAAATCATAGGAGGGAAATCTGCAAAATCATTTCCTCAATTACTTGAGAGAGTAAGTACATTTAATTGCTAAAGTTACTGTGTTTCATCGAATTTGAGAAACCATCTTTTGCAAGACTCACTTACTTTATATTTCACTAAGGAAGAACAAAAACAGACATTGGCACTGTCAGTTGTAAAACCCATTCTATCTCAGAGATATTAAAATATGGAAAAATGTATGCTTTAGAATAAGGGAAATAAATCATTTCTAACCACATATCCTTGGCAGAAAATGAAATCTAATTCCTTATCTAAAATGTATAACTCCTAGCAATACTTTTCCCTAAGGGACAGTTTTGTGAGATGAACTGGTGTCCTGGGTGTTGCAGATATTGCCCAGAAAGTATAACATTATAGACCTTGCACACAGCCTGCTTCGCCTGACATCTTGGCATTTTCTTGTGTGAGGCTGACATCTGCTGGACAAATAACACTGGAGCAAAGCTTTGTATTTCAGAGTAAATTAAGTAAGTTATTGGCAAAGAAACCTAGCTGCGGAGAAGAGACTCTACATTTTCTATTTTAATTTTATAAGTCTAGCAATTAATTTCCTTTTCAAATCTGTATGCTGTGGCTGAGTCTGAATTAGCTACAGAATGAAAGCTTGCCTTTGGTATATCTTTAATATGTGAGGATAAAGCCCTTTAATGAGAGCAGTTATTCTTAATCCTCATTGTCACTGGGATCATTGTGATAGACCATTTATAAAGATGGCATGACAACCCTCCCACTCCACATGTCTTTTTGCAATGTGACCTTGCCATTCCTATTAAAAAGTAGAGTCTGGGGCCCCTGGGTGGCTCAGTCGGTTGGCCATCTGACGTTGGCTCAGGTCACGATATCATGGTTCGTGAGTTCAAGCCCACTGTTGGGCTCTGTGCTGACAACTCAGAGCCTATAGCCTGCTTCGGATTCTGTGTCTCCCCGTCTCTCTCTCTGCCCCACCCTCACTCGCGCTCTGTGCCAGTCTCTCAAAAATGAATAAAAGCCTTTAAAAAAAAAAAGTAGAGTCTGTTTTCCTTCCCTTTGAATCCAGGTTGGTCTTGTGACTTGATTTGACCAATAACATGTGGTAGAGGGGACGTTGCAAAACTTGCAACATACCCATAAAAAGAAGCATTGGGATTTCAGTTTTTGCTGAATATCCACATAGGAAAGACAAGCTAGACTATCAAAGAAAGACACACCACATAGAGAGAGCTCCCTTCGACAGTCGACACTAAGTTCCAGATGTGGGGGGGAGTCCATTTTTGACTTTCCAATCCAGCCCAGCCAAATAGTCCAAAACAGCTACATAAGTGAGCCTAGGTGAGACAAGCAGGGGAACCTTCTAGTAAACCCACAAAATAGTGAGAAATGAGAAACAACGTTTTCTTTAAGCCACTACCTTTTGGGTGGTTTGCTATGCAGCAATAGGAAAGCTTTAAAATAAGAATAAACAACAGATGCCCAAGTCCAAATCTTAGAGATCTGCATTTAACTCTATTGGTCAGAGTACAGGAAAAAGGACTTTAAAAAAATCTTGTAGGATTGAGAATCACTGATCTAAATATTTTATGCCCATGATTACTTTTTCTAAAATCAGCAAGACCAAAGTTGTTCTAATATGTTACATTGCCTTCGCAAACTCTCTATAAGGGGTGGAAACTCTTCATAAATGCCTAGTCCACACACACACACACACACACACACACACACACACACACACACTATTATACCTCCTGTTATGTAGGATGAAATTAAAGTTAAGTGATTTTTACAAGATCATTGAGTAAGTAGAGTGGGTCATTTGACTCCATATCCTAAACTTCTCCCAACTATATATAATATATTGCTGCCTTCTGATATTTACTTCTTTTGTGAGTGACTATTATATACATACAATTTATATATCTGGAGATGAAAGTAATGAGTAAGAGAGAAATAAAAGTGACTAGGACTCTAAAATCACAGAAAATTAGAAGAGTTAGAAGTGTAAAGATCTCTGTGATTGTGGAAAAGTAACACAGTAAATTTAGAGCATTGACCCAAAATGACTATTGGGTGAGGAATTACAGTAAATAGTACTAACACATTCAAAATGGAAAGAACTCTAAGCAAGACTCATTGACTTAATTCAAGAAGGATTTCAATTCCTACTATTAGAAAAATCATTTTCTCCTGATGCCATCTTCTCCACAGTCCTAGGGGATAGGTGGTAAAGACTACAGGAGCCTCACTTATACTTGGTCTAAATAATAAATCTTTAGCTAAAGTATTCAAAGGGATACCTCTGACACAGTTAATGCTCAAACTCACATAGAAAGGAAAGAAATTTTAGTTGCAATAACAACCTATGTGAGATCCATTGTCCTTCCTTGACAAGGGAAGGAGAGCTATGGACATCAGACCTACTGGAAGAAACTCAGAGTTTAGGGGGAATGTGGCTGTGAGAAACACGGGGTCTTCCGCACATGGTGATGTGGGCTGATTAGAATGTAGCTATAAGCAGGAGCCAGGATATAGCTCTTTATGGTTAAAAACTCCAGCAATGCTTCTCAAACTTCAACATGCAAATAAACCACCTAAGGGTCTTGATAACCTTGTGATTCCTTACATCTTGGGTGGGGTCTGAGGTTCTACATTCCTAACAAAATCCCAAGTGATGCCAGTCTGCAGGCTACATTTTGAACATTAAGGTTATACAGACTATACCCCAGAACAGTTCTCAGACTGTGGTTGCAAGACCAGCAGCATCAGCATAACCTGGGAACTTGTTAGAAATGCCAATTCTTGGGCCTTGTTCAGGGCTACCCAATCAGAAACTCTGGGAATTGGGGCGAGACATCTGTATTTTAACAAGTCCTCCAGATGATTCTAATGCTAAAGTCTGAGCAGCACTGATCTAGAGAAGTATCTAACCAGCCATAGTAGAATCACCTGAGGAACTTAAAAACAAAAGGTCAGGCACTGGTTTCCATGCCACGTCAATTAAATCAGAATCACAGAATGTGTGACCCTTCATCATGGGTATTTAAAAAATGTTCCTGGACAATTATAATATGCAACCATGTTTGAGAATCAGTGCCTGAGGGAGGTTGGGAGGGAAAGAGAGAGAGAGAGAGAGAGAGAGAGAGAGAGAGAGAGAGAGAGAGAGAGAGAGAGAGAGAGACCCACTTACTGCTTGAGTCTTTGCCAGCAAAAGTCTGGTACAGGTAGGGGTGTCTGGGACTGTTGGTCCAGCAGCTCTCTTCCTCCTCACTATTGCTTTGCACCTGTAACCAAGATCCCAGCAGAACTCAGAGCCAGTGGGGAAAGGTGTTGGATGGAAGGTGGCGGTAGGGGAAAGAGGCTGAGTGTACTTGAGAGACTTGGATTTTTCTCTCATGGCAGGAATGTGGTAGTGAGGAAGGCAGAGTTGAGGTGCAGCTCTATGTCCAGTGAGAGGTGAAATACATGCAAATGATATTACAAATCATCACAGCTTCTCTTTGTGGCAAGGATTTAGAGCTTTTCCAAGAGAGCTCAGCACTTGATGGCAGTACTGTCTATAGTCCCAGGCAAGAGAAGTCTTGAGGTTTTGAGAGTCCAGAGGGTGAAGAGTTGGTGGACCTCTAGGATGTGCCCACCTGGATCTTGCACTAACCCTTCTAGAACATGCTTTGGTTACACAGGATACCTGGATATTGTGCTCAGATGGCCTCAAGCCTTCTTCAGGGAATTGCACTGGTTTTGCCTTGTATCTGTTGTCTTAAAGGGTTAACCTCATGACTAATGTATGCACCTCTAGGCATGAGTGATGACCAGCAGATGGCTATTTCTGTGAGTAAAGGGTGTGCTGCTTTTGGATATGCAGGCTGGGATGCTCACACGTCTATGTGCGAATTCTTTATGGTTTAGGACAGGTCTGGGGATGGGAAGAGAATGGGAGAGTCCAGGAGCTGGGGGGTGGCTCTGTCCAAACTGCCGTGTTCTAGCACAGAGGTCTGAAGAGTCTAAGAATTTAAATTTGAACCTGGACTTCCAGGTCTTTATGGTTACATATTCATTGATGTAGAAGAGAACATATTTTATTTAATAGTGTTTAGCTTAGTGTATAATCAACCTCTATTTATATTCTTGTGTGGATCCCACAAATGATAGACAGGTGTGCTTGATGAAAAACTTCAGTGAAGATCAGATCAGATGAGGAATTAGAAAAGCTCTGGAAACCTGGATGCTCTTAAGAAATCAGGCCTATTAATCCTTCTCTATTAACCTATTCCCAAAAGTTTCTGAACGTAATTCAAGAATTGGGATATCTGGTGAGGATAGGGAGCCTGGATTCCCTTTATCCAATGGCAAGAATACAAAGCCTTTCTCTAGCAGCCTCTCTCTTGCCCCCAACCCTTTCATGTCCTCCAAGTTACAAGTGTCCTGCAGCTGCTGAGTTAGAGATGGGCGCAGTGCTGGGCGCTCTTGGCTCTGCTGGATAATGGACAGGTCCAATGACTTAACCATTCTGCTCATGGGATTCTTCTGAAACAGGCTCTTTCTTGCTCTGCTCTTTCTTTTCCAGAAAGTCTCATCCTTGGCTGAATGGACTTCCTTATTGGTGGCCTGTAGACCCCACAGCTCTCTCTTAACCTGTGCAGGGTCTGTGCTCCACTGTAGATCTGCTTTGGGCAGAGAATGTATGCAACAGCTTGCCTCTGGGTTAGAATCCAGAGTTTGTGATGGTGCTTGCATTGTGGATATCCCCTGCTGGGTTTCCTCTTTGGGGTAAAGGGCACATGGACCAGAAGAAGTGGGCAGCTTTGTATCCCTGGTTGGGGAAACAGGATCTTCCTCTGAGCCTGGCCCAAACCCAAGGTCTTGCTGGAAGACCAGTTTATCTCCTCTCACTCTGTCCATCACTTCCCATACCACTTGGTCCAAACTGTTCCTTTTGGTGATATTATGGGGTGGTGATAGCCGATCTCGGGGGCATGTATACAGACACATCTTGGAGATGGCTTTCCGGAGGCGCTCTCTGGGTGACTGAAGTTCAGGTTCTGGAGCCAGAATCTTGATAGATGGCACGTCAGTTGGGTTGCAGTTCCAGAACATGTGGGATGGTGTGAACTTTTGGACAGGTGTCTTAGACACATAGGAGTAGAGACAGAAGAAGGCATCAGCAGTGACGGCCAGTGTTTGCACCTGCTTAAACCTGCCTGGGCACAAGGGTTGAAGATGGTGAATCTGGGGATCATCAGCAAATTATCACTTGTATCTCTTCCTTCAATAGCCTTCCTGAGGCTCAAAATTCAGAAAGAAGATGCCATTTTCCCCACCAGTGTTTCTCCCATTTAGATTTCTCACACCCAGGATCCCCTTTCTTGACTTTCTTGACTTCTTGACTCCCCATCCTGAATAGTTATCTTCCTTCAGTCCAAAAATTAATTCTATATGGAATGAGGAACTTTTCTATATCCTGATTTAACATGTCCTTTCTTCTGTCAGTATATTCTAAACAATGGCTTCTAGTACTGTTTGCTTTAGATGACAAACATAACAAAAAAGGACAAAACCAACATCATTTTCTTAGACAGCAACAAAACTTTAGGGTTCTAGAAGGCTCTGGGCAGTGACAAATTTGAAGAATGGCAATTATTAGCTGGTGGACTAGGGTACAGACATTTCGATGGACTATATCATTTTTCTTGAGGTAAACTCTATGCCCAGGGTGGGGCTTGCACTCATGGACTATATCATTATACTAGACCTTGCTTCACAAAGTGTGATCACTGATCCAGAAGCATGGGCACTGCTTAGGAACCTGTTATAAATGTAAAATCTCAGACTTTATCTCAAGTATTTTAATAATATCCTTTGGCAATTCATTTGCACATCCATGTTTGAAAAGCACTGTGATAAGACATACATCTATTACACTGTAAGCTTCCAAAAGGCAAGAATTATGTTTCTCTTGTCTAGGCTGTTCTTCCAGAATTTAACATCTAATTATGTACTTGGCACATAAAATAAATTCAATAAATTATACTTAAATTTTAGTGTGCATAAGAATCATCTAAAGTTGTGAAAATACTCCAATTCAAAATCATTGTTGCAGCAGGTAGAGCTCAGGGATATAGTTTTACCAAGCTTATTTTAAGTTGAATCTGGTGCAAAGAATCTGAAACAACACTGTCAGAAACACAATCATGTTGAGGATGTAGCAGAATATAATTTGAAACATATTCTAACATATAGAGTCAAATAGAGGAGTGCCTGGGTGGCTCCACTGGTTAGTGTCCAACTCTTGATTTTGGTTCGGGTCATAATTTTATAGTTTGTGAGATTGAGTCCCATGTCAGGCTCTTTTCTGACAGCACAGAGTCTCTTATCTGTCATCCAGCTAGAGAAGGGCTCTCATCTCTTTCCTTAGTTTGGAATCAGGACAACTTAAATAATTGTTACACTGGATGTGGTCTAAGGATTACACGTAAGAATCCTGTATGCTTGTTTAAAATAAATATTCCTGAGCTTCTCCCTCTATGGAAAAAAAACCCTATGAATATGAATGTTTTATAAAGTCTCTGGACAATTTAACATATTTAACTTTGAGAACAATTGCCCTAAAGGGAAATGATTTTAATACAGTGGCTATAAATGAGGAGCGTTCTATTGTTCCAATTGAGAAATAAAAATGGGGATAAGAGTTAAAGAGACTGTTCTAAAGGAGAGAAGGCCCAAGAAAGTAATAGTGATATGAAGTGTCTTCAAGAATATTTCTTTAAGAGGGAGAGGCATATATCAAAATTCTCCATGTTGAAAACAACAGCAAGGAAATAGACACAAGAGACAAAGGGTCAGTGAAACTGACCAAGAGGAAGTAGGATCTATAGCCACTGAACCCTGTTGTGAATGGCAGAGAAGTAGAGCAGACTTATGATAACACTCACTGGCCAGCATGAGGCAAGGGTCCTCCATTTCAATTCTCTGCACCTGGGCCTTCAGGAAGAGTTGGAAATCAATGCCTTTGGCCTGAGAAGGGGTAGTGAAAAATCGGGCAGGAATCCGAGAAGTGTCTCTGTGGTCCTCTTGGCCAAAGCCCAGACTGAAGAGGACATCTTCTGCATCTTCTTGCACCTTGTCCAGAATCTCAGAGATGCTGAAAGGAGGGAGTTTGGATAAATAAGGGCAACTTTGAGTTCCAAGGTCATCCAGAGTAACTAATAAAAGTATCAGATTTACATACCTTCCTGATCATTTCTCTAACTTCCACTTTGTGAGAAAAGCGTTCATTTCCATGACCCTACATTTTCTGTCTGAACATGGGAATTACAATCCAGCCCTGGCTTAAAAACCCAATTAGATTCTATCATAGTACTTTATTTTTAAAAAAATTTTTAAAACATTTATGTATTATTGAGAGACAGAGCATGAGCTGGGAGGGGCAGAGAGGGGGGAGACACAGAATCTGAAGCAGGCTCCAGGTTCTGAGCTAGCTGTCAGCACAGAGCCTGACACGAGACTAGAACTCACAACCTGTGAGATCATGACCTAAGCCGAAGTCAGACGCTTAACCGACTGAGCCACCCAGGCGCCCCTTTATCATAGTACTTTAAACAACATTACAGGTGGATGAAAATTTGCTATGAGAGGGATTTGAAAAAATCAAAAGCATTATAGATTTAAAGAAATCTTATGGTTATGGGTTATTAATCAGTCAGTTCCCACCTGCATATAGTATGATTTAGCTGGCTTTTGTCAAGTGCTTTCCAGCTTGCTACTCAGCTTACCCTGATGGTTGTGTGGGGCAACTAGACAGTGAGGGTGTAAGAAACACAAAATTCATTTTATTCTTACCCTCAGGTAAAACTTAAGCAATGTTCAAAACCTGATTTTGAGATGTAAACCCCTTTGTAACACTATTTTCAGGACAGAAGCCCTGCATTACGGAAAATCAAGCTCTCTCTGTCTCTCTCAGTATGGCACTAACATGTGTCTACATCCAAAGTTTTGTACCACCAAGCTGGGTGACACTCAATAACTATGGAAGCTCAATAACTATGCATTCCATATAAATAAATCATGGGGATGAAAAGTACAGGATAGGGGATATAGTGAGTCATATTGTAATAACATTGTTATGGTTACAGATGGTGACCACTATCCTATCTTATACAGTGTAATGTATAGAAGTGTTGAATCACTATTTTATACACCTAAAACTAATTAACATTGTATATCAAGTATATTTCAGTAAAAAAGTGCAGATATCTGAGTCTCGTCTCCAGAGATTCTGACTTAATTGAAGTGGGGTGTGGCCAGGGTGGAGACTTAGTGAGGACAAATCACTAAAGATAGTTATGTGGCTAATAAATCTGAGAATCGTTTCTCAAATTCAAACCATGACACCAAATTCCAAACACTTTTTTATACTGCATTATTTTTCATAACTTTCCACCCTAAAGTTGTTTGTGTGTTTCTTTTTTTCACTCTATTTGATTGTTGAGCCCTTGGGGGCAAGAACTTTCTTCGTCTTTTCAAATTTCACATAGTCATTGCCCTGTCTGTATAAGGGGATAAAAAATTGCCTGAGTGAATCAATATTTTATTGCTTCCTTCAATCAACAAATCAATCAATCAATACATTTATTGTAAACAATTACTGTAAGTCTAGGAACTGTGGTGATACCCATACTACACCTCCTGGGGTGCAAGTTCACCGCTATATGGCACAGCATCTAGCTCTGAGCAGTGGATTCCTCTCCACTGCACTCCCCCACCCCCATTGTTCTTGAAGCAAATGTGGACATACTTCTCAAGTATGTGACTGCATAAAATCTCCAGTAAGGTATCCAAGAAAAAATGGGCAAGTGCTCTTGGTTCCATTCTCTTCTGCCTCTCCTCTTCCCCACTTGTAGAGCCCTGCCAAATCTGGTACCTACCTTGAACTAGTCTTGTTGGTCCCACCAGTCATGCTGCTGGAAGCCAAACTGCAGCCAAGATCCAGTAGCTGGCAGGGCCGGGCTGTCTCCAGGAAACTCCTGCAGGGATAAGAGCTGATGTCACATGAATCTTGTAAGCCATCTGTATCATGTCTCCAAGATGTGCTCTGCTGGGCATATTTATCCCCTGCTGTGTACCTTCTACCATATACTGTGCAAACTCAGTCTAGGGCCTCATTCCTGGTTGGAAAATCTCACTGTCTATTGTGACTCTTTAGCTCTTTGTTTTTTTTTATCTCTTTAACTCTGACACCCACCCTAGTTCAGTAGCTCCTGAAGAAGACATCATTCAGCCTGGGTGACCCTAACACCTACCTGGAGAAGATTTTGCTATTGGCGGCCAGTAGTGTGGCTGGAACAAAAAGGCAAAAAGAAAGTTAGAAGGGAAAATAAAAATCACCTATGCTGCCTCTCTGAACTTAAAAACTCACCCCCCTCCATTCCCCTCTGCCACTATTACAGGTTTGCTGAACCCCATGAACTCTGCTCTTCATGGGAACATCTAAAGATGATCAAACATAGACCTGAAAGGGGGACAGACATGGCAGAGAACAAGTGGCCCTAAGCCTCTGAACTTATAAACCATGACTGATGTCTAGACAAGGGTTTCTCTGTCCTGAAGAGGATAACATCATTCAGCCCTCTATGCTTGTGTTCCCACCCCAGAATGTGAGTCTCTACAGGTCCCAGGAGAGACTGGTACATTGCAATACCTCCATCCTTTATTTAAGCCCTTATTTTCTTGCAGTGCAATCTCTCTCTTATACCCAGTATTTATGCTGCTTTAGTCTTCCTATACAGAAAAGAGTTTCAATGATGTCTGGGCAGCCAATGTCATGGTGATTTTATGTGTTGTCTTCCCAGGAGCCAAATGAATGCCCTTATGATGGAGTGGTAGACATCATGTCAGGCTGGTGAGAAGTATGTCTGGGCACATGATGCTTTATGAGTTTTACCTTAGATCATAATGAGACTGCTTTCTCCCTATAGATAAGACGTAGGGAATGGGTTGCTTTTTTCCACAGCTCTCCCCTTTCATTCTACCCTTTCATTTCTTAAGTGTCTAATGGATAGCCTCTTCTTTGATTCCAACATCAGAGAGCTGTTGCCACTTACCCTCTGCTCCGAGGGTCAAATCATCTTCAAAGCTGGTTCCATGGCTGAGGCACCCTGTCGAATAACGCAAAGCTCACAGAAAATAGGTTTACATGCACACACACACACAAACACAAACATACATGAACATCTATAAACACATAATCACATTAGACATCACATATTTGCAAAACTCCCCCCAGCTATACATATACTACCTCAGAAATCACATTTAGAAAGAATTCAACAGCCACCTATAGTTAACCTGTCCCCTATATCACATAGTCACTGATACAATCCTCTGTCAGATAGTGAGCACATGGAGATGTGTACTCACACACATAAACACATATGTTCTTTTCCTATAGCTCTTTTCCTATAGCTGAACAACCACTAACATAAGATAATCTTTGAGTACTAGTCAGCTTGTCAGCTGAGCCCCTTCTTTCTCTATCTTTTGGACCTCCTAGACTGCCTTGTGACCACTAATAGGTGTTTTACAGAGAGTTAGAAGGCAGTCAGCATTCTTATATGTGCATATGTGCACATATGCACATCTCTCTCTCTCTCTCTCTCTCTCTCTCTCACACACACACACACACACACACACACACACACACAAGCAGCCATATCACTGTCCAGACAGAAGAACAATAGAAGAAAGAACAGAGCCTATACTCACCATTGTAGCCTGACTGTCCTGTTTCCTCAAAAAACCCTTCTTCAGAGTATCTGAGGAGCAAAAATGAAGGTTGAAGTCACTACATTTTCCAAGTTGCTTTTCCTGTAATAAATCTCACAAGTTCACATAATTTTCCAATGAGAGCCAGCAGTACTCAATTGCTTTTATGTTGAAGAAAACTAAGACAGAGTGGTTATTTGACAAATTCATAGAAGTAGTCAAGGGAAGTGGGACTGGAGTGAACTGTATTTTAGATTGTGCTGGCATTGTACTAACCACTGTGTCCAAAGTCGGATCAGAAAGAGAGAAGTCTGCAGTTGCTAGGTAAAATAGGAAAGAAAAAATATAGAAACAAAACCATAGAAATACATTTTTACAAGCAGAGGTATGGGTGCCATAATTTCCACATCACAGAAACAAGTATTGATATTTTTCAACTTTTAGGAGGAGGTCAACTTAGCTCCCCATGCCCTCTTCCTTCACTCTGCACCATGTTCTTGCAGAGGATCATATCTCTCAGGAAGCAGCAGAAACTACATCTTGGTTAGAGACTCTAATTTTACATTGTGAGGTATGGTCTTATCAAACATTTACCATCCCCACAAAAGGAACAGACAGAAATCAGCATCCATGGTAGTGAGAACCAGCTCAGTTTTACAAAGTAGGAAGAATTCTGTGTCTAAAACAGGTGATTGCATTCCTGCTTCATGGATGCTGTTCTGTTCTCAGATATTACATGAGGGGATGTGGATACCTAGATATGTCTGCTTCCAAGGACTAATGTGTTGTGAGTTTTACAGAGTTCATTTTCATGAAAGTTTTTAAAAGGGAAGTTGCACAGGATGCTTTGAATCTAATCTCAGTATGTAATCACTCAATGAAATGTTTAATTACTCATTAATGGAAATGAGTTTACTAACTGAACATCTATATATCAAGTTGTGTTTAAGTTTTACAAAATAAATCACTGCTTATAGAGACATCTTTTATTGGTACCTCCCTTTCAACAGTGAAAAATCATCCATGTTTTCCAATAGCTGTATTTTTATGTCTTCGTGAAAAAAATAAACTGCACATCAAGGTACATTATAAAATGTGAAATAATACACACAGGTAATTAAGGATGGTTAACTCTCATATGATTTCACTCATATCTGGAATTTAAGAAACAAAACAGGTGAACATAAGGGAAGGGAAAGAAAAGAGAAAAAGTCAAACCATAAGAGACTGTTAAATACAGAGAAGAAACTGAGGGCTGGAGGGCTGGTGGTTGGGTGGGGGATGGGCTAAACTGGTGGTGGGCATTAAGGAGGGCACTTGTTGGGAAAAGCACTGGGTATTATTTGTAAGTGATGAATCACTAAATTCTATGTTTATTAACTTGAATTTAAATTAAAAAAAAAGAATGGGTAACTCTACAAATGGGCTTCTCTTCCTAACAGATAATTACACAAAAATATATTTTAATATAATATTATGAACATAAATGTTAGTGTATATACTATTACAAATATCAGGATAAATTTATATTTACTATTACTACTAAAAAACCATAACATATAAAGTCAACTATTAGAATAGTGAGATCTACTATTGCATTTAATGTGCTGTACCTACACATAATACAAGTTTCAAAGCCCCCCAGAACTGGGAGACACCAAATCTCTATTGTAAAATGGACAAATTGTATGATAAATTAATGCTTCACAATGACAAAAAAGAATGAACATTTAACATGAGATCTACCCTCAACAAATTTCGAAGTGCGCAATACTGCATTGTTAACAATACTGCATTGTTAATATAGGCACTATGTTGGATAGATCTCTAAAACTTATTCATCTAGTGTAACTGAAACTTATGCTTGGTGAGCTGTACTATGGTTATATTAAAAAGAAAAATTCTATTGATATGTATGCTATACTTCAATAAAATTTACTTTGTAAAATACCACTGGAAAAATTTCTGGTTTGTTCAAGCAAAACTCAGACCTATTCACTAGATACAAGTTTTGTTGGGTGTTCAGCCTATATTTCTCTTCTCTAGTTGTCCCCTGGCAGGCATGTCTATATTCTGCATATGAGAGCCAGCCCAGGATGAGCTTTGGAACAGTAGGCTGTGTGTATGTGGGAATCTACTACAGAAGTATGCCATGAGCCTGGATCTACTGATTGACCCGAAGTTGATTTAAAATTTCATGGCCATCACCCAAGTCCAAGGCTTTTTCTGTGTTAATGCTTTAGGACATAAAACCCATGACTAGGGACTAGATCCATAGCTGCTTCTCTCTCTCCATCTTCCACTGAAAGGTCCCTTAGAATCATCTCAAGTTTGAAATAGAAGAGCCAAGGTACCACTTGTCTTGTATACTCAGTTCATAAACAAAAGGAGGAGGAGGATCGGATTGTGAGAAGAAGGATGTCACTATTTTTAGCTTCTTCCAGCAATTTCTATAGCAAGATTGCCTGTGAGATTTAAACTGAAGGTCACACAGATGATTTTTGGGCTTCTAACCCTACCTCTGATGATTCACAAGCAGCACATTCATATCTTAGAAAACCCCCTGGGAGCCTTAAGAGGAGAAAGAAAAATGAGAGGCATAGTTTGTGAAGATATACATGATCTAGATCTGCAGCAGAATGGTCTGCCACTAGATTCAATACACTGAGAGACACTGACACTAAGTTATCCAGGAAGTTGGGTTTTCTTGGAGAGCTTGTCAGAAAACAAAACTGTCTTGCTATTGGAGCATGTTTATTTGGCATTGGAAAGAAAATGAAAACCATATAGCCTTGAACTAAAATTTGAAAAGTGCCTTCCAGGCACCTGTCAACAGAGTGGACAGATATCCAGTGAATGTGGGTTCCTTGTTTATCTTCTCCCCTCTATGGTCTTGACAGCCTAAGAACTGAACACTGGTGACTCAGAAAGCCATATGTAGAATGCATTTTTCCTTCAATGTCTTCTTCAATGTCTTCTTCAATGTCTTCTTCAATGTCTATTACCAAAATCAAGAGTTCTCTCGCTACCATCAATCATCATCAACCTTTAATTTTTCTAATTTTTCCATATAATTAAAAAGTATTACATTTGTATTAGGGGGGGATTTGAAAATAGATCTAATTGGAAATATTTTATAAACCTAATAATTCCCCCTCCAGAGACAAACGTGTGGCTTTTTAAGTTTTTATTTATATTGAGAGAAAGAGAGAGAGAGAGAGAGGCAGAGAGAAGAGAGAGAGAACCCCAAGTAGGCTCTGCACTCTTGGCACAGAGTCCAATGTGGGGCTCGAACTCATAAACCATGAGATCATGATCAAGAATTGGATGCTTAACTGACTGAGTCATGCAGGCGCCCTGACAAATGTGTGTTAAGAGACTTTCCTGTGGGCTTTTTAAAGTTTGACTATTAAATTTTTTTCAACACATAGAACACATAGAAAGGTAAAGAAAATGACAGATACCCTTGCACTTGCCACCCTACTTTCACATCTAATAAGCATTTTGTCATATTTGTTTCTGAACTCTCTTAATAAAAATATAAATATAATATTAAAAATATAACTACAGCCTCATTTTACTCCCATTATTTCCTACCTTTTTCCTTCCCAGAGGTAACCACTATCCTAGAGTTGGTGTGGATCCCTTCTGCACATATTTTTCTGAGAAATAAAGAGATCTAGACAGACAAATACTAAGTATACAGGCAGATCTATTTTGTGAAATTTTCAAGTAGCACAAAGCCCTTTATAAACCTCACTGCTCACGTATTATTACAGAGCATAAAGCACTTGTGCATATATTATACCATTTAAACCTCACAAGAAACTGAAACTTCATTATTCTAGCTCTCCACTTTCTAGGCGAGGGCTCTGAGATAGAAGGGGTGTCGATTGTTTTCTTACAGGTGGTTACACAAATAGCACAAGTTTTGGCTCAAATCTTGGAACCTTTTTACTCACCAGACTATTGTTTTAAGCCCATGTTTTGTTTAGGGTTTATCTTTGTAGAATATAGGTGGGGAAAGGTAATATCTGGAGTTTACAATCTTATCTGTGAATTTATTCTTTTCAGCTAAAATGTAGTATGTTTTAAGTCAAGTATTTTAAACTAATTGGCCCTGTTTGAGGACATTTAGACAATCAGACATTAGCAAATGCACTGTCAACAATTACTGAGGTTGGGGCACCTGGGTGGCTAAGTCGGTTGAGCGTCCGACTTTGGCTCAGGTCATGATCTCGCAGTTTGTGAGTTTGAGCCTGTTTGTGCTGACAGCTCAGAGCCTGGAGCCTGCTTCAGATTCTGTGTTTCCTTCTCTCTCTCTGCCCCTCCCCTGTTCACGCTCTGTCTCTCTCTGTCTCTCAAAAATAAATAAATGTAAAAAGTAAAAATAAAAAAATTTTTAAAAAGATTTAAAAAACAATTGCTGACTTAAATTGACGCAAGAGTACTTCATGACAGAAAGACATTAATGGAGCTGACTGGTTCTCCAGTAGGTATCAGGTGAGGCATCCTAACTAGGACAGTTGTGATGCACCAAATTGTGCAAACATTCCTATTACCACCATCCTTTTACTTCCTGAACTTTGAGGGCCCTTTACGGACTTTGAAGTCCAGGAATTGTGAACCAGATTAGGACAGTAAGGACAATATGTTTTGTAAACCACAAAAACACAAAATAAGTCCTTCCTGATATTACCTTCTGGGACAGAGTTCAAATAAACGACCTTAGATGATTTATTTCCTACCAAATAAGCAAGGATGGGTTTATTTATATGTTTATAGGTGAGTTCAGGTTAAAGGCTGTGTAAAGTTTGAAACATTCCTGGAGGGGAACTAAGGAGCTGAATTCTCAGCATCATCACACAAAGGATCAGGTTTAAGTAGGGCATAGAAGCTTTCCCTCTGTATCTGGGTAGACTGAGCCTGAGATGGTACTGATGAGGTATGGGGGTCTCATATTTTACTGTTTCTGAGGAGAGAGATACTGCATGTTGCCTTGAAGTACCTTCTCTAGTTCTTCACTGCTTCCTGTGTTCTGTAGTAGAAATAAACACAGGGTTGAATTCCTATGATCATAAGAACAATTAGGTTTCAGAGAGATATCATATGATTTCAGTCATTGTGGCATTTAGGAAACAAAACAGATGAACTTAGGGGAAGGGAAGGAAAAATAAGATAAAAAGAGAGAAGGAGTCAAACCATATGAGACTCTTAAATACGGAGAACAAACTGAGGGTTGCTGGAGGGGAGGTGGTGGGGGATGGGCTAGATGGGTGATGGGCATTGAGCAGGACACTTGGGATGAGCACTGGGTGTTATATGTAAGTGATGAATCACCGGATTCTACTCCAGAAACCAATACTACACTGCAGGCTAACTAACTTTATTTTAAATTAAAAAAAAAAAAAAAAAAAGAACAATTGGGTTTCTAACTCCTGTTTTGTTATACAGTGTCAGACTCCAGTCTGAAGGAGAAGCAATGGAGGAGGGATCAGAAACAGCCCGGACAGTGCCCACAAAAGTGCAGATTTCCATCATTCTGGGCTCTAGACCACATCCAGCCTGGATTTCCAGACCTCCACTCCTAACTTAGTCTTGGCCCAGAGCTGCACTTCATTCACGGCCCAGTGCCCACAGTCACCCCAAACCCTTGCAATCCACACCCCTGTCCCCACCATTTCAACCTCACATCTAATCATTGGCCCAAATCAATCCCATTGCCCTGTCTCTGAGCTCCCAAGAGTCAGTGCCTGTTAGCAGATCCCGCCGTCCACCCCATTCAGTGCCACTACCCCTCCGGCACTTACCCGCAGTCCTGCAGCCAGTCTTCGATCTTATTGATCGGATTCCCTGGAAACAGCAGAGATCAGATCGCCATGAGAGCTAAAGGAGGTCAGACTTCCTCCCTGCAGCTCAGCCCGTTCTGCAACTTTATCCTTATGTAAGCTATGCCGTGACCCCTTTCCCCCCACAAAGCTTTTCTGTAAGATATGAGAGGAATTCTCCCATGTATAAAAATAGTGGGTGTTTCTTCTCTCTCTGCTTCCCGCCCCCTTCTTCCCAGAACCTGGAAAATGCCCAGGATGACAGGCCCATGGCTCCCTTTTCCTCAAGGTTAGGAAACAGAGGTGGATTCTTCTCTAATAAAATTTAAAAAAATAATAAAAAGAAAAAACAAAAAATCAGAATTTTGTGTTTATACTTTTGTTTTCTGCCAAATAAGCAGGGATGGGTTTATTTATATAAAAGTGTTTTTTTAACTCTTATGTCTATAGTCTCATTTGAACCTCAAAGAAGCTCTGAGGGGCATGTAGAAAACGTACTACCACTACTTGAAGCATAACCACTTCAATTAAACAAATATGCCTTTGAGAGGTAAGTGACTTGCCAAAGGTCACACAGCTCGCTGGCAGCAGAGTTGCAGCCAGAGTCCCAGCATCCACACTGAGTGGAACGTTGTTGCACAGACAAAATAAAAACACCCCAAAGCGTTCAAGAGAACCCTGACCTCAGGCCCTAACAGCTCGGGATGATGCAACAATGTGCTTTCTTTTTCCTAATCTTATGCCCCTCTCTCTCTCTCCCATAATCTGCACCTTGTATCACTTTATTCTTCTTCCTTGAAACTCATCAGACCCATCAAAATGAGCCTCCCTGAAGGCCTGGCTTCAACCAGGAACCCATTGCCCACACTCTGCAGACCCGTGCCTGTTGGCACATTTTCCCCACCACCAAGCAACGTGGAAGTCTATCTGTTGTCTAACTGCCTCTTACCTTCCTGGAAAACATCATCCAGGCTGGAAGGCTCCGGATCTGAGACACCTTGCAGGGCAGCGGCAGCCTCCTCTTCCAAGACCTGGGTCTGCCAGTGACGGCTCTGCCGGAGCCAGGCCCGCCGCTTCTCCCAGGACGTGGGGCTCAGCACAGAGCCCTCCATGGCCCTGGCTCAGACTTCAGGGCCTCCTGCCACGTAATGCTGTTCTTCTGAGAGCTGAAACACATCGTCCGTTCAGAAACCACCCCAGGGTTGCCCCGTATCTTCCCAGCTCTGCGTGAAGGAGGACGGCTCCTCTGCCCATTCAGAAAGAGGGAAGAGATGCCCAGCCTTTCCTCTGTCTTCAAAAAAAAAAAAAAAAAAAAAAAAAAAAAGGCTCTGAACTAGACCAGGACAATTCTTTCAAATCAGCAAATCTGGGAACTTCAATCATCCTATGATGTAAGGGACATTGAGAAAGTTCTTCTAACTTAAAGAACTATTACTTCTCATGATAGGTGACATACTGTATTAAAAAACAACTTTTTGGGGCATGTGGGAGGCTCAGTCGGTTGAGCATCTGACTCTTGATTTTGGCTCATGTCACAATCTCAGGGTTGTGGGATCAGGCTCTATGCTGAGTGAGGGGCATGCTTAAGATTCTCTCTCTCTCTAGGGGCCTCTGGGTGGCTCAGTCGGTTGGGCATCCAACTTCAGCTCAGGTCATGATCTCATGGTTCATAAGTTTGAGCCCTGTGCTGGGCTCTGTGCTGACAGCTCAGAGCCTGGAGCCTGCTTCATATTCTGTGTCTCCCTCTCTCTCTGCCCCTCACCCGCTCATGCTCTGTTTCTCTCTGTCTCTCAAAAATGAATAAACATTAAAAAATATTTTTTAAAGATTCTCTCTCTCTCTCTCTCTCTCTCTCTCGCTCTGCCCCTCCACTGCTTTGAGTGCATTTGCTCTCTCTAAAACAAAACAAAACAAAACAAAACAAAACTTTCTCTAATCATTAATGATGTTGCCTCTCAGAATCTTCCATTAAAATTAAGTATCTTTAAATTTGCAATTTTGTTTTATATTTTTATTTATTCTTGAGAGACAGAGAGAGAACATGAGCATGGGAGGGTCAGAGAGAGGAGGAGACACAGAATCTGAAGGAGGCTCCAGGTTCTGAGCTGCGGGGTTCTAACTCACAAACCTCGAGATCATGACCTGAGCCGAAGTCGAACGCTTAACCGACTGAACCATCCAGGTGTCCCTAAATTTGCAATTTATACAATTCACTTCATTTGATCTTCATAGAGATACATGAAGAATTTCAAGATCTCAAAAGGTTAAACAATTTTTTTTAAGGTGCCACAGCCAGGATGTCACTCCAACTACAGTCATTCTGAGTTTGTTTTCTGTTTGGTTTTGTTTCCTGTTTTATTTATTAGGGGTCCACATAAGATTTCTCTTAGAAAAGAAATCCCATAATACAAACATAATACAACAGGGAGACGTGGCCTTATGCAATTCACAGTCACAACCTTCAGGATCATTATTTTCTAATTTGTCAACTTGGGTTTCTCCATAGTTATGAGTTAACCCCTCGGTTCATCAATGCTTTTATATATATATATATATATATATATATATATATAAATTTTTATTTTAGAGAGGTGGGGAGGGGCAGAGGGAGAGGGAGAGAGAATCCTAAGCAGGCCTCATGCTCAGTGTGGAGCCCAATGTGGGGCTCAATCTCACAGCTGTTGAGACCATGACCTGAGCTGAAATTGAGTCAGACGTTCAACTAACTGAGCCATCCAGGTGCCCCAAAGCATTTATATTTCATTTAACACTGCCCACTCACCATCTCCGTGTTCCTCACAAAGATGCATTCTGACACCATTAGCCACTTATTCAAAGAGAGAGAAGGAGAGGAAACATCACTTGACTGTCCAAATAGAGCTTAAAAAGCCTTGAGGCTGATGTACCTTGAGGGACATTCATTGGCTGATACTCTGTCCTGCCTCTTCCCTCCTGCCACCTTCACTCAGCCCGTACAGTAAACAAGTAGACGTGTGACCAGCGCCCTTCATGGTCTCATTCCATTACTCCCCAGAGTTGCCATCAACTGATTCATCTGCATTGCTGTGCTTTTAATTGTTGGAGCAAGGGAGGGGCACCTGGGTGACTCAGTTGGTTAAGTGTCCAACTTTGGCTCAGGTCATGATCTCGAAGTTCATGAGTTTGAGCCCCTCATAGAGCTCTGTGCTGACAGCTCAGAGCCTGGAGCTTGCTTCTGATTCTGTTTCCCTCTCTCTCTGCCCCTCCCCTACTCACACTCTGTCTCTCTCTCCCTCCCTCTCTCTCAAAAATAAATAAACATTAATTTTTTTTAATTGTTGTAGCAAGGGAAAACAAAAGAAAAAAAACTAAGAAGAGTGCCAGTTTCCTTAGACTTCTATTCTTCAAGGACTTAAAAAAGAAATCATTAGGGAGGTATTCAACAATTTAGGCCCTAAAACAGCTATTTTTGAGAACATCCCAAACATAACGTGCCTTCCTAGGGCAATAAAATTGTTTTGGATGCCTCCGCTTGCTACAGACAAAACATATCCAGAGAAAAATAATACATAGTTACTGTTGTCTGAGCTAAATTATTTCACTTCATGTCCAGACCAAGAGCAAAAATATCCTCCAAGGAGAGACAGCAGCCAGCACTATGAGACATTGTTAACCCTGGGCACCAGCTCTTTGTCCACTGCTTGCGCGTTTTAAGGGAAATTAAATGAATAAATCAAGCTTGTGACGCAGGCAAGCCACAAAGAGGTGGTGCAGAAAAAAATTTATCCTTTATACAGAGCTCCTTCGAGGTGATAAAAGAATGAAACTACCACTAGAACGAACTTAGGAAAAGAGTCTTAAAAGCTTTGATTGGGATTTATTAACCTAGTTCTTCACCTTCAAAATATTGAATAGGTTGGTGTCAGCTGGTCCAGAGAAGAAAACATCAAAGACTGACTTGCCTACTGTCTTTAATTCCCAGAGTTAATGGACCTCATCTAAACCACAAGAACTCTTCAGCTCACAAAGAGCTTTCTTGGTGGTGAAGGAAATTTAAAAGGAAGGCAGGAGGGCAAGAAAAAAGGAGGGGAGGAAGAAGTGAAAGAAGGAAAGAAGAAAAGAAGGAGGGAAGGAAGGAGAGAAGGAAGGAGAGAAGGAGGGAAGGAGGAAGGAGAAGAAGGAGAGAAGGATGGAAGGAAGGAGAAGAAGGAGGGAGGAGAGGACAGAGGGAGGGAAGGAAGGAAGGGAGAAGGAAGGGAAGAAGGAAAGAAAGAATAGGTGACTCCCACACTTTACTCTGTCACTTGCTAGTGGTATGACTTTGGGAAATTTAGTCCATTTCTCTGGTCTTGGTTTCTCAACTGGGACATTATGCCCTAAAATTTGATGCTTCTCATACGATAAACTTGCCATGTGTCATTTTACAGCTGACCCCCCATAAGGCCTAGCAGAGTGTCAGAATCTCACTAATCAAGATGGGAGACAGACGCCTCTACTTGGGTTTCAACATCCTCTGTGATACGAATCTGTTCTACATTCCTCTACATCTTGGAAAATATATTACACACATATAGGCTAAGTTTCTCTTTGCCTCGTCAAAACGCTTATCTCCTTTTAAACCCTACACTTTTCTCATGTTCTTTCCCCTCTCCATCTTCTTCTCCCTTGGCCTTTGACATATTTCCTTGCAAAGCCCACTCTTAACCAACCTTCTTCACGAAATCAGACCTGGCTTCGATAGCCTACAATAGTCACCTTCACGGATTTCCTTCCCTGCCTATTTTTTTTTGCTTCTTAGTCCTTATCACTAACATACTTTATATTTTATTTATTCATCCAATTTATTATTTGCTTTTCTGATTGGAGTATAAGCTTCACAAGGACAGAGATTTTGTCTGGGTTGGGTGCTGCTATATCCTTAATGCATGAAACTGAAAGGAATTCATTGTTGCTTAGTAAATACTTACTCTCTAAATGAATGAATATTCAGTAGGTGACTATTCCCTCAAAGGAGCCCATTGCATTACAGATCCATCATAACCTAAGAGGAATATGTAGGGAGATCAACTTCGAAAGTGTTAACAATTAACTTATAACTGTGTGTGACTAAGCATGTAACAATATTTCCAGTTTCAAGTTGGAGAAAAGAGATGAATTTGAGAGTTAGTCTAAGACTTGTTTCTGTTCTGGGAGTTCCTATAATTATGAACAGAGGTTGTAATTTCTTAGCTATTCCTTTTTTTTAAGCTTATTATTATTATTATGTTTTTAGTAATCTCTACACCTAATGTAGGGCTTGAACTCCCAACCATGAGATCAAGGGTCCCATGCTCTTCTGACTGAGCCAACCAGATACCCCTTCTTAACTATTAATATTTGCTCTTCTGTCCTATGCACAAAGGTTTTACTCAGTGTAAATACCTACAGGAAAAAGCCTATGGAAACAGAATCCTCAATGTGTAAGAGTTCCAAAGAAGGGTTTTCATGTCTATATGTCTATAAATGACTATTATGGTTATGGCAACAAAAAAGTGAGACAAGTTAAGGGCTCTACCACCCACGGAGAAGGACAACCATTTTTGGAGCAATGTGTGTGAGAATGGAAGACTTTCTTCACTTGGGAAAGTGACATGGTTTCAAGTCTGAAAGAAAATATGCAAGCTATATCTAAGCTAATCTCAATGGTGGCAAACTGGACATGGGCCCAGAGAATTGAGCAACTTTCCCAATCTTTGCCACAGAGACCTGTTCATGGGTGTTATATGGGAACAGGAAGCTCAGCGATATTATGAGGGAGGGAGGGATAGAACTGTCTGGTTAGTGGTTGCAGGGAGGAAGCGGTGCTGCCGAGAGATAAGAAACTGAGTATTCTTCGTGGGAATCTGGAGGAAGCGGCACATGATATCAGAGAAGCACATCGACAGTGACAGCATTAGAAAGAATTGAAGGACGGGTGCATGCAGCAGTTGAGATGGCACCTTTGAAGGCCTTGGGACCTCATGTAATAGAGGGAAGGGTGTGGAGATATTTCCTTCAGACAAGTCATACAAACACATACACCCACATGTACACAGAGTGTGTTGCAGTGAAAAGAGTGCTGACTAGGAGGAATTGGGAGACGTGGGCATTCTTTCAAACTTCTTGTCCAATTCATTGACTTCTGGCCAGTCAATGACATTCTTTCCTTGGGAAGCAGTTTCATCCTCTTGAAAATGAATTGGTGGGATTCAATGTTGTATACATTTACCTTCAAGACCAATGTATATGAATTTGAGTTGGGTTTCAAATATTTATATGGATAATACATGTAAAAGCAAATGCCTTTGTATAGTTTTCTCCATAAGCTTTAAGAAATGGTCCAGTGGCCTCTGGTGTTACTTCCCACTTGGCAGATTCCCTTTTAAGGTGACCCTGGCTTATGAGGTTCCTGCACTTCCAACTTTCACTGGCCCAGGAAAGCGGTGAGTCTTGAACGAGGAGCGTGATTCCATCAAGTGTTACTGACATTCAGCATTTTTTCAACTTTTCTACTTCTTTTTCTCTGGCTTATGCAGGGTCATCCACCTCCCTCTCTATGCAGACAAATTCTGTCTACACCTTGGAGGCTGATTCCAGTCATTGCTTCTCTTACCCGCCTCTAGCAACCACCACAAGTGCCTCTACCACGTTCAGCAAGAGGTACATGGTCACCCATCTGGTCGTTATGTGTCACTCCTTGTCAACCTTCCCCCAAGCCCCATCTCAGACACAGCATCGTACCTTGCAACAGGAAGGGCTCAGCAAATGCTGTACCTGCAGAGAAGTGAGAATCAGACTGGCACTGAAAAATTACCCTCATTTAGTATATGTTGTGGGACAGGTGCTCCTGACTTTCCACAAGATCTCAAATCCTAATTATATATATTTTTTATACCTTTTAGTGAAGAGGAAAGAGGCTTGGGGCATAGTCTGGCTGATCTTTTGTTGATGGAACCTAGGGGTCACATGGGTCTGACCAAATTTTGTAAAGCTTAAATTATCAAATTCTTCTATATTTAAAAAATTATTTTTCCAGAGTGTTCCATTCTAAGTTTCCATTCCTTGGTCAGAGGTTCCTTTTGGAATTTGATTACTATCTTTCTTGATGCTGGTTTATATTATAATATTGTATTTAATCTAACTTCTATGAGGAAAGAAGTCCTAGCTTGCTGGTATTTTTCTCTGATGTTTATACTAACTGCCTGCCCCCCCAACCCAAAAAATCCCACACTGGTTCTATTGATATTTACCTGAATTACCCTTTAAAAGCCTCATTTTCCCCTTCTGTTCTCATTTCCAGCCCTTTGTCATTTTCTCATTTCTACAATTCTCTAAAGCTTCATGCCCCAAATGTTTCTCCACAATTTGTCCAGTGTTCTGGAATCTGACTACAACAAATAGAGGCAGGAATTCTCTTTGTTCTGAGGATGTTATAGTTAAAAGTAGAAATTTCAGCTGATAGGATGGAAGTTAGACAAAAGAAGATTTGGGGATTAAGAGCTTTGAAATGAGTCTCTTCTAACAAAAATCATCAGCAGAAGCAGCAAGTTTAGTAGCAGGAGAAAACCTTTGGAGTTCTGTCATTATTACTACACTGAGAACATCATATACCTCGTCTGTTTTTCTAAGGGATGTAGTCAGATTCGCTATGTATTAACATGGGCAAGTCAAAGTGATAGGTGCTAATAATAACTGGGATGTGTAGAGTACCTTATATTTACCTGTAAAACCTTCCTGTAAACACTACCACTTAATCCTGACAATCACCTTTGAACTAATTATTGTTATGTGAAACTCAGGGAGATAGTGACTTACCCAGGATCATATATTTGGGATTTTGTAATGCTGAGATTTAAACTCAGGTTGGTCTGACTTTAGTTGTGTGGTCTTTCCATTAACTATAGAACAGGAAAATAACCTAATATCACCACCCAAGTAACAGTGGTAAATGCAACTAGGGGTAAAAGAAAGGAGAAACTATTTTTGTAAATTATCCATTTTACATGCTATATAAACTCTCCACTTTATAGCCGCCCATAGAAGAGACAGCATAAACCAAAATTAATTTATCCTTGGCTTTGTGTCAGTCTTAGTGAAGGAAGTGTTGCTTCATTTGGTTATTAGCAGAGTTTTCTTTCTGAACTCCAACTAGATTATAAAACAGCTTTGCCTTTGTCAGGCTTACAGAGTGGTTTAGCAACAAGGGTCCAACTAGGTTCTAGTTGAGAGGAAAAAGACTGCCTAGAATTGCACATTACTTTCAGATTGTTGTGCCGTTCAGAACATTTAATGATGTTTATAGAGCAGCACAGGCCAATCAGAGCCAGTCTGGGGAACCTTGTGGGAAGATCTGGGATAGTTAGGTTGGTTATGGGTGCTCAGTAGCTTGAAGCAATTGGTATGTATCATAACTTGGCATGGAACTATTTAAATTTTTTTAAAGATTTTTTTTTGAGAGAGAGCACAAGTAGGGAAGGGGCAGAGAGAGGGAGGACAGAAGATCTGAAACGGGCTCTGTGCTGATGGCAGCAAGCTCAATGCGGGGCTCAGATTCACCAGCTGTGAGATCATGACCTGAGCCGAAGTCAAACGCTCAACCGACTGAGCCTCCCAGGTGCCCCGGAACTATTTAAATATTTTAACATCATTATGGATCTACCATTTTGTACCTGTCACATATCGGCTCTGTTTACAGGTATCTCAAGGGGGTATTTTTAAGGGGCCCAGTAAGGACGGCCAACTTTTGAGAAGGAAAACTGTAGAAACAGCAAGGGCCTTGGAATCAGAATAACTTCTTTGGAATCACAGTTCTATGTCCTTACTGCATATGTGTCTTTGGTAAATTACATGTCCCCTCTAAACCTAAGTTTCTTCATATGTAAAACAGGTAACATACCACTCGTTGAGCTATTGGGAGCTAATATCAGGTAAAGTATGTTAAGTCCCTGATATGTAAGGGAGGTGCTTAATAAATAATAGCATTATTATTACTAATCTTCCCTCAGTCTAAAGCATTCACTAAAGTTGGGATATTTCCAGGAATAAGAAGGAAGAAGGAGTGAGCAGCATGATACAGTAGGTGTGTAAAATCCATATGATGAAAGAGAGGTGTTGCTGTTAAACAGAGATGAAACATAAACCCTAAGCAGGTCCTTCCTTCGTACTTAATGCCCAAAGGCATCAGAGAGATCAGTTAATCCTGGTCAGTCATTTTGAAAAAGAGTATGGTGGGGACGGAGGGAGGGAGGGAGGGAGGGTGGGAGAGAGTGAAAGATAGAAAGAGGGAGGGAGAGAATGAGAGTGAGAGAGAGAGAGAGAAATTTATCTGAGATTACATAAAATATTAATGTTATAAATGGGACTTAAAGTCACAAGTTCTGAGCCCCAAGTGTATACTTTTTCTTTTACCTCACACAGCCTTGCTCTGCCACTCTGGTTTCCACTCTGGGCCTCCTCCCAGGGATATGTATCAGACAGACCTCTCCTCTCTCCTGTCTGTATTGTGCCTACACCCAAGCAGGAGGCCCTGGAACTAAAAGTGAAAACAAGCGTGGGAAGAGAAGAGGAGGAAACAGAGTTTCCATGATGAGGCCCCACAAGACCACATTTACAGCCAATATACACAATACCACCACCATTGCAAAGGGCTGTGGGAAATCCCAGCACAGCCATTTCTCTGTTTGCAGATAGGACAAACTCCATCTCCAACCAGGTTGACTGCCCCCCATTCAACACACCCCCAACCTACACTATGCTCTCGCATGTCTCCTTAGATAGGAAATACAGTCCTAATTTCTAGTTCTCTTCCATGTCACTGCAGTTGGGAAGATCTTTGGAACAAACATTACCCTGATATAGCATTTGAGCATTTAGAGACATCTGTGGTTTAAAGCAGTTCAATCTATTTCAGGGGAAAAGGGGGATGCTATTTGATAAATAATACCAAGAAAAAATCCAATCAATCGATATAACTATTTTACCTTTCTCTTTCACCATCTTTCTCCTACAAATAATTTCAGCTGAATAAACACTGAAAGACCACCAGAGACCTCTTTCTCTCTCCTTCCTTTTCTTCGCTACGTCCACCTCTACAGTGTGAATGAGTCCTATGGAAGGCTTGCCAAGTGCCACAGGAAATATTAAACTTATACATTTGGAAAAGAGTCATCCAGTGATCTCAGTGTTGGGAGACACTAAATTTTTTCACCTGGATGGACTATGAAGATAGCAGGACTGAGAAACATCTGTTCATCTGTTCTGGTTTGTAGACAGCTCAGTCTAGAGGCAGAAGAGAGGGCGAGCAGCTTTCTTGGTTCTGTGAACCAATGTCTTCAATTCTTCATCTCTGTTTCCATGGTAATGCAGCTCTTTCCCTCATGTGCTCATTTTTATTCTCCCCTCTTATATTCTGCATATCTACACGCTCTCTTCTCAAAATCTGTGTTTAAGCAATTCTGCATTAGGCTTGGGTGTGGGCAGGGCACAAAGTACAGTGGGTACCAGAACACCCACTTTGATTTTGTCCTTCGGGTGGAAAACAGTGGTCAGTTATTAAGTGGCAATAAATTTCTGATCTTTTTCCCTTACTGTAGCCTGAAGTGGGCCCATGAGTCATGATCTAAGCTGAGAGCAAACTTCCTCTCCATTCTCTATTAGAATGCAAGTCATAAACCCTGAGCTAGAAATGACTGTTCTGATTCCTGTGGCCACTATGTAATGCTTAATCCCAGGTCTCCATTCCCCTTTCAAGGGGCCAGGGAGTTTTGAGAAAAGGTTATTAATATGGCTCGACACTCCCTGGGGTGCCCGTGAATAAGAAATAGCTTTCTTTCTATCCCTCTTGTTATACTTTCTGTTTGTTAACCCCGATAATATTCTAGTAGAGAGAGATAATAAACCTGGCCTACCTTCCTCCTAATAATGCTTCCTGTTACATGACAATCCCGCCAGATCTTTGGCTCCAATCACTCAAGCCTAACAACCCTTAAGTCTGTAGTTGGACACACAAGATGAAAGTCTTCAACCTCCAACCTCCAACCTCCTATCCTCAGCCTGCCACGTACTGTCTAAAAAGTCCCCTTGCCTAGAAGGGCAGTCATTTGTGATAGCCAGAGTCACTAGTACTTACAAATCCTCATGATCTTATCAAACCATTTCTGTGGGGCTGTTTTCCCTTGCCCTTGTTCTGTGTTGGGGACCCACCTCTTCTCCACCCACCAGAAAGCACAGGAGCACAGCAGGGGGCTGGGAAAACCCCAGTGCAGACGATCTTTCCACTCCTCTACCCTCCCCAAAACTCATATAAGGAGTGACATGCTCAGCCGAGCTACTACTAAGACAAGGGATGTTGGAGGAGCACAGACGCCCCCCCAGATGATGTAAATCACTAAGCGGTCAACATATCTGTAGATCCATCTCTGAGATGGACAGTTTGAAAAACAACCCTCACAGGTGGTTATCTGTCTAGAACCTTCCCACTGAATTGGTTGGCACTGTCCAGTTGTGTGAATTCTCCCTCATATCTAATCCCAGTATATCTTGCTATAGTTTATCTCCTCACCAGCTTTCTTCTGCAGCTTCTGAGGAAAGTAGTCACATCCACAAAAGCAACATTGATTTAGGCTAGGGATTCCCACTAGTTCACAGTTATGGGCACTGGAATGGAACCTGCAGGGAAGCTGAGAAACTTTTCTCCTTGAGAGCCTTTCAAAGTTAGAATCAGATTGAAATTACAGTGCAAGGGAGTATAGCAAGACACACAGAGGGACTTCCCAGGTGACAAAGGAAGAAAAAACTCCTAAATATTAATTGAGGTCATCAGAAGAAGCCGTGTTTTGTAACCCAACATGAAATACCTCTCTGGGAATAGGAAGAAGAAGGGAAAAAAAAAGCGGGACCTTTTTGTTCAGAGAGGCACAGCGATGAAATTTTTAAGGTTGAAGTCAAGGACGTGGGAGATTTGCTCCTGAATTTTCCTTTTTCCTGGCAACCTGATTTCCCCCCTATCTGCTTCCTCCTATCTCCCAGCAGCATCCCAAATCAGTATGGTCTTAAAATTGAGGTGAAAATTATACTCACCTGTCTGCTGGTAAGGAGCAGAGTGTGAGGCAAAGCGGTTGTCAAAGCCCGGCCAAGCCCTTCCCAGGTATCGGGATTGGAGTGAGGACAGTGACAAAGTATCAGATTGCATGTTGTACCTTTCTCTCTGTCCTCATGAAGCTGCTGTTGCCAGCTCAGAAAGGGGAAGCGGAAATGAGAACACACACACACACACACACACACACACAGTCCCCCCCCTCCTACCCCAGCCACATCCTTTGCTCTAGCTCTGGAGACTGAAGAACAAAAGATCTGAAGTCACTGAGCTCACCACTAAGGAGCCCTTCCTGTCAGAGGGCTGCCTTGCTCTTTTCAAAACAAGAAATCTTTTCCTGTTAAAGGAAAGGCACAGCCCACCTAACAACGTGGGCATAGGAGTCTTCCTACCACGTAACTGGAATCTCACGACTGTGATAAAGCTTTCTGTCCCCAGGAGGATGACTGTCTGAACCTTCCCTCATATTTATCTCAGAGAAAATGCTCACAGCCCTATCACACACTTGAGATCACTCTAAGCCAAAATCGATCAGTTTGCATAACTCTTTCACACTCTGGTAAATTCTCTAGATGCTTGTTTTCAAATACTGCATGCCATCGTAGGCAACTTCTTTGGGGGTTGACTTCTCAGCCTTTTGCTTTTACGTTCAAATCACTTTAAAGTTTTTCTTTCTTTCTTTCTTTTTTAATATATGATTGCTTTCCCAAGGAATTTTTAAAGGTGAATTTTTAAAACTCTGTCACATCCTGGAGATGTCTCCAGTTCATTGGCTTTCAGTTCCAAGAAGCTTTCTTAAACTCTGAAAAGTTTTCCCCAATCCCCAATCGCTGCCACCCTGGCTGGCATTTGGCATGACCGACCAGCACTCCCTCCACTTCTCCAACATCTGCCAAGATTCCTTCCTCTCTCTTTGCTTTACGTCTATGATTCTAGCTGCGATCTTATTTTGTTTCCTTCCTTGTAATATTTACAAATATTTATCCCAATACCCTTGTACAAGGCATACCTCGAATGTGGTAAGGGTGCCTGATTTTCACATATCTGATCTTTTCTTTCTTTCATTTCCCCATTCTCTTCTTTCTTTCTTTCATTTCCCCATTCTTTTCTTTCAAATGTATGGCTGTAGCCACAGGTGCATCTCTTTTTACAGTGTCCCCAAATTCCATTCCAAATGCAAATAGGACAACTCTTTGGCTATTCACAGTAGAGCGATAGTATGGTGGAAAGAAGCCTACATAAAATTCTTGCTCGTCAAATTAAGTTTTCTAAATATTATTTCCTTTAAGGGTAATACGAGTAAAATAATAATTCTCTCTGTTTCTCTTTCAAATACACACATACACAAACACACACATGCACAAACACATTTTTTTACACGTAGGGATGAAAATGTCTAATACATTTTCCAGTACAACAGTAGGTGCTTTTTGAGAATTCCTTCAAGGTCAAGAAGAAAAATAAACCCCAAAGTCGGCATTCTCTTGGTCTCTTTATCACTGTTCTACACTATTAACTACAAAAACTAAACTAGTGGAACTTTAAAAATTCTTTTTAACCCTGTTTCTGGAATGCAATATTTTACTTAACAGTTGGGGTTCCTCTACAGGCAGTTTGTAAATATGGAAGGACATTTTAATTTTCAGAGTGACCGTCAAGTCACACTGAAGGGTATTGAGTGCCTGAGGGCCAAAGATGCTAAATGTCTTTGAAGGTACAGGACTTTCCAGCATAAGAAACGGCTGAGAGTCCCGGCCAAAATGCTAACATTCTGATACACATTGGTAGTGTCATGGTTAGGAGAGCAGGCTTTGGCATCAGACTCTGGCACTAGGGGGCCCTGCTGTTAATTAACATCTCCAGGCCTCAACTTCCTTGTCTGCAAAATGGAGACAATGTTCCTTAAAGGAGGGGTTGCAAAACTATAGGAATAAAGGAAAGGAACATAGGGTATTGACTCACCACAAATGCTCAACAGGTTGCAGCTATTTTTTCCTAGCTCTTTAATATCATTCTCAGTATATCGACCAAGTTCTATGTCTGTAGACCTCACAATCACTTCATTTATTAGAAGCCATTTCTCAAGCCAATTTCTAGAGGTTTGTTTTGGTAATTAAAAGAAGAAAACTGCCAATTTTGTGTGATTTTTTAAAAATTTTTATTGTTTATTGTTGAGAGAGAGAGAGACAGAGGGTGAGCAGGGGGGGGCAGAGAGAGGGGGAGACCCGGAACCGGAAGCAGCTCCAGGCTCTGAGCTAGCTGTCAGCACAGAGCCCAATGCGGGGCTCGAACCCACGAACCGGGAGATCGTGACCTGAGCCGAAGTCGGACGCTTAACCGACTGCGCTGCCCAGGCGCCCCTATGTGATTGTTACTTAATTTCACTGACATCAGTTTCCTCTTCTGAAAAATATCGAAACATTTCTAAGATTCTCTGGCCTCTAGAAATCGATGCTATCTATACACACTATTGTTCTTTTTCTCTCATATGGTCGCATGAGGTTAAGTGTGGAAAATGAAAATACTAAGTGACAGACCTTTGGCCAGAAATCATTATGGGGCACCTGGGTGACTCAGTTGGTTGACAGTCTGACTTTTGATTTTGGCTCAGGTCACGATCCCTGCCCAGGTCATGGGATCGAGCCAACGTCAGGCTCTGCATTGAGCACGGAGCCTGCTTAAGAGTCTCTCTCTCTCTCTCTCTCTCTCTCTCTCTCTCTCTGCCCCTCCCCCCGATTTGTGTGCCCTACCTCTCTGTCTGAAATTTAAAAAGGGGGACACAAGGGTGGCTCAGTCAGTTGAACGTCTGACTGACTTCAGCTCAGGTCATGATCTCTTGGTCAGCGGGTTCAAGCCTGTGTCAGGCTCTGTGCTGACAGCTTAGAGCCTGGAGCCTGCTTTGGATTCTGTGTCTCCTTCTCTCTGCCCCTCCCCTGCTCATACTATCACTCTCTCTCTCTCTCTCTCTCTCCTCTCTCTCAAAATAAATAAATAAATAAATAAATGTTTAAATAATTCTTTAAAATAAAAAAAAAAAAGAAGTCCTTGTAAAGGTAATAGAGAATACATTAGAAAACAACTCTTGTCCATTGCAAAGCCAAGTAAAAATTGCTCGTGAATGATATTATCCTGCAGACAGCTTGCCTGATAGCACTGATAAGTAAGAATCATTTCTGAACACCGATGCATCCTTCAAACAGCCGAGCCGGTGTTGGGAGTGAGTTCTGAAGCTGCAGAATTGAGAGCTCACCTGGCAGGGTGCCTAGCCTGACCCAGGACAGAGCCAGGAAGGCTGCTCAGAGAGGCTGTCCCATGACAAGAGAGGCTGTGACAGCCCCGCTCTGGGCCAAGGAGCTGGGCCCCCTCCCCCCAGGCCCAGATGCAAGTGACCTGCTTCCATTTCAGTCCTCAGTTTTCTCCTTTCTGAGATGTGAGGCTCTGCAAACACCCATTCTTCACTGAGTCCCGTTCCTTCAAATTGCTGTTGGGGGAGTTTGAGTGAGCAAAGGCTCAAAAGTGGGGAGAGTGGATAGAATCTTAGGGGAGAAAGTGATGGTCCAACTAATCAAGGGTTTTCTAAACATTCTCCAGACAGAAAAGGGTCCACCAGACCAGGGTCATCTTCTCCTTCTCTTTGCTTCTATGTTCTGGGAGTTAAGGGTTCCAAGAAATGGGATTCACTAACTTTTCTAACACACCCATCCTCCTGAATCACTCAGCTCAATTGCAGGAAAGTCCTTCCTTCATTCTTGCTCTATCTTCCTTGTTTGTAAGTCCTGCAGAATGGGAGAACGATCTGTTACAGGCCTTTGTAGAGTATATTCCTTCAGAGATCTGAAATTCTAATTATAGTCAAACTGGGTAGTGCCACAAATAAGCTAGATCCAGGGGGATAAGAAAAGAGACAATATAAAATGCTATCCATTAGGGGACTTACTTCCAATCTAATCAAATAATTTGGGGACATACGTGGTTAACAAAAGACAAACGTGACTGGAAGTCACAAATTCTTGAAGTTTTTAATAAGCTGATGGAAATGTGACTTTCCTAGAAAGAGAGTTTGTAGTTCCCAAATATATTATATATATTATATACATATATATTTTTTGAGGAACATCCCAAGGAAATTACTTTTGGGAAAGGTGTCCACTATAGCCAGTACAGTTCTGTCTTGTCTAGATTAAATAATGACACTCATGTCTTTCATCATACTCAGATGGTTTGAGCTTAAGATTGTTTGACTGTCTGGTGAGCTATGTTCTATCTTTCTTCTGATTGAGCCTGTTTAATTTAGAAGCACAGGGCCTCACTGGGGAGTTTCAAGTGTGACTCACATAGTGGATGCCCAGTGTTTTACAAGCCTGCTGAGAAAGACGGATCCTGGGACCCATAGGATAGAGTATCAGCACAGTGGAGGGGGAAGGATCTGGGAATGTAGTAGGATGACAGTCAGGGTTCTTCTGGGGCTAGGTCAGACCCATGCACTTGAGGAAAAAGATATGTGGAATAATTTTCATCTTGGTCTCACTTTCTAGAAGAAAAGAGGGCTTCTAGGAGGGTTCCTCTCAATACCAGGTACCTGATACAAAACAGACATTCAAGACAATGATATCATTGGTGGTGGGAAAATAAAGAGGGGATGAGAGAAAAGCAATATAATATTTTTGAGTAAAATAACATTTAAGGTGGGTTGACCTTGGAGAAATTATGGAATAAGTTCCAGCAGTTTAGCGACCTCATGAACTTAAGGAACATTTAAAACTGAGGTCTTTGTGTCCGCACTCTACAATCTTTAAAGCGATCGGCATTAAAAGCCACAACAGCAGGTTGAATTTTGGGGTTGCTGTAGGTTTGGTGTAAGGGAAAAAATGTAGGGTGAGTGTGGGGTCAGGGGTGGAGGTGGAGCATGAGCACTTGGGTTACAGTGAGATGGGGGAGGAGGTTAATAGGTTGGAAGGAGGGGTGGCTCTTAAGCCTGCATCCTTCTCTCAACTCTATAAAAGGGAAGCCCTGAAGCTCTGAGGCCATCTCACCAAAGTCCAACTGTTCCCCAGCCACAGTGGACTAGAGAGTGGAGTAGACACAGGGGCAGGAGAGGGTGTGGAGCAGAACCCAGTGATGGACTGGGGAAGAACAACCCAGGGATTTCTGGAAAGACATTGTACCCTTGCATCAGTGTTTTGTCAGTTGATCAGAGGAAGTGGGATAACCGTCATCTGCTGATCAGAGGGAGAGCTGCAGGAGGGGGAAATGGCATGAGTGCTAACCCCAGCCCCTGGTCTGTGCAGGAGTCTTGGCACCAAGGAGAGATCTCTTTGTTAGGTTTAGAGAAAAGGAGGAAGAGGTGGAGAAGAAAAGTGACACTGAGCAAGAGGGAAGATAACCCGAAAGGAAGAGATTTACACATAAGAGAAAGTGAAAGTGAAGCCTAACCACCCAGACTGCTCTGGTCTACCTCAAGGGAGCAAACATGGCATCCTTCTCTGGGCAGCAGCCCCTAACACAACTGTCCTCCTCCCTCCCACCTCTGGAGTCCCCTCCTGCCCTTACCCACTTGGAGCCAGCAGCTTGCCAGGCAGACCTTAGAAGGTAGAAGTACGTGAAGTGGGGGCACCTGAGTGGCTCAGTCAGTTATGCGTCCAACTGTCCAACTCGGTTTCAGCTCAGGTCATGAGCTCATGGTTTCTGAGTTTGAGCCTCAGCCTCTGGCTTCACACTGACAGTGCAGAGCCTGCTTGGGATTCTCCTTCTCTCTCTCTGCCCCTCCCATGCTGTGTGCTCACTCTCTCTCTCTCTCTCAAAAATAAATAAATAAACTTAAAAAAAAGAAGTACATGAAACGATGGGTATGAAGGATTTAGACCACTCAAAACGTTCTTTGATTCCCTATTACAGCTTTTGCCATGCTCATAATGAACTTGTTTCTCCTGACCTACACTTGGTAAAGGAGTCAGGAGTCAAGGAGTCAACAAGTCTGTCTTGTAAGCTTTGCTCTGCATTTCTCCTGGATTTCATGCTCCTTAACCATAAAATGAAAAAGTGAAAATAAATGGTTTTTAAGATTCCAGCATACTATTTTGTTTCTAATTACAATAGCTATCATTTGAGTGGGTCTTCTGTGAAAAACAATAAATAGATATTAACTCCAGTCTCAAAACAAGCTATAAAATGGATTTTATAACCCACAGATGAATTGAATAAGGCTGCAAGCAGAATCCGTGTTCTGACCTTTCCCACCCTCCAAACTTGCTCATAGAACTCTTCAAATGAATGTATTCCTAATGACCACCAGGTGGCAGTCTATACTCAGTCTCTGAATTCAGCCTGCGGTTTCCCTGGTGGCATCTGAGACTAGCCCAGTGCTCAGATTATTGACTTAACCCAGACTGGGTGGCTCAGTTGGTTAAGCGTCCGACTTCGGCTCAGTTCATGATCCCACATTCGTGGGTTTGAGCCCCACGTAGGGCTTGGTGCTGACAGCTCAGAGCCTGGAGCCTGCTTTAGATTCTGTGTCTCCCTCTCTCTCTCTGCCCCTCCCTGCTCATGTCTCTCTCTGTCTCAAAAATAAAATAAAACATTAATATATATATAAAATAAGGAATTAACCCAGCAGACTGGATGGATTTAGGGGCTATTGAGGGCTTCTTCCTTAATATTGGGTAATTTTTATTCAGGATGCCCAGGGTTGGATAGGATTTCAAAAGTTCAAGGAGTAAAGAAGTCTGTACTGGCAGAGATCTGAGCGAGTATGAATACCAAGGGGGAAAATACAGGATTTGTTTTGGGAAAAATCAAGTAGCTAAAGGTGGCTAAATGTGAGTCGTATGACAAAGAATGAATGGAACAGAAGATTGTTCAGTTAGTTTGAGGTTAGATCTAAGAAATCCTTGAATGTCACGTTTCAGGGTTTGAATTTTGTTTCATTTTGTGAACTACTCTTTTGGAATAATTTCAAACTTATGGAAGAATTGTAAGAAAAGTAAAGAGAGGAGTGCCTGGGTGGCTCAGTCGGTTAAGCAGCTGACTTCAGCTCAGGTCATGATCTCACCGTTCCATGGGTTCGAACCTCGCATCAGGCTCTGTGCTGACAGCTCAGAGCCTGAAGCCTGCTTCTGATTCTCTCTCTCTGACCCTTCCCTGCTCACACTCTGTGTCTTTTTCTCTCAAAAATAAATAAACGTTAAAAAATTAAAAGAAAAAAAAGAAGAGTAAAGAGAACTCTGGTGTCCCTGTCCCTTTGATTTACAAGTGTCAATAATTTGCTTTATCACACTGCCTATTTTTCTGAACTTTTTGAGAGTAATTGGCAGATGTTATGCCCCTTTAACCTCACCTAAAACCAAGCTTTTTGCGACCGTGGCACAATGATCAAAATCGGGAAATTTAAGTTGGATACAATATTATTATCTAATCTACAGACTTAATTCAGATTTCGTCATTCTCCTAATAATGTGTAGAATCACAAAGTGCACAGTTTCCATGTTTCTTGTCTCCTTTAATCTGGATTTCCTTTCTCTTTCAGGACACTGCCATTTAAAGAGGAGAGTCCTTCTCTTTTGTAGAGCATCTCTCAATTCGGTTTGCTTGCAGTTTCATGTGACTACATTTGGGTTAGGCGATTTTGTCAGGGTTCCGTATGTGCTGTCATATCCTCAGGGCATCCCAGCAGGAAGTACATGGTGTTAGAAAGATGCTACTTTCTCTCTGTTTTTTTTTTTTAATTGTAAAATTATAATTTTTTAAAATTAGGAAGTCCTCCTAACTATTTGAGGATGATGTAAACACCCTATTTGTCATCAAACTTCCAGCTCTCACCTCCCAGCTTTAGTATTTCATTTTCTTAACAGTGGAGTGTCACAAAGGTATCAAAACTATATTGAGTGGGGCAAGATGGAATCAGAGGCATGCGTGGAAATCTCCTTCTGGAGGCTGTGTGTGTGTGTGTGTGATTTTACTGTAACTCTTGTGGATTGTACTCCTTCTGCCTGAAACTCTGGTAATTGGAGTCCTAACCTGCTTCAGGAAACCTTTTACGCGTGAGTCTAGCACATAACAGTCTTGGTAGATTGGGGGGGGGGGTAAAAAAAAGACACCTTTCCTCCAGGCCAGTGCAGCCAGGTCTCAGAGCATGCACCTTGGTTGTATTTGCTCCCTTGGGGAGGCACTTTTATTCACGGTCCAGCCTGCAGAGCCCTAGTGCAGGGCCCTACACCCATTGCTTGGATGTGGGAAACATTGAAATCTGGGAGAAGACAGACATGTATCAAGCTCTCACTACCCGCCCTCCCTTGCTACCTCTCTTCTAGGTGGTTCACTATCCATCCCCTCACTGATGGGGTTGGATAGTTACCTCACTGAACCTCATGGTAACCCTTCAAGGCAGGCAATCTTATCCCCGAGGGACAGACGAAAAAAATGAGCTCTATCGGTCTCAGTAGGAGGCCCGGATTTCAAGCTTGGTGTGTCTGATTCTGAGACTTCTGCTGCTCTGTAACTCCCCTCTCTGTGGTGGTGATGCTAAGGGCAACCCTTGTCATTGCCTCAGTAACTGACATACCCATGTCTTCACAGACATTTCCTCCCAGGCTCACAGCTTGGTGGGAAACACAGAGCAGAGCCCATTTGTCTCATTTTATAGATGAAGATTTGCCCACAGAGCGAAAGGCAAAACCAAGCTTTTTTGACCTTCAGCCCAAACCTCTTTCTAATGATAGCTTGTGGCCTCTTTTAAGGACGTCGGGAGGAGTTTGGAGAATAAAAGAGAGGACATAGGGAATGAAAGCTATATGAGTGGAGGATGTCAGGGGTAGGGAGATCTGTGAAATCAAGACATCTCTTCTGGCTTCCTGGACACGGACTGTGGAGCTGCCCGACGGCGCCCGCAGGCTTCAGGATGAGGACACAGCTGCGCCCTTGTTGGCTCCCTTTTGCCAGAGCCCAAGAGATTGGCAAGGGCCCTAGAGAAGCCCCACTCCTGGGTGCAGGGCAGATGCTGAGCAGCTGAGCAAGCAGGACGGGCAGGCAGGAAGGGCCATCTCCTCTAGCTAACTCTGTTGTCAGAGCAGAGGCTCCCTCCCTTCCTCCTCTGGGAGCAGGAAGCTGGCTCTCTCCCTTCTTAGTCCCAGTGGCTTTTAAGGCCCTGGAGGGAGGTCTTTGCCTAGGAAAAAAGAGAGCTGAAAGAGTAATGGAACCAAAAGAAAAGGAAGAACCAGACCTCTCTGTGCCACTCCACATTTTTTTTTATAAGACAAGAGGACCCTAGGATAGGACGGAACAGTTTTGCAGGTCCTCACAGGGTAGCCAAATAGGCTAAAAGCTGCAGGGGAAGTTAACTCTGAGATCACCAATATTAGCTGTTTGTCTCCCCACTCCCTCAAATAACAGGCTGAAATGTGATTTGTATGGGCTGAGGCTTGAAATTAAGGAAGATTTCTATGGATCTTGGAAGTGTCATGTCACTTCTTGGGGTGGATAAGACTCACAGCTCCATCGTGGACACAGAGGGAAGGATGGTGATGAGGTTTTTGGGTGATGGGGGTGGGGTTCTGAGCCGACGGCCAAGAAAGAATTCTTGAAGACATCTTTAGTGCAAAATGCTAGCAAAGCATTACCATTAGGATGGTAGGGTTTCCTGGAGAAATGTTATACTCTATATTTGCCTCAGGTATTTGTCAATGGGCTGCAGGTTATAAGGAAATTTAATTTTACCTGCCATTTCCTTCTTGCCTGTGTTCCCCACATCATTATGGAGGGGAGGGTGATGTTGGGGTGCCAGAAACCATAATCTATAGATTTCTGGAGATCAGGCTATTGATAAGGTTGCCTTTTTCTTGTAATTTACTAAGACATTTGTACTAATGGAGACTCTTGTCCTGCTTGACTGTGATCTCTACCACTTAGCCATTTGTTTCCTTTCCTTTCCTTTCCTTTGTTCATAGGCAGCCTGGAGTGCCTGAGCAATGTCACACACATCCCACCTGGGGGTGGGGAGATGTGCTAGCTTGTGCTTGGCCTTCAGCTTGCCCCACACTCCCTTATAGGATGCAATGACATCCGAAGGAAGAGTGTGGTGGCTTACAGAGAGACAGGGATGAAGAGAGTGGGATGTCCGGATTTGAACCCCTGCTCTGTCATGAGTTGGCCACTTGCCTTTGGACAAGTGATGTAACCTGGAAGCCTGCATCTTCTCACATAAGGAGACAGTAATAGTGCCCACCTCCAAGTGCTGTAGGTGTGAAATGAGAGGGCGTATCATCCAGTGTACACCAAGTGAGCAAAGAATTTAGCAGTTACTATCACATTTTTATTTCTAGTGACAGAAGCATTGGGTTGAGGATGAGGAAAACGGCTTTTATTTCTACTTCTCTAACACATCCAGTTCTTATCCTCAGAGATAATATCTTCCTCTTTCCCCTGTACGTCCTCTGAGCAGAAAGGCAGTATTGTGTGAGAGCCAATTGTGATACTAACTCACCACTGATGCCGTTAGTCTGTTGCTGGTTAGCAGCATAGAATCCAGGGTCAGACAGGCCTGATTTCTATTGTGCCTTCAACATTTACTAGCTGTGTGACTGTGGGCATCCTATTCAACTTCTCTGAGGCTCGGTTTCCTCAAGTGTTCAGTGGGGATTATAATACCAATACCTTGTGGAGCTTTATAAAGACTACTTAATAAAGTATAAACTGATTAACCCAGAGCCCAGCACAAAGTTAACTCCCTAGAAGTAAAATTAGTAGCTGGTCCCTTTTTGCTATGAATGAAATCCCCTAAGAAGTATCCTTTTAAGCACATTTCTTTTGCCAAAGGCAAAAAAGAGATAATGAGTGTGCAAATTTAAAATCTTTATTCTGCTTACCCCATTTAGATGGACCCACTGAAAAAGTATCTAAGGTTTGTCCAGAATTCAGCCATAACCTGCTCCAACACCCCCCTTCCATCCTCCAAGGTAACTAAGGCCATCCATCAACTCTCAGACTCACCTTTGTCATGCAGAGTGGACTAGCCCCTAGCTACAAAGCCCTGTCCCCCCAACACACACACACACACACAGACACACACACACACACTGCACACCACACTGCACACCATGCACGTAATTTCTCAAAAGCCAAATTAAAGTTACCATCTATCCACTGACAGAAGCTTATTTCCTATTCCCTTCTCCCAGGGGAATCCTCATTCCCCCTTGACATCACCCACCCCTCCCTCCCCAATCCTGGACACAGGCACAAAAACGGGTTGCCATCCCACTTCTCCTCCCCTTCTCTATTGCTCCGTAATTATATTCTCCGCCTCCCAGTGTCATGCTAATACAGGCTCCTGGCACAGCTGCCCAGATTAAATTAGAGCCCAAACCAGCAGGCTGACTAATTATATTTTCTGGCCTGGAATTCTCTTCCCCCACCTTTGGGGTACTGGGCCAGTGAAGAATAAATGAGCACCGCCAATATTTGCTGAGGATATTTGACTCTTCTTGCCTGGATGGTTTTGTCCTCCCCAACCAATCTGGGCCCCTGGAATTAGATTAGACTAGAATGAGTGAGAGAAGAGATTTTTACTCAAAGGGACCTTCCTAAATCCCATCCACTCTGCTGCCTACCTCCACTGCTCCTGGCCACCATCAATGGGTCAAGAGAGAGAAGGGCATGGAACTCGTTCTCAGGAGTGAGAATCTACTGTTACCTTTGCTGCTCCTTCCATTCTTCCCAACTCCAAGGCCTTTCCTGAAAATATTCTTTGCTGCTTGTCCTGCCATGATTACTGCCGAATGCTTTGAGTTCTGAGTTCTGTCGCATGTGGGAAAGAATGCTACTCCCCTTACAGAGTAGTGTTTTATAGCCTAGTCTCCCATGCCTTTCTTCCCTTATTCATGCCTGCAACATAAGAAGACTTGCGATTTTTCTAGGGCAAAGTTTACCTGGCCTTCCTTTTTTTTTATTCCATCAACATACCTCCTAGTGAGATGGATGTTAAAGAATGTAAAGACATAGTTTCTGTTTTCAAAGAGAGGAGGGCCTCATGATTTGTCTCAATATATATAGACATGCAGATAGTCCTTTAAGAGAAATGTGCAGGATGCAGTTCTGGTGCAAGAGGCTTGGGATAGGAATCAGAAAAAGTATTCTTAAAAACGTCACTGGAGTGAAGTTTTGAAAACTTGCTTCGAAACTATGACAGGACAGGAATTCTGGGAAGGGAGATAAGGGATCTCTCATGGGAAGAAATGTATCACAGATTTGTGACCTGCAAGCATCTAGGGATAAGACAAAAGGAGTAGCTAGAAGGATGAGTCTTGGGAGGTAGAGGAATGTTTTCTCTCTGGATCTTTCTGGGCCCCAAATTCGTGCCTTCTTTACTCAGGGAGAACAACTCTCCTCAAAGACCTGAGCTGCTCTAGTTAGGGCCCCTTCCTTTGCATTAACTTTCCTCTTCAACTTTGCTTGCAATAATCCCTCCCACACATAACTGTCCCATTCTTGATGACTATTTCCTTTGGAGGTGTATTTAAGGAAGAAGCTAAGATTTCCAAAGATTTGAATGGAAAAGTTCTGGTGAGAAGAGGAGAGGAGAGGAGAGGAGAGAAGAGGGGAGGGGAGGGGAGGGGAGAGGAAAGGAAACCCTTGGACTGGATTTCCATGTTTTCCCATATAGTCACCACTCTCCTTTTCCTCTTCATTCATTTATTTGCTGATTCAGCACATATGTTTTTAGTCCTTTTCTGTATCAAGCACTATTCTAGAGATGGTCCAGCATAGATAAATAAGAGAGCCTTTCCCCTTGAGGAATTCAGTCTAGAGGAAGATAAACTAATATGTAGATAATTTAAAAAGAGGGTATCATGAGAGTGTGGAGGAGGAGGAACACTATATTGGTTTCCTGGGGCTGCTGTAACCAAATACCAAAAACTGGGTGGCTTAACACAACAGAATTTATTGTCTTCCAGTTCTGGAGACTAAACGTCCAATATTAAGATGTCAGTCAGGCCATGCTCCCCCTGAAGTGAGGAGGGAAATTTGTTTTTCCTCTTCTTACCTTTTGGTGGTTTGCTAGCAACCGTTGACATTCCTTGACTTATATATGCATCACTTCCAACTTTTGTGTTCACATGACATTCTCCCTGTGTGTCTCTGTCTTACATGATTTTCTCCTAAGGTTACCAGTCATGTTGGATAGGGCCTCACCCCATTCCAGTATGACCTCATTTTAACTGCACTAATTACCTGTTCTCTAATAAGATCACATTCTGAGGTACTAGGCATTAAGATGTCAACGCATCTTTTTTGGAGGGAACCCAGTCAGCTTGCATCAGAAAGGCACACGAGCCAAGCAGACACTTGTATTTAAGCCCTTTCTTTAGAATAAGCAATTGTATCAGAATGGGTGATCTGGGTCTGAAGTTCCACAGCCCCTGAGGATTCTGCTGCTTCCTCAGCATGTGTCTCGTATGGGCTTCTTCACATTTTATATGCTGCCTTTCATACTTTTCCTCACGCATGAGCCTTATTTATCTCCCCAGCCACTCCAGGCAATCAAAAGATTATGAACTTTTCAGTCAGTAAATATGGTTTGGAGTCCTGCTATGACAGTTAATAGACATGCACATCATTTGGTTATTTACTTTCCTCTTAATTCCTAATCATTATCTGCAAAAGATTAAATAATGTTTCTTCACAATTTATTTTGAATATAGTGTCAGTCAGGGTTCTCCAGAGAAACCAACCAGTAGGAGATCTATCTATCATCTATTATCTATCTATCTATCTATCTATCTATTTATCTATCTTTTATCATCTATCTATCATGAGAATTGGCTCATTTCACTTCATATTCTACATCTTACTTTCTTATTTTAAGCCATTCTGATTTCCCCTTTTTGTATTCTAAACTACCTCCCTGGATGGATTCTTTAACACCTCACTTCACTATTTTCTCTTGGGATGCCCAGTTACACTTGATAACACATTTAATGAAATTGCTTGTACAGTGTTTTAAGTATTCTAAAGTCCAAAGCTCCTTGAAGCTTAGAACAAAATATTTGTTTTGAGGAAAGAATTTTTAACAAGAACATCTCACTGGAGAAGAGAAATAGTCTTTCTCTCATAGCAGGAGGAATCTAAGGCAGGTTGAAACCAAGGTAGAACATTTTGACTTTAGCCATCAGGAGATTATTCCTGAAAGGCACCTGTGAAATGAAATTTTTGACTTTCTACTTAAGCATAAATAATATCATGTAATTGGAAAGAAACTTATTGGTTCAATTCTCCAGCAGTGCCTGGTACAGTGTCTGGCAATCATATGGGCTTAGTGGACATTTATGCAATGAGGTCAGGTGATCCCACCAGCAGTACAGGATTCTAGAGATAACCTCTCATGGTTCTTTTCTTTTTTCAATATTTTATTTTTTAAAAATTTATCTATTTATTTTTGAGAAAGAGCTAGTGAGCAAGAGGGATAGAGAGAGAGAGAGAACAAGTGCGGAGCCTGAAGCGGGGCTCTAGCTCACCCAAAGTGGGGCCTGAACTCACAAACTGTGAGATCATGACCTGGGCTGAACTCAGATCCTTAACTGACTGAGCCACCCAGGTGCTGTGACGTCTCCTGGTTCTGCTCAACAAATGTAATGAATGTGCTGTCTTGTGTGCCGCAGAGATTTAATTGAAAAGTAAGGCAAGTTTTTCTTTTTTTTTTAATTTTTATTTGAGAGAGAGAGAGAGTGAGTGGTGTGTGCACATGTGTGCACATGTGCATGTGAGTAGGGGAGTAGGGAGGGGGAGAGAGACAGAGAGACAGAGAGAGAATCTTAAGTAGGCTTTACTCTTAGTGCAGAGCCCGATCCTGGATCATGACCTGAGCCCAAATTAAGAGTGGAATGCTCAACTAACTGAGCCACCCAGGAACCCCATTAATAACTCATTTTAAACTTGTGAAATATACATTTCTTACTATAAAAAACAAAGAAAAGAGAAGTCAAACATAGCTTACTGCTTAAACGATAATTGTTGTTAAAAATCTGCTGTATTCTTTCTTGCTTTTTTTTCTTGAATATTAAAAAATGCTGGATTCCTCAAAATTTCTACTAATAAGTTGTTTATAAGACACAGTTTAGTTTCTTGCTTTCCACAGCAAGGGAGATCACTATCTTGTCAGAGTCCCAAAAGTGTGGTTTTTGTTTTGTTTTTTGGAGGCACAAGGGGGGGTCAGGATACTTATAAGATAGAAGTATAGTTTAAGAAGCTTTTTCCAGGGGCGCCTGGGTGGCTCAGTCGGTTGAGAGTCCGGCTTCGGCTCAGGTCATGATCTCACGGTTTGTGGGTTCGAGCCCCGTATCGGGCTCTGTGCTGACAGCTCAGAGCCTGGAGCCTGTCTTCAGATTCTGTGTCTCCCTCTCTCTCTGACCCTCCCCTGCTGTCTCTGTCTCAAAAATAAATTTAAAAAAAGAAGACATTTTCAATGTGAGGAATAAAGATAATTGGATAGAGATAATAGAATAGGATTGAGAAAGAAAACAAGGCCAGGACTCTGAGATAAGAATTTTTTAAAGAGTCTTGGGGCACCTGGGTGACTCAGTCGGTTAAGCGTCCAACTTCAGCTCAGGTCATGATCTCACAGTTTGTGAGTTCGAGCCCTGCATTGGGCTCTGTGCTGAAAGCTCAGAGCCTGGAACCTGCTTTGGATTCTGTGTCTCCCTCTCTCTCTGCCTCTCCCCCACTTGTGCTCTGTCTCTCTCTGTCTCAAAAATTAAAAAAAAGAAACATTAAAAAAATTAAAAAATATTTTTTTAAAAAAGAGTTTGATAATAAACAGCCATTTTATATACTGTCATTCAGTGTTCATTTAAATTTTTTTTCAGCAAAATTCTTGAAATAAACAGTAAAGTTATTTGGAAGCTTTTCCTTCTGGGCAAAAACTTCTGGAATAGGAAAGCCAGGTTAATGTCGACAAAAGCTGCATAAGTATAGAAAAGCTTCAGTTCTTAGTCTACATTGTAGGTAACTGAGATCACATTGTATACAAAATTTTATATATTATGTTCTTTTTATTTATTTTATGCCATTTTTCTATGTCATAGAAATCTGCTGTAAGCACTCAGGAAAAGCAGCAAAGTTTTCTCTCATGAACTCACCTAACTTGAATTAGTTATTCTATTGAGCCTATTTCAGTTATTTCCTATGTTAACTCATCTAAATAACACAGGGATGAATTTACTTACGCATGAGGATATTTCTGATTTGGGAATATTTCCTTTGGCTAGGTTATTTGAGGCAAAATTATGGAATCCAAGGATTTGGTCACATCTTAATACTAAAGTGGCTATAAGTGGTTTTGATTTTGTTTTGGTTGTTTCCAGATAAGCTCCAGTCACTAAGTCAAGCCCTCTCAGTGGATAACTCCATTCAAGTGACTCTCCCTAAGGGTATTTTACCCCTTCTTTTTTTTCCATGCACAAAATAAATCAGACTTTCTGCCCAAGGGAGTTAAAACTAAGGCAGATATTTAGAGCTCTCTGCAAATATGAGCTTGTTATTATTCTCTATGGCTCTAAACTGTCACAATCTTAAAAGCTAGTACTATCATGTCACACATCTCTCAGAAAAAAAGTTATTGAATTATCAACCCCAGCCAAAATCTATGGGTTTTCCTTAGCACTCACAAAACAAAACAAAGCACAGAGACAAAACACCCTAGGGTTTTCACCTTAAATGAATAAACTCTTGCAAGTTTACTTACACCCAGTATACAAAATAGGTTACTGTTGTGCTTTAAAGGAAAATGCAGAAAATGCCCAGTTGCCATTTGGTGCTGAGTTAATGGGAATACATCAGCCTCAAGGCATAGCTCAAATTCTACCTCCTACTGGATTTCCTGAGCCACGAGATAGATATCTTCTCTGAGAGTCCTAGAACATATTTTCACTCATCATCATTTTCCTCCATTAAACTTATTTGTATATGTGAATAGCCTCCATTAGACTATGGGTCCTTGGCATCCTTGGAGTGTTTCCCATTTTATTCTATTCATGTTTGTGTCTTCAGTACCTCACAGCATTTGAACAAATAGATATTTGTTAGATGGGATATAATTTTGGATTATCTGCAGTTTGGGATTTTCTGCCCCATTGCTCCCTACCGTCTGTGCACCTAATCCTGAATTGACTGAGAACCCAATATACTGTTAGATCAGCAAGTCTTAATTATAAGGCATTAAGCATCCCAGGAGGGGAGGGGGCGCAAAAGGACTTCACTGGACTGTACTTTCTCACTGACTCCAGCAGCTTCAAAGACTTTTTCCTTGCAGGGACAGCAGGGATCAAGTTGGAGTGAGGGTGGGGGAGTAGGAAAACCAACAAGTGTGGGCTGAGGTGGGAAGTGGGGTAAGGGAAGTTTGCCTAAATCTTCCACAGCTCTCTTAGAAATTGCCCGCAGGAAGGGGAGGGGTAGGGAGGGAGGGTGGGTGGCTGGGGGCCAGGGAGGGATGGCGAAAGGCTGACAGATGGAGTGCTCCCTCTGAGGGCTCTCTAAGGACCAACCGTTGCAAAGCCACACAATGTACAGAAGTAAATCAAATTGAGGAACATGTGCGCTAAAGGAAGGGGAAAGATTGGAGGTGGGGGCAGGTCTCACAGTAGGGTGGGGGCGAAGAGGATGGGATGGAGCCCCCTCAGAGCCAGAAGGGGAGAGAGCAGAGGGAGTTAGGGAGAGAAAAAACAAAACAAAACAAAACAGGTAGTCCCATCTTGGGAGGCTGGCATTTTTCTAGAACAGTTAGGAAGTAAGGGGAACTATAGGGACAGGGAGGGTCTGAGAGTCCAAATTCCCAAAGGCCTCAAGGAACTTGGAAGAGCATTTCAATTACTCTCAAATATAGGCAAGACTAAGTTCTCAATACTAATGATAAATAACTGTCTGGGGTAGAGGAAGAAATATTTAGGGAAGAACTTCACTGGCACTCGGAATTATAGCCTGCAACTGTCCCCAAGAATCATCACAGGAGTTTCCTAGAAGACAGTGCAGTGGTTTTAGCCTGGCCCCAGCTGGTATCCACGGAAAATATTCAGCCTTGATTTAGCCTTTAAAGACCTTAAATCCCTTCTAGCCTGAGGGAATAAACAGATCCCACCCTTAAAGCTGGATTTGGGCTTCTAACTACAGGCTTCAGCTGGGTGAAGCAGGAGTGGGGGCTGAATGTCAAGAGCTGGCCTGGGGGTGTTTTTGCACGAGGTCACGGGATGGGTTAGAATGAGGTTTTGTCTTTGTCTTTGCTTTTTAACCTCCTCTCTCTTACCTTACCTTCCCCAATTTTCATTTTAATCATCTTTTACTCATAAAGCCCTGCCTGCTCTGCAATATCTCCTCACCCCTCCAACTCCCTTGATCACTGATTCTTTTGAGCCTGGGGAAGGAATGGCAGCCTTTCCCCCTTCAAGAGTGGAGTAAACTAAAATGAACAAGGGAGAGCTAATGTTCAGGAACAAGTAAGTCCGGAACTTCAGTGCAGAGTGTGAGTACAGTGATCATACAGTGTACATTAAAGCTGGGCTTTCTTTGAAGTGAAAGGGGTTCTAAAAATAATCAGTGGACATTAATTGATCTAAAACGGGTGAAAACTGACTGTACTAAGCAAACCAAAACTTACGGTTACCCTGAACATGAAGAAATGGCATGTAACACAACAGATGTGTGTTGTCTCTGTGTGAGTGTGTGTGCACACCTGTGTGTTTGGGAGGAAGGGTGGGGATGTGGAGACTGTTCAACCTGCCCTAGAGAATCCCTTTCTGTGGCAACTACCTGGAACCATTACCCTCCTTTATTTAACCAATGTGACTCTGTGGAGGAGGTGGGAGTATTAACTGACTCAGTTTTCCTTCAGATCTATCCTCTCAGTGCTTAAGGATTTAAAGAATAGAATAACAACCAGAACAAATAAGAGGGACAAACCAATACGCAAGCTTTCAAAGTATAGCATTCATTTCCTGGATGTGCGATCTTGGGCAAGTCCCATGTCTTTTGTGTTTTGTTTCCTGATATATCCCCAGTGTTAATTGCACACAGGAAGCAGTCAAGTATTTATTGAATGCATGGATTAATAGACCTCATTCTCCTCATCTGTTAAAAAAAAAAAAGATGATAATAATAGTGCCCATCCCAAAGAGTTGTTGCTGCAATTAAATGAAGTCATGTTAGTAAAGCTCTCAGTTCAACGTAAAAATTCACGGAATGCTGGCTGTAAGCATTTCTAAAAGAGATGATATATGCAGATTACTGATGCAGCAGCTATAGGGTAATAGACACATTGCAAATGTCAGTTTCCTGCTTTACCCCTGTCCTTTCCCCACACTGTAATTCTGGTATCCTTAAATATTCACCTTTGAACCCCAGAGGACCCGTGTAGCTGTATATTCTCTGTGTTGCCTGATCCCCCTGCCTTCCTAACTCAGACCAGAAATGAAAGCAGTTCCAGCTGAGAGAATGGGTGAACAGGAAGAAGGGGAAAATGTCTGAGAAAATCAACCAGACCTCTGTGGTTGAAAAATCCTTTATTGCAGAAGCAGAACACCAGAGTTTGGGAACCGGACTATGTGGATATTTCATGTATTCTTTTGGTATTGTTCTTTTAAAATTAGTGACAGAAAGGGACAACCTCTGCCCCCCAGCTGAAGATGAGTCTCAGGCTGGTAAACAATATATGGCTTGCTTCTACAGGGAGCTCCCACAATGGTCTTTCAACACTCTGCTTGGCTCAAATCCTAAAAGGTTTTCTGTTTTATTTCCATAAGAGAGGTCATTGTCTCTGCTCTGGATTCAATGAAATACTGTCTCAGAGCATGAGATCTTGGGTAGAGTGGGGCTCAGACCAGATGAATGGAGAGTAGCTCCCCTACCGTAGGAGCTTCTAGGAGCCAACATGCAACCATCTCTTCATATTACATTAGCGGTTGTAGAGGTAAAAAGTCTCCTGTGACTGAATTTCAGGCAAGTGTATTATGGGCAAAATATGGTCCTTCTGAACATATCCTGAACAGTAGGGAACCAGATGTGGATGCCATCCTTCTACCTGCTAGCTGTTCCCAGCAGACACTGTGAATCATTTTACTTTCAGTATCCCTGTGGGGGCATCAAGGGAATAGATTTTAGATGAATTAACTCTTAGTTGACTGCTTTAGGAAGGCAGTATCATGTAGTAGAGGTAGAATATTTGCATCCAAATTCCAGGACTATCATTTAGGACACCATCACTCCCTGTGTGGCCTTCGACAAGTGATTTACACATTTTTGTATTGGATCAATTTCTCTGTAAAACAGAAGACGCTACTACTACCTACCTACTTACCTCATAAGTCTGTTGTGATGATAAAACAAATTAATACTTGAAAAGCAATTAAAATAGCATCTAATGTATAGTATACATTCTGTAAGGATTAGCTTTAAGTAATTAGTTTCTCCTCATTGGCTGCTCCCTCACTCAATTCCTGAATGCTTAGGACAAGTGATGTGATCAGAGAACTGGCCTAATGAAGCAGACCACTGAGAGCTACCAGGCATGCAAGGGCACTTCCTCCATGATGGTGTAGTGTCCACTTGGAGTCGTGGAGCTTTGGCTGTGATGTGAGAGTGCCATGGGCAATGCTCTGCTTGGTCCTCCCAGAAGACTTGGTTTCATTCATCTCTTTATCCTAGTCTTCTTCCAGTGGTATAAATTAAGGCTGGATTCTTAGAAAGTCCCCTCTGCTCTCCACCAGACATTTCTCAGGGCTTAGGAATCACATAACTGAAGCCTCTGAAATTCAACATAAAGTTTGTTCCTAAGATTTGTCAAATGCTCTTGGGGCAGAAGGTATGGGAGCAGAGCTGGTGGAAGCTAGTGCGGTGGTCTTGTCATGGAAGAAGCATATTGCCATATCCCCAGTGTTTGGGCCTGAGTGGGAGACTATCAGATCCTTCCTGAAAATAAGGTTGGCTATGATGGGAAATTAAATAGCATATATTAACTATACCTTTATATCAATTTTACTTAAAAGGTTATATATGAATACATTATTCTTTTTTTAAAAGATTTTATTTTTAAGTAATCTCTACACCCAGCGTGGGGCTCAAACTCAGAACCCCGAGATCAAGAGTTGCATGCTCTACTGACTGAGTCAGCCAGGTGCTCCTGAATACATTATTCTTGAATGAAAACAGTCTCCTTTAACAACTGCCTAGTCTCAATGTACTTATTCTCAGTAAGGAGATGTCCAGAAGATAAGACTCACTGTTATCAGTTTGTAGGTGTGTGCGTACAATATTTATTATTTAATAGATGTGTACACATTAAAAAAAATAAGTGTATCATATTGAACCTATATTTCTACATATAGTTTCACATTTCCACCCACATATGTGAATACATAAAGTACAGGGGTGTCTGGGTGACTCAGATGGCTAAGTGCCCTACTTCAGCTCAGGTCATGATGTCACAGTTTGTGAGTTTGAGCCCCATGTCAGGCTCTGCACTGACAGCAGAGAGCCGAGCCTGGTTGGATCTTCTGTCCCCTCTCTCTCTGCCCCTCCCCCTCTCATGCAAGTGCATGCTTTCTCACTCTCTCTCAAAAAGAAATACACCTTAAAAATTACATAAAATACTTCTCTTATTAGTATATATAGGCCAAGTCATGCAAATTAAGTAATATTCTATTGTTTGGCTAAATCATTGGTTATTTAATGTATTGATAATGTCCTTTCTCACTATTAACAACAATATTGCAATGAATCTCTCTCTTCCATATATGGCTCCATATGTAATTTTGAATTATATACTCACATAATTTGTTTCTCCGCCTCTGCCACTATGCTGAAAGTTGGTTAGGAATGAAAAATCTTATTCAGCTCTGTATTCCCAGAATCTTACACAGTACCTAGGGTTTTATATGTACCTAAAACACATTGCTTGGATAAATGAATAAAGTGTGGTCATTACTATAAAAAAGGAATGCGTATATTGAGGTAGAAGCACAGAGATAAAAGCTCTATATGGAGATTCTGATATTAGTTTTTCCTCGATTTCTAAGAGATAAAAAAAATCAGATTTAAATGTTTAAGACAAAATACCAATAACAACTACAGTTTCTCGAACACTTGCTAAGTGCCAGTCTCTATTCTAGGTGCTTTGCATACATGATCTCATATTTAATGAGATATATACTCCTCAGAGCAAGCTCATGGGGTAAACATTATTACCTTCAATTTGCAGATGAAGAAATTGAGGCCCAGAGAGATAAATAACTTGCCTGAAGTGGCATGGTTAGTAAAAGGCAATGTTAGGTTTCAAATGAATCCAAGAGGACTTTGCTCTTAGGAATTGGGCATCGCAAGTGCAGGGAGGCAGGCTGAAGGCAAATGGTAAAGAGCTCTCCAAGGTGAAGAAGTTTCCCAGCAGATTTGTAACAAATGCAGGTCATTATTTTGTTGCTGGAATGAGTTACTCTGTGTGCCCTGTGAGTGCCCACAGGCACAGGGCTTGAATGAATGGGGTGTGGGAGAAGGTTGAGTCAAGTGTCCTTCCCAAGAGAGACGAGGAATCTGGTTGGGGAGAGGATGCCCATGTCTATTACCTGTTTTCTAGACCCACTAGAAAACATTATCTAGTCATTAGCCTGGTTGGTTACCTTATTCAAACCTGGGGTCTCAAACTGTATATTTTTGAAGGGCTAGTGTTACTCACTTTCCGAGGGGAGTTATAACATTTGACCAGGTCATCACCTACTAAATGTTAGAGCTGGGAGGAAAGAACCTAAGAGGTCATGATCCAACCAAATCATTGACTGATGACAACAGGCCCAGAGAGCTTAGATCACTCATCATGGGCACACAGTTAGGGACAGACTAAGATATAGAACACAGGTTTCCTTACTCCCAAGCTTTTTTCACCCCACTGCATCAGGGAGTTTTATAAAAGAATGACGGTGTTTACAGTTGTAAAGGAGTGTTGGGAATCTCCCAGATGCCAGTCACCAGACTAGACTGTTAAGAAACTCAGCTGACACCTCTGTTTCACTGCAGTCTTTATTCAGGAGAGATTCATGTCACAAATCACTTTGTTTCAACAATTATTTTTGACCCTGTGTCATTTCCCTCCTGGAGCTTCTTGAGGTCAGGGACTGTGCTTCCTTTATCTTCCGCCTACCCTACTCCATCCCTGTACTAATCCTTGGAGAGCAGCATTAGGATCTGTTCAAGTTTTATCCTAAATATGGGCAGTGTGAATCCTCGCTTTCTACCATCCCTGATTTATGGCTCTGGACTCCATTTGTTGGTAGTATTGGTTTCAATTCAGCAAAAGCTAGCTGTCTCCCGAGGGAAGGTGAGAAGGAGGGACATCTGGGGATCTGAACAACAGGGTTTGTGGCATGTAGTTGAGCACCCTGGGGCCTAATGTCAGGCATTGGTCCCGGGTCTTCAGTGTCTGGTCTAAGAAAGCAGTTTCTAGCCCCCTCAGGGGCCCGTGGGCCAGTCTCCTTTGGGGGTCAGGATTACTGGGAATACTAATTAATTCATTAGTGGGGTTGATGGATTATCAAGCTGTCTCCTGGCAGTGGGGCCTGGGGTGGGGGGAACAGATTGCTGCCCATAAATCTGCCTGTTGCCTCCCTCCTCTCTGCTTCAATGGCTCTCGGCCTGTGGGCCGGCAACTGAGCGCTGGTTGCATTTTCCCCACCCAGCAGATGGTTCTAACAGGTTAGCTCAGAGCTTTACAAAAAGCACAGAGAAAGAAGGAAAGCCTGGGGATTGGCCCTCTGGCCCAGGAACCCTGTGGGGGGGAAGGAGAATGAATATAAATGCTCTCCATGCAGTCCCTGCCCCCTTTCCTCTGCTGACAGCACACACCCCTCCTGCCCCTTCCTGCTCTCTGAGTTCAACAGCTAACTGTCTGTATAACCTTCCAGGAGTTGTGATGTGGGTGACCCTGATGAAATAGATTCCATCCCTCCCTCTGCAAAAGGCAGCTCTTAAAGAAAATTCAGCATCTTCTTCAATGCCTCTTGAGGCTGCACACGTGGGCACACACATCTACACAACTGAACGTGTTTCGAGAGCTAATCCCATTGTGTCTAGCTTCTTACATCTGTCAAAGAAAGCAAAGAGCCCTACAGAATGTTCTGTCCCCACCCTCACCTTTGTCTCAATATGTTCACCTTTCTGCTAATCCACTACTCTTCCCTGCCCTCTGAGCATTTCACAGGCAGGATACTAACCTCGCCAATATCATGAACTCTCAAATATCCACAGGCATGCCTTCGAAGACACAAAGCAGAGGATCAATCCATTCTATATAAGTTCATTGCAGCTCTCTCCTAAGCACAAATTACTCCAGAGATACACTTTCCCTGGCTGAAAAGGGGATTCTGATGCGGTTTTCAGGAATCCGCTTTTCCTAGCCTATGTTACTTAATTACTCTGAAAATGAAGTTTCTTTTGCTGAGCAGATATTTCCTAAATAGAAACACAAGAAAGATTAGGAAGGGCTTAGAGATTTGCTGAAGATTAACAACTTCCTATAAAAATGGGGGGAAAGTGTTAATTTTTCTTTTCTTTTTTTTTCTTACTTTCTTTTCTGTCTTTCTTTCTTTCTTTCTTTCTTTTTTGGTGAAGGACAAGAGTCCTTCACACCCACAAGAGTTTTAAAAAAATGAACAATTTCAAAACTAAGACATGCCCTTCACCCTTATTGACAGTAAACCTATCTTTTGCTTTAAAAACATTTTTAGGGGCACCTGGGTGGCTCAGTCGGTTGAGCATCCGGCGTGGCGTCGGCTCAGGTCATGATCTTGCGGTTTGTGGGTTCGGAACTCCACGTCTGGCTCTAAGCTGTCAGCACAGAGCCTGGAGCCTGTCTTCGGATTCTGTGTCTCCCTCTCTCTCTGACCCTCCCCTGCTCTCTCTCTCTCTCTCTCTCTCAAAAATAAATAAAAAACATTAAAAAAATAAAAAAATAATTTTTTACTGTTTATTTTTGAGAGAGAGAGAGAGAGTGAGAGAGCAAGCACACATGTTGTGGGGGAGGAGCAGAGAGAGAGGGAGACACAGTATCTGAAGCTGGGTGCAGGCTCTAACATGTCATCACAGAGCTTGATGAGAGGCTCAAACCCATGAACCGTGAGATCATGACATAAGCCGGAAGTCGGACACTTAACTGGGTGACTGAGCCACCCAGGTGCCCCTGCTTTTTTTAATAAAAATTTTTAAATGTTTATTTATTTATTTTTGAGAGAGAAAGAAAGAGAGAGAGAGAGAGAGAGCGTGCGCACACGAGAGAGTGCACACACAAGCAAGGGAAGGGCAGAGAGAGAGAGGGAAACACAGAATCTGAAGCAGGCTCCAGGCTCTGAGCTGTCAGCACAGAGCCTGATGTGGGGCTTGAACCCATGAACTGTGAGATCATGACCTGAGCTGAGCCACGCAGGCACTCCAGTAAACCTATCTTTAAAAAATAAATTATTTATATATATATATATATATTTAAAATTTATATACAAGTTAGTTAGCATATAGTGCAATAATGATTTCAGGAGTAGAATCCAGTGATTCACCCCCTACATTCTAATATACAGTGCTCATCCCAACAAGTGTCTTCCTTAATGCCCCTTGCCCCTTTAGCCCCTCCCTCCACCCACAACCCCTCCAGCAACTCTCTGTTCTCTATTTAAGGATCTCTTATGTTTGTCCCCCTCCCTGTTTTTGTATTCTTTTTGCTTCCCTTCCCTTCTGTTCATCTGTTTTGTATCTTAAATTCCACATATGAGTGAAGTCATATGATCTTTGTCTTTCTCTGACTAATTTTGCTTAGCACAATTCCCTCTAGTTCCATCCACATTGTTGCAAATGGCAAGATATCACTCTTTTTGATTGCTGAGTAATCCAGTAAACCTATCTTTTGCTTTAACCTTCTGTCCCTTTCCTTGCACACAAGACATTCTTATAGCTCTTCATCTCTATTACATATGTACCAGTTGCATTGGTAGAGCAAGTGATTTCCAAAAGTCTGGGGGATTTGCTTCAAGGCAATTTCAAAAAGAGGTGGAGCTTAAACCCAGAATTTGATCTTGCTACAATGGGGAACACTTTACTGATCAGGTCATTTTACAGATGTGAAGCTGATACTGGAAGTGAAGTTGAAGTACTGAACATCATTCAGCCAATTGCTTGATCCAAGCACCCTTCTTTCCCTTGCCTCCCCAGAACCATAGAAGTTTACAAAATCCTTCACATCTTAAAATGAAGATTCTGTGCTTTGACTTGGTAGCTCTCTGTTATAAAACATATCCATATATTTTCTTTAAATCTTTCCAAGTATAGTTTTCTTTTTTCTCTTTTAGCCAATTAATATTGCCACAGAATACCACAGGGATTTTAGAAATTGCAGGACCTTTCTTTTCTTCCAAGTCCGTTACTATTCAGGTGGACTTTTTCTACCTGAATACTTAATGATATATTTTGACATATTTTTGAAAAACAATAGTGGATCCCAGTTTGTAATTCGAGGAGCTAAGTGTCCTTACAATGAAAGATTTCATTCATTTGCTTTACATTTTTATAAATTCCAAGCAAACAGAAAAGCTGAAAGAACAGTACAACAAATATAGATATGACTCTGTCTATAGTCACTAATTAAAATGAAAAGGTTTTAAATGGAAATAAGTTTGACATGTTGAAACGAAGGGAGAGGAAGGTACTTTTTCCTTCTACTTTTAAAATTCTGAAGTTTTAAAACTAAAGACACCAATCTACATGTATAAGGTAACAGTCAATGATGCTGCGTCCTGAGCATGTTTCTTTCTCAGTTTTTGACTCTTCAGATGGGGACCGCTGTTTTCATTCACGCTTCTTAGCGCTCTCTCTGGGACTCCCTCCAATTTTCTCTCACCCAAGTTCTTTTACCCACAAGGATTTACCTTTTTACCCACAAGGATTTCCAGTCCTCTTTTTCTTTACCTCAACTTCAGCAACTCTCTTCCCATATTCTACTAACCTTTCTCCCATTTATACAAACAAACAAGTAAACAAAACAAATGAATGGTAAACTGGACCTGGCCAGAGGAGCCCTTTGAAGTAGGTGTGTCTTTCGGCTGGGGAAGGGGAGGAGTTAGACCTCGGACAGCATCACTCCGCCCTGGTCAGCTGGGAAAGCAATCAAAACTGCTGCAACTCGGAGGCTCCGGCCAGAGCGCAGGAGCTGCCCAGAGGCTGTGGTCCTGAAAGCTCCAGTCCGGGGAACTAACCACTCAGAGGAGGTACTGAAGACCGGCTAAATCAGCTGCAACAGGGGCATCAGCCTGAAGGCGTCCTGGAGGAGTATACAGAACTCCAAGGAACGAGTAGAACAAGAGCCAGTCAGAAAAACCAGATTCAGTGGCATATCTAAGAGGCAGAGACTGGTTTAACATGGATCGCTAAAAGTACTTCCTTCTCTTATGATCTGGACGGTCCGGGAGACTTGGGTTCTCTGAGTCTCCTCCAGGAAACAGATTCACAGACTTCACACCAGGGACTACCACTGACAGAGGTGAGCCCTTGGATGGGGTGGTAGGGGATTACTAAAGTTTCTGTGGGAAGTTCCCACAGACCAAGAAGAGCAGTTGGACTGAGCAGTTGGGCAGGTAAGTCTCTTCTGGGCTAGGAGAACAGGGAGTAGGACTTGGAAACTTGAACAAAGAAGCAGACAGAGAACATCTGGGGACAGATATTAAAATTTTAATAGTTTTACTAGTTCTAATAGCATCTGCCACCTAAGTGAAACTCATACTTTCAGTCATTTTTATAAAATAGGGATTATAAATTATCATCCTCTGTTTCTGTCAAACTCACCCTTTCATTTTATTAATGCAGGAAAAAAAATGTCCAAAAAGTTTAACTTTTTCTGAGGTGGCTCAGCAAGTAGGTTGCAAGAATTGACTCAATTCGCTGCTCTGTTCACAGAATTTTAGGGCTGTGCAGAGAGTAGAAGGGGAAAGAAGGGGAATGGTAATAGACTAAGAAATGAGAGAAGATGTTGGAAAGCCATGGAGCATATTCTTACCATTGCCCCCATTTGGTCTGCTAAAAATTCTTAGGTAGTTGTAATAGGGTGGGGAAAATTTCCTTTTCCTCAGCTCTTTCCACTAAGAAATCAGAAAAGAAAGATTGTTCATATATATTTTTGTCTCCTCTCCCTCTTATTCATCATTTGCCACCCCCAAAATGTATTCAGGACAATAGTAATAAATGTAAAATGCTTCCCTTGTTTTTAGACAGAGGGACCAGAGAGGAAGTGTTGAAGAACAAGGGGGAAAACTGAAAGATTGAGTAATTTCTGTTTGCAAAGTTCACCATTTGGATCTGAGGTTATGAAAACTAAAATATTGCATGGCTATGTTGATAAGATGTGCCTGTGTGTGTGTGTGTGTGTGTGTACAGGTATTAACCAAGAGGAAAAGTGTTAGAGTATAAAAAGTTGTACAGAAAGAGCACAAAACAGCCCACTGGCTGTTTCTAGGCAGTGCAACTTGTGAGCACCTCGGTCTGCATTCTGTCTTTTGAGTGTGAAGACTCTGCAACTCTGAGGAAGGGATTTAGCCTGTCTGGTGCTTAGATTCCTTAGAAACTGAGCTGAATAGTCTCCTTTCTGTTGTATTTAGGATTTAGTCATAAGATAAGGAGGTGAAATGAGTACAATCAGCTTCCAAGAGGAAATACACTGTCTAATCACCACATGCACACATATAAGCACTCTTTACTCACTTACCCATCAATTGAAACTTCTCTAGAACAAATCCTTACTTACCCTTGCTTTGAATAAATCTTCTAAATGAGATATGAAAGGCAGAAATATGATTTCCATTTTTCCCTAAAGGTAAAAAAATGAAAATAATTTTCTTTACTCATTTAATGAGTGATAAAAAAGTGGAAAGGGTCTCAGTGTACTGCTTCTTTCAATACACCTCTGAGCTGGTTCATTAACAGGCTAAAAGGCATGGTAGAATTAGATTCTTGTTCTAGAGAGAACCAAGTTGATTTCCCTTATCAGAACTCAGAACTGCACCACACACATTTTCAGCTCTCAAGTCTAAAACTGGATGCTCATCATCTTTTTCTCCCTGATAACTTTTTGATGCATTGGAGATATTTAGGTGGAAAAAGTCAAAAGAAAAGAATTATTATTTTTTAATCTTTGAAGAGTCCTGGCTTTTACTTCTATTTGAGAGTCACTTCATTTCTCTCCTCAGAGCTCTGGCACTTGATTCTGGTAGGAAAGTTTTTCCCTAATAGTGTTTAATCAAAGACAAAAGGAAAAAAATATCCAGGGCTAAGAGCTGGGTGTATTCCATCAGAAACTTCATGAACCTAAACATTCAAGTAACTGAGTAGAAGTGTCCAGAAAACTGCTGTCTCCCAATAATAAAACAGAATAAAAGAGGCTAACCTCCTTCATGAATATGGTGGAAGAATTTTAGTCAATCTGGCAGAAGCAGCTGATAGAACTTTGTTTACTCACCTCTTGCAATAGAATAGAAGCTTTGATATTTAGTTTCATTAGGAGATTGGAGGAGTGGGTTTGTCAGGGAATTTTTTGAAATGTGCATTGAGATAGAGCCATTGGCTTTTGTTGGCATGAAATCAATAATAAGCACAGATTGCACTTATACTTATTTTTGTCCATGTGGCCAGGAGAGGTCATGACGAACTTCAGGAATGATAGTACTTAATACTTACATTGCATTTATGATGTCTGGCACTATTCAAAGTCTTTAAATACATTAGCTCATCTTATGCTCACAATAATCCTATGAGGTAGGAGTATTATTATTCCCATTTTAAATTTTTTAATGTTTTTTATTTATTTTTGAGAGACAGAGAGAGACAGTGTGAGCAGGGGAGGGTCAAAGAAAGAGGGAGACACAGATTCTGAAGACAGGCTCCAGGCTCTGAGCTAGCTGTCAGCACAGAGCCTGACGCGGGGCTCAAACCCAAGAACTGCGAGATCATGACCTGAGCTGAAGTCCGGCGCTTACCCGACTGAGCCACCCAGGTGCCCCTATTATTCCCATTTTAAAGAGAGAGGACTGAGGCACAGAAAGATTCTGAAACCTGGTTAAGGTCACATATCCAGTACATAATAGAGCTGAAGTTTAAACTCAGGTAATGTGACTCTAGAGTCTGCTGTCCAGACACATTGAGAGAAAAGGTGGGCTGTTGGGCAATTGTTAGATGATCTTCTGAGCCAATTAGAGGAGGTTCCCTCAAGATAAGAAGAGGCACAGTAGTTAGCATAACGTACTTTTATGATTCATCTGTGAGAAACAACTTTTATTTTTAAATATGCAAATGTGTAAATAGATTAGATAAGAAAATTAAAGAATAAACACAAGATAAATACATGGATAATGTTTTCTAGCATTTAAAGTTCCAAATCTTATTTTTATTTGTCTTGCAAGAACCATGTTAAATATACCTTATCTCTATTTTATCAAAGAGGCGATGGAAGATCAGGGAGCTATGTAATGTGTTTGGTATCAGCAACCAGGAATCAGAACAGTTGGGACTAGAGTGTGTGTTATTCCAGCTTCCATGACTTCAAAGCCACACTATATACTCATGGGATTCTCTTAGAGCTAATGGACCAGAATCTATGGGAAGAAAGAGAGTTAAACTGGAGCCATCTATATCCTTTCCATGGTTAGTAAGAGAACAAAGATGAAAATTGGTTGCCCTTTTCATTGTTTTAGCCAAAGCCAGTTGGTTCTTTTCCTTCATACCTGCTGATAATCTGATTTGAAAGCAACTCTTTGACTCTTACAGAAACCATTAAATTATGTTAAAGGCAAAGGAGAGTCTACTCTATTCTCCTAATCCCACTTCTTGGTGGGGGTGAGGATTGAGAGAGCTTGGCTAGAGTCCAGAGGTAGGGAGGCGAGGATAATAATAAAAATGAAAAAAGTCAATTACAGAGGCTAGTGTAATATTCAATTTCAGGGGCAATTCAGGAGACTACTTTCCTCTCTTGCATCTTCCTTCTCAACTCTCCATGCATGTAAGTATGACCGAGGGATAATGATGATGATTAAGAGGAGATGAGAGAAATAGAAGAGAAAAAGGTTAAGGAAGCAGAGTAAGAGAAGGTGGGGGAAATAAAAGGGTGGAAGCAATAAAAAAAACTTATAAGAGGAAGGAATCCTGGAATATGAGAGTTAAACACTGCAAAGAACAGCTAAACTAGCCTCCCTTTGGATGATGGTCATTTCCTGGTGATTTAGTTCAACTGATCCACATCTCCTGAAGTCAAAGTGCCTTTCTTTCTTCCTGTAGTTGTGGTGGGGGAAAAAAGGAGAAAAAACAAAAACCTAGGATTTGGAATCAGAAGAACTGGTTTTATGTCCTGCTCTATCAGCTCTGTATCTTTGCATTTCCATCACTTAATCTCTGACCCACAGTGACCTCAACTACGAAACAAGCATAAATCCCCATTTCCCTCAAAGGTTGGCTATAAGGCTACACAAATGTTATTATAATTACATGTGGAACATTACGTTTCCCAAGCCTACTCCATCCTCTTTGGCCTCAGAGTGCACCTGCCTCAGAAAGGTCTGTGTTACTTTAACAGAAAGTTAATTAGGTCCTTCACCCTCCCTCTGGATATTGGGCTGAGTTAGAAGTGCAGCTCAGCACACAAGCTCCATCATCCATATTAAAAGTGGGATTTTCTAACTTGGCCTGGGCAGCCAGTTGACCAATAGGTTCCAACGTGTGTTTTCAATAAAGCTGCTTACCCAGGAAGCCTTATTAAGTGAGTAAGTCAAGCTGACATGATTTCCGTGCTGATTAACATGAAACCTAGGCTGTTTTTGCAATGCAGTAACATTAATTATTTATAGGAGGTAAATGAGGTTATCAGGAAAACAAGCTCAAATTACCAGAAACAAATCAAATCATATATTTATATTTTTAAAATCTATGTGCTAAATCCTGTGCTCATTGATTTGAGGCTCAAGCTCTAAGGATCAAAAAACATTTCTCATGCTCTCACCTTTCTGATATACAAAAGTGATGGAAAGTTTAGCATTTCAAAGATTAAGTTGGTAAACTGGCATGCCCCAATGGAGCTTTTCAGATACTTTTATTTGGTAAATTATATACCTACAAATTGCTCAGCAAATCTCAAAACAATTCACCTTTCCAGGATTGAACATAAAATGTTTACTAAACCACCAATTTCTTCTGGTTTTCAAAATGCAATGTTTTTTCAAACAAAATCCTGATTAAACAGTATCTGTTAGGCAAGTGAATTAAAGTGGTCAGGGTATTTCCACGTTTGTCTGAAACAGTCCTTGCTTATGTTTGCAGTCACTATGTTCTGTTAAGTTTAGCATTTGCTACAGATTTTTCATTTTTAATGAAGTATTATAATAGTTACACTAAGATAATCTTGACTAAGCTTTGTAGACCTCTGGCTGGTAAATCTAGATGTTGCCATATTCTTGTCTGATGGTTTGAGATGCCTGTGCAATGAAAGAGTTTTCTCTTTAACATATGGGTGAATTAAAAAAAAAAAAGGTCAGTGGCAACCCTGCTCTCTTTTTGTGATCCTTTTAGACACCATGTCACTAACACCTCTACCACCACTACACTAGACAGACCATAAAGTGTTTGGTGAAAACCAAAATGCTCTTCTGGTGATGGTGAGAGAAATATTCATGGTCACGTGGGGGGTATCAGCCAGTTCTGGCATGGATCTTTCCTAGGATGCTTGAAGTTAAGAGTTGGCAGAGTCAGTGGGAAACATGGGATGTTATACATTAAATGTATGTGATATATCTCTAAATAGAGGCTGGGCAGTCCTCTGGAGAACAAATTAGTCTGAATGATCTCAGCACAGTGTTTCATTTATTTTGTGGTGTAAAATACAACAGTTTACTTACTTACTGTTTGATAGGCTTTTTAAATTTTGTAGTAATTATAATTATATACAGGTTATAGGTTTTAACTACTTTAGCACCTTCTTTTACTTTCAGAAGTTTCTCTATTTGGATAATAATTTATATGTCCACCTTATCTATTTCCCTTTTTGATCTATATTCAGGAAAGAAGGAAAATATGTTTTGACTATTATACCAGTTATTTTTGCATAAAATCTCTACAAGATAAGGCACCAGAGAATGAAAAGAATAAGGCACTGGTACTACAATGAGTAATCAAGTCAATTTCCTTTTCCTAAAGTTGATTTTGTTGTACTATGCCATAGCTATATTAGCGTTCTGGGCATTTATTTGAGTCTTATATTACTTATTTTGAAAGGTGGACTTGGATTATATAATCTAGATAATCATAAATTGAATCCCAATACAATTCTGTGTTTTATACCTAAGATATAAAAAGAAAGATTAGTTTTAAATCAAAGCAGATATTCACAAACACTAATCATTGCTGTTTCCTTTTCCAGAATCTGAAAATGGCAAAACCTTATGTGAAACCCAAGGAGATGACAGAGTTGGTCAATACACCATCCTGGATGGATAAAGCTCTGGGCTCTCAGAGTGAGATGAAGGAGGAGGAGAGAAGATCAGCTGCTTATGGAATGCTTGGAAGCTTAGCTGAAGAGCATGACAGTATTGAGGAAGAGGAAGAGGAGGAAGAGGATGGGGAGAAGCCTAAGAGAAGGGGTCCCAAGAAAAAGAAGATGACAAAAGCTCGCCTTGAGAGATTCAGGGCTCGAAGAGTCAAGGCCAATGCTAGAGAACGGACCCGGATGCATGGCCTGAATGATGCCCTGGACAACCTGAGGAGAGTCATGCCATGTTACTCTAAGACCCAAAAGCTTTCCAAGATAGAGACTCTTAGACTGGCCAGGAACTATATTTGGGCTTTGTCTGAGGTCCTGGAAACTGGACAGACACCTGAAGGGAAGGGCTTTGTGGAGATGCTCTGCAAAGGGCTCTCTCAGCCTACAAGCAACCTGGTGGCTGGATGCCTCCAGCTGGGCCCTCGGTCTGTCCTCCTGGAGAAGCATGAGGAGAAATCTCCTATTTGTGACTCTGCCATCTCTGTCCATAACTTCAACTATCAGTCTCCTGGGCTCCCCAGCCCTCCTTATGGCCATATGGAAACACATCTTATTAATCTCAAACCCCCAGTATTCAAGAGTTTGGGAGAATCATCCTTTGGGAGCCATCCACCTGACTGCAGTACACCACCTTATGAGGGCCCACTCACTCCACCCTTGAGCATCAGTGGGAACTTCTCCTTGAAGCAAGATGGCTCTCCTGACCTGGAAAAATCCTACAGTTTCATGCCACATTACCCCTCTGCAAGTCTAAGCTCAGGGCATGTCCATTCAACTCCCTTTCAGGCTGGTACCCCGCGTTATGATGTTCCCATAGATATGACCTATGATTCCTACCCTCACCATGGCATTGGGGCCCAACTTAATACAATCTTCACTGATTAAAGAAGTAAGACAAGCATTTCAGAGGATAATGTGGAGACATTTCCCATAATTCAAGTGGTTTGAGCTGAAGATTCAATGACCTTAAAGAAACCCTATAGATAGATAACAAACACAATAGTCCCAGTCCATTTAGGCCTTCCTGCACCTGCCACTCTCTTTTCTCATCAGCTTTTCATACTGTATTGATTCCTTTAGTTAGGGTCCTCAAGTGAAATTATTTGATTGTTTACAATTGTGGAAATACAACAGAAGCCCTGGGCCCTATTCTAATGGTGCCAAAAACTCATGATCTATGCCACTTAATTTTCCATTTCTGGCCTCTGTTTACTTACTGGGTAAACAGTTGTCTGTTAAAATCAGACAACAGTTTTCAGTTTAGATGATTTCTAAAGTCCTTCACAGTTCTGAAATTCAATAACTTTGGTGATCACTCCTATAAACTTACTGAAACTGAAAAAATTGAAAAATAATAGGAAATGAACACTGTGTGTGGAATGATTAGATGGAGTTGCCAAAGGAGCACAAGATGCATTTCTCTCTGGGACTTGATAGGACTTCTATGCATCTATCTAAAAATAGCCTCCAAAGGCTAAAATCCTACCTTGGCTGTCACTGTGAGTAACAAAAGCATGTTCTTTAAGAGATTAGCTCTATTCCTTGTTGGCTGAAGGCTGAACATCTCTTTATTAGTAATATGAGAATGGTAATAGAGATCTTATACCAACTTGATTCTTGATAACATTTCAAAAGCACTTTTCTCAGTACTAGAGATGAAGCAAGCAAGTCACTGAAACAGACTCCGATGACCAATGGGACTTAGAGAAGTCATCTGTACCATTTCAAACCCTCTGTAACCAGGAGAAATTCTGAAGAAGCTCAGGTGCTGCTATTGGAATCAGCAAAGAACCCAGGTCATATTCAAGAGCAATAAAATGGCTATTGACTATACTAACTTACCATAGTTTGAGGACTCCCTCTATCTCACATCTGTGCATAGGAGAACCAAATTTTCTTTGGCAAGATAAATTTCATTTGATTATGGAAAACATGGTTAAAACCACTGACTTCTGTCCACATCAATTATTATTATATTTTCTAGAGGGATATGCACCAATCAATTTATGACCAAATGAATTTTTCCAATGTTTATATAATTCCTTATCTCCTCCTCCACTAATTGTTTCCTCTTCTTAACTTCTAAAATATAATATGTTATTACATATTGTAGATAACTTTCCAAGTGAGCAGACTTGAGAATGCAGAAATCAAATCCAAAGTCAGTGAATGCTTTTAGCAATTTATGTCTTCAACACAGGTTTATCCTAATTTGCAGGATGTTTATTTTTCTTCATGTAACTCCTCTTTTGTTTATATCAGCATTAATTTTGTCACATTTTTTTCCAGAAAAATGTGATCTGAGAAATTTCACTGTCCTGTTCAATTTGCCAGGACAATTATTTAAAACAAACTAAAAGCCTAAATGGTTTACATGATACTGGATCATATCCTGCTCCTGCCAGAGAGGATAAGTTTAGGATGTAGGGTACACAAATAAGGCCAATGAATAAAATTGATAAGGCAGATTAGTATGACATTTTCTACAGCTCGAATATCCCCTAAAACCTGCCAAACTATCTGTGGATCTTGACATTTTTTTTACCCTCTTATTTATTATCTTCTTACAGTCTAAGTTATTGTCTTTCCATTTTGCTTGCAGCGCTAGCCCTGCTGTATTTTGCACCCTTGGTTTGTAGACCCCCTTGAAAGTATCCTTGCAGAGAAATCTTGAATCCCACCAGCCATTGAAATGGTTCCCTTTTCCAACGGGAAAAAGCAAGTTAAGTGTCTACAAAGCCAGCCTGTGTGCTTTCTGAGTCTATACTGGCACTTACTTTTGTGAGAGGCTGTGGGAGATCTGTCCTTGAAGCTAGTATTTTCTGGCATTTAAGTTTGTAGATAATGAATGTTGTTGGAGTTATTTATTAGATATTATTTATTTAACTTATTTCTCCCTTCCTTTCATGCAAATTTCTTGGGCTCCATACATGTGCTTGCAAACCCTCCCTAAGGGTTCCTTTGGAGAGTAGCTCATAATTTTTCTAGGAATTCCTGAGTTTGGGGTGAGGGAAAAGAGGAAGTTAGTACAGAATTACCTGTAATGATTTTATAAAAAGCAGCAATAATTTGAATGGCTATGCAAGTTAATATTCTTAGTTTTTTTTTTTTTTCTCTTCATTCTAAGATGAGTGAGTTATTTTTGGGAATCTGTTCTTTATGCTTTTGGGGAGTATGGTACCCATGAACCAGGCCTCCCTGGGATTGTTCAGAGAGACTTTCTAATTGAATTAAAATTTGGGAGTGCAGTATGATTGGAAAGAGCCTACTCTCTTACCTGGGGGTGGTCTCATTCTTCAGGGGACTTTATCAAATCAGATAAAAAGAAATTGTTTAAATTTTTGTAAAAACAAAACAAAACACAACCCAGACTGTTTCTCCTCACTTTTTTCTAGCAGAAATAAAGCTGTGAGTTTTATTAGACATTGTGTTGCATTGTCTGTCTTCAAAGTTTTTCTTCACTTTCTTCTATCCCTTTTCTTGGACGTATGTCCTGTAAGCAGCCAGCAAGAACACAGGACAGCCTGTCAGGAGGCTTTACATCCCATATTTCAACTCCTCTTTTCAGAAGGTTTGAAAGGTCTAAACTAAGTAGCTATAAACCTAAAAGCACTGATCTCTGTCACACACATAATCAACTATGTAATCAGCAATTGAGAAAAAAAGATCTTCCCATTTACAGAAATCTAGGGTGATGGGGATTCTAAGCCACCAAAACACACAGAGGTTGACCATAAGAAGATGCACTGTTATCCAAAATTGGGCCCACCAACTTTTCAGAATGTATGAACAATACTTTTTGGCAACTGCTTCTTAACATCTCTTCTCTTGACTTTTTTCTTTCGGGGTCCCTTTATTACATGAATAAAAATGCTGATGATAAAGAAGTGATGATGATGATGATAAAATGTAGTTGGTTAGTCAAAGGAGAGAGTTGGTTTAAAACATTTAAGAAAAAAATATGGAATGAAAGTCCTTCTTCCACAGCTCTCCCCATTTGTCTGGTACCCACTCCAACTTGAAACCACTTTTTATGGTTTAGTTGATCAGGTACCAGAGACCTATTATGCATGTAAGATAATATTAGATATATTAGGTACAAATACTAAGTTACATTATTTTCTCCTTTTCCCATAAGTAGTAAAATACAACCCAGTTCTGCATATTACTTTTTGTTTATTTTGACACATACCATGGGGCATTTTCTTATGTCATAAATTTTTTAAAATATTTTCTTATAGCTGGTTGGCATTCCATGTTAAAATGTAATTAAATTACATAATTTAGATTTTCCCAGTTTTCACAATATTGAGTGAATAATCATGTACACATGTCATTTGACACTTGTGAAGAGAATCTTTACAAATAATAATTTAGAGGAATAAAGATAAACTGACAGATAACAACAATCGCATCTAGCAGTTATTAAATGCTTACTATGTACTGTTACTTTTCTAATGATTTACATGTATTAATTCATTCAATCTTAAAACCATCACTATAAAGGAGATACTATTGTTATTCTCATTTTACAAACTAGCAAGCTAAGGCATAGAGTAATCTGTTCAAACTCACACTGCCAGTTAATGGTGGAGCCAGGATTGGAACTAGTTGGTTTATCCGAAATATTTGAAATGATTCTTTGTGGTTATTTGCCTGGTAGGTACATAATGATGTCATATCTGCAAGAAGCCAGAGCTGGTGGAACTTTTTGACGTCTCTTGAGCTATTCTTTACATATGACATCCTGTTGTATCACCCAGACTGGCCCATACCCAAACTCTGCAAAAGAATCTGAGAAGACTTTCTTTCCATGACAAAAGTTCAACTTTGTATTTTTATGTTGCCTATGTAGACTATGTAGATATAGGCTAGCTCTCAGAACAATGCTTTGTTGCTTGAAAGTGTCTATGTTTCAGAGGGCCTAAATCTATTTCACTGCTCTCATTTCATAGAACTTTAGTGCTTTAGAAAAAAAGTTTTACCAAGGAATTATAGGAATGAAAACTGGGAAGTCTTCTGTCAACAAAGGAGCAACCTAGCTTCAAGATTATTTTTGTCTAGCTATAAAACTTTAAAGTACAGTTTGTTACATTGATTGCAAACATTGGCTTCCGGGTCAAATACATGATATTTTAGTTATGCAATTTACTGGATGAATAATGTTTGTTAAGTTGATTAATCCCGTAAAATCTCAGTTCCCTCAATTTTAAAATGGCAATGATAGTAATGGCTATGTCACGGGGTTATTATGATGAGTCAGTTGAGATAATACATCCAGAGCACATAGTAAGAATCTAATAAGTGGTAGTTGCACCTATGTTATCATTATTTGTTGATAATATTTATGTTAACTTTTCTTCTTTGCCTCCAATATCTGATTGGGTGGAGTATTGATGGTGAGGGTAGCAGGCTTAGGACACCCATAGAATTTTTAGTTAAGAGAGTTGGATCAGGTAACTTGGGTTTGAAACTAACTGGTTGAGTAGTACTATGTACTTTATTTAATATCTCTATGCCTCAGTTTCCTTCTGTATAAAAAAAGGGATAACAATTCCATCAAATCCATTGAGTAGATAGGAGAATTAAAAGTAATGATAATGCCAGTGAAGGGTTTGCCTCGGGTTCTGGCACAAAGGAAGCAATTGACCATTATTATTATTATTATTATTACTATTATTATTATTATTATCATCATCATCATCATCAGGGACAAGATGGGAACAGATGAGGGAATCAAGAACAAGAATTGAGAATGAGGGGACAAAGCAGAGCCTTTGAATTTATGCAGTAAATCATTGACTGTAGCCAACATCAAAATCCAAGCCTGTGACCTGTAGTCCATACATTGGAACATATTATATTCTAACTCATCACAGGAACATTTTAAACAGAATTCCCCAAAGGCAAATTTCCTGAATTTAGGAATTAGGAAACACTGTATTTTTCTTTCTTTTCAGGAAATTGGTATAGAGTAAAAGGAGACTTGTGGTAGCTTTTTACTGTCATCTGGAGTGAAGCCATGTGGAAAAAGAATGTATTACAAATCATAGTACTTTATATTTCATGCTTAATTCAATTCACTTTTACAAATACTTATTGAGTATTTCCTGTGGGTCAGGCACAAAGTCAAGTGCTGGGAATACAGAAATAAATATATGACCATGCTTTGTAGGTTGATAGTCTGGCAAAGTATAAAATAATAGAGCATTTTTACACAGTTATCAATATTGGCAACAATGTGAGGCCAAGAGTTGAGGTATTATAAATATTGCTTGATAAAGGAGGAAGCTGACACTCAGAAATATTACTGATTAGCTAGAACAAGTAATCAGAAGTTAAGTCAGAGATTATCTGATTACAATGTTTTGTTTGTTTGTTTATTTTCGATAAGTGAAGTCTTTATTTGGGGTTAAGTTAAACATATTCTGAAATAAGGTTAATGGATTATTATGGCAATTTTGGATAACTCACTGGTTAAATTAATTAACCCCTCAAAGTCTCAGTTGCTTTTCTAACATTGCTAAAGTTAATCACTATGAATATTAAATAAAGCAAAGAAAATTGTGGCCAAGGCTAGCTGCAGATGCAGTCACCAGGGAGGTAAGTTGATTATAAAAATTAAAAGAATCCCATCATGGCTGTATTAATACACTTGAAAATAAAATGTTTGATCAATGCCTCATATATGTGTAAGTAAATAAACTTACTAGATGTGATTTGGAGAAAATTTTAGGAAACACTAGCTAAAGACTCAAGGAAAGGAAGAGGAAATTGCTGTTTATTTGAGCATCCACACCAGGCCACAAAGTCAGTTCACAATATTAAATCAGTCTTCAAAATAAGCCACTAAAGGAGGTTCCAGATAGTGTAGAAACCTGTGTAGAAATGTGGAAGCAAATATGAGGACGTGGCAAGCCATGGAAACTCTCTGGACTTCTGTTTTCTCATTAAAAAACAAGGTGATTGTGCCAATAGATGCGGTTCATAGTTCCATGAAGAGCCAATGTCTCCATTCTCTGACAGATAGCCACATTTTGGGGAAAAAATGAGCAAATGATGATTAAGTCAAAGCTAATAGGTAAAGCAAAAATGGAAATAGGAAACACATATAGTGTTTACAGTGTGTGAAAAATACATTTAAACATTAAAATGAAGTTTGGGGCTCCTCATTATAATGACCAGCTAGCTATTTTAAGGAACTGGGGTACTTTCAGTTTGTTATCAATTGAAAGGGCAGTTTCCTAGCAGAGACAATGACTGCAACATGTTTGGCAACTGAAAGGCCCATACGCTACATTGAGTTAAAATAAACTTATCAAAGATCAAATTAAGAAACTGTGTTATTCCTAGAATTGTGCCCCTTTCCCTCCCTTAAGTGGGAAAGGATAGGAAGCTGTTTGACTATGTTATTTGCTTGCTTGCAGATACAGCATGTTCTCAGTTATCCATATGAATAATCCATGCTGTGCATGACCCATAGAAAATATTTCACACGAAGCTTGTTTCTCCATGCCTGCTGATATGTTCCTACATTTTGTTTTGTGTGTGTATGTGTGTACACACATATGAATGCGTTTACATTTAAAAAACATACATCAAGTTATATATATACATATATATATGTTAGTGTTTGTGTATTTGAGGGTAAGTGTTGGTATATGTTGAACATATATATCCACACACACACACACACACACACACACACGTCCATGCATATTTACATATTTGAATGTGTTCTAAAGTCAAATGGCAACCTTTTTGAATAATTTAATTTTTGGCAAGTCTATATGCTGAGTTCTTTCCTTCATTAACTCAATGATAATAACAGATAGAAGGCTAGGGACTGGCAAAGGGAGGTGAAGGCAGAAAGCTGGGAAGGAAGTGGAGGAGGATCCAGTGTTTCCCACTGGGCTGGACTTGGAGGGGCAGCCTGATATGGGAAGTGCTCTTCCTTGGTCTGAGCCTGTTCTCTTTTCTCTGAGAGCTGGCCTCCGAGCTGAGGCAGATCCATGGCAGGCAGGCAAGCACGTGGCTGCCTCGCCAAGGGCCAGGCACAGCCGCAAGCTGCTCAGGGACTCCTGGAGCAGACGCTCCCCTAGCTCCTGCTCAGCCTACTGCTGCCAGCCGGCAGCTTCCCTCCTGCCAGACCCCTGGGCATGCTGATGGGAATGGCACAATTACCTAATCCCTGCCCAGGGAGATCTAGGACACATGCAGACAGATGGAGGACCAGGGGGATTCAGAACTGTTCAGTATTAGAGGAGCAAAGGAGACAAGCCTGGGAGAGGTTTGGTTTATGGGCCAGGCTTGAAAGGAGGTTCTAAAGTCTCCTTTTCTTCAAGCAGCTCCCTGGTAAGCTGTTTTCTCACCTGACCAGAAGCTCTGGAAGAAAGAATCCAGACCTCCCCATAGCTGCTGTCAAATGATCTGAGAAAGAGCATTCACTGACACTCAGAGTCTGGGTTTCCAAAAGTAAGAGTAAGTCATAGACGGGAAGTGATAGAAACAGAAGCCAGGAGAGTCAGAGCTTCGGGAGGGCCCATGCAGAGAAGGTGACAGAGAGTCAGGGACACAGGGATCAATGGAATGCATGCCCGCACCTGTCACATTACCTTTCCTTATTTCTCAGTTTTCACTCACGCATTGTCACCCTCATTGCCACTGCCCTGGTTCAGGTCCTGGGGATCTCTATGACTGGAATCATGCAACAGTGTTTTTTTTTAAACCTCCAATCTTTTTGCACCCAATATCTCTTCCCTACCCCAACCCATCCTGACTGGCCATCTTAAAGAAAAGCCAGGAGACCATGTCATTTCTTTGATCAAAGACCTGCATCGGTTCTCTAATCACTACAGAATGAAGTTCAAGCTTCCCAGCCTCTCATTTAACCCCGCCCACCACATCTGGTCTTGGTCTATGCTTCCAGGTATAAATACCACTAATTCTCCTCACTGACATCAGAAGCAGCCCATTCAGCTCCCCCACCCTTCTTTGCCACTCCATCTTCACGTCTGTGTCACCTCTCTGGATTACTCTTCCTTTAATCAACGTGAAGTGAGATAGCTCCCTTACCTTTGCTCCTGCAGTGTCTTTTCCTGGAGCGCTCCCTCCTCCACCCTCACTTACCAAAACTCTATTTATCCTGCAAATCCTAGATAAAATTCCCCCTTGATAAAGCCTTTACAAAGCGTCCCTATAATAATTATTGCCTCCATCCTTATCATTTACATTTGTTTATTTTATTTGTATTATTGCCCCCTTCTTTCTGTATATTTATTTAATTATTGCATCCTTCTTTTGCAGTAGGGAATCATGGAAGTTGATCTTAGAAATAAAGTTCTACTTCCACCTAGGCTCCTCCACTGGATTTTAACCTCCTTGAGATGAGAGGCTGTTTTATCCAGTTCTTATATTAACAGCTCCCAGTGCAGTTCTTCCCCTAGAGTAAGGAGGAAATAAAGCACAATTTTTTGAGGGGCATCTAAATATGTTCTGGGAATTGTGATGTTAACATCCTACAAACTCACATAACTTTGGGAGAGAAGGTGTCTTTCTCCCCCTCGTTATAGACGATCACAAGGGGTTTCCAATAAGGTCCAAGCCTATTTAACCTGTAATAAGGGAGTAGTAGGGTGCTTGGGTGGCTCAGTCAGTTGAGCATCAGACTTCAGCTCAGGTCATGATCTAATGGCTTGTGGGTTTAAGCCACACATGTCAGACTTTGCACTGACAGTGTAGAGTCTGCTTCAGATTCTTTGTCTCCCTGTCTCTCTCTGCCCCTCCCCTGCTTGTCATCCTCTCTTTCAGAAATAAACCTTAAAAATTTTTTTTTTAAAAAAGGGACTTTCTGTCAGGGTGATTTTTGGACCAGTATATGTGTGGATGAAAAATATTGTAAACATTTCATGAGTTTTATCTACCCAATGTCCACCATGCCATTGACTATAACAAAATCTTGGCTATCAAAATATTTATTTAGACAAATCCAGAGAGGTCTGTTTAAATAATATGGAGTAAAATACAGAGACAAATGAAAGAATGTTGGATAAGTGGGGTTTTAGAAAGAAACAAAACCAGAGAAACAGAAATAAGCCAATGTAAAGGCTGAGGGAGCCTGGGGAGGAAAACATGGAGAGACTAGGAAGTTTAAAAAAAAAAAAAGCAGAATAAAGGCAAGATAGGAGTGTGTCTGATTCTTCAAATGGGACAGTTCCAGTATTTTTAGATATTGTTCAAGGGCCCAGGGTCCCATGGCAGTGGGCAAGGGTGGGGTCCGCATCAGGAAATGGGCAAAGGCTGTCTCTGGTGTGTCTCAGGAAGGAGCCCTGGGTCTTGATTACTGCTGCACAAAATGCTGGGCACCACCGTACTTTCCACCAAGCCTCCTTGAGGACAGTCCCTGGTTATCTGTCTTCCATGCAACAGAAATATTACCACCATGACTCGTTTTGGAGAAGACCAAAGGCTATCGTTTTCCAAGTCTCCTTATTAGCTGGAAGACTTATGCTACACTACGAAAGTTTCCATTTGGTCACTGGATATATCTTCTCCAATGACAAGGTATAGCACACAAAAAATTATTTGCTGATGAGATGGATGAATACATTTCTCCAGCCCACAGGGCCACTGAGGTGGCCAAACGATGCTTTGGGCTTGTGAGTCCAACAAACTCTGTGTTAATTTTAGGTTTGCCACATGCTATCATTGACTTTGGGCAAATTTCAAAAACTCCTAGAACTTCAAAATCTTAATCTGCAAAATGACAGTAATATCTTGCAGAGTTTTTGTAACCTTAAATATAATTGTTATAATGCATATATCATGAGACCTGGCACATTATTAGAGTTCAGTAACAGTAATCTTTAATCTTTGTCATCATCGTTATCAACATTGTTCTCCCCTGTGCAGGTACGATCTCCATCACACTGGGCAAGTGGAAGGACAGATTAATACAGAGACAAAAGTATGAGAAAAGGTGACCTACAAGGGTACAAATAGTACTGGATAATGACTAAACCATCAAATGGAATTACTGGGTTGTAGTCTGGAGTGTGTGACTCAGCTGGAGACTGAGTACAAAGGGTCCCTAAGCAGAAGCATCAGGGACAGACAGGGGGCAGCTGACACTATGCCCACAGTTGGCACAACCCAACGAGGTTTTCAAGGATAAATGAAAAAAAAAAAATCAGTCCTGAGAGGGAGCACCGCTGAACCATGCTGCCCTGTTTTTGAGCAGCAGCTGCAAACAGGGATAGCAGCGGCAGCTGTTTGTAGAAGCCTCGATTCCCAGGGAAAGTGGGCATCAGGCTAAGCAAAAGGGAGGGAGAGACAGGCAAGGAGCAATGCCCCGGGTTCCCAGGATGGCAGATTCCACTGCACAGAAATGAGGGCCTGGGCAAGGAGGGAGATGCGTGCAGTAGCAAGGAGGGGGTGTTCGGAATGTGAAATATTGCTCAATAGTGACAGCAGGTTGATGGATCAGTAGAAGAGCTAGATTAGGGGTCAAGACCTCTTTAGCCTCTTCTGCCCTTAGGTTACTGCATACACATGGGCAGATAATGATCACAACAGCTAATACTAAGTGAGTGCCAACCAGATGCCAGGCAATGGCCTTCATTTTTTACATATATGAAATAATGTAATTCTTACTATAATAATATGAATCAGTGCTGGTATTGTCTGCATTTTACAGATAGAAATTCGAGGCAAGATAGAAATACAGAGGAGGAAAGCACCTGTATCAAGCCACATAATAAACAAGTGACAAATCTGAGATTTAACCCGGGCAGCTTGGCACTCACCTTGAATTTGTGTTCATTACTCTCTAGCAGTTCTGTCCAGTAAAACTGTCTGGAGTTATAGAAATGTCCTCCAATGTATAGCGCTTGAAATATGGGTAGTGCAACTGAGGAAGAGGATCTTCAATTTTATTTAATTAAAAATAAGTTAAATTTCAATAGCCTCATGCAGTTAGTTGAGACACAATGGAGAACATAGCTTGATACTGTCTTTTTAGAGACAGATCTCTATGGATTAATTTCTTTTCCATCTCAAAACTGTGGGTTTGCATCACAAGGTCAGAAAATATGGGAAGCGATTTCTGACATCTCTGCGCATATGGATGTCATCAATCAATTATGACTCTTTCCTACTGGACGTTATTCAGAACCCGTGATGACAGAGGAGGATGCTAGGTGGTCACTGACAATAGCTTAGACTCCTCATTTGAGGAGAAGGTGATATCCTTCTTGGGGCTCTAGATTGTTATCTAGGGAAAGTGCCAGGTGTAGGCATAAGAGGGAAGGGGATGCCATTACAGAAGACATCTCTTCCATTACCACTGCTTTTCTTTCTTCACCCACATCCAGTTGCTTTCCACCTACATAACATCTCCCTCATCCCTTAAGTCTAAATTGGTGGAGGACTCCTTTTGCAGTGTACCTAACATTTTAACCAGTTTTTGCTAAAGGCCCGATCCAAGTCACTTTTGCTGCACTTGATGTCTATCCTCTTGTCAGCAAATATTGATGGACACAAAGAAACAGTTTTTTTTCCATTCTAAATATCATTGAAGAAGCCTTCGACTGGCATCCGTGGTACATCTTTGCACAGAGGAAAGAATCAGAAGTAGATCAGAGACCAGGGAAATGTTATTTCCTGCAAACACAAGAAAAGTAACAGCTCCCCAGATAATTCTTGAACTAGAATTTTTATTTGAGCCTTGCGACACTTACTTGAATAACTTATCTTGACATGAGCCTAAGCCTCTGGAAACTCTAAGGCTTTATTTGACAAGTACTTTCTTAATTAATTTCTAAGTCTCCTATTCTCTCTCCAGGTCTCTCCCTGCTCTTTTGCTTGCTGAACTCCTACCTGGATTTCAAGAGGTAGCTCAAATATCACTTGTCCTGGAAAGATGTTTTGATTCTTCTCTTAACACACATCTCCCAGGCTGGGTGAAGTTCCCCTACTCAGTGAGCTAATGGCTTCTTTACTCACACTCAACAAACATTTCTCCCTCCCTACTTAATTCTGCTGTACTGCTGTATTCCTAAATCTGTCTCCTCTGAAGACTGTTAGCTCATCAATAGAAGGAGATAAATTACGGATCTCTGTCGTTAGTACCTTGCAAAGAGCTTGATATATGGCAAGAGTTTAATAAATATTCATTGAATGGACAGAAGAATAAATGACTGACCTAGAGACAAGATCAGACTCATGTGGCAGATCAGTGTTACTGACAGACCAACCCCAAGGTCAGGAATAAGGGAGCCAGTTCCCTGGCCAAGCTGACCTTTTCTCTTCTGAACAAAATAATCAAGGACAGACTCTCTCCTCCTCATTCTCTGACACCCCCATAAAATTCCAGTCATTCTAATTTTATCCTCACATTTGCTGCCCCCACCCCCACCCCTTCCTGCACAGTTCCAAAACACGTGGCTTCTCTCTCCCTGGGTCCCAATTGTTTCTCTTTCTATAGCATCGGAATCTCATTGTCATGCCTGCCCTATTCCCTCCTGACCTCTCAACCGCCCATTGTTAGATGTCAGGAGGGCCTGGGTGGCAGCTGGGCCCCAGCAGGGCAGACCTGGCGTCCCCAGGGCATCCCTGGCAGGTGCTGGAATACTCAACAGCCGGGCCTGATATCCCCCACCCCCATCCCTTCTCTAGGTCCCCTTCTCCCTTCCACAGCCATCAGCCCTCTTTCAGGGGCTGTTAGGGCCTGAATGATCAGCATGGCTGGGCATAGGCTTAATTGGAGAAAAGTTTGATCTTTCCTCTGAAAAAGTTCAGGTCTCTCCTCCTGGCTATTTGCACTCCTGTGCAAATCTCTTTTCACTCAGGCCTTCTATTGCTATTAGCCTATGAACTATCAGCTGAAAGCATCTCTAAATACCAAATTCCAACTCTGAACCTTTTTGGTTACCTGTCTCTGCAAAACTCTCACTACTACATCATCTGAGATGTTTAGATGTCGATCTAGTCATTCAAAGCTATACTCAATGCTACCTCCACAAGACAGCCTCTCTCAATTCCAGCGTCTCCCTTCCCTTCTATGGCTCTTTCAAATATCTTGATGTTCTTCTGCAGTAGCATGGATCCCAACTGTTCCCTCATTGTAGATGGTGGTATGTGGGAAAGTATCCAACAAACCTAGTTCAGTGCTTAACAAATAGGAACTAAATACTGTACACCAGCTATGTGCTAGTTACAGTTCAGGAAGTTTACCCTCAGGATTTCATTCGTTTGATCTTCACATTAATGGATTTCAGGGGTAGGTATTATCATCCCCATTTTGCAGATTAGGAAACTGAGACTATGTGTTTATTATTTGCTCAACCGATGGCAGAACCAAGGCTTGATTTTGTGGTTTTACATTATATGATCTTTCTAGTAAAGTTCATTAAATATTTAATGAAATTTTATTAATGGAATTGTTAAGGTCTGATGATAACACAGATGTTGGGGACACAGACTGATTGTGACAATAGAGAAGTTTAGATATTAGGAAGAATTCTTCCAATTGTAAGAGGGGAAACTAACAGTTAACTGAACTCTGAGCAAGCACAAGGAAATCCTTATTTTTATGGGGCTGGGTTAAGTAGAGGTTTAATTAGGTAGAAGGATGTATAGAAAGATCAATTTTTTATTCCTTCACTTCCTCATTCCAATTCTTCATAGCCATGTTTTATCCTCACCTCCAATGACACCAACACCAGTGCCAAGTAGTAAGTGAACTTCTTCATCCTTAGAGAAAGAACTTTTCCATTAGATGGAAAATTTCTTCATTTTGTCCTACCCTCACCCTAACCCTGATCCCCTGCAATATGAAGCCCATAGGTTCTTTTACCTGGCAAAGCTGATACCAAAATGGGTTAAATTCCTGAAATAGGTCTGGTTTATAAGCTATTTACTCTGAGCCTTCTCAAAGTACTAATGTATATGATTAAGACTGTTAGTCAGGATTTAACTCTAAACTTTTGTTCTTAACTGGAGACTTAGTCATGTTTTTCCTCACTCCCCTTTGTCATCGCAGGGTCTTGGGCCATTCTTCAGGGTGTGAGGGATGTGGGCAAAGGAGGTACAGTGAACACCTTACATTTTTTCTGCTGGAAATAAAGAAAATAAGACAGCGAGCTTGGTGGTTCTTTTTCAGTTCCCTGCAGAGGACTGTGGAGTCTTCTTCCCACCTGCATATTCATGTTGGCTCAAGGAGACAGCCAAGCAACTAATTAGGTAATTCTTCAATAATTTTTATCTGGGGAAACCTGTTTACACAATCAAATATTCAGACTCCACTCTTAGATTTGAACTGTACCCAGAGCTGAGAAGTAGACAATTTGTGAGTCCCTGAGACAAGAGAATAGATGTTATAAATATATAGATAGACAGTAGCTGGAAGCTAACGATTCTGGGCAGAAGGAAATATATTCCTATTCCCTGCTCCCCCAGCCAATGCCTCACCTCTGCCTTCAGTCTGGAAGTACATCCTAGACACTTCCCATTCCTGTACCAGTGTATTGTATGTGTTTTTAAATTGAGTTGCATTTTTAACAAATAGGAGTTAATTTATCCCTTGAATAAATCCTTTATTAGAAAAAATTTTAAATGCAGACTTTTCAAAAGCAAACTCATCTATTTTCCTCTTTTTTTCCTTTTTAAAAAGAGTGATTATACCTTAGGAGTTTCTTAAAATGAATCAGACCTGAATATCTGTAATTACCCTGAATTACAGGGTAATTCTTGGCTTTCCAAGTTTTTAAAAATTCTATTATCAACAATCACTGATATTAATTGTTTGCAGATCATTTTCCTATGCTTCAATTTCCATATCTAAAAGATAGAGGAGGGGAAACATAAATTTCTGTTCCACCTTGACAAAGAAGATTAGTCCAATAATAATTGTGCATATTTCTAGAGAAATTCAAGGTGGTGTTAAAACTAATTTGTAGCACAAGTCTGTAGCACTTCACCATTATAATCTGCATTAGAGTTTATCTTTCTAAGGTGTTTCAGTGAAACAAACAGCAAAGTGACGTCTTGCCATGAGGACTAGAATGAAGATCACCAACTTCTAGTTCTACTACTCACCTAGTCTTGGGCAAGTCGTTTTCTGCTTCATTTATAGAACAAAGGCATTTCATTAGATGAGGTCTACTGAAAATAAACCTATCCAGTGATATTTAAATTTTTGCTATAGCTTTTTGTTGTTGTTATTCAGTGAAAGTCCAGGAGGAAGACAAATGGGTACACTCTTGTTAAAGATTTATATAGAAGTAAGCAGATTTAGCTAATTTGCCATTCTTTCTACTGGCCTTTACCTTCTCCTATCCATCCAGACCCTCTTTTGCTGAGGGTACTCTAGAAGACATTTTGAAAACTACTGTTGTAGACTCCAAAGGGCTTAGATCAGTCCTTTTGGTTTTAAGGAAATAAATAAAAAGGAAGCGTGGTGCAAGGTATGAAATCAAAATACATGAGTTCATACTGATATAGACACACGACTGAATATTACGAAGGGACAAAAAAAGAGAGCGAGACAAACCAATAAACAGACTCAACTCTAGAGAACAAACTGATGGTTACTAAAGGGGAGATGTGGGGGATGGGTGAAATAGGTGATGAGGATTAAGGAGTACACTTGTGATGAGCACTGGGTGTTGAATGGAAGTGTTGAATGACTATATTGTACACCTGAAACTAATATTACACTGTATATTGACTAACTGGAATTTAAATAAAAACTTAAAAAAAGAATATATGTAAACATATAGATAGACAATTGACCTATGTAGAATAATTCCAAATAATTTATGTGGCTACTTTGCTCTCCAAGAGGTAGTACATACTCCCCACTCCTGAAATGTGGACTATGCATAGCAACTTCCTTTCAAAGGGTACATTGTGGAAAGGGTGAAAAAAAGTCATTCTATCAACTTCCCCTTGACATGATGTGAAAAAGACAGTCTATCATTGTGATCTTCCGAAACAAAACAAAACAGAAAAACATAACACCAAAAAAATTATGAGACAAACATAAGACCAATCCCAAATAGGGGACATTCTACAAAATACCTGGCCAATACTGTGTAAAACAAAGTGGTTAAAAATGAGGAATGCCTGAGAAAGTGTCACCAACAGGAACAGCTAGAAGAGATCTGATGACTATAATGTGGAATCTAGATGGGATCTTAGAACAGAAAAAGGGCAATAGGTAAGAACTAAGGACATCCAAATAAGGTATTTTTACCTTATTTGGTATTATTTACTCTAGTTAATAATAGTATATTAGCATTGGTTCATTAATTGTAACAAAAGTACATATTACAAATGTAAAATGTTAATAAAAGGGGATATTGGGTGTAAGATATATGGAAACTTTTAATACTATTTTAATACTTATACAATTTTTCTGCAGATTTCAACTGTTCCAAAATTAAAAGTTTATTTTAAAAAATTAAAAGGAGAGTGGTGAACACTAAAAATTATGGAAACCCAGAAAATTACTAAGAGTGAGGAGCCCTACACTAGGCTTCCCATCACTGGAAGTTTATTATAGGAGACTGACTCACTGCATTGTGCCTCCATGGGGGACCATATGGGGAGGTCCTTCCACTATAGGAGGAAGATTGAAGTCAGGGTTGAGGAATAACTTCCTAGCTGATAAGACTTGAGATATCTTGATCTGAAGGCCCTGCTCCAGAGGAGGGATCACTATCTTCATATGGATGAGGTCAGGGTGAAGGATGGGATAAAACTGTTCTTCTAGGCATCCAGGGACGATGGATATTCCAGGGGTGGTTAGATCGGGGTAAATGTCTGAGGTTCAAAGAAAAGATTGTAATACAATTTCCAGCTGCCTCTTTGCTTCTAAATAACCTACTTGCTTGTATCAATAATATTAGTATTACAGTTTGACCTCTAGCATGCAAGAGATTGCTTCTAATCATCCCTGTTAATTAGTATGTAGCAAAAACTAACAAAAGTGCTTGCTCTTACCAGATACGTTCATAGTATTTCACATCTACAAGGTGTTCAATGAATATTTGTTGAGTAAATGATAGATTGTAGGATTAATTTTTAGTTCCACTCAAATACACTTTTCACTGGTACAGTAATTCTCTCTTTCATCAATTTGATGCAATTATCCTCTTTTTCTATTTATTTTACCCCCACAACTCTGAAAGATAGGCAATTGAAATGAACAGTGAGGCCTCCAGGTATTATCTCTGAGTACTCCCCAGCATCTGATTTGCCCGACAACACATTTCACTCTTTTCTGCCCCAGATGGCCACGTTTAGTGTATGAGCTGATCAAACCAAAAAAATAAGTCAAAAGTCAGTTTTTTCTTCCCTGTAAAAGACTTCCTTTTTCTAGGACATACAGAAAATGAAGGTAGAGGAGGGTGCCTGGGTGGCTCAATTGGTTGAGAGAAAATGAAGGTAGAGGAGATTATCTCATGTTCTTCTATAATCATCCTGCTGGCAATTATTCCCAGAATTATGTTCTCTCCCCAGCTCATCCCAGTTTTGCAGTGGGCATTTCTCATTTCAAGGCTTGGGACTCATGGACATTACCTGATGCTCTTCCTCCAGGTTGATATCAGAAAATATGCAAATGTGTCATAGACTACACCTTCTGCTACTCTTAAATACATTTCTTCTAAAACCACGACTTAGGGGTGCCTGGGTGGCTCAGTCAGTTGAAGATCCAACTCTTGGTTTCGGCTCAGGTCATGATCCCACGGTCATGGGATTGAGCCACACACACACACACACACACACACTTTTTTTTAAAGGGAAATACATTTCCTAGAAAAGAAGCAAATTTAAATTAATTTGCTAATTAAAATATCCCAGTTCAGAAGGCACCTGAGTGGCTCAGTCGGTTGAGCTTCCATCTCTTGATTTCTGCTCAGGTCACAATCTCACAGTCGTGAGATTGTGCCCCATGTTGGGCTCCATAGTAAGTGTGGAGCCTGCTTGATATTCCCTTATTCTCAAAATAAATAAAATAAAATAAAATAAAATAAAATAAAATAAAATAAAACAAAATCATTTAAAATATCCCAGTCAAAGTACGAGAATAAAAGACAAAGGTAAATGTGGTAGGAGACACCTAGCTTACAGGTTCCCATCAATAACTAGTACACCCTCCCTGCTGCTATTGGCCTTTACCTTGCTGCCCACAGATGCTCAGGCTCAGCAGGGTCTGCATGGGATCAGTCCTGGAACCTTCAGTCTAGACCCAGCTCTCCCACTAGTAAGGTCTATGACCTTTGACAACCTAAACTTTCTCCATCTGTTTCTTCACCTCTAAGATGTCCCCAGATCCTAAACAAGGTGTTCCACCATAGGAAAACCCATAATGGGGATGGGAGATGGGGCATTTATTACTTGCTGGGGGAAATCACTGTCATATCAGAACTATGAGGCACCGGTTTATCCACAACTTTGATTGAGTGTTACTCCGACAGACATAGTTGGTTGCCTATCCAGTTGTCACTCCCATTTCTCTTATTCCCAGTCATCTGCAGCTGTCCCAGGGACAGAGCAAAAATACAAGGAATGAGTCCCTCTTCCAACTAGGGACAGGCAGATGGTCCAATTCTAGCCAATGAAACATAAAAGGAATTATGTTAGGTAGGTACCTGGAATTTTTTTCTAATTAAAAGAGGAAATGAAAATAAAGAACACTGTTCTCTACCCACATCTCCTTTCTTTCTAGTGTTTTGGGTGGAATTGTGGAGGACATAGAGCTTACACTATGTGCCGACCATCTCGTGACCATACTAGCAACAAAGATTTGTGAAGGCCCACCATGTGTAAGACATGTGGATTATTGGGGATTAGAGACGAAGTAGGCCACAGAGGGGATTATGGTTCATTAGCATCATGAAACTGATAATTATTTGTGAATACTTAAAACCTACAGAATTCAGCAGGTGGCTGAATATAAAATAAAGAGAAGAATCACTATATTATACATAATATAACACTGTATGTTAACTATAATGGAATAAAAATAAAAAAGAACAAGTTTTAACATATGCTTCAGGGGAAAAAATCACACTACAGTCAGGAGTTTTGGAAATGTATTGGCTTTTAAAGTCAGATGCAGCCTGTAGCTCTTTCATTAAAAAAAATTTCTCGGAATGCCTGCATGGTTCAGTCAGTTAAGTGTCTGACTTCAGCTCAGGTCATGATCTCATGGTTCATGGGTTCCAGCCTTGTGTTGGGCTCTGTGCTAGCAGCGTAGAGCCTGGATCCTGCTTTGGATTCTGTGTCTCCATTTCTCTCTGCCCCTTCCCCACTCATGCTCTGTCTCTCTCTCTCTCTCTCTCAAAAATAAATAAATATTAAAATTTTAAATTATTTTCTCATACTTACCTAAATGCTTCCCCATAAACTTCTCATTTATTCTACCCACCCACCTCCAAAAGTATATAGGATGGGATGCCTGGGTGGCTCAGTTGGTTAAGCCACTGACCTTGATTTTGACTCTGTTCATGATCTCATGGTTCATAAGTTCGGGTCCCACAGTCAAGCCCCCTGCCTCTGTGCTGACCGTGCAGACCCTGCATGGGACTTTCTCTCTTTTTCTCCCTCTGCCCCTCCCCTGCTCATGCATGTGTGTTCTCTCTCTCTTAAACTAAATATATAAACATGTTTAAAACGTGTATGGAAAGTAGTTTATGTTATGTATAATAAACTCTATAAAAAGTTCTGCAAAACAAATCAATAGCGAAGTTTTCCAGAGAGTAGCATAGTTAATTGGCACGTCCTTAACTAAGGATTGCCATGCTCTCTTCCTTTGCCTGGGGCCAGGAAGGCAACCACCTGTCTCCTTTTCCAGTGCCATTCCAGTGCAACCACCTACTCCTTACCTGGAGTACCTCAGTTCATGATCTGGGAGTCAGCCCAGTCAGCTGAATTTGAATTCAGCCTATTATGTATAAACTTTTACGGATTGAATTCTATAGTATAAATATCATAAAATTTGTTTTAATGTTTCTCATCAAGATTGAAAATCACCCTAAGGTGATGTTGATAACTGATAACAGACTGAGCTTCTAGGTGTTTCTTCTGTCTCAGGACTCTGCATAAAGCATAGAAAGGAGGGGATCCTTTAAATTGGAGCTCATCCCCAGGAATAAAGTATGGAATACCATGATTCCAGGGTAAAGATTGAGAGCCTGTGCTGTAGATTTAGCAATGTTTATTGAAATCCTAAAGAGATAAGAGAGAATTGAAAAAAAAAAAAAGCTCTAGCAAAATAAAAAAGAAAAAGAATATAAAATTTTCACTTGTCCACAACCACCTACCTGACCTAACTAGTCCTTCTTCTCCACAAGGTCTTAACTGGGGGAAGAGAAGAGAAAGGAAAGAAAGCAAACAAGAACATTTTGTGCCACCATGACATGTTAATCTAAGCACATTTTCATGTTTAATTTTCATAAAAGTTCTGGAAGAAAGATTGTTGCTATCCTAATTCTACAATTAAGAAACTATAACCGGAAGGTATTAAGTCACTTTTCCCAAGATCACATAGCAACAAAGTTAGGAAGCAAAATCCAAAGGTACATGGCCGGATCTTTCTGACCAATAACATCCAACTAGGAGAATGATGCTCCAAATTCTGCTCCTCTTTCCACCAACTCCCAGTCCTCCAATTGGAAGGAGGAGGACTCCCGGCTGAGTAGTTAACTGAGCCATTATAAATTGTAAAATCTTTTATTCTGAAGCTAAAGTAAGATCCATTAATGGATTAAAGGTATATGGTCCAGAACTGGATCTGCCTCTTATTCCTGGTAGAGCTTAAAAGAGTATATTCTGAAAATGCCTTGTGTTTGGTGAGGGGGAGTAACAAAAGTAAATAAACAAATGATCATCTAAACAAGAAAGTGCAGTTCAAAACAAAACATATGTATGATCTTCCTTATGATGTTGCCTCTACTCTTTCTGAGAATCCTTGTCTGTCTTAGGCAATGTGTGTGTGTGTGTGTGTGTGTGTGTGTGTGTGTGTGTATACATTTGCATACATACGTATCTTATGTGGTACATATCCAACAGTTAATTGCTGACAACCCAAATAATTAAAATGTATATTATAATAATAGACACTCTTGGAAAAACAAAAGATTCTTGCTTTGGAATGCTTGTAGTACTTTGAAAACTATCAAAAAAATTTCCATAAATTGACTTGCTGGAAAACCTAGGGTATTATTCTAGGTTCAGAAAATAGAATTGGAACAGTATACTCTTAGGCAAAAGGGACAGGTCCAAGATTGAGACCAGCCCATACTGATCTGGTAGGAAAAAGACTAGCCAGAGAAGTAAGAAAATAATACACTTTCATAGACAGAAGCACAGCATGGAACAAGTTTGGAAACTAGGAATTTTGAGAAGGCGCATTTTTTGAGATGCCTTTGGAGTATTTTTTCTGTGGCCTAAGAGAACACTCATTTATAGTGGATAATTTTTTTCCCTTTAATATTATAGTTATCTTAATTTACCTACATCTTTAAGTGGTGTGTGTGTGTGTGTGTTTGTGTGTGTGTGTGTTTGTGTGTGTGTGTGTTTGTGTGTACATGTACACGTTTAATGGCAAGAAGTAGGATAAAATGGGGAAGCAGGTAATCTAAATCCTCTGACAAACAAAAAGTACCACACAAGACATAAGTCTGACAGGAGACAAGAGGAGGTGATATCAGGTGTGACTGTGTTATCATGAAGCTACATATGTTAAAGTAGGCAGTCCTAGACTTGTGAATGTTTTCTGCCAGTTAACTATATCCAGGCAGACAACCTTGTAAAATCAGAAAATTAGTGGGGAGTGGGTGGTCATTTCTAGAAGATCAACTTTGGAGTTCTGTCATGGCATCTGGCATCAAAATTCTAGGGTTTGAATCCTGAACCTGTCCTTCACTGTTTTGTTTGTTTTATCTTAGGCAATTTATTGAACATTTCTAGGACTCCATTTCTCATCTGTAAAATAAGAATAATAATACTATACCTCCCTCAAATGGCTATTATGATGCTTAAATAGACTAATATGTGTAATAGATAGTTGGTGACCTATCATTGTTATGACTCACTTTGGTAATGAGCAAAATAAAGGACAATTTCTCTTGATTTGACTGGAATCTTAGAAAGTCATTATGAACTCCTTTATCTTGACTCAGTTTGGAAGTTAGCCAGTGTGCGTATGTATATGTACATCTTGCTCGTTCTAGTGTGTATTTGTATACATACATCATACTTGTTCTCTCTGTTGTAAAATGAATAGTCTTTTGAAGTCTGCCCTATGGTTATTATACTCATAGTCCTACTTACTGGTCCCTAAATAATCAGTTCTCTATGACTTATGTGATCTTACCTTTACCTTCACCTAATCTTATAGGTCTTTGTAGAATCTTAGCCATTTTTGCCCACTAATTTGATACTTCCTCTGGATTTTTTATATCAAGTTACAAAATCTCATGCTCTTTCTGTTCCTCATATGTAGATGTTACATTGATGTTATGCATCAATGGGGATAATTTGGGGGAACTTTGTGATGGATTATACAATGGTGTTTTTTGGGGTCTTCCTGTTCCCTGTTTATTTCTTTGTTTTGTTTCATTACGTTTGCTTCTTTTTCTGTTCTTTTAATATTTAGCACTTCGAAACATTTGTATTTGGAAATATTCTCATTCTCTGTCTCCGTTTGTGTTTATTTGAAGTTTGACAGATGAACACAAACTTGTATACATAGATATCTAGTGGAGCTGTAAAATTCTCCTCCCACATTCTCATAAAATTAAATTCCTCTCAGTCACTTGGAAACCCAATGGACAGGGGAAGTTGGATCTTCCAAAGAAACTAGATTAGGGAGAACAGAACAGATGGCTGCATCCTCATATTGCCTTTAGGCTGCAACATCATGCCTACAGCTTCAACTGGGAGGTAGCAGCATGGACGTCAACATTGTGCTTCCTGGGGACTCCAGCTTCCATAGGTTCTGTGGAAGGGTCACACTTACAAAGTCATTGATAAAGTAGGATATTGCCTGCTTCTGTGTGCTGTGCTCATTTTATACTCAGAACTCCTTCAGCTTATCTCCAAATCTTAGCATAGCACTTGATTTCTTTGTGAGGCAAACAACTTGATGTCTATCCAAGACTGAATTTAATATTTTTATTTTGTGTGGGTGTGCCCTGTACTCACTTAACCCTTAGTGAGTAGAGTTTGGAACAGCTTATGTACACAGAACCCTCCACTTGTAGAATGAAATTCATTCTCCTTGGATTAAAGTGAGGGCAGAGATATGATTTATTTTGATCATTTTTTTATATCTCTATATCTCTCTGGGTTTAGCACAAAGTCTGGTGCAGAAAAGAAGTAATGTGTAGCTTCTGAGCTCAGTAGATGATTGGTTAAGGGGGTTCTTATGCATTGCCCATGTAGGCTAAGTGGAGAAACTCTCAGCCTAACTTCTAAAAAATCTGTCATAGATTACATCCACTATAACTTTATGCAATACTACCTTTTAATGGAAAATAGCCAAGCCAGGACTTAGGTCAATGCCAGATAGATAGTAGATATTTAATAAATAGTCATTCAATAAATGAAAAACTTCAACCATAAGTTTGATTTGTACAACAAATTATAAACCCCAAGAAGGGAGAAATGAAGTGAGTTGTAGCAAGTGTGCTGAGGAGGTTATCAAAGGAAAAATTGCATTGGACCAAGTTAAGCAGACAAGGAAGATTTTTTTCAAGGCTATTGCAGTAGGGATAGAGGCCAGAAATCTGTCTGAACTCTGCTAAAACAAAGGGCAGGAGAGTTTTTAAACACTGGAGTGATCTCATGGAGAAGTATGGGCAGACATTAGGGGGAAGTCATAAACCATCTGTTTGCTAATTAGCTTTATTCAGAGTAAAAAGAAGCTTCTCATATTCTAAGAAAATAGGTAGTTTTATAACTTGGAGCGAGTAAGATTCCCATTGAAGTTAGGCTCCCTTTCCTACAGAGACCGGGAAATAGAGATGCTGTCTTCCTTGATGGCTACATTTCAAGGAGATGGTCTCCATGCCTTTAAGAAAGATAGTTTTACATTGTAAAACTAGGCAAGAGACCTTCAAACATATTTACATCTCAAAGGGAGGTTAGAGGCCTATAATCAGGAAGAAGCCTGTCTAAACTTTAGTTAAGCTGAAGGGAACATTAATACCATCCTAGTCAAGGTCTCAGTTAACCCATGACTTGGTGGGCCTTGCCCTGTTTTGAGTGTCACTCCTGCTGGCTTTCAGACACAGTCCCTTGTTGTAGTCATTTGTAGCTCTGGCCACATCACTCAACCTTTCTAAGCATCTTTTAGCACAGACAAAATAACAGTCACTGTTCCAGCTCCTTCACAGATCTGTTGTGAGGATCTAATCTCACCAGATCTGAAAGTGCTTTGTAAATTAAGGTGTTGTCCTGTTGTACTAGGAGAATTATTCAATTTTCTTAAGGTTTGGGAACTCCGTGGCTGTATCTTAGACCTTTCAAGTCAATTTCAGCATCCTGGGAGCTTCCACCTGACCCTTTGCCTGTGCCACTCATGAATCAGAGAGGTCACCTTAAGATCTCCTTGTCCAGATTCATAATTTTATATGAGGAGACCAAGTTCTTTAATAAGGAAGGAACTTGCCCTTGGCCATATCTAAGTCAGTGATAGAAACTAGGACTCCTGAGTTTGATCCCTACACAATAATTCATAAAATATTCACTGAAAAACCAAGCCTTTTCCCTCAGGAGTGGCTCTGGCTGCCCCCTCTCAGGGAGCCACCTTTACTCTGGGACTTCTATTTATATGATTACTGCTTCCACAGTGTTGAGTTGTTTCTGTTGCTGGTTATCCAAGGTTGCTTTTTCGATTTCTCTGTGTCCTCTGGGGCCTTGGACCTCTAGAGACGGAGCAGCCTGTCCGGCCACACAGAAATGGTATTGCTTTTCTGTGCTCTTTGTACATTGATCTCTGCTTATCTGCCATGGTTTTTCCCTTCATCTTACAGATAAGAGTAAAGGTTTGATTATTTGGAGGCCCTGATGAAAGAACTGTAGCAATCTGAGCAGGGTGACCCCGAACTTGATCCCTGTAGGCTCCTCAGGCTAATCCCTACCTCGTCTTTCCTGGCCCCCCTCTCAGGAGGTCAGGCAGTGAGGTTGCTGACGTTGGTGTGGGGGTGGGAGCAGGATTTTGAGCTTCCCTCTCTGTCAGCTGGTGTCTGTTTTCACGACAGATGGTGGGTGGTGACGTGGTTCTATTGTCCTCCCTTGCCTGCCCTGAAGGGAGATTTCCTTTGCCAGCAAACCTGCTATACTTCCAGAGGAAATAGCATCTGCTTCTGAGCACAGGTCCAGAAGGCATCACTACTCTCTCCATTGCATCCTTTGGCCTGAAAGCAACTCTTTACTCCTTTAAATCCCAAAGAATAACCTGTTGTTCTGTCAGTTCTAAGGGCTACAGCAAAGGACAGACCTTTTCAGAACTTCCAAAGAAGTCACTAAGGTTAGATGTGAGGATGAACATCTTTTATGTAAGGGTTTGTAGCTATGATTCAATGAGCTCAAAAATTGAGATCTGTTGATAATGAAACCATGCTCCTCCTCTGTCCTCTCTCCTAATATTGTTCAGTAGCATTTTTATTTTAACTAGTAGAAAATGGGAAATACTTTATGGATGGCTTTCAGAGAGTTCAGTGGTACTTCAATTTTAGCATTCCTCAGAATTGCTTGAGGGGATTGGGGGGGGGGAGGATTGGAGAAGGGGTGGAGGGAGGAAGAGTAGGAGAGCCTGCTAAGATGCAGGTTTTAAGGCTATATCAGCATATTCTTATTTAGTAGGCATGTCTTTTCTGGAATATGCAATTTTTTGGGAAGAACTCTTGTGATAGTGAACTCAAAATATTCCTGAGGGTTTCAGACCGAGGATATTAACTTAGCAGACTAAAAAATATGTTGGGGGAGAATGAAATGGACAGAAGATTGGAAGCCTTGTTGCTAATGGAAGAGGGAGGAAGGAGGGAAGAGTCACTCCTCCGAGGAAGGAGAGAACAAAGAGAGGAAATTTGTGAATTGAAGAGCTCAACTACTTGTGAGAAAAGGAAGTCCTGGAGACCTCCAGGTAAAGATAGAAGCAGAGGAATTTGGCAGTCCCCATCTAATGCGACAAGACCCAGGATGCAGAGTCCCTTCAAAATAATACTACTGAGTTTTTCTTTGGATTAAATCAGAATCAGAAAGAAAACACTCATTTGGATTATGGAATCTGTTGCACTTAGAGCCTAAAACTTGGAAGTCCACTTGAAGACCATGTAGTGTGAAGGGATTTATGATACCCTTGTTCATATACAGCTATGGAATAACATTAATGTCAGTAATAATAAAAACTCATATTTTCAGTGTTGTATAGTAACAGTTTATTACTGTATCAAATAAATCCTAAATAGTTGTGGCTTAAACAATATAGAAGTTTTTTCTTACTTATAAAAAGTCTAGAAAGTGTGACCAGGAGTAGTAGGATAATTACCCAGTTATCAGGGACTCAAGATCCTTTTTCTTTTTTCTATCCTAAACCCACAGCTTTTGTTAATCTCTAAGATGGTTGCTCTTGCTTCCACCCTCAGAATCATGTTTCAGCCAGAAGGAAGGATAGTGATAGGGGGAAGGAGGATGCCCATAAAGAGAGGAAAAGGTGGGCCCCAGATTGCTCTTAAAGAGTGTGATCTGTAAATTACCATAAAGTAATGACTGAACTTAGTCACAGAGCTATTCATAGCCGTGAGGGATGCTGAGAAACTATATGCTCAGCCTCACCCTATATTGTAGGTAAAAGCAGAAAAACAGGTGAGTGAATGGTCTTTTCTACAAGCAGTTTACAGTTCCTAAAGCCCAACACATAAATCATGTGAGACAAGTAATACGATCAGTATTATTTCCCTTTTCAGATGAGAAAACTAGGCATTTGAGGCAGGAATGCCAACTTTGACTCAGAACTCAGGTCTTTTGAATACAAGTTTCCTATTTTTTCTATATTCTTTCTACTATGTTGGAATGTTTTCCATTAAAACAATTGGAGGATGGAGCACTCTTGACCTTTCTGATTATATCCAGTAAGTAAGTCCAACTCATGTCCCTCTAGACACCTTCTAATTTAGGCAACCTCCTTTTACTCTCCTACCACGCTGCCCCATACTGACATCTCTCTAGACATGGTTGGAGAGAGATTTCTAAGTCTCTCTCTCTGAGCTCAAGAGCTGCCAGGAACCAGAGGCTATATTTTTTGGTTATTTTAATACAGGTTTTGGGAGCAGCCTCTCTGTTTAATCCTCGGCAGATAAATTCACAGTAGAGAGATTGGGAGTTATTTACGAAGACTTGCTGGCTGTAGGAGATTGGGAAGTTGTTAATCTTTTCAGCTGAGGTTGAGGGAGCCCATTTTAATCAGAATTTGTACAGGAATAATCCGTTCTTTAAATTCTGGCCAATCCCTCCAATAATTGCAATCAGGGCAATGTTCATTGGAAGACAGTGTGTTAATATGGAGTTTAAAGAGATGAAACAGGCAGACTGAAATAGCCCCAGAAAAAGACTCAGCAAGAGTTCTAAACAATTTCTTGGATAACTTAAGTCTTCCACAGCTGAAGAGGTCTAACATTCTACCTGTGTCTAGGAGGACTTATCTGAAGTTATCCCACATGTGACCCTGGGAAATGAGAGCAAAACAAAGACCACCAAGACCCTCCTGAAATTTTTATTCTAAGAAATAACATATAAAAGAGGCAAAGATGATTTTTATAAAAGTTTATTTATTTATTTAGAGAGAGAGAGCACACACGTTGGGGAGGGGCAAAAAGAGAGGGAGAAAGACAGAATCCCAAGCAGGTTCTGCACTGCCAGCATGGAGCCCAATGCAGGGCTTGAACCCACGAACCACGAAGTCATGACCTGATCCAAAGTTAGACACTTAACCAACTGAGCCACCCAGGCACCTGCAAAGATGATTTTTAAGCAGATCAATTGAGGAGACTTTTTATGATAGAACCACTAAGTAAACACATGATTATGTTTTTGTGGGGAAGAGGCAAGAGACCAAGTATGTTCATTGGGGTCTTTAAGAAGCAGATGCCAAGATATGATTAAACAAAGCAAAAGATTTTGGGGGGAGAAATGCCCATGAAGGATAAAGGAGCAGGAACATAAGCAGGTAGAGAAATTCCTCAGACCAGGGAAGGAGAAGGGAAGGAAGTAGGATCGTTCAGGAAGACACTCAGACTGCAGCACAGTCTAGGAAACTTTTGGCCATGTCGGTGGTGAGTTCTTAAGCCAAAATTGTCTGTTGGAGGAGTCCTGCCTGGTGTAGGACCTGTGCTGTGCTTAGTGGCTAGCTGGGAGCACCACAAACATGTGGCATGCACAATGGTGGAACTGGTGGGATGGAAGCTGGATCTGTTCATCGACTCTGCTCCCTGCAGTAGGCTCTCTTGCAGAAGATCTCAGTAGTGCATTTCCATGGGCACCACATCTGGGTCCTCTGTTGTTTGACTTTGGGGAAATATCCTTCTTTATCTCTGCTTCAGTTTTCTCATGGCTCTGGCTGGATGATCTCTAGGCTCTGTATCTCTTTCGATCTCTGATTTTTACAAAGCCTAAGTATTTAAGCTCTAAAGGGTGGATGTGTGTGTGTGTGTGTGTGTGTGTGTGTGTGTGTGTGTGTGTGTGTGTTGAGCAGGGTTGTGAGCCAGGGAAAGATTCTAGGGGAGAGAAATGTGTTAGTAGCTGGGAGGAAAAACAGGTCATTCTGTCAGGTGCCTTCTTCCTGCTTCAGCACTCCTTTTCTGTTCTCTGTGCTCCAACCTGGGCTGACGCCTGGGCTGGCCACAGCTTCAGCCTAATCTAATCTAATCTATCAGAGAGGTAATGAACTATAAAAGTGTGGATTCAATTACAATTAGAGGGGAGTTTTGTGTTGGCTGGAGTCTGGTGCTAGCCAGAGAATAGAAACTCCGGCTGGGTTGAAAGGCCCCATCTGTGCTAGCAAGGTCTGCCGTTAGGGGCCCAGCGAAACCTTATTGAACACAATGAGGAAAAAACAGTACCCATATCAATGATTTTTTTCTTAAGGAAAAAAAGTATTTGCTTTTTAGATATTTTTTTCAGGACTGGGCCAAAGGGAAGATATTTTTCTTTGATTTTCTTACCCTCATTTCTTGAGTAGAGCCCAGGCATCTGTAAACTCTTTATGACTCTCTTTCTTCTCAAAGACTTCTCTTTTCAAGGACTTCTTCTCAAAGACTTCTCTTCCTAGAGGGTAGAGATTTACTCAATGGAGTAGCCTATCCTTTGGATTTCAAGAAATATCATTCTGTTGAGACATCTACAAATTCTGCAAAAGAGCATCAGGGCTTTCATTCTTTTTTTTATCTCTGTAGTCCAAAATTGTGCCAATCTTTCGAATTCTAGCTTTCTGGCACTTCCTAAGAATGCACCTTCAGAAGACTCAGAGAGATTGATCTGTTTTTCTCTCCTGAACCTCCATTATACTTTGTAACTCCCCCAAGGAAATCTGTCATGTTTTGCCTTGCATTAGAGACATCTCCGTACACATTTTTACTAATTTTTCTTATCTTCTTTATTATGCTATAATCTTTTTGACTTCTGGGATTATTATTATTATTATTACCCATCTCTATGTCCTCTGCACTGAGCTCACCTTTTTTTTTTAATTTTCTTAAAATGTTTTATTTATTCTTGAGAGAGAGAGAGCGAGCATGAGTGGGTGAGGGGCAGAGCAAGAGAGGGACACAGATTCTAAAGCAGGCTCCAGGCTCTGAGTTGTCAGCACAGAGGTCAACACGGGGCTCGAACCCATAAGCCATGAGATCATAACCTGAGCTGAAGTTGGATGCTTAACCGACTGAGCCACCCAGGTGCCCCTGAGTTCATCTTTAATTAGTATGTAATAGTCACTAAATAGAGGCTTACTGAGGAGAATAAATATCTATTTGAGACAGATTGCCTTCTCTGTTCTCTTTTTCCTCTTTGTTACCGTTCTTCCTGCTTCTTTGCTTAATTTCCCTTTCCAAAGGGAACAATGAGCAAACCAATTAAAAAATGAAGTGAATTTAAAAGGAAAACCGAAGTGAATTTTCAAAAGTGAAGGTTTTTTTTTTCATGCCATTTGCTCTTTTCTTGCCCCTGACCCAACTAGAATTATTCTTACCTGAGATGTTATAAAGTATGTCTGGGGATTCCCCTCCCATAGCAATATATGGCTTTCCTGAAATTCTTTTTTTACATATAATTTTTTTTAATGTTTATTCATTTTTGAGAGACTGAGAGAGACAGAGCCTGAATGGGGGAGGGGCAGAGAGGAGACAGAATGTGAAGCAGGTTCCAGGCTCTGAGCTGTCAGCACAGAGCCAGACGCGGGGCTCGAGCTCACAAGCTGCGAGATCATGACCGGAGCTGGTCAGACGCTTAACTGACTGAGCTACTCAGGCGTCCCAGCTTTCCTGAAATTCTATAAGATCTTAGTTACAACTGTCTTAATATTCATTCATCTATTTAGCAATGTGGTAACATTATTTTTTTCTATTTTTAACTTTCATTAAACAAGTAATAAAAGCGTGTTTTACCCCAGCTCTGCCTCTCACCACTATATGATCTTGGGCCTTCAGAATTTCTCTGTGCCTCAGTTTTCTTATCTTTGAGGATACTTTTAGATAAAGATACTTAAAGATCTTTAAGGTACTGGGGTGCCTGGTTGGCTCAGTCAGTTAAGTGTCAGCCTACAGTCTGTGTCATGATCTCACAGTCTGTGAGTTCAGGCCCCACATCGGGCTCTGCACACTGACAATGTGGAGGCTGCTTAGGGATCTCTCTTTCTGCTCCTCTCCAGCTCTTGCTCATGCTTTCTCTCTCTCAAAATAAATAAATAAACATGAAAAAAAACCGGTGTAAAAGGTGCACTTGGCTGTCTCAGTCAGTAGAACATGTGACTCTTGTTCTCAGGGTTGTGAGTTCAAGCCCCACTTTGGGTGTAGAGCCTACATAATAGACAGATAGATAGATGGATATAATAATTTTATCTTCTTCAAAGTTTTGTGATGATATTGTGAGGTAAAGCAAGTGCTACATAACTTTGCTATGCTTATTACAGTTATTGCCAAAAATTATTTAAAACAGAGAAACAAAATTAAACATATAAGAGTCACTAATAATTCATTACCATGTGTCCAGATTTCTCTGGAGAAAATTGTTTTTGAGTGGCTAAAAGTATTCTCTCTTCTTTCAGTGGATACATCTGTGTCGGGGACTAAACCAAGAATTTTGTGATGATTTTTATAAAATGTCAAAAAGGAGAGCTGGACCTGTGTTCTCACCTAGGTTCTCACATTAGACGGATCTAACTGAAATTAAAGAACACCAGGATCATAACGGGTGTAAGAACTCATGCTCCTTCTATCAGGAAGTGGGAACCATACACAGGAGGGCTTCTGCTTATTTTAAAATCAAGCAAATAACATGAAAATCAGATGCAAAATAAAACCCAGATTAGCATATAATCACATTAGCAGACTAATTGAGTCAGGAGCTCAGCATTTTGGGTAATAAGTTTGCATCCTTCAAAGGGAGACTAAGACAAAGTCCAAATTGTTTATCCATCCTTCTATTTCAATGCAGAGCAGAGGGTCCTGGGACCAGATGTGGCCAGGGTCCCATCCAGGCAGTTCGCACAGTATCACTTACTCTAGGGGACCTATAAGAGGGGATTAGGGGTCATAGACTGAGTGCAGCAGCCCCCTACGGCCTGAGGGATTAGCATCTAATGCAGCCAGCTTTGTGGAAAATCGGGCTCAGATGAAGATCTAACCTCCTTTATTTATTTTTGCTTTTCAAAACCTCTAAGAGTGAGGGGGTTTCTTTTTCTTTCCATACAGTGATTTTCTTTTTCCCTCCTGAGAAGTTGGGGTGGGGACAAGGGTGTTGGATCTATAGGTATTTGGCAGCTCTGAAATAAAACTTATTTTCCCTCTATCCACACTTCCTCTGTTCTTTATAGGCTTCGTTCCTTCTGTTCCTTTTTCTTTTATGCATCCTTTCCTTCTAGATGCCTAACCCCAAATATTTTCATTGGAACTGGTTCCTTTACTCTACCGAAAGTCTGAAAGGAAACTTCAAAAGAGGTCCTACCTTCTAGCACCCTCCATGTATTTGGAGCGCTTGTTAATGTTGCTACCTTCTTTTTCAGTCATTACGAAGATATTCGTATAGTGCTTACTATATATAGGTTAGGTGCTTCTAAGCTCCCCTGCCTAAATCATTACAATATATTGGAGAACACTAGAATAAAATAAGCTGGAGCTTAATTCAATCTTATGTCTAGATTGACTATAAGTTCATCTAGTTCAATTCCTTCGGTTTTACTAATGAGCAAAAGGAATGGATGAGATACTTGGCAAAGAGTCAGGGTCCCAGATCCAGCTGTCAGATAACGAAGCTGTGCCCAGGGCTACTCACTCCCATAACTGTTCATTATATTCCCTACGTGCAATCAGTTCATTTTCCAGTTTCCCTCTGCTATTTTTTTAACATCTCATAAAGTTGAGATGTAAAATACTTATAACTTATCTGCAGAAAGTAAGTTTCATCTAAAAATGAAACATTCTGAGGGTGCCAGGGTGGCTTAGGTGGTTAAGCTTCTGACTCTTGGTTTCAGTTCAGGTCGTGTGATCTTAGAGTTCCGTGAGTTTTAGCTCCGCTTGAGCTCTGTGCCGACAGTGCAGAGCCTTCTTGGGATTCTCTTTCTCTCTCCCTCTCTCTTTGCCCCCCCCCCCCCCTGCTATCTCTGTCTCTCTCAAAATAAATAAATAAAAACTTTAAAAAATGGAACATTCTGTCACCCTTTATTTCCTCGCTCAAATTTGCATTACATATTATTCGAGGGAGTCAGAAATCTCCATGAAATAACCATACTTCCTACTCTTTTCTCAGAGGCACAGGAAAAACACAATAGCAGAAAATATGGAACAGATTTCTTAGTAAATCTGTGAGCTAATGAGATGCATAGGAGTTCCAGAATAAGCTTTAGAGTCAGACCAGGGTCCTTATAGCACTTCTGATATTCACTGCTTGTGTGGCAGTAGGTGAGCTCTATACCTGAGCTTCAGTTTTCCTTACCTATAAATTGGGAGACAGTCTGCCCCTCAGAGTATGGTTGAGAAGAAATATGTAAAATGGCTGGCACATGGATGGCACCAACCAAATAGTGGTCTGTAAGCAAATATATTTCTTAAGCTGTACTTTGTGGGCCTGACATGGAGGTAAAGGGAATTTCAAAGGAGAACACAATACAATTTATGCTCCAAAGACATCTATAATCTTGAGAAATGGTCAAAATAAGAAATTTAAGTCCACAGAAAGAATTCCAGTTCCCTGTTCCGTATCTGTGAAACATAGAAGTTGCTACTCTACCCTAACAAGTAATAAGCTAAAGAGACTGAAAAAGCAACAGCTCTTGTTGGGTTTGTAAGAAAGGGAAGGACATAAAGAAAGTCACTGCCTCCAAGATTGAAGAGACAGATGGGAGAGCCCGGGTCATTACAATTTACCAGAACAGAGGTCCTTAAGCGCAACCACTGTGGGAACCAGTGCTGGCGTAGGGAAACCTGAACTCTAAATGACAAATTGCTGGAGGTTCGGTGTGGACAATTTTAAGAGTTAAAAACTTCAGGAGGACCCCGCCATAGGGAGGCCCCAACAATTTTGTGAGGTTTATCTCTAGGGACCCACCCAGGTTTTCACAGTTAATATCTGAGAAAAATCCTCTCAGGCTGCCAGCAGTGTGAGGGAAAAGAAACCATTCTGCAATACATCAGAGAGCTCTGTTTCTTTTTTTCTTTCTTTTTCTTAATGTTTAATTATTTTGAGAGAGAGAGCACAGAGCACACATGCAAGAGAGGGGCAGATGGAGGGAGACAGAGGTTTCATAGCAGTCTCCACAGTGAGAGTGGGGAACAAATGCGGGACTTGAACTCACGAATGTGAGGTTATGACCTGAGGTGAAGTCGGACACTTATCTGACTGAGACACCCAGGTGCCCTACTCTGCTCTTCTAACAAGGCCTGCCCTTTAGGGAAATTAGTTAATCACAGCCTGCCTGCCTGGGGTGGGAAATGCCCCACTCCAGCTACCTCCATCTCTTGTGTCCCATCTGAGGTGGGTAGAAAGAAATCCCAAGAAACTCTTGTGAAGGTCACAGCCTGGGGCCCAGGCTCACCAAAAGACAGAGACCTAATCACAGGACTATAGGATGCTTCCTTCCCCCACATCTTACCACCGTCTCACTTCACGAAAGGCCTATTTACACCAGTTCCCAGACCCATGTCAGCACGTCCAGCTTTCAAGAAAAAAAATCGCAAGGCATACCAAAAAGGCAAAAATCACAGTTTGAAGAGACAGAGCAAGCATTAGAACCAGACATGGTGCATTTTCAAGTCCACAGGCACTATTTACAAGTATCACCAGGGTCTAGTCTTGGGGTAAAAACCACAAGATGTTGCTCAGTCCTTCAAGGAGCAATGTCTTGTGTTTTTTATATCTAGGGAGAGAGAGATATTGGATTGCCACAAAATATATGATATTTGCTAATATAAAAGCATCACCCCAATATTACAAAACACAGAGAAAGAAAGTTTGTATGGAGAGAAGACAGAGACTGTTATAAAGACATTTAAGCTGTACCTTAGCGGGTAAAAGTGGAAAGAAGCATGTTACGCAATGGGAATGAATGGCAAGGCAAAAGACACGTTTGAAAGTTATTGGCGTGTCCTGGAAATAAGGAATGTTCTAAGGAATTGGTGTAGTATCGGTTGTGGTGGTGTGTTTGGAAGGGTTGGTTAAGGATGAGTTCAGGTAAACTAGAACCAAGTAGTGCATGCCTAAGGTGTGATGTTGACCTGCTGGCCATAGTGATGAGGTTTTGGGGTGATGGTGGGGTTCAGAGCTCACGGCCAAGAAAGAATTCTTGAAGATGTCTTTAGTGCAAAAAGGTGATTTTATTAAAGCATGGGAAAGGACTGGTGGACAGGAAGAGCTGCGCTGGGGTTGTGAAGGATGGCTGGTTATATCCTAGGGACTTGGGGGAGGTAAAGTCAAAAGGGAAGTTTCCAAGGTGACTTTTATATGCTAAAGACTCACTGACAACGGAAGCCTAGCTATTGTCAAGCTAAGGTTGTTTATCCCTCTAGCAAAGCATTAACATTAAGACAGTAGGGAGTCCCTGGAGAAAATGTTATGCCCTGTATTTGCCTCAAGTATTTGTCAATGGGTGGCAGATTATAAGGAAATGTCCTGGCCATTTCCTTGCCATTTCCTTCTTGCCTTTGTTTCCCACATCACTATGGAGGGGAAGGTGATGTTAGGGCTCCAGGAAACCGAGTCTATAGGTTTCTGGAGGTTAGGCTATTGATAAGATTGCCTTTTTCTTATAATGTACTAACATTTTTGTAAACTGATGGAGACTCTATCAGTTTAACCATTTGTTTTCTTTCCTTTGTCCTCCGGCAGCCAGGAGTGCCTGAAGAATGTCACACATACCCTCCCTGAGGCGGGGTGCGGGGAGGGGGGTAATGCTAGCTTGTGCTTGGTCCTCAGTTTGCCTTATGCTCCCTCATCAATAGAGAGGCATTGGCGTTTGTACACAGAAAAGTGGCAAGATTCAGTATCAGTGGCTGGTGTCGTGGCTCTAGGAATGGTTCGTTTTGGAGAAGTTGCTCTTAGCAAACCAATGTATCCTGGAGGAATTTGTGTTCGGTCTTTTAGGGCAGTATGTTTTCTCTGAATCGGGTTTAGGGATACGTAGGTGACTCAGAGTCTCTTTTGATAGATGGGGAGTGGGTCGGAGGCAGAGATGGCTCATGGATGTTCTGTCTCCATACCTGGACCCCTCTCCTGTCCTTCTGCAGGCCCATGAGAAACTTTTTGAAGGTGCCAGTCTGGTATTCGCACCCCATCTGTCACGATCCCGGTCGCAGTCCTGACTCTCATTAGAGCAGTGGGCAGCCCCTTCCAGGGTCACCTCCACCTCCCTCTCACTCAGCCTCTACGCACAAACAATTGGGCCAGAGTCTCGTTGATTGTTTCCTATGGAAATCAGTCATATGGAGCCCCAGGGGGAATAGCTCTGCTCCCCTATTCATTTTCTTCCAGTGAGGAACTGGGATAGGGGAGGGCAGTTTCTAGCTGTTCACAGATGCCCGAGAGAGAATGGGGCCGGAAAACAGAGGAGAGACCAGGAGGCACTGAGAGTGGTTTCAGGTGATAAAGGGTGAGGGAGCAGGCGACAGAACTGCTTGCTTAGGTCACAGACAATCCTGTCTGGGGACAACTTCACAGTCCTCGGGTCCTGAGAACCGAGAGAGGCAACTTCATATCCAGCTATCCTAAATATTGGTATGTGAATTATATGAGGATAGGAGGATGAAAGCAACACCTCATTTGTTTTACTATTACACCAGGAGTTCCACAAGCAAATGAAACGTTACCTAAGTTTGCAGGCCATTTATTTAGCCTTGCTCTACTGGACGGAGCTGGAGGAAATATTTTTTACCTTTTAAATTGGTTAGCTACTCAGTGATGTTCGAAAAGCCAGAATGTGTTGTGCAGGCAAAACGCTGGCAGGTTTCATCATTGTTTTGAGATTTCCTCTATTTGCTTCCAATATTCCTGTATCACTTTTGAACTAAACTGAAATGACTTTGTCATTCTCCATCTCTATCTGTATCTATCTATATCTTCTGGACATCTTGTTATCCTTTCAAAATTTTTCTACGGGTACCTTGCCCTCATCCCTCAATTTTTCATTTCCTCATCCCAAATTTTTGCAAAGAAATAAAGATGAATTACTGTCTTTTTTTAAAGCCAAAATTGATGTATTTATTAGGGAGAAATTTGATAATATGAAATCAGGGACATTCCTGCTAATCTGAGACATTTGTGTAAATTTGAGGCTGAGATAGGCCCAGGGCCCAGGTGTTCTCCCCAAGGAGCAATATGGGTGATGAGGGGGGTTGGGAGTTGGATCAGACGGTGAGTGAATGGACAGACGTAGACAGCTGAGGTTTTTATTTGAATTGATGATTTGATTTGATTGGAGGAACTTGACTCGTAGACAAAGAATAATCCTGTCCCTCTTTGAGTCTGGCTAGTGTTTATTTTTTGACAGCATTTTATTAGAACATTTCGTTTTGTAGAAAATTTAAGGGATTCCCCCTGTATATAATATGAATTTCAGTACCTTTGCACATTCCAACCTTAGATGTCTAGTCATATGTGACATTTAAGGGGTTTGATTCAATAATCTGTAACAGGTATTGATTGATTGATTGGCAGTGTTACAGATGCTAGAGTCCTTTCTAACAATTCATTAAGGGCATCATTTATTATTGTTGGAGGACAGAGACTAGTGGTTATTCACAGAACGTATCCCATACATATTTATTTGAGTCCTAAGCAAATATCTAGAATCTTCTTTGCTTTGTGAAGCTTGCCCTTTTCCCCTCTCTGGTCCTTCCCCAGTTACCACAAATCCTGCTGTGGCTGCAGCATGCCCTAGGCCTGGGTCCCACTTGCTGGGACTCAGCTTTCCAGAGAGGGTTGCAGCCTGTGGGTGGGCGACAGATGGTTCAGTGGTAGCAACAGTTTGAGCCAAGAGTCACTGAGGGGGATCTGAGAAAGGTGTGTGGCAGGCCTTTCTAAGAGGTAGAAGAACAGACCCAAGGAGCATAGAAATACCGGGGGTTTTATTGATGGGCATTTGCAAATGGGACTAAGGAAACAAGTGCAAGTTAACAAGCTTCTTCCTTGGGCGACGACTTGGTTTTTGCTCTTGCTGCTGTCCTCAGATACTTCTGCACAGGTTACTTACTCTGTCCCTGCTCTCTCTTTCTGGTCAGCCTCCCTTTGTAATTTCAGACAAAGTCCTTTTCTGATTCAACAGGTTCTGGGAAGGAGTCAACACCTCCCTCGGCCCCAAGGCTAAGGCCCTTAGCCCGACACCGGAGCTCTGAAACGAGGGTTCCAGAAAGCTGAACTTCCATGGATGGACGGAGGCTAAGGAGCCACTGAGATCTGAGCAGCTGGGAGTCCAAGGCCCGGAAGTGGCAGGAGTGACCAGGATGTGGACAGGATTGGGGTCTGCTATGATTTTTTTCCAAGTCTGCCTCCAGGCAAGTGATGAAATCTCAGGGCTTAATCACCATGCTGTTGAGTCTGTTCACTCACGTGCAGCCTTGGGGCTAGTCCCTCCCTCTGGGGCCATTAATTCTGGAAATGCTCAAGCTTCTAAGCCCATTATACCAGCTCCTCAGGGTTAGACTGGGTGTCGCCTTGTGGCTGTGGAGGGGAACTGCAGGGCGGAAGGGCCCTGTGCCTGATTCTCCTGGTCTTAGAGAGGCTGGGAGAAAGAACAGGTAGGAGTGGCACCAGGGAGACCAGTCATCCATGTCACTGGTGAGATGACCAAATCCACTGTCTTATGCCATGTTTCATTCAGGCAGCTTCTTTTTTTCCCCCCCAAATTTTTATTTAAATTCTAGTTAGTTAGCATATAGTGTTAATATCCGTTTCAGGAGTAGGCTTTATTTGCAATAAGGATAAAAATGGTGCATCATGTTTGATTTACGGGAGTTAGCTTGTAAAGTGGAGGTTTGGCATGGAAGCTTCCCTAAAACAGTAAAAATGTTACCCAGGAATCGTATTTGTGCCTGTGTTTGCTACCCTATTCCCTGTGGTTCATCCTTAAATTCCTATGGTTGAGCTCTGGGCCTCACATATAGCAGTTCTGTGGTTGGCTGAACTGAAGTGAGAGATGGCAGGTGAGAGAAAAGGGGACAGGGAGACATACTGTGTTTCTTCTAGGTTCATCATACCACAAACCCTGAGTCCCACATAAAGGAGCTAAGGTGACCAATTTTACTGGTTTTCCAAACGTAGCACTTTCATTGTTTTAGACGGAAAGTCCTGCATTCTGGGAAACCCCTCCCCTTCCCAGGCAAGCCAGGAAGATTAGTCCCCAGACTGTGTTTAACCCGAAGGAGGATGTGATTGTAGAGTTAACTTCAAGGCTTATCTATTTCTATAGCCTAATACTACTTTAGCATGAGCATTCAGTATTCATTTTATAAAGTAAGCAAGTGAGGTTCAGCCCCCAAATGATGAAGCTTAATTAATACCAGAATCTCTCCCATTTTGCTGCGGGAGGGGTTAGGAAATGGGAAGGACCAGAGAGGACATCAGTAGGTTAGGGAAGGCTGGGCCTGGAGAAGGAGCATGGGGACCCAGAGCAGACTTTGCTTGCTGCTCGGTATCCTTTCCCTTAGCGATAACAGTCATCAAAAGGCTTTGGGGTGGAACAAGGATGAGATTCAGGCTTTATGCTGTTAGCAGCACGCCCTGGGAGCTGGAAGGTAAGGGTCCTGACCCTGGTTCTGTAATGAACCGCTTGTTTGATTGTGAATATATGCCTTAGTTTTTCAGAAACTTGTTTTCCTCTTTGGAAGATGAAGGGAAACATGTGCCAAATTGTTCCTGAAGCTCATTCTAAGTCTAATACATACGGTTGAGAATATCTCGCTCAGTGTTTTCTTTCTGACCAGGGACAAGTCGAAGCCTAGGCGGTGCTAGTGTGGGAATGTGCTGCCATCTCGTGGTCTTTTGGGTTGTGTGCATGCACTAGTTTGCAAAATTTCTGATTTAACGCTGTATTTTAATACTGTTCTCCCTTAGAGGCATACAGGTATTTGCTTAACATTAAAAAAAACTTTAGGATTCTCTACACTTGAGCTTGTTTCTACTGGTTGTAAGTGAGCAGACACCACATCTGTATACACACTTCTTTTAAATAACCAAGATGAATCCATTTCATGAACTTAGAAGATTTAAAGCCAGTTATTTCTTAAACATTGAATGCAAACTATTCGTATCACATACATAAGCCATTTTTTCCTGACTAGTTTATAGAGAATATATTGTTCAATACCACTTACACATTTTCCATTATACAGAGAGATTCTCTAGCACACCACCTTACTTACTGCTAGTAAGCAGTCTATCAATATTTACTGTATAAACAATAATGAACAGAATTAACATAGATTGAGTGCCTTTTATGTGATGGGCACTTATTTAGGTACAGTGCAAATACTGCTTTAGAAATATAGGTACTAAAGTGTATATTCTAAGCACTTTAAAATATATTTAGAAATATATTTACTCATATCAGTTTTGTCTAATATCTTTCCTCTTAAACATCACGTAAAGCTGAAGTGTGCCTCTGGAAAAGATAGAACAGTGTAGCTGCCCTTTCAAGTTTGAGTCTTGGTTCTTGGAGCCCCAGTGGCCCCATCCAGGGGAAAAGACACTGCGGGTGTTTTGTTCTGTATAAAGTCACCAATGTCTTTTTTTTTTTTTAAGTTTTTATTTATTTTTGAGAGAGAGGGAGAGACAGAACATGAGCAGGGGAAGGCAGAGAGATAGAGAGAGAGAGAGACACGGAATCTGAAGCAAGCTCCAGGCTCTGAGTTGTCAGCACAGAGCCCAACACAGGGCTTGAACTCACGAACTGTGAGATCATGACCTAAGCTGAAGTCAGCTACTTAACCAACTGAGCCACCCAGGCACCCCTAAAGTCACCATGTCTCAAAAAGCCCTGCATGTTGAGCAAAATTGGCTATTTTCAGTCAATAACAATTGGTTGATTTGTGTGGGGATGTTTTTGAGTTTGGAAGGGCTCTGTCCCCTTAATGGTTCATCCAGGAATGTGGTAGAATTACTCCTCCAAACTGTAACACAAAGAAGTAGTAAACTCAAGTGTAAGATTAGGTCAACAGGCGAACTTTGGGATTGGCTGATGTCTCTTTGTTCCGACTGGTATCACATATGGAATAAGAGCTAGTGAGGGAGGAAAAAGCGAGTTTCAACGACCAGGGAGTCAAGACAAACACTAAGCCCATACTTAGGAATTTTGCTAAGACAACCTTTCATCTTTTTGCTGAATGCTTAAAACAACTGAAATATTTCAACATTATGGAAAGTACTGAAAATAGTGTAATATGTGAAATCTGCCAACTGCCTCATTTTAGCAGATTTAACTTTGTCCATATTTGCTCCAGAGCTCTCTGGAGCAAGCTGATACACCACTAAAATCTCATACCTCTGTCATTTTATCCTCTCTTCCATGCATAGGTTTTTACTTTTGCTGTTTATGTTTAGATCCATAGATAATACATATATATTTAGTATGATTACCAGTTTATGAAAAGTATATCCTTTCATATATATTATTTAATTTCTTTTTATCATTCATCATTATGTCTGCAAGATGTACACATCTTAATATACATAAATAGAAGTATATGCACATATATTTATTCATTAAAAATAACTCTAACATACAGATCAACACGTCACTTATCAATATCATATTGCTTAGAATTTTGTTTTCATTTTTAATTAAAAATGGAAATGTGTTGGGGCACTTGGGGGGTCAGTCAGTTAAGTGTCTGACTCTTGGTTTTGTCTCAGGTCATGATCTCACCGTTTGTGGGATTGAGGCTTGTGGTGGGTTCTGTGCTAATAGTGCAGAGCCTGCTTGGAATTCTATCTCTCACTCTCTCTCTCTCTCTCTCTGCTCCTCCCCCCACTCAAAATAAATACACAAACATTAAAAAAAATAGCAATATGTTCATGGATGAATCTGTTGTGCACATGCCTGAGGACTTACTTGGGGTGTATGCCTAAAAGTGGAATTGTTGGGTCATGCAACATCTATTTTCTACTTTCTTAGGTATTCATAAATTGCTCCCCAAGTAAGTTGTGCCAGTTTACACTCTAAGTATAAGAATGTCCATTTTTCTTTATTCTCATTTGCCAGTTGGATGGGTATGAAAAGGTAAGGATTTTAATATCTACCTGATTATTACTGGTATTGAGTGCAGCTTAAAATTTTCATTTAAGTTTCCTCTTATATGAATCACCTATTATCCTAACCCATGTACCATTTAGTTGTTTTTGTCTTACAAATTTATTTGAAATAATTATGTATTCGGGATATTAATCCTTTGATGATTTTGGTTACTGCATGCATTTTCTCTCAGCTTGTAGGTTGTTTTTTAAATATTGTTTATGGTCTATTTTGTCATACAGGTTTTTAAAAAAAGGTAAATACAGTCCAATTTATTCACCCAGTGTACCCTTAAAGATGCAAACCTCATTCTGACTTTTTTCTTAAGTTTTATGTATTTATTCTGGGACAGAAAGAGGCAGAGAAAGAGAGGGAGAGAGAGGATCCTATGCGGGACACAAACTCATGAACCATGAGATCATGACCTGAGCCGAAATCAAGAGCTGGACGCTTAAGCAACTGAGCCACCCAGGCTCCCCTTGACTATGAAGGCACATTTACTAAGTGAAGGAACTCCTGGCTAGAGATTTCTGAGGTAAAAATCAAATTCTTCCATCTTTCTGGCTGGGTTTTAAGAAGATCTTTTTAACGTGTAAATATCTACAGGTCTTTTTCTTTCTTTTTTTTTTAAACTAAGAAGAATTTGGCTATGGTTCAGCCAGTAGAAAAGAGAAAGCAAGGGTCTGCAGGCTTGCCCTGATGAGGGTAGAAAACAGAACTCTCAATAGACAGCTTGACTTGTTTAGGATTCAGGATCAACAACACTCCATGTCCATGAGTTGAGATCTGCCTATCAATATTCCTTTAAAATTTTTTGTTTTACTTTTTTTTTTTTTAAAGAAAAACAGGATAGCATTTTGAGTAGGCTTGAGCCTTAAGACGTGTATGTGTGTGTGTGTGTATGTGAGAGAGAGAGTTTCAGGTCTTATATGGATTCCCCCAAGTTAATGATACTCTCACTTATTTGGAGTAGAGTATACCCATTTGGCAAAATTGATTTCAATTTTGATTTTGTTAGCATTTCAATTATTTCTTTTTTTTAAATTTTTATGTTTATTTCTTATTGAAACCGAGAGACACAGAGCATGAGTAGGGGAGGGGCAGAGAGAGAGGGAGACACAGAATCCGAAGCAGGTTCCAGGCTCTGAGCTGTCAACACAAAGCCTGATGTGGGGCTCGAACCCACAAACCGTGAGATCATGACCTGAGCCGAAGTCAGGCGCTTAACCGACTGAGCCACCCAGGCGCCCCTCATTATTAGATACATGCTCAAATTAGTTTTGCCTATCTTTCTTTCCAGTCATATGTGTGGAATCAAATATGAAGTATTCAGCTGAAAGGAACTAAAGGCTTGCTGAAAGGAGCTGCAAACTTAAGGGGACTATTATTTCATATAACAAGGTTGCTGGAGATACCTTGATTCTGGGGTGGGTTCAGTGGCACAAGAACCTCATCAGGGACACCTGTTTCTCCCTACCTTCTGTTCTGCCATTATCAGCAGGTCAGCCATGCCATGTATGGTCACATGATGGTTGCAGTAGTTCTAGGTATCAATTTATTACTTTGTCTAAAGGAAGGTATTGTTAATTCTCTATCATGTAGGCCTTTAAAAAACAGGTGTTTCTTTTAATAATAGCCAAATTATGGAAAGAGCCTAAATGTCCATCAACTGACAAATGATGGACAACATAGAAGATGTGGTTTATCTATACAATGGAATACTACATGGCAATGAGAAAGAATGAAATCTGGCCATTCGTAGCAATGTGGATGGACCTCGAGGGTGTCATGCTAAGTGAAATGTCAGGCAGAGAAGGACAGATATCATATGTTTTCACTTATATGTGGAACAGGAGAAACTTAACAGAGGACTATAGGGGAGAGGAAGGGGAAAAATAGTTAAGGAGAGGGAGGGAGGCAAACCATAAGAGACTCAAATACTGAGAACAAACTGAGGGTTGATGGGGGGTAGGGGAGAGGGGAAAATGGGTGAAGGGCATGGAGGAGGGCACTTGCTGGGATGAGCATTGGGTGTTATATGAAAACCAACTTGACAATAAACTATATTAAAAAAATAAAAAAAACCCAGGTGCTTTATAATAAAAATTTCTAAATACACAGACAATAATAAAATAGAAAAATAGTTAACTCTATGTTTATTACTCACCCTAATTTAATAGTCAATATTCCAATTTCTTGTATCCCTAAACAGATTATGAACAATTCATTATGTCACTTAGCCTTCTTATATTAAAAATCCCCCATTTTCCAAAATATGAAATTATGAGTGGCTTGTTAAAACCATGAGTAAATAAAGGAACACTCATTGTGTTTGGTTGTATGTCAGTTTCTAAAAAAATCAAGAACAGTTGAGTCCTTTTTTTCATGAATTTGATTTGTTGTAGAGGCCAGGCTCATTTTTGTGTAAAGTGACCCATTCTGGATTTGTCTTAATGTTTCATCGGGGTGATAGTTAACTTTTCCTCAAGTTTTTGTATTTCTTGCAAACTGGAGAATAGATCTAAAGTCTCAATGTAATTTATATGTCTTTGGAAATAATACTTCAGAGATGTATTTTTGTTACATCATATTACAGATATATCATCTTAGGTCATACCCCACTAGTGATATAAAATTTTACCATTGGATTTAGGTGAGTTTGCCTGATCTTGCTATTGTGAAATCATGTGGAATTCCACCCCCCCCCATTTAAAACAGCAAATAATTTACATGTGATTCTTTGATACCGTGTGAATACCTATTTCTATTTCACTCTTTCAGCTAATGGCTTTAGCATACACTGATGATGATTCTTCTTGAGCAAGTTATTTCTTTAATTTCCTCTGTATTAGCTGGCATTTTCTTGATAGGACAGTTGGTTTTTCTGAAATGGAGTTCTTATCAGAAAGACAGGGTAAATGTTTAATGCTTTTTCCTTTAATGGTTAATTTTCAGCACAGTCATCAATATGACACATGTGTCTCTATGAAACCTAGAAAAACTTTTCCAACGATAGTGTCAATTTCCTTTTTTCTGTCTTACTGCACAGAGTTGTTTCACATACTCAAACATAAACTAGTCAAGTGAAATTAAATAATCACAGTTGGTTTAAAATAATGAAAGTTTTATCTTAAGAAATCACCTCTGGATGGCTGGGTGTGCTGTAGGAGACCCCATAAAGTAAAACTGTCTATCCAATAATTGAAAAAAAAGGAAGATGGATAAGAATATCTGGCAAGTGGGTAACCAGAGGGGTGGGCTAAATGGTTTTGGCAGAACCAGGGTGGGCAAACCACTTTAATTTTAATGAATTTCCAGGCTAATCATTTGTGATCTTATAAATTAAAAAAAAAAATGAAAACCTACTTTCCTTATTTTGATAGGTTTCTGTTAAGATGGTTATGATATTCCTTAACATCACGTACTCCTTCTGGATTGCTTATTTTCTGCATCTGGTAACATATATATTTTTGAGGTTTAAGTGGTAGAATCAGTGGTAGTATAATAAAATCCTCATGCAGTTGTAATTTGGCATAGGGCGATTATTTATAAATAACCCAAGGTATATTTTCTAGGGTTATTAGTTAAGGTCAAAGGAGGATAACTTTGACTTAGTAATTGCTAAATGACAATCTACTGGACATCCAATATTGAGTCCTGTGAGACAGATTATTTAATAGCTCTTTGTTTTGCTCAGTATTTTTTATATAGATGAATTAGTTTATTTTTTTCCTCTTCTTTCTTATCATCACTCTAGCTATTCTGGAACCTGTTTCCAGTCATAACTAAAAATGCTGAAAGGTAAGGTGTTTGATTATCCCCTTTTTTTAAATTCAAAAAATATATATATTTTAATTTTAGAGAGAGAGAAAGAGAGAATGAGGGGCAGAGGGAGGGAGAAAGAGAATCATAAACAAGTTCAATGCCCAGTGCGGAGCCCAATGTGGGGCTCGATCCCACAACCCTGGGATCATGACCTGAGTCGAAATCAAGATATAGATGCTCAACCAAATGAGCTACCCAGACAGTTCAAAAATAATGCTAACATATTAAAAGGCTACTTCCAATGGCTTATGTAAACAATATATTGATAGATTAAAACATCCTGTATATCTCATGGTTGGATAACTGTGGTTCTCTTTTTTAGTTACTGGTTTTATACTGAAAATAATATAAAATAACAACATTGGTGGTGACAAAAAAATCACCAAACCTGGATATGCTTACATGGTAGCAAGACAAAAGGACTAAAAAAATGACTTTAGAATTAATTAATTTAAATCTCATTAAAAAATAATTACTAATCCCACATAACTTGAATGTAATAAATCCCAGCGGGAAGGCTCTTGGCTTGTTTGTTAGGGGTACCTTCATTGTGAATGTAGTGTGGATTACTTCTATCAAACTTCTTAAACAATGCTCTGATTTGCGGGCCATAATATTATATAATTTTTTCTTCAGTAATGTGTTCATCAGCTAAGATTTATTTAGGATCCGTTTGATAGATACAATAATCATCAATTGAAAAAATGAAAAGAGGAGTTTTTTTTGTTTGTTTGTTTTTAACTTAAAAATCCACTTCAGCTTCTGGTCAAGATAAAGTAACAAGAGCCTCTCACCTGAAACAGTCAAAATCTCAGACAAAAATCTTTTTAATAATAAGGCAGTGCAATGGTCCCTGAGACAAACAAAGGGAATTTTACAGGATTGCCCCAGCTTGCTGGCTTGAGAGAGCTCTAGCCTGTGGTGCAGCAAGAAGAAATTGAGGCCGGGCCTGGTGGGTTTACTGAGTTAAAGATAGAGCTGAGGGGGTCAGATAAACTGAACGCAGAGTTTGTAGGAGGGAGTACAGGAAAGATGGGAGTAGCACAAAGAGAGATTCTCCAGATTCCTACAACGGGTTTCCTCCTAGTGATCAGCAGAATATTGATTAGCATATGCATGTGGAAAAAATATCCAAAAGGATTTATGGAAACAGTACTCAATTTTATTTATTTATTTATTTATTTATTTATTTTTTTTTATGCACTTAGCACGTGTACTATAAGTTATTTTTATTACAAATTTTTTCACAGGTGTATTTTTAATGCCTACACCAATCTGAAATTAGATTTAGGATCACATTTATAACCTCAATCCATGATTTTTTAGCTCAGGCACAACTAGTATGGACCTCCTACCCTTATTTCAAATTACCCCTCATCTCTTCTGAAAGGATCT